>JAKZJZ010000021.1:0-600000 GCA_022702705.1 Papilionanthe hookeriana x Papilionanthe teres
AAATTCTAAAGGATTTATAACTGTCTCGCTGATAGCGAGCCCAAGCCCGCCGACAGCGAGATAGCGCGGTTTGAAGATCTTCTAGAAGCCTCGCCGACAGCGAGGTAGTTCGTCGCTGACGACGAGCTAGTTCAAATGGCGCAGATACATTGAACCTGAACACTTTTTGAAGGGATGCTTACACACCTCTTGGTCCTTTGCTCACCTCTATATATAAAGGACAAAATTCAACTTATAAGTGTGCAGTTTTTGTGTTCTAAGTGGGTGTGTTGATTGGTGTTAATTGGTGTTATTGGGTGTTAAGTGTGTCAATTTGAGTCTTTAGTGAGACTTTAGTGAGTTAGTGAGGTTTTAGTGAGTCTTGCTGTACTGGAAAGAAGAGTCAAAGGAACTACGAGGAGTCTGCTTGGGGATAAATCGAGACAAGTATTTGTATTTATTGTTTTTAACTTTAAATGAAATCCATGCTTAGTTTAGTTCCCATGCATTCTGAGTAGTTTATTAGTCTTTCTCCCTGTTATGAAATTAAGTGACTTGATGAACTAAAAATAGAAGTACTTTTATATATTAATAAATTGTGATAGTTTTTACTTAAAACTTAATTTACTTTCAAACTGGCCATTTGATTTGTTAAAATGTGTTGATTATCAACTATAGTAAAAATTACATCGGATATTCGGGGAATTCAAAAGCCTTGGAAGGAAGGTGCAAATAAATAGGGAAATAATATCACTGGGCGTAGAATTGAGCATTTTAGTGTGACAGACTAAAATATTCAATTCGGTCCTATTGTTTGAGAGCTGAAGTGTAGATGTTAGCCCTCAGGCGAGGGGAACGTGGGAGCTCTGAAGTGGCAGTCGGTATCCTCCCAGCCTAGCCGCAGATTGAGTAATCAAACATAGGATTAGTCAATATTCTTTACACCTGGACCAAAAGGTAAAGAATAGGAATGCTCCTATTTGTCACAATACCTTAAAATTATCTATTTAAATTCATCAATCACTTAAATTTCTAAACAAGGGGAAAGATACTTTTTTTTGAATAGTTAAGACTTATTTAGCAATTAGTTTAATTTCCTGCACTTTCAATACGTATTAATTTTCTACTTAATTAGGTTACCTAATTGAAATACTTAGTTTACTTTATTGCGCTTAAATTTAGAATTCCCAATTTTCGTATACTATTTTAAAATTATTTTTATTATTTTAAAATTAGCTGTTATTTAATTTTCTCTTTCCCTGTGGGATCGATAACCAGGACTCCACTAGAGCCCTGTATTACTTGATACGATACGTACACTTGCGTAGCATCCACAACATAAACAATTACAATTCTATACATATAATATAGCGGGGTCGAGTTTTTGGCGTCGTTGCAATTAAATTAAAAATATCATAATATAAAATTGTGGGTCAGTACTTAGGATCTAGCCTTAGGTTTTTCCTTTGACTAATCTTAGAGGACGAGAAATGGGACCCACCCTTTAGAAATTCAAACACTTCTTGACTCCCTGCAAACCCCACAAGCATGATTGTAGACCCCTAATCACCTAGAGGGTTGAAAGCAAATGTTGAGGTTTAAAGGAGAAGTTCCCTATAAGACTTTTTGGCCTTAGGAATACCCTGGGTGGCTTGGTCTGGTGAGGGTTGACTTGCACATGCACTACATTCTCACACACATTCCAAGTCCTGAAACCACTCTCACCCAACTTGACTTCCTGACTCATATAGGTAATTCATATGGATGGTCCTTAACCCCTAAGCCCCTAGCTAAGAGGGTTAGAAACAACTTAGTGAATGCCTCAAATGTGTCCTCTCATGGCTCATATGGGCTTAATATGGCTTCATGACTCAACCAAAGTGATTCCATTCTACTCAAATTTGATCAATCTTCATTTTTCTAAAATTTCAATTTTTGACCCCCGGGGCCCCAGACGCACTAAACCTACCAAATATCCTTGAAATGACCCAAAATTTGCAAAATCACCTAAATTACCCAAAAAATCCTCAAAATCAATCCTAAACACTTCCCACCATTTAAATTAACCATTTTTGGCTAAAATACCAAAATTTCCAAAAATACCCCCCAATACCCTCCAAATACCCAAAATGCCCTTCTTAGCCAAAAATTCCAAAAATTCAGAAAATTACCAACAAATTCCAGAAAATCCCAAATATTCTCAGTTTCATTTTGTTCAACTACAACATAGGCCAATTTTTTTGATTTACCCCACTTTTACCAAAACCCCCAATTTGACCCAATTTTAACCCAAGTGAACCCAATGTCAAACCAAACCACCCCAATTGAGCTCAATTCTAGTCCAACTCAATTATAAACTTCAATTAAATATCCTCAATATCAATTTAGACCAAATCCAAGTCCAATTTGATTGACATTTGAGCCCAATTTCAATTTGAAGCCTAAGGCCCAATTTTGGCCCATGACCTAAACCTAGCTCAAACCAACCGAATTCAACTCCAATTGGCCCCAAATCTTTTCTAAGGCCTTCCTAACACTCCTATAAACAAAACACTAACTTGATTTGCCCAAAATTTGAACCTAAACTCCACCCAAACCTAACCCAAAACCAAAATCCCATAAATTGACCTAAGCCCAAACCTAACCAAAATGGACCCAAATCCCAAAATCGAAGCCCAACAAAAGTTGAAAAACCCTTTGTGACACTCCCATAAATATTTCTCAACATTAATTTTACATCAAATCAAACCTTAGCCCAAGTTAGCTCAATTTGGCCCACCTTAGCACCTTTACCAAAAAAGAACCACATTAAACCCAATTCAATTCAAAATCACTTCAAATTTGTTCCAAATCACTCATGACACATCCCTAAACTAAACCCAACATTTATTTGGCATGGTCTTCACAAAAATTTCATCCAAAAACCCATTTTAAAATGTAAAAGCCCACTTCCATAAAGCCTTTAAAAGCCCATTTTCACTAAAATTCAAAAAGCCAAAAAATCCATTCCAAAGCCGACATGAGATTTCCTCTCATCATCCATTTGATAAAATCCTCCTGTCGGCATTTTTTTAGGTTGAGTGTTGTATTTTTGAAAAGTGGTCGCCTACAAATATTGTCGGCGAAATTTAAATTTTAAATTTAATTTAAATATATATATATAATTTAGAAAGTAGTATTTGATTTTGAAAATAATTTTAAGATATGAAATCAAACCGATCTCACATCTCAGATAGTTTATATAAACGAGCATCGCATCAAAAATTGTGTATCTATCCCGAAGAATGGACACACTCTGCTTGATGATGGGTCTCGGTTAAATAAACTAGGAGATTTGTGACATCCTTTTGGTTCCGTGAACCAATTTTATAAGCCCACAAATTCCCCGCTTAATATAAATGAATTAAGCTGTGGTTTATATTACTCGGGTTCTTAAAGTTCCCTATATGGGCAAGCCCCTATAGTTAATTACATCTTAAATGACGGGAATCATCTAAGAAAACACTCGATAATGATTAGTGGTTTTGCTCTCAAGAATTTCAAAGTTTAAGATTTTCAAAGGATTGGATTTTTGAAATTTCAAAAGGGATTAGCTCAAATTTGGAACATTTATTTTTAGGAGTCCAAAGAAAGATAAGTAGGAGAAGCTGAGGATCCAAGAAGAATCTTGGCAACTTCCCAAACAATCATATTGTTTGGCTCGGATTTAAGAAAATCCTAGTATTATTTGATATTTCAATCTTGCCAATTTTAATTAATTTGAACTTATATTTGTATGATAAAATCATACAAATAGCCTCGAAGATGTAAGGGTTTGTGTCGTACCAAACGACTACCTCGGAGTCCTAAGACCGGTTAGGGCTTAATTTACATGGCATGATCATGCAAATGCCTAACGAAGAGTTGAGGATTTATGTTGCACTAGGCAAACTACCTCAAAATTCTATGGCTTTGTTGTTTAAAACTAGGAAAGGTTTTGCTGAAGTAGACCCGAGTTTTGTTAATGACGATGGCCGTGCTGCCCACCATGCTCCGAGCTCCTTGTTGTTGCAGAGGTTTTGTTTTAGAAGTCATAAATCAGGAGATGAGAGAAGTGTTTTGGTTTAGAAATCTTAAAATCCAAGTGTTTTTAATATTTTAATTAAAACAAATCTTAAAGTTGATTATAACAAAACCGATTAAGATCCCACGGTTCCGTCATCCCGACACCGTTATTTTCATTGAATTCACTTAGTCCAGATGAATTTGCTAAACTCAACTGAATGAGTTCCACACCTTCATTTAGACCGTGGGAAATCCCGTTAGCAACACGTGGGTTACATCATCCGAGGTATTCCCGATCATTCAACGAGACATTTTAATTTAGTTACAATTGTAGTTTTGTTGTTCTGTTCGTGATTAAATTTTGAGTTGTTTTATATTTTGAAATGTTGTGGCGGTGAATTTTATCTTGCGTTGATTTTTTTAATTTAGTTTTGGTTTCAGCTTTAGGGACTACCCTAAAGGTTTTGGTTTTCATGCAACAGTTGTTTATCATGCAAGAAAAGTAAAGTGCATTTGCAATAAAGTAAATTGCAATAAAATAAAAGCGCACTTAAAACACATGTTAAGGCATTTAAATATTTCAACAAGTACCTAGGTAAAGCTAAGGGAAAGGTTTTGATTGTTTATCAAAGTCCTAATCCTATAGCTAGTCATGTCATATGACGTCTAAGTTCTTGTATTTTGGTTTAAGGACGATTTTCTTCATCAAAGAACAATTAAGTTCAATTGTTCTTATAAACATTCTATCATATTGAGGAAGTGCTTAAGACGAGTCTTAAACATCTTTTCAATATTTATAGGATTGTTTCAAGTCCAAGAGAATTTAATTAATCAGGTGAAGTAATCACCCGAGGTTTAATTAAGTTTTGTTCTTTTGCTCAGTGAACTAGGATGTTCGAATATCCTATGAATAAAGTGACACTTCACCTAATACTCCATTTAGGAGTTATGATAAGAAGAGCTTTTAAGGGAAAATTGGTGTTTTAGTGATTTGTGTTTTAATTTAATTTTAATTAATGGATTTAAGTTTGGAGTAGTGTTCAAGTTGTTTTAAATTTATTTTGAATTCTTTATGTCTTAAGTGATGTTATATTTAATTTAATTTAATTTAATTTAATTTAATTTAATTTAATTTAATTTAATTTAGTTTAGCTTTAATTTTAATTTTATTTTAATTTTTAATTTAATTTTAATTTTATTTAATTTGATTTTTTATATATATATTTAATTTAATTTAATTTAATTTAATATGTTTCAATTTAATTTAATTTAATTTAATTTAATTTTATTTTAATTTTAATTTAATTTAAATTTTAATTTTATTTTAGTTTTAATTCAATATTTTATTTTTTATGTTTTAAAGATGATTTAATTTAATTATTAAAGTATTAATTTAATTGAAATTTTGATTTAATTTCGTTTGAATATTTTAATTTTAATTTAATTTAATGATTAAATCTTTTAGTATTTTAAATCTTGAGTTTAGATTATCATTTTAATTGAGAATTAAATATTATTGAAGTGATTAATTTAGGGACTCTTAAATTAAAGAATAAATGTCTTCTAAATAATATCCCTTTTTTAATAATTTCAATTTTTATTAATCTTCCGAATTCAATTAATTGATTGATTAAGGTTTATTCTTAAAAATGATTGATGGGATTAAGACATTAGAAGACATTAGAAGAGAAAATGTGACTTTTCTGTATTTAATTTATTTATATAATTATTTTTTTTTGTAGAAAATAGGGATTTCCAAGGAAAATTCAATAAGATGACCAAGAGAATTTTTTTGTTCTTAAGAAAATTATGGGGCACTCCTAAAGACTAGAGGACCATTTGGACAAATTTTGGTGATTTTTTTAATTTAATTTTATTTATTATAGTTATTTTGAGTTTTGGAGTATTAATTAATTTAAAAATAAAATAAAGGTTGAAAAATGAATTTTATATTTTTTTAAAAATCTCTCTCATGTCAGAGAAACCAGAAAACCAATTTTTATAATTTTCTGATTTTTCTTTGATTTATTAGAATTATTTTAGTGAAAAGGTTGAAAAATACATTTTTAATATTAAAAATTACATTAAACCTTCAAAATTCAATATCTTATCCAATAGACTTAAGAAAAATATTTGGTTTATTCCGAAGTGTTTAGAATTCAAAATATGACATTTTAGAGATTTTTAATATTTTTGTGATTTTTATTATTTTTTAATTATTAAAATTATTAAAATATTGATAAAAATCAACTTTTTTAGAAAAAAACATAATTTTAATTTTCCTAAGTTCCTCTATTATCAGAGAAGCTTCAAAACTAATTTTGTGAATTTTTGAAAAGTATTTTGTGAGTTATGAATTTTTAAAGTTTGATTTCATTCATGGGGCTTAATTAACCCATTTAGTGGGGCTAACCAAGTCCAATTGATCTCAAATTTTTATGTCGTGTTCTCCTATCCCTAGAGGACAGTGGAGAATTATTTTTAAGTTAATTTGATGAATGGTTAACCCTAATTAATTAAAGTTCAATTTTCGGTGTTTAGGCCAATTAGGGTTGTTCAAAGTGAATTAGCTCAAAAATTATTTTTCCTAGGTCCCTCTGGTCATAAGAAACATCACCAAATTTTCCTAGAATTTATTTCTCAACATGCTAATTATTGGAATTAAAATACTCAAAACAGTAACATGAACTTGAAAAATCAATAGCTTCTCATAGGGATGGCCTCTGATCTTAGAAAATTCAGGGAATGTTTCCAAGTTCAGAGGCTTCAAAAGCCCTATGGTCTCATGCCATGGTGAATTTCCTATATGCATGAAGAATTGAAATAGTGCAGAGAGTAAATAAATCATTTAAAAAATACTTAATGAAATTACTTGATTTCTTTTCCACATTATTCTCCTCTGTTCACTGAGCAAGAAGGTATTTTTATTTTATTTTTAAGATTTTTCTACACAAAGTTATGAATTTTTGAAGTTCTGGGTATTTGATAAATAAGAAAAATCCATATTTTCCTACCTATCCACACGACGCCACGCCATCCTCGGCAGCTCCAAAAGGCCACGTGGCGCGCTCTGATTCGGCGCCGCCATTCGACTCAGGGCTCCAGGGACTCGCTGTATCGTTTCGTCTCCTCATACGGCTCAATCTGGATCGTCCACCCGCACATGTATCAAATGGACGACATCTGTTCATCGTCCCCAAGCCTCCTAGCCCGAGAACCGTCCACACTAAATCCTTAATATCTCACTCAATACTTCATGGATTTTCGTGTTTTGTGCTCTATGGATTCGTCTTGAAGAGACGAATACATCTATACGGTGAACATGCATTGAAATTAAGGCATTTGAAATGAAGAATCTCCAGAAGCTCGGGATAAAAAGTTAGCTCATACCTTATCTCAGAGATGTGTGGCTTTAATCTGAGGGTTGAGTCATCTTCGATCTGGTCCAAGCAAGCTCCAGATGAAGTCCCTTAGCCTGGTTAATTGTCTTGGTATGATTTTGACCAAGCCCGATCACAACCTTTGGAGTGTGGAACAGCTAGGTGGTCTGGAGAGGGGGCTTCCACTGGGGAACTCCATCTCTTGGTCTTGTGCAGGTGTGGGAGAGTTTAATTTGGTTTTGGTGGAGAATTTGGAGATGTCCTGGTTTTGGGTGGAATTTTGGCTGAGAAATTGGGTTCTGTTGGTGGAGATTAGGGCAAATTGTCACTGGGGATCAATTGCTCTAAGTGTGTGGGGTAGTCTGGAACAATTTTGGTAGATTTTCCTTAAGTTTTGTTTCAGCACCTCCCATGGCCGAGAGGAGGTGGTGTTTAAATAGGAGAGGGTGGAGGGCCTCCCAAGGGGTTTGAAGGCTGGGATCAGCTGCTCTGGTGAGGAGAAGAAGAGCTATGCTGTCCATTTAGGTTGAGAAAAGTCAACAAGGGAGAATTGAATTTTTTGGCTCACATGGAGCTTTCGGCCATGGTGTTTTTAGGCGGCCTGGTGGCTAGCCGGCCAGGCACTGGTCACCATCTTGACCAGTGGGGTCAGGGGTTGGCAATGGTGCACTTAATTGGAGTTTGACATGTGTAAAAGGGCTGAATTGAAATGGAATGGGGAAGAGTGTATTTTGGGCTTGGTTTGGTCAATCCACGGAAATAGGCTTGGTGCACCTCCCCAAGACCTAATTTTGAGCTGAGGGAATCATTTAGGTCAGCTTGGAAGGGGTGGAGAAGTCTCCATCCGTGGTGAGGTGGCTAAGCATGGTTTAGTGTGTGACATGGTTATGGTTAAAAAGGCTTAATGAAGGATTAGGAAAGGGGGCCCTCCTTTTGCCATTAATGGCTTATTCACATGTCAAACCTTCCATGGCTTCATATGGTTTGTAAATTGCTTGCTAATTGCTCCATGTGGCTTAGGACAAAGCTTGGTCATTTACATGAAAAATGGTTTTAGCAATTTTGGTAATTTAGGGGTGATTTGATGGGATTTGACACATGGCTTGATTTGGAATTGTTTTATCATGGATTTAGAACATAGGAGATGGTTTTATCAAATGGATGATGATAGAGGATTGTCATGTGGGCTTTGAGATGAATTTTGGGCTTTTTAAAATCATTTTGGATGGGCTTTTAGGAAGGCTTAAGGGGATGAGCCTTTAGGTTTAAGAATGAATTCATGGATGGAAATTTTGTAGAAGTTTGGGCCAAATAATTGTTGGGTTTGGTTTAGGGATGTGTCATGAGTGATTTGAAATGAATTTGAGGTGGTTTGGGTTTGAATTGGGTTGAATTTGGGTTGATTTGGTAGATGGGCCAATGTAGGTCAAACTGGGCTAATTTGGGCCAATGTTGGCCTAGGGTTGAAATTGGTGTAAAATTAATGTTGGTAAATGTTTATGGGAGTGTTTCAAAGAGGTTTTAACTTTGGTTGGGTTTTGATTTTGGGACTTGGGCTCATTTGGGTTAGGTTTGGGTTTAGGTCAAAATTGAGCTTTTTGGTTTTGGGTTGAATTTGAGTGGGGTTTGGGTCCAAATTTTGGGCAAATTATGTTAGTGTTTTATTTTTGGGGATGTTAGGGAAGGTTTAGAAAAGGTTTTGGGTCAATTGAAATTGAATTTGTTTGGTTTGGGCTAAGTTTGGGTCATGTGTCCAAATTGGGCTTTAAGGTCAAAAGTGAAATTGTACCCAAATGTCAATCAAATTGGACTTAGATTTGGTCTAGATTGATATTGTCGATATTGAATTGGAGTTTAGAATTGAATTGGACCAAAATTGGGGTCAATTGGGTAGGTTTGGTTTGACATTGGGTTCACTTAGGTTAAGAATGTGCTAAATTGGGGGTTTTGGTAAACGTGGGGTAAATTGACTAAATTGGCCCATGGTGTAGTTGGATAAAATGAAATTGAGAATATTTGGAATTTTCTGGAATTTTTTGTGAATTTTCTAAATTTTCGGATTTTTGGGTCAAGAGGGGTATTTTGGGTATTTGGAGGGTATTGGGGGGGTATTTTTGGAATTTTTGGTATTTTTAGCTATGGATGATCAATTTGAGTGGAGGGAAATGTTTAGGAATGGTTTTGGTGAATTTTGGGTAATTTAGGTGATTTTACAAATTTTGGGTTGTTCCAAGGGCATTTGGTAGGTTTGATAGGTGTAGCGTCCCCGGGGTCAAAAATTGACATTTTGGAAAAAAAAGAAGATTGATCAAATATGAGTGAAATGAAAGCACTTTAGTTGAGCCATGAAGTCATATCAAGCCTATATGAGCCATGAGGGGACTCATTTGAGGCATTCACTATGTTGTTCCTAACCCTCTTAGCCAGGGGCTTAGGGGTTAAGGTCCATCCATATGAATTACCTACATGAGCTAAGGAGTCAAGTTGGGTATGGGTGTGGTTTTAGGATTTGGATTGTGTGTGTGAGAGTGTAGAGTGTGAGTGTAGTGAGTGTGTAAGTCAACCCTCACCAGACCAAACCACCCAGGGTGGTCCTAAGGCCAAAGAGTCCTATAGGGAGCTCATCCTTTAAACCTTCACATTTGATTTCAACCCTCTAGGTGATTAGGGGTCTACAATCAAGTTTGTGGGGTTTGTAGGGAAGCAAGAAGTGGTTCAAATTTCTAAGGGATGGGTCCTAATTCTAGTCCACTAGGATGGTCAAAGGAAAAGCCTAAGGCTAGATCCTAAGCACTAAAGAAGGAAGAGAAGACCTCATCAAAATTGAGGTCAACAAATGGACCCCCAATAGGTGTGGTGTGCTAACCAAGCACACCGCGCGTATTGGCGTTGACCGAAGAGATCAACAAAACCAACACAGATGTCCCAGTGGCAAAATTAGGACGAAGTAGAAAAATTCCCGCTGGGGAGTATCGCTAAATCTCCAAGACTGAAGATTCCAGAATTCTCACTGGGGAAAAGGGCGGTGAATTTTAGATCACAAGATTTCAAGAGATTGGATATTAGATTCGTTTCTTTTTTTTTTAAGTTTTAATTTTGAGTTTGAATTTCGATTTGAGTTTCAATTTTGATTTTATGCGGAGAAAAGAGTAGGGCTAAGGCCCACCCGAATGCATTTGTATGCTGAGAAGGAAGTAGGACTGAACCTATTCCAAATGCTGAGGAAAAATAGGACAAAGCATATTCGAAATGCAGAGTGTTTTAATTTCAATTTCTTGCTGAGAGGGCCTAATTTTGAGATTGATGAGAAAGGAGTAGGACTGTGCCTATCCCGAGTTCTGAGAATTGCTGAGCAAGGAGTAGGGCGGAAGCCTATCCCGAGTGCTGAGATTTGCTGAGATGGGAGTAGGGAGGAGGCCTATCCCGAGTACTGAGATGGGAGTACGGCGGAAGCCTATCCCGATTGCTGAGATGGGAGTACGGCGGAAGCCTATCCAGATTGCTGAGATGGGAGTACTGCGGAAGCCTATCCCGAATGCTGAGATTGCTGAGATGGGAGTACAGCGAAAGCCTATCCCAATTGCTGAGATGGGAGTACGGCGGAAGCCTATCCCGATTGCTGAGATGGGAGTATGGCGAAAGCCTATCCCGAATGCTGAGATTGCTGAGATGGGAGTACGGTGAAAGCCTATCCCGAATGCTGAGATTGCTGAGATGGGAGTACGGCAAAAGCCTATCCCGAATGCTGAGATTGCTGAGATTTGAGAAAGATTTGGCTTATATTTGGGAATGCAGAGTTTTATGAGTGTAGAGACTGAATATATTGCTGAGATTTATGAATGCAGAGATCGTGAAAACATATTGTAAAGTGCAGAGAATGTTTGTAGGAGTTCATGTGGATTTGAAGTCCTTTTTAATGTTTAGATTTTTATGAAAGAGTGTTTCTTATTTATTCTCCTTTTCTTTTCTGTTCTTTGTTCGAAGTTAATTTAACTTTAATGGCGTTTCCCAGTCAATTTGCACAAAAAGAGGTGAAGGCAAAATGTGACATGGTCACTTTCATTCCAATCTTGTTGAAGATACATCATATAACTCGATCTGAAATATTTCTCATACAATCCATGACTCAAACGGACTATGTATGATTCTTGTTGATCCATCCAAAAAGTATCTGTTAGAAATCCATGTCTGAGTAATGAGATACAACGTCAATAACATCACCTTCCAAGCCATCCTTGGCAAGAATGCCGCATGGATGTGCATTGGAGGTGTGCTACTTCCCGTGTAACTCACAGCTCGAAGGGCCGGAGATTCTCCAATTCTGGATCTGGCTGGAAGTGGTATGGTGCCTTTCTGTCGTCCATCCTTGTAAATGTGACGAAGATCCGCTCAACTGGTACTCCCGGTATACAATGCTTTGCGACGTCTGCTCCATTTCCTTGTAATATTTTGACGGAACCTACCGGAAGTGGTATCTCCACCGGCCTTCAAAACTTACCCGGGCCTGCTATCCGAAGGTCAGATCCGAACATGATATTGCATTAGTTGACGAACGAAACTGTGCAGAAAGGTCTGACAAAGTCGTGGTGGTCTATGTGTGGAGGTATGCAGTCGCCCTTCTGATAAATGTTGATGATGCAACTGTTGGGTATGCAATCTGCTGGCAGTACCCTCCACGTTATCATTCTTTTCACCATTCTTTTAATTATTCTCAGCAAGGGATCCACCTCACCGTGGCGGAGTATCCCTGGTGGATTTCCTTTTCCGTCCTCTGTGAAGTTATAGCAACATCCGCATTGTATTGTGACTCTTCCTTTCCCTGGCATCCATTTTCGGGGTTCCGAATAAGTCTTTTCTCTCAGACGACCTGCTTGACCCATCTTCTGAAGTTCTAAAATGCAATCCACAATTTGTTGTTGCTCGTACTCTGAGAATACACCTGTGTGTAACCCGAGGCCTTCCAAAATGTTGATTCTTTTGCCTCTAATCCTCTCAAAGTATTCGAAGGTTTTCTTCTCAACATTTTGCATCCTTTCTAGTTCATATTCTGGGATGATCTGCAAGTGACGAGGCCTAGTCACATACTGCGGGATGTATGGCTCAATCTCGTCACGTTCTCCTGCATACCTTGGCTCCTCGGGGATTGTCTCTGTCGGGACATCCTCCGGGGTTGCTTCAGCAACAAGGTTCTTCAGATATGGTATCTTTACCAGGCGTCGAGGCACTGATTCTATCTCTGTCTTTCTTGGCACTTCTTCGATCTGTTCTGATTCTCTCGGCGTTGACTTTCTTCTTTCTGGTTCCTGCCGAACCAGTATCTTTGAAATGTGTGTGTCCGCGAAGGTGATTGTTTCCTCGTGTTGATTTACTGCAAGTTTAGTCAACATCTTGCGGATACTGCGATTCTTATTCCTTCTTTGAGTAGCTGTGAGTGTAGCTCTCCTCACTTCTTGAATTTCTGCGGGTGCGGCGCTGACGAGCCTGCCCTCTGCCGTGGCAACTACTGACTTGATTTTCTTGCTTTCTTCAATGTTTGTCTTTCTTTTCTTATTGCTGGATTGGTGGCCTGGGCCACCCATTTTCATTACTGTCTGGCTATGAAGCTCTTCTCGGTCCACTGGGACCCAGTCATTTTCTTCATACTGTAGGCTGGCTGGTGTGAAGTCAGAATCAATTTCTATCACTGCTCCATCCTTCACCCTCTTTTCATCGAGTTCAAGACTCACGCCATTTTTAAAGTTTAGGACCAACCTCCCGTTCGACATTTTCCTTCAAAGAAGACAACGAAAGGATCAGGGGCTGTACTAAGAACAAGAACATTAAGAAAGTATTTACCACTGAAGATTCTTATTCACTTATTCCAATTTTAATTTTTAAGGAAAGTAGGACAAGATGAAGAAAGATCAGGAACAAGATTTAATTTGAAAAGAAGGGTAAAACTTTATTATTATGATTTTTCACATATTTTATTTTTAGCACATATATTTTTTATCCATTTTTTTATGTTTTTGGGTTCGGACCCTGTCACAAAGTGATTACTTTACCCTTGTTTCTAGGGATAAGTCTCTATTTTAGAGGCCACCCTTTGAAACATCAGGTTGTGTAATACTTCTTCAAATATCATATGTTGATTGGAAGCATTTGTCGTTCTCCTTGGCAATTCACAAGTTGGTAGGAGCCTCCTGAGTAGACTGCCTCAACTACAAACGACCCTTCCCAAGTTGGTTCAATTTTCTCTCCTATCTTGTGATGTACAAGAATTGGTCTTCTGAGAACAAGAACTAAGTCACCAACTTTGAAAGTTCTTGGGCGGACCAGTTTATCATGGGCCTGGATCATCTTAGCTTGGTACAGTTCCAAATTTTGTTGCGCTGCAAGTCTTTTCCCTTCCAAGTTTTCCAGTTCTTCCAGTCATAATCTGGCATTCTCTTCTATAGTAATTTTATTTGCAACTGCAATCCTGAGTGATGGAAGCTGAACCTCTAAAGGTAAAACTGCCTCGGACCCGTACACTAAAGTGTAATGCGTAGACTAAGTAGGAGTTCTGAAAGTTGTCCTGTAGGCCCATAAGGCTTCTAACAACTTCTCGTGCCAATTTCTCTTGTTGTCGTCCAAATTTTTCTTTAAAATCTGAACGAGAGTTTTATTAAAAGCCTCGGCCAAGCCGTTTTCTCTTGGGTAGTAGATTATTGAATATCGCCAATCGATTCCATGTCTTCTGACAAAATTATTGATTTTTGTACTTTTGAATGCAGAACCATTATCTGAAATGATCCTGTGCTGTACCCCGAAACGGTAGACAACTTGGTTCTTGAAAAAATACAGTACGTGGTGTGCTTTCACTTCTCTGAGTGGCATAGCTTCTGCCCATTTAGAAAAGTACTCTGTAGCTGCAAGGATGAAGCGATGTCCTCTTGAAGAAGGCAGTTCTATCGGACCCACTATATGTGCCCCAACACTCAAATGACCAAGATGCGATTGTCGGATGTAGCACATTTGGGGGTTGGTGTACAACTACTCTGTGCACTTGGCACTGGTGATAACTTTTGGCAACTTTCATACAGTCGGTCATCATTGAGGGCCAGTAGTACCCTAGTCTTTTAATCTTCATTTTCATTTTCGGACCCGACTGATGAGCGCCACAAAGTCCTGAATGCACTTCTTTGACAATTTCACGAGCCTCGGACCCGCTCAGGAATTTTAACCACATCTGATCAAAAGACCTTCTGTATAATGTACTGTTTATTAATGCGTAAGATAGGGCTCTTTTCTTGATTTGATGTGCTAATGACTTATCGTCTGGTAATTTCCCTGTTTGCAGGTAGTCTATTAGCGGCTGACGCCAATCGTCTGTGTTTTCCGTCACTGTTGCAACTGATTCCTCTGCTTTTTCCGATTTCTGTATCATATCCATGTCGAGCTGTGATAGGACCTATCGTCCTTGAACTAACATTTCAACTGACTCATCTTGTAAGCAGGCAAATTTTTTTGCAAGGCGAGCTAGCGCATCTGCGAGAGCATTTTTTTTTCTGGGGATCTTGTAGATCGTTACATTCGGAATTTGTTCCAACAGTTTCATGGCATACTGAAAGTATTGCTCGAGCCTTGGTTTTAAAATTCTGTATTGTCCTGCGACCTGTTGAATGATCAACTGAGAATCTTCGTAGATGTTGATATCCGTTATTCCCATTTGAATGGTCAGTTCTAGTCCTGTTATGAGGGCTTCGTATTCTGCCTCGTTGTTTGTGCACGACTCTGTTAAATGGTAGGAGTATCTTAACATCTCCCTCTCCGGTGTTGTAAAGATTAGTCCGATTCCTGCCTTACCGGGCACTATCGTTTGCAATTCTTTGTCTTTCTGTGCTGATGATGCTCCGTCGAAGTATAGTTCCCAATGTTGATCATTAGTGTCTTCTAGGTTCATTATCTGTTCGTCAGGAAAATCATCGTCGAGAGGCGAATCTGCTGGTAAAGGGTGTGCTGCATGGAAGTCAGCTAGCACTTGTCCCTTCACGGCACGGAGAGGAACTAAAGTTATGTCGAATTGCAATAGTATCATCGACCACCTGGCAAGTCTGCCAGAAAGTTTTGGACGGGTCATCAAATATTGCAACGGATTAACTTTCGAGATGAGGTTGACCTTATGAGAGAGCATGTAATGCCTGAGCTTTTGGGCGGCGAAGATTAGGGCCAAACAATGCTTCTCAATTGGAGGATACTTTACTTCCATCGGAATCAAACGACGACTTAAATAGTAGAGAGCATTTTCTTTCCCCTCATCATTGACTCGGGCTAGCAGGGCTCCAAGGGAGTCGTCTAGAGCCGTGGTATAAAGTATCAACGGTCTACCTGAGACTGGGGCTGCTAAGACAGGAGGTGTCATTAAGTATTGTTTAATGTCCTCGAAGGACTGTTGTTATTTTTCTTCCTAAATGAATTTGGCTTCCTTTTTAACTAATGCCGAGAAGGGCTGACACCTACCTAACAAGTTCGAAATAAAGCGTCGAAGATATGCCAGCTTCCCTTGAAAGGATCATAGCTATTTTAAGGTTTTGGGAGGCAGCATTTCTAAGATATCTTTAACCTTTTCCGAATCAATTTTGATCCCGCGATGTCGGATAAAAAATCCTAAGAATTTCCCGGAGGTGATGCTGAAGGCGCATTTTAAGGGATTCATCTTAAGGTTATATTGCCTTAGTCGCTCGAAGACAATTCTCAAATCATACTGGCGATCTTCCTTCAGTTTTCTTTTGATGACCACATCATCCACATAGCACTCAACTTGGTTGTGAATGAGCTCATAAAAAATCTTTGTCATTGCTCTTTGGTATGTTGCTCCTGCATTCTTTAGTCTGAATGGCATTACTATGTTGCAATACACTTCGATTGGTGTTCTGAATGCTGTGAGCTTTTCGACTTCTGGTGCCATCTTTATCTGGTTGTATCCTGAAGATCCATCCATGAATGAAAATATTTCATGTGTTGAAGCAATGTCGATCATCAATTTTGGGATTGGTAGTGGAAATTCATCCTTTGGACATGATTTGTTCAAATCTTTGAAATCCACGCAGATCCTGATCTGACCATTCTTCTTCCTGATTGGTACCACATTGACTAGCCAAGTAGGGTATTGTTCTTCATGGACAAATTTAGCGTCAATTAGCTTCTTAACTTCAGCTATTACTTGTTGTTCAATTTCTAGAAGCATTCTTCTGGAAGCTTGTCTGACTGGAACGGAAGTAGGATCCACTCCTAGCCTGTGAACTGCGACTTCTGGAGCTAATCCTGGCATTCCGTCGTAACTCTAAGCAAAACAGTCCTTAAATTCCATTAATAGCTTGATCACTTCCTCGGAATCTTCTTTATGGAGTAAGGAGCTGACAAAAGTTGGTCTAGGCTTTTCGCTAGTACCAAAGTTAACTTCCATTAACTCATCTATTGTAGATTTGATTTCTTCTTCGAATTCTGGTGGAGCGTCTCCAATTTGTAGATCTTCAAGATCTTCTGTAATTTCCAAACAGTCTTCATTAGGTTCACAAGTGACAACCAAGAAAAATTCTGTATCGTCAACTGAACCTACTGAGCCAAATCCGAGACCATGTTTTGAATTGGGAGGCCGACCGACATTATTCCATAATTTTTCGAAGTGTTGTGATCGACCTTTTATCCATTATCGAGGTAAGACACCACGCTGAATTAAATTTTGAACACAGGGAGAGCACCACTCAAAAGGTAATTCCATTAATTCGGAAGAAGTGACATCTTCAAATTGTACATCACTTTTAGTATTGGAAGAAGAAGTGCCACGGTAAAACTTGATTGGCTTTGCACCGCTGCTATGTACTCCTTTGACCACCATACCCTCGATCTTATTAGACTGGATCGGGGTCAGGGTCATAGTGTGTACATAGTGGTTAATCTTCTCATACATCGAATTGTATTCTTCGTTCTTTTCATCTTCGAGAGAAATCTTGAATTGTGGTTTCTTCTGGTTTATTGTAGCTGCTTCTTTCTTGGTTTCCTCCTCTTCCTCAGAGTTGTTCTCCCAATCAAAGTTGATCATCGGCTTTTTCTGTCCAACTGTCCTAGTGTCTCTTCCACGACCTCGTCCCCGGCCTCGACCTCGGATGCGAGTTCTGGAGAAACCTTCACCATCTCACCGTAAGGGAGTGGTGAGTGACTGTTGGACTAGAACTTCAGGTTCTTCATCGTCTCAAACTTCTTTTGCTTCATTTGGCACGGTGTTTCTGAAGAAGATTGTTTTCTTCGGAGGTGCGTAATAAGCTGCATCTTTATGGATTCCAATTTCATGTACGGAGAAAGGTTGCAAATCACCTTTAATGCACTGTTCTCCTCCTTCGTAGTATTTTATGCACTGATGTAGAGACGATGGTACCATCCGGTTTTCATAGATCCACGGTTGGCCCAGTAGAGCATTGAACGATGTCTCCAAATCAATTATGTGGAATTTTGCAGTTGTCTTTGCTAAGTCACCAGTCTTCATTAACAGTGTTATTGATCCAAGGGCTCTTTCTCCTTTCTGGTTGAATCCTCTTAGTAACATCTTATCTGCTTCAAGCTCGCGAGCATCAATTTCCGTGTATGCTAACGTCCGTAGATTCATTACGTTGATCGATGCTCCCGGATCTACCAATACCATGGAGAGCGTAAATTTTCTGATTGTAACTGAAATATACAACGGTCGGTTGTGATCGGCTGTCCCAAGTAGTAGATCATTGTCCGTGAAGGTAACACCTCACTGTTCCTTTAACGAGCAAACCTCATCTAAGGAATCTCTGGCCATCTGAGCTAAACAAATCTCTGGATCAAGTAAGGCTTTGACCGCAGCTTCCCTCATCTCTTTTGATAAGATGAGAGCGTCGTAGATGCTCGCCTTGGCTGGTAGTTTCCTAAGATGGGCTAGCACGTTATAGTCCACTTTGTTATCATGTGTCTCGCTTTCTTCTCGAATGGGCAATTCTTCCGCCGGGGTTGATTCTTCCTGAACAACCACCTGCTTTCCTTTGTCTTTTGGACCCATTCTCAGAGGTAGAACCCTTCCGCTCCTTAAGTTTACTTCTGTGATTTCTTCTGAATCTGGTAGTGAGTTTACAAGGGTCTCCTTTTGAATCTGCATGACAGGTTCTTCTGGAGTTGCTTCAGAATCTGAAAGCTCTAACTCTATTGTGATTGGAGTTCCTTGAAATTCACAAATAGATTCATTACTTGTTGAACTTTTGTAGCCTTCTTGGTGAATGTCTTCTTTATTATCGTGATTGTCGAGGTTGTGTATGATTTGAGAATTGTTATTGGTATCGAAATCGAGATCCGGATTAGATTGGTTATCGTTAGTTCCGTAATCGTTAGAAATAGTCAAAACGTAGCCAACGCCATAACTCTTATCATTATAAGATCCCGCCGGAGCGAGCAAATAATCATACAGAGTCAGAGGTTTGAGGAATTTTTCCCCCAAATCGGAAACAACCATCCTAGGATAAGCAGCCCCTAGTCTAGCCTTAGGAGCCTCGGTCCTTTCTTCTTCTACAATCTCTTTCTTTTCTATGATCTTTTCTTCCTGGGGTGTTTCTTTAATTGTAAGCGATAGCGCCGGCTTGACAGGTTTCAAACTTTGAGTTGAAGAAGTGCCGAAGCAGCCTGGATGCGATCCAAAATTTTCTTCGATGACTTCGTCCGAGCAATTCTCCATCCATCATCAGTTGTGTAAAGGTCCATCGGAACAATGTGATCTGTTGAAAAAACATTGACAGAACCTCCTTTCTGGGGTTCTTTCATGTATTCCTTCGGGATCTTTATGTTCCCCTTTCGGAGATTGTTGTCAAGCCAACTCTTGAAGATGATGCAATCCTCTATCTTATGTCCAAGGATCTGGTGGTAAGGGCAGTAGTTGGGATGGTCCTTCTTATTAACTTCTTCTGGCTTCTTGGGTTCTGGCAGTCAAAATCCGAAGTCTTCGTAAAGCTGCGGAACATCTTTGGCACTGACTCATTCTTGAATGGATATTCTCTATTTGTAAGCTCCTTTAACGTGTGCTGTGGGCGAGGCGGTTGTTCATATTGTTGAGTTGCCTGATAACCGGGTTGAGGTTGTTGGTAGTTCTGTTGAGGTTGTTGATTGCTGGACTGCGGCTATTCCGGCTGTATTTGCATTGGCTGTTTGCCCTTATCGACTGCCACGACGATCCCGGATTTCTTTTCAAATGACTTCATAGGCTTCTGTTTGTCTGTTTTGTCGGTGAAACTTAGTTGCTTCGCTTCCACTTGCAAGCTTCCAGCCTTGCTTAACAACTTCTCAAAAATCTTAATTGTAAATCCATTTAGGAGAAGTGCTATCGGGCCGTGAATGCTTTTAAGCAAGATACCGACTGCATGTTGTTCTTGTAGCTGTAGCTGACACTTCATGCTTAGATTTCTCCATCGAAGTATGTAGTCCACTAAAGTCTCGTTCGGTTTATGTTTCTCCACCACTAAGTCACCGATGGTGATATGGTGCTGAGCTCCGGCAAACAGTTTCACGAAGAGGTTTTCTAACTCTGAAAATGTCTTTACCGAACCGTTCGGTAACTCTGCATACCAATCGAAAGCGATCACTGACAGGCTGCTGACGAACTGTCGGAAGAGTAAGGCTTCACTTCCACCGGCGTTGCAACAACTAGCATGAAAATATGCAACATGTTGTCGAGGATTTCCGGTACCATCAAAAGTCTTGAACTGAGGTGGTACGAAGCCTTTTGGGTATTGTACTGCATCAAATTCTTCGAGGTAAGGTCTACCCGTCTGAATAGATGCTCCGCTCTTAGACTGCGCTAAGTCTTCTCGCACCTGCTGTTCTACCATGTTCTTGATGTCCTTTTCTGGAATCATATTCTGAGTAGAATCTTTCTTTGGCTGATAATCTCTGTTAACGGATGTATTCTCTTTTCCTTCATCTGAAATATGAATAACTTTTGGAGGCGTTTCTCTTGGGGGTTGAACCTGACTCTGAAGAGTGGCTAGGGCTGCAGCTATCTCTTCCATCCTTTTTGCCATTTGAGAGATTGTATCATCTTTTTCTCAAATTTGTGCTCTTAATGTTTCCGGTTCATCTGTCGGGGCACCTTGCGAAGCGGATGATGCTCGTGTCTCAACCATGTTGATCTCCACATATTCGTCATCCATGAACTCCGATGAGTCAACTTCATCTCCAAACTTTTCTTCTCTTTCTCTTGCTAATCATTGAATGTCGGTTCTTAGCTTTTCCATAGCGTCCTCCAATGGTCTTTTTCGTGCGGTTTCGCAGTTATCATGCGATGGCTGTTGGATTCCCTTCTTGGAAGTCCCCTTCATTGCGGTAGCGCTCTCTTCGGACTCGACTCTCATGACGAGACTTTCCTTTTCAGGTCGTTGTTTCAGTCTTAATTGGCCAGTAGTAGGATGCCATACCATCCTTCTAGCAGCTCGAAGGCCTAGGACCGGGATGGTCTATCTGGCCGAATGCTCGGAAGGTGGTATCCTCCCTGATCTGTAAACCTGAAACAACAACAGGTGGACTAGCTTTCATCTTCTTATTCGGCTTTTCTGTGGTGATAACGGGTTCTACTCGAGGCCCAAGACGGGACTTGGCTGGCACCCGCCCTATTCTTCTTAAAATCTCTGATACAGGACATTTCTCTTTCTTTGCTAACTTCTCTATCACAGTCTATAGTCGGGCAAATGGTGTAGTCCTAGCCCTTTTCCTTCGGCTGTCGCTATAGTATGCGGGTCGAGGTAATGCGGAAGCAATCTTGAGGACATTTTCCTCATCAGCTGCGGCAGAGAGGGGATGGAATCTACTTCCCTCCAAAAGAGGTGTATACTCAGGTAATGGTATGTACTCAGGTAGTGGTGTGTACTCAGGGATTTCTTCTAAGAAAGCGACTTCAGCAGCCCTGGCCTTTCTGGCAATCTTCCTACCTCTGTTTCTTCTCTGACTCCGTGTTAGGGGTGTAGCCCTTGAGCTGGACCCAATTTCGAAAACAGAAGGTCTTGCACGTAAGTTTGTACCCTCCATGGTAACATGCTCATTACAAATTTGAACTTCCTTCCCTTTCAGTTTGGCGGAAGCCGGGGTAGGTGCAGAGACGACTAGACCAGTGAGGGTAGAGATAACAGTCCTCCTATGGATAGTAGTATTCTTCTCAGCTGGAACCCTTTGCAGGGGAGGGAACTCTTGAGTTGACTTGAGGTTGAACTCGATTAAAGGTCTTTCAATTTCAGGTACTTTTTCTGTAAGTGTGAAAAGGGTAACGTCAATGATCTTGACATTTGTATTCTTGAATCCTTGCCCAAAATGGATGATCCCATTGTCGAGCAGCTCATCCTTGTACACAACGAAGTCTAGTTCGTTGGTGAAGGAGAAAATCAGCTTCGGGGAAGACATTTTCTGCAAGGTAGATTCTGATTGTCAGTTCTAAGTTATGGTTCTTCTCATCAGGACGAAAAGAAACAAATCGAAATGAGTCCGAACACATTTTTGTTCATGTATTTATAAAAAGGAGTTATTTGTTAAAAGAGTCATTCATTAGAGGGTTTGTTTATTAGGAACGGAATATTTAAAGGCGTAGAGAAGGTAAGGAATCCGATTCAGAATTGGAAAGGAAGAGAAAGTCTTATGCAAGACTTCTCGACTCGAAGAACCGCTCCTAAACTAACATCTATTGGGGGTCCACCCTACCTCAGAAAAGAGGCTAAAGGATCTCGGAACCTCTCCGTTTAGGGGTGTCTAAATAGTGGCTCCAAAATCCGAGAGGAGTTGGCTATACTCGTTCAAGACAGAAATGAACGGGGTATTCCAATGGAAGAATGGTAGTTTGGTCCACTAGGGCATGGAATCACTATCAATTTATGAAAGCAAAACCATCTGATCAAAATGGAGAGAGGAACTGTCCCCAGCTGAGTCGACAAAAGTTGTCGGCATATTTTTAGGTTGAGTGTTGTATTTTTGAAAAGGGGTCGCCTACATAAATTATCGGCGAAATTTAAATTTTAAATTTAATTTAAATATATATATATAATTTAGAAAGTAGTATTTGATTTTAAAAATAATTTTAAGATATGAAATCAAACCGATCTCACATCCCAGATAGTTTATATAAAAGAGCATCGCATCACAAACCGTGTATCTATCCCGAAGAATGGACACACTGCTTGATGATGGGGCTCGGTTAAATAAACTAGGAGATTTGAGACATCCGTTTGGACTGCGAACCAATTTTATAAGCCGAAAAATTACCCTACTTAATATAAATGAATTAAGCAGGGTTTATATTACCTGGATTCTTAAAGTTCCCTATAAGGGCAAGCCCCTATAGTTATTTACATCTTAAATGACGGGAATCATCTAAGAAAGCTCTCGATAATGATCAGCGGTTTTGCTCTCAAGAATTTCAAAGTTTAAGGTTTTCAAAAGATTGGATTTTTGAAATTTTAAAAGGGATTAGCTCAAATTTGGAACATTTATTTTTAGGAGTCCAAAGAAAGAAAAGTAGGAGAAGCTGAGGATCCAAGAAGAATCTTGACAACTTCCCAAACTATCATATTGTTTGGCTCGAATTTAAGAAAATCCTAGTAATATTTGATATTTCAATCTTGCCAATTTTAATTAATTTGGACTTATATTTGTATGATAAAATCATACAAATAGCCTCGAAGATGTGAGGGTTTGTGTCATACCAAACGACTACCTCAGAGTTCTAAGACCGGTTAGGGCTTAATTTAAATGGCATGATCATGCAAATGCCTAACGAAGAGTTGTGGAGTTATGTTGCACTAGGCAAACGACCTCAAAATTATATGGCTTTGTTGTTTAAAACTAGGAAAGGTTTTGCTGAAGTAGACCAGAGTTTTGTTGATGACGATGGCCGTGCTTCCCACCATGCTCCGAGCTCCTTGTTGTTGCAGAGGTTTTGTTTTAGAAGTCATAAATCAGTAGATGAGAGAAGTGTTTTGGTTTAGAAATCTTAAAATCCAAGTGTTTTTAATATTTTAATTAAAATAAATCTTAAAGTTGATGAAAACATAACCGATTAAGATCCCACGGTTCCGTCATCCCGGCACTGTTATTTTCATCCAGATGAATTTGCTAAACTCAACTGAATGAGTTCCACACCTTCATTTAGACAGTGGGAAATCCCGTTAGCAACACGTGGGTTACATCATCCAAGGTATTCCCGATCATTCAACGAGACGTTTTAATTTAGTTGCAATTGTAGTTTTGTTGTTCTGTTCGTGATTAAATTTTGAGTTGTTTTATATTTTGAAATGTTGTGGCGGTGAATTTTATCTTGCAGTGATTTTTTTAATTTAGTTTTGGTTTCAGTTTTAGGAACTACTCTAAAGGTTTTGGTTTTCATGCAACAGTTGTTTATCATGCAAGAAAAGTAAAGTGCATTTGTAATAAAGTAAATTGCAACTAAATATTATTGAAGTGATTAATTTAGTTGAAATATTTAATTGAAAATTTGAAGTATTTAGTTTGTATATTTTAATTTTAATTTAATTTAATGATTAGGTCTTTTAGTATTTTAAATCTTGAGTTTAAATTATCATTTTAATTGGGAATTAAATATTATTGAAGTGATTAATTTAGGGACTCTTAAATTAAAGAATAAATGTCTTCTAAATAATATCCCTATTTTAATAATTTCAATTTTTATTAATCTTCCAAATTCAATTAATTGATTGATTAAGATTTATTCTTAAAAATAATTGATGGGTTTCTACCCATTAATTATTTAAATTTCAATCATCCAAATCAGATTAGGATCAAATATTTTACTCTTTCATTTTATTAAGCCTAAAATTTTAATTACCATTTTGCCCTTCAAGCTTAATAATTCCATAACTCACTAAATTGAGCTTAAATGAATTTGAAATTTTTATGTGGCTTCACTCACATGTCAATTAACATATTAGAAGAGAAAATGTGACTTTTCTGTATTTAATTTATTTATATAATTTTTTTTTGTAGAAAATAGGGATTTCCAAGGAAAATTCAATAAGATGACCAAGGGAATTTTTCTGTTCTTAAGAAAATTATGGGGCACTCCGAAAGACTAGAGGACCATTTGGACAAATTTTGGTGATTTTTTTGAATTTTATTTTATTTATTATAATTATTTTGAATTTTAGAGTATTAATTAATTTAAAAATAAAATAAAAGTTGAAAAATGAATTTTATATTTTTTAAAAATCTCTCTGATATCAGAGAAACCAGAAAACTAATTTTTATAATTTTCTGATTTTTCTTTGATTTATTAGAATTATTTTAGTGAAAAGGTTGAAAAATAAATTTTTAATATTAAAAATTACATTAAACCTTCAAAATTCAATATCTTATCCTAGGGACTTAAGAAAAATATTTGGTTTGTTCCTAAGTGTTTAGAATTCAAAATATGACATTTAAGTGATTTTTAATATTTTTGTGATTTTTATTATTTTTTAATTATTAAAATTATTAAAATATTAATAAAAATCAATTTTTTTAGAAAATTATAATTTTAATTTTCCTAAGTTCCTCTAATATCAGAGAAGTTCTAAAACCAATTTTGTGAATTTTTAAAAAGTATTTTGTGAGTTATGAATTTTTAAAGATTGATTTCATTCATGGGGCTTAATTAACCATTTAGTGGGGCTAACCAAGTCCAATTGATCTCACATTTTTATGTGGTGTTCTGCTATCCCTAGAGGACTGTGTAGAATTATTTTTAAGTTAATTTGATGAATGGTTAACCCTAATTAATTAAAGTTCAATTTTGGGTGTTTAGGCCAATTAGGGTTGTTCAAAGTGAATTAGCTCAAAAATTATTTTTCCTAGGTCCCTCTGGTCATAAGAAACATCACCAAATTTTTCTAGAATTTATTTCTCAACATGCTAATTATTGGAATTAAAATACTCAAAACTGTAACATGAACTTGAAAAATCAATAACTTTTCGTTGGGATGGCCTCAGACCTTAGATAATTCAGGGAATGTTCCCAAGTTCAGAGGCTTCAAAAGCCCTATGGTCTCACGCCATGGTGAATTTCCTATATGCATGGAGAATTGAAATAGTGCAGAGAGTAAATAAATCATTAAAAATAAAATACTTAATGAAATTACTTGATTTCTTTTCCACATTATTCTCCTCTTTTCACTGAGCAAGAGAGTATTTTTATTTTATTTTTAGGATTTTTCTACACAAAGTTATGAATTTTTTAAGTTCTGGGTATTTAATAAATAAGAAAAATCCATATTTTCCTACTTATCCACCCGGCGCCACGCCATCCTCGGCAGCTCCGAAAGGCCACGCGGCGAGCTCTGATTCAGCGCCGCCATCTGACTCAGCGCTCTAGGGACCCGCTGTATCGTTCCGTCTCCTCATACGGCTCAATCTGGATCGTCCACCCGCACGTGCATCAAATGGACGGCATCCGTTCATCGTCCCCAAGCCTCCTAGCCCAAGAACCGTCCACACTAAATCCTTAATATCTCACTCAATACTTAATGGATTTTCCTTTTCTTGTGCTCTATGGATTCATCTTGAAGAGACGAATACATCTATATGGTGATCATGCATTGAATTTAAGGCATTTGAAATGGAGAATCTCCAGAAGCTCGGGATAAAAAGTTAGCTCATACCTTAGCTCTGAGAAGTGTGGTTTCAATCTGAGGGTTGTGTCACCTTCGATTAGGTCCAAGCATGCTCCAGATGAAGTCCAGTGGCCTGGTGAATTGTCTGGGTATGATTTTGACCAAGCCCGATCACAACCTTTGGAGTCTGGAATAGCTGGGTGGTCTGGAGAGGGGGCTTCCACTGGGGAACTCCTTCTCTTGGTCTTGTGCAGGTGTGGGTGAGTTTAATTTGATTTTGGTGGAGAATTTGGAGATGTCCTGGTTTTGGGTGGAATTTTGGCTGAGAAATTGGGTTCTGTTGGTGGGGATTATGGCAAATTGTCACTGGGGATCAATTGCTCTAAGTGTGGGGAGTAGTCTGGAACAATTTTGGCAGAGTTTCCTTAAGGTTTGTTTCAGCACCTCCCATGGCCGAGAGGAGGTGGTGTTTAAATAGGAGAGGGTGGAGGGCCTCCAAGGGGGGTTTGAAGGCTGGGATCAGCTGCTCTTGTGAGGAGAAGAAGAGCTATGCTGTCCATTTGGGTTGAGACAAGTCAGCAAGGGAGAATTGAATTTTTTGGCTCACATGGAGTTTTCAGCCATGGTGTTTTAGGGCGGCCTGGTGGCTGGCCAGCCAAGCACTGGTCACCATCTTGACCAGTGGGGTCAGGGGTTGGCAATGGTGCAGTCAATTGGAGTTTGACATGTGTAAAGTGGCTGAATTGAAATGGAATGGGGAAGAGTGTATTTTGGGCTTAGTTTGGTCAATCCATGGAAATAGGCTTGGTGCACCTCCCCAAGACCTGATTTTGAGCTGAGGGAATCATTTAGGTCAGCTTGGAAGGGGTGGTGAAGTCTCCATCCATGGTGAGGTGGCTAAGCATGGTTTAGTGTGTGACATGGTTATGGTTAAAAAGTCTTAATGAAGGATTAGGAAAGGGGGCCCTCCTTTTGCCATTAATGGCTTGGTCACATGTTAAACCTTCCAGGTCTTCATATGGCTTGTAAATGGCTTGCTCATGGCTCCATGTGGCTTAGGACAAAGCTTGGTCATTTACATGAAAAAGGGTTTTAGCAACTTTGGTAATTTAGGGGTGATTTGATGGGATTTGGCATATGGCTTGATTTAGAATTATTTTATCATGGATTTAGAACATAGAAGATGGTTTTATCAAATGGATGATGATAGAGGATTGTCATGTGGGCTTTGATATGAATTTTGGGCTTTTTGAAATCATTTTGGATGGGCTTTTAGGAAGGCTTAAGGGGCTGAGCCTTTAGGTTTAAGAATGAATTCATGGATGGCAATTTTGTAGAATTTTGGGCCAAATAATTGTTGGGTTTGGTTTAGGGATGTGTCATGAGTGATTTGAAATGAATTTGAGGTGGTTTGGGTTTGAATTGGGTTGATTTGATAAATGGGCCAATGTAGGTCAAATTGGGCTAATTTGGGCCAATGTTGTGCTAGGATTGAAATTGATGTAAAATTAATGTTGGGAAATGTTTATGGGAGTGTTTCAAAGAGGTTTTAACTTTGGTTGGGTTTTGGTTTTGGGACTTGGGCTCATTTGGGTTAGGTTTGGGTTTAGGTCAAAATTGGGCTTTTTGGTTTTAGGTTGAATTTGAGTGGGGTTTGGGTCCAAATTTTGGGTAAATTATGTTAGTGTTTTATTTTTGGGGATGTTAGGGAAGGTTTAGAAAAGGTTTGGGGTCAATTGGAATTGAATTGGTTTGGTTTGGGCTAAGTTTGGGTCATGGGTCCAAATTGGGCTTTAAGGTCAAAAGTGAAATTGGACAAAATGTCAATCAAATTGGACTTGGATTTGGTCTAGATTGATATTGTCGATATTGAATTTGAGTTTAGAATTGAATTGGACCAAAATTGGGGTCAATTGGGTAGGTTTGGTTTGACATTGGTTTCACTTAGGTTAAGAATGTGCTAAATTGGGGGTTTTGGTAAAAGTGGGGTAAATTGACAAAATTGGCCCATAGTGTAGTTGGACAAAATGAAATTAGGAATATTTGGGATTTTTTGGAATTTTTTGTGAATTTTTTGAATTTTTGGATTTTTGGGTCAAGAGGGGTATTTTGGGTATTTGGAGGGTATTGGGGGGTATTTTTGGAATTTTTGGTATTTTTGGATATGGATGATCAATTTGAGTGGAGGGAAATGTTTAGGAATGGTTTTGGGGATTTTGGGTAATTTAGGTGATTTTGGAAATTTTGGGTAGTTCCTAGGGCATTTGGCCCCGGGGTCAAAAATTGAAATTTTGGAAAAAAACAAGATTGATCAAATATGAGTGAGATGGAAGCACTTTGGTTTAGCCATGAAGTCATATCAAGCCTATATGAGCCATGAGGGGACTCATTTGAGGCATTCACTATGTTGTTCCTAACCCTCTTAGCCAGGGGCTTAGGGGTTAAGGTCCATCCATATGAATTACCTACATGAGTCAAGGAGTCAAGTTGGGTATGGGTGTGGTTTTAAGATTTGGATTGTGTGTGTGAGAGTGTAGAGTGTGAGTGTAGTGAGTGTGTAAGTGAACCCTCACCAGACCAAGCCACCCAGGGCGGTCCTAAGGCTAAAGAGTCTTATAGGGAACTCATCCTTTAAACCGTCACATTTGATTTCAACCCTCTAGGTGATTAGGGGTCTACAATCAACTTGTGGGGTTTGTAGGGAAGCAAGAAGTGGTTCAAATTTCTAAGGGGTGGGTCCCAATTCTAGTCCTCTAGGATGGTCAAAGGAAAAGCCTAAGGCTAGATCCTAAGCACTAAAGAAGGAAGAGAAGACCTCATCAAAATTGAGGTCAACACCCCCCCCCTAAGTTTTATTTCATCATTTAAATAAACCAAATGTGGCCCCATGGAAATTTTCCATCAAAATGTCTAAAAATTCAAAAAACCTTTTTTTCATGTAAATGAGCCAAGCCATCCCTAAGCCAAATGGTGTCCTTGAAGCCATGCACAAGCCACATGAAAGCCATGAGAGTTTTGACTTATCAGCACTCCCTAAATGGAAAAAGGAGGAAACCCTTTAATGATTCCCTTAGGAGTGATTAAACACTCCCATGTATCCCCTAATCTTACTTAATCCTAATTGTACTTGGATTGTGACTTGACCCCACTAATCAAGCTAACCCAAGTGACTTTCTCTTCAGCCCAAACCAGCCTTGGGGAGGTGCACCTAGCCTAAACCATGACTTGACCAAATTGAATCCAAAATGACCTCTCCCCCATACCATTTAAATCAAACCTCTTTACACATGGCCAATACTCATTGCTTGCACCAAACTCAACCCCTGACCCCACTGAGTCAGATGATGACCTGACCCTGCCGGCCAGCCGCCAGGGTCGCCGGAAAACGCCATGACCGAGAGCTCCATGTGAACCATTTTTTTCAATTCTTCCTTGCTGAGTTGTCCCAGTCCAATTGAACACCATGGCTGTTCTTCTCTTTCACAGAGAAGCTGATCCCAAGCATCAAACCCCCCTGGGAAGCCCTCCAGTCATGTCTATTTAAACCCACCACCCTCTCGGCCAAACAAGGTGTTGAACCAGACCTTACCAAAACTCTGCCAAAATCACTCCAGATCCCTCTCCAGACATAGAGAACTTGATCCGCACTAAAATCTAGCCCTAAAACCTCTTTGTGAGCTAAATTTCTGAGTTGAAAATCCACCCAAAAAATAGGACACTTCACTACAGTAAGCCAATCTTCAAATTGATTGGCCCTACACCTTCACCAGACCAAGAGGAGAAGTTTCCCAGCAAAATGCCCCTCACCAGGCCAGCCATTACTTCCAGCCTCCAAGATTTGTGATCGGCCTTGGTCACTTTCATACTTAGACAATTCCCCAGAGCCAGAGACTTCATCTGGAGCTTGCCTGGACTCAATCGAAGGTGACACAACACTCAGATCGAAGCTTCACTTCTCTGAGCAAAGGTATGAACTCATTCTTCCTCCCGAGCTTCCAGCGATTCTCCATTTTGTTTGGGTTAATTTCATAGCTTATAAACCTTATGGATGTCTTTGTCTCTTCAAGATGAATCGATAGAGTATAAGAACTCAAAAATCCATTAAGAATCAAGAGAGATATTAGGGTTTGAGTGTGGACGGTCACGGGTGCACACCAGTCATAGACGATGACCAGGAGCCGTTGGATCGTGCGTGTATCGAGCGGACGGTCGAGATCAAGCCGGTCAGTGCAATGGTACGTGAACCGCGGGTCCCTGGAGAGCTGAGTCAGTTGGCGGCGCCGAATCACACCGCTACGCGTGGGCTTTCGGAGCTGCCGAGGTTGACGAGGCGCCGGGTGGATAAGTAGATAATTAGGGTATTTTTGAATTATTTAAATGCCTGAACTTAAAAAATTCATATCTTTGCATAGAAAAATCACAAAAAATAAAATAAAAATACCCTCTTACTCAGTGAACAGAGGAGAATAATGTGGAAAAGAAATCAAGTTAATTGGATGAGTATTTTATTTTTAAGAATTTATTTACTGTTTTCAATGTTTTCATTCTCCATTTGAATAGATAATTCAACATGGCATGAGACTATAGGGCTTTTGAAGCCTCTGATCTTGGGAACATTCCTTGAATTTTTCAAGGTCAGAGGCCATCTCTGTGAAAAGTTATTGATTTTTCAAGTTCATGTAACTGTTTTAGGTATTTTAATTCCAATAATTAGCATGTTGTAAAATAAATTCTAAGAAAATTTAGTAATATTTCTTAGGACCAAAGGACCCTATGAAAAATATATTTTGAGTTAATCCATTCATAATAACCTTAATTGGCCTAAACTCCCAAAATTGAATTTGAATTAATTAGGGTTAACCACACACCAAATTGACTTGAAAACAATTCTCCATTACTCTTTAGGGTCAGAGGAACCTTAAATAAAAATTTAAAATCAATTGGACATGATTAACTCCACCAAATGGATAGATTAAGCCTCATAAGCAAAATTTAATTAAAAAAATTCATAACTCTAAAAATACTTTTCAAAAATTCACAAAAATAGTTTTGGAGCTTCTCTGATATCAGGGAGTGCAGAAAAATTAAAATTGGAATTTTCTAAAAGAGTTGATTTTTCACAATATTTTAATATTTTAATAATTAAAAAATAATAAAAATAAAAAAATATTAAAAGTCATAAAAATTTCATATTTTGACTCCTGATCATTTAAGAATAAACCAAATATTTTTCCTAAGTCCCTAGGATAAGATATTGAATTTTAAAGGCTTAATGTAATTTTTAATATTAAAAAATGTATTTTCAATCCTTTTCTCTAAAATAATTGTAATAAATCAAAGAGAAATCAGAAAATTATAAAATTTGTTTCTCTAGTCTCCTTGAGGTCAGAGAAATTTATGAAAAATATAAAATCTATTTTTTAACTTTTATTTTATTTTAAAATTAATTAATACTCGAAAATTCAAAATAATTATAATAAATAAAATACAATTCAAAAAATCACAAAATTTGGTCCAAGTGGTCCTCTGGTCATTAGGAACATCCCATAATGTTCTTAAGGACAGAAACCTTTCCTTGGTCATGTTGTTGAATTTTCTTTGAAAACCACTATTTTCTACTAAAAATAATTATATAAATAAATTAAATTCCGAAAAAATCATATTTTCTCCTCTAATGTCTTAATTGACATGTGAATGAGCTGATGTAAAAATTTTAAATTCATTTGAGCTCAATTTAGTGAGTTATGAAATAAATAAGCTTAAAAAGGCATAAAGGTAATTAAAAATTTTTGACCCTTAATTAAAACTATAGGTTTAATCAAAATAGGGGGAAAAATATTTGATTTTAACTTTCTCTTGGATGATTGAAACTTAGGGAAATAAAAAGGTAGAAACCCATTAAACACTTTGAAAATATTAAAATGAAACTCTAATAAATTAAATAATTTAAATTTTGGAAAGAATATATTTAAATTTGGATTATTAAAATAGGGATATTATTAAGAGAATATTTTTTCTTTAATTTAAAAATCCATAAATAAGTCACATTAACAATATTTAGTTCTTAATTAAAAAATTAAAATAATAATCCAAATAAACAATTAAAACTAAAATTAAATTAAATTAAATTTTAAATATTGAAATTAAAATTAAATTAAATTAAATTAAAATTAAATTAAAATTAAAGTTAAACTAAAATTAAATTTAAATTAAAATTAAATCAAATCAAATTAAATTTAATTTAAATTAAATTAAAATCAAATCGAATTAAATTAAATTAAAATCCTTTAACAAAAAAACCTAAATGAAATCATTAAGTGTTAAATCAAAACATATCAATAATTTCAACACCTCTTTTTATCTAAGTAAATTTAAAACATGAACATCAACTTCAAATACCAAGATAATTAAAAATGTAAAGATTTAAATTAATCTAAAATAATTTGAACACTATTCCAAACTTAAAATTATTAATTAAAACCTCATTATGAAATTAAAACATTTTCAATCATTAACTCAAACTTTAAATTAAGTATGATTAAAATTCTCGATAAACCAACTTGCCCTTAAAGGCTTTAATTATTATAACTTTGAAATAGAGCACTAAGTGAAATGTCATTTCGTTCATCAGGTAATCAAATACCCAAGTTCACTGAGCAAGAGACAAAGTTTAACTAAACTCCTGGATGATTAATTCATATGTGCAACTAAATTTACTTGGACTCAAAATGATCTCGGAAATATTAAAAAGAAGTTTAGGACTCATCCTAAGCACTTTCTCAATATGATGAGATGTTTTAGAAGAACAATTGAATTTAATTGTTCTTTGATGAAGAAAATCATCCTTAAACCAAACCAAGAACCTAGACGTCATAGAAGATTACTAGTTATAGGATTAGAAATTTGGTAGACAACCAAAACCCTTCCCTTAGCTTTACCCAGGTATCTGTTGAAATATTTAAATGCCTTAACATGTGTTTTAATTGCAGCTTGGGATGATGGGAAGACCCTCCAGGTACGTTTTTATTTTATTGCAATTTACTTACATGCACTGTACTTTACTTTTCTTGCATGTTAAATAAGACTGTTGCATGAAAACCAAAACCTTTAGGATAGTCCCTAAACTGAAACCAAAACTAAATTAAATGTCACCATAAGATAAAACACACCGCCACAACATTCAAAATATAAAACAACTCAAAATTTAATCATAAACAGAACAACAAAACTACAATGCAACTAAATTAAAATGTCTCGTTGAATGATCGGGAATACCTCGGATGATGTAACCCACGTGTTGCTAACGGGATTTCCCACGGTCTAAATGAAAGTGTGGAACTCATTTAGTTGAGTTTAGCAAATTCATCTGAACTAAGTGAATTCAATGAAAATAACGGTGTCGGGATGACAGAACCGTGGGATCTTAATCGGTTTTGTTTAAACTACATTAAGATTTGTTTTAATTAGAATATTAAAAACACTTGGATTTTAAGATTTTATCTAAACCAAAGTCTTTCTCTCATCTCCTAATTTATGACTTCTAAAACTAAACCTCTGCAACAACAAGGAGCTCGGAGCATGGTGGGCAGCCCGACCATCGTCATCAGCAAAACTCGGATCTACTTCAGCAAAACTTTCTTAGAATTAAATAACCAAGCCATAGGACTTTTAGGTAGTTTGCCTAGTGCAACATAAATCCTCAACCCTTCGTTAGGCATTTGCATGATCATGTCATGTAAATTAAGCCATAATTGGTCTTAGGATTCCGAGGTAGTTGTCTGGTACAACATAAACCCTCACATCTTCGAGGCTATTTGTGTAATTATATTCTACAAATATAAGACCTAAATAAATAAAATTGGCAGGATTGCAACATTAAATAAACTCCCAAATTGAGGCCAAATAATAGGATAGTTTGGGAAGTTGCCAAGATTCTTCTTGGATCCTCAGCTTTTCCTACTTTTCTTCCTTTGAACTCCTGAAATTAACTGTTCCAAATTTGATCCATTCCCTATTGAAATTTCCAAAACTCAACCCTTTGAAAACCTTAAACTTTGAAATTCTTGAGAGCAAAACCACTAATCATTATCGAGAGTTTTCTTAAATGATTCCCGTCATTTAAGATATAATTAACTATAGGGGCTTGCCCTTATAGGGAACTTTAAGATCCTAGGTAATATAAACATTACTTAATTCATTTATATTTGTCGGCATATTTTTAGGTTAAGTGTTATATTTTTAAAAAGAGGTCGCCTACAGAAATTGTCGGCGTATTTTTAATTTAATTTAAATAAATAATTTGAAAAGTAGTATTTGATTTTGAAATTGAAAATTTTAAGATATGAAATCAAACTGATCTCACATCCCAAATAGTTTATATAAATGAGCACCACATCACAAGCCGTGTATCTATCCCGAAGAATAGACACACTACTTGATGATGAGGCTCGATTAAATAAACTAGAAGATTTGTGACATCCGTTTGGTCTGCGAACCAATTTTATAAGCCGACAAGTTCTCCTGCTTAATACAAAGAAATTAAGCAAGGTTTATATTATTTGGGTTCTTAAAATTCCTTATAAGGGCAAGCCCCTATAGTTAATTACATCTTAAATGACGGGAATCACTTAAGAAAACTCTCGATAATAATCAATAATTCTGCTCTCAAGAATCTCAAAGTTTAAGTCTTCAAGGGATTGAATTTTAGAATTTCAATAGGGAATGGATCAAGTTTGGAACATTTTGTTTTGGGAATTCAAAGGAAGAATGTCGGTAATTTCCAGATTCGAAGCGAACTTCGGTAATTTTCCGACTATCCTATTGTTTGGCTTGAATTTAGGAAAGTCCTAATGTTTATTTAATGTTTTGATCTTCCCAATTTTAATTAATTAGGACTTATATTCGTATGACATGCTCATACAAATAGCCTCGAAGATGTGAGGGTTTATGTCGTATCGAACGACTACCTGGGAGTCCTAAGACCGGTTAGGGCTTAATTTACAATGCAAATGCCTAACAAAAGGTTGAGGATTTATGTTGCACTAGGCAAACTACCTCGAAGTCCTATGGTTTGGTTATTTAAATCTAAGAAAGTTTTGTGAAGCAGACTCGGGTTTTGCTGATGACGATGGCCGTGCTGCCCACCATGCTCCGAGACCCTTGTTGTTGCAGAGGATTTAGTTATAGAAGGTGAAAATCAAGAGATGAGAAAAGTGTTATGGTTTAGAGAAGTCTTAAAATCTAAGTGTTTTTAGTGTTTTAGTTAAAACAAATCTTAAAGTTGATTATAAGAACACCGGTTAAGATCCCACGGTTCCATCCTTCCAGCATCGTTATTTTTATCGGATTCACTTAGTCCAGATGAATTTGCTAAACTCAACTAAATGAGTTCCACAATTTCATTTAGACCGTGGGAAATCCCGTTAGCAACACGTAGGTTACATCATCTGAGGTATTCATGATCATCCAACAAGACGTTTTAATTTAGTTGTAGTTATAGTTTTGTTGTTCTGTTTGTGATTAAATTTTGAGTTGTTTTATATTTTGAAATGTTGTGGCGGTGAATTTTATCTTGTAATGACTTTTAATTTAGTTTTGGTTTCAGTTTTAGGGACTATCCTAAGGGTGTGGGTTTTCATGCAACAGTTGTTTATCATGCAAGAAAAGTAAAGTGCATTTGCAATAAAGTAAATTGCAAGGAGGTAAATTGCAATAAAACAAAAGCATACCTAGAGGGTCTTCCCGTCATCCCAAGATGCACTTAAACACAATTTAGGATATTTAATCATTTAAAGCAAGTTCCTAGGTAAAGCTAAGGGAAGGGTTATGGTTTTCTATCAAGGTCCTACTCCTATAGCTAGTCCTCTCCTATGACGTCTAGGTTCTTGTGTTTTGGTTTGAGGATGATTTTCTTCATCAAAGAACAATTAAGTTCAATTGTTCTTATAAACATCCTATCATATTGAGGAAGTGCTTAAGACGAATCTTAAACATCATTTCAATACCTCTAGGATTGTTTTAAGTCCAAGAGAATTTAATTATACAAAATGAATTAATCATCCAGGAGTTCAAGTTTTGTTATCTTGTTCAGTGAACTAGGACATTTGAATATCCTATGAGTGAAGTAATACTTCACTTAACACTCCATTTAGGAGTTATGACAACAAGAGCTTTTGAGGGCAAATTAATGTTCAAGTGATTTGTGATTTAATTTAATTTCAATCAATGGGTTTAAGTTTGGAATAGTGTTCAAGTTGTTTTAGATTTATTTTGAATTCTTTATGTCTTTGGTGATGTTATATTTAATTTAATTTAATTTAATTTTAATTCAATTTAATTTAATTTGGTTTAGTTTTACTTTCAATTTTATTTTATTTAGTTTAATTTAGTTTTAATTTTATTTTAACTTGATTTGATTTGATTTTATTTTATTTTAATCTAATATGTTTTAATTTAATTTAATTTTATTTAATTTAATATGTTTTAATTTAATTTAATTTAATTTAGTTTAATATATTTTAATTTAATTTAATTTAATTTAATATGTTTTAATTTAATTTAATTTAATTTAGATTTAATTTAAATTTAATTTAAATTTTTAATTTTAATTTATTATATATATATATATATATATATATATATATATATATATATATATATATATAAATAAATAAAAAAAATGATGGCTGCTAGTAAGGAGGGAGGTGCTCTGCTAGGGTTTGCTTTTGGCGACTGGCGGTTTGGATGGAGCTGGTAGGTTCTTTCTCCTGTTTCTTCTTCCTGGAGAGACTTCCTCTTGGGTTTTTTAGTTGTTTGGAAGGGTTTTGTCTTTCCGGGTTGGAAGATTTTCAAATTTTCTATCGTTTCATTGGCTGGTTTGGTGTGGGGGAGGGCTTCCTGTTGTTTTATGGCTAACCCTGCTCGGCCTTATCCTATTGATGCTGCTACTAATGCTCTGTGGGCTACCCTAAACCCTAAAAAAAAAAAAAAAAAAAAAAAAATGGTCTGCTGGTAAGGAGGGAGGTGCTCTGCTATGGTTTGCTTTTGGCGGCTGGCGGTTTGGATGGAGCTGGTAGGTTCTTTCTCCTGTTTCTTCTTCCTGGAGAGACTTCCTCTTGGGTTTTTTGGTTGTTTGGAAGGGTTTTGTCTTTCCCGGGTTGGAAGATTTTCAAATTTTTACTGTTTCATTGGCTGGTTTGGTGTGGGGGAGGGCTTCCTGCGGTTCTATGGCTAACCCTGCTCGGCCTTATCCTATTGATGCTGCTACTAATGCTCTGTGGGCTAAAGCTTCTTATGCTGGGGTTGTGGGTATGGGGAACTCTGCCCACAAATCCTTTGACCATTTGGTTTTTCCCCAAGCATTGCATGATATCGTCTGCTTGGTAGGGGTAATGCCCCTTTCATTAATCCTGTTGGTAACAAGGATGGCTCGCCTGCTGTGTTGTTCTCCAAAAAAAGACATGAAATGTCTTAATGATTCTATTAAGTTTTGTTTGATTGGGAAGTTTCAGATGGGACATCCAATGATGGAATATGTAAGGAAGAGTTTTGAGGATTTAAACCTTGCTTGGAAAGCTGGAAGCTTGGGCTGCTGGATGGTAGGCATTTGCTCATTAGACTTTCTAATGAGGAAGACTATGCAAAAGTTTTTGGCAAACAATCTATCCTAATATCTGGAACATATATGAAGTTATTAAAGTGGACCCCTGAATTTGATCCACTAAAGGAGCCACCTATCATCCCCATGTGGTATAAACTACCTAATCTACCTATCCAATTATATGATCACAATGCTCTATTTAACATAAGTCAAGCACCGGGAACCCCTTCAAAAAAGACACTCACACTTTTGATCTTGCTAGACCAGCGAGCGAGCAAGGGTTTTAGTGGAAAGGGATATCACTCTCCACGATATCCATAGAGTGTGGGTGAGAACAGATGAGGATTTACCGGATGAGGGTTTCGGCGAGGAGGTGGAAGTAGAATTTAAACCATTTTACTGCAAGCACTTGTAGAATGTTTGGTCATGAGTTGGAAAATTGCTACGGACTTCATCCTCCCGGCAAAAAGAAATCTTTTAGTAAGCAGAAGGTTAACTTGGCTCCTGGGGATGTGCAGGGTCAGAATGCTGAAGCTGTCTCCAGGGATGGGGTTATTCTTGACCCTCCAAGGACTGAAAGGGGAAGTACAAATTGTGAAGGGGAAAAAGAGGATGTACAGAATGTGAAGGAGCAGAAAGGTGTGGTGGAGGGGGGTGAAACCATGAAGATTATAGAAGTGAATCCCCTCCCTGGGATTATCAGGGAAGTGGAAAATAGAATGGAATTGATCGGGGGAAAGATTCAAGTGGTGAATGAGGAACTGAAGTCCGGATGGCAAATTCGGAAAAACAAGTAAAAGGAAGAAAAGTAAATCGGAGATACAAAGTCTGCTGGAATCCCAGCCTTTATGTGATCCTCCTGATAGCCCCTCTACTGCCCCTAGGACTAGGGGAAAAGGGAAAATCTTCTAATATGATAAATTTTCTGTGTTGGAATATAAGAGGGCCTGCTCATCCCTCCTCTCTTAGCAGAGTTAAATATATGGTTAAATATTACAAGCTATGGTGTTTTGCTTTACTTGAACCAATGGTTAATAAAAATTCTCAATGCATTATTAAAAAATTCCCTAACTTCCAATGTTGGATTAATGTGAGTAATAAGATCTGGGTTTTTGCTAGAAAGGATTTAAATTGTTTTATTTTGGTAGACCATCAACAATTTATGCATATTCAAGTTTCTATTGGTGATTTTGTTGGTTTTGTCACTTTCATTTATGCTAGCTCGACTCCTGTTCTTCGACGAGAATCTTTGGAATAACTCTGGTTAACATTGCTCCCAAGCATCAATTCATTTTGGCTTGTTGGTGGAGATTTTAATTGCCTTTCTTCTGCTGCTGAAAAGAAGGGTGGTGCTTCTCTAGCTGGGCTTCCATGAATAGGTTCAATCAATTTATTGCTGATGCAGCAATCTTTGATGCGGGTTTTTGTGGTCCAGCCTACACCTGGAGAAGGGGTAGAACCCGGGAGAGACTTGACGAGTCGTCGGGGAATTCCTCTTGGCTTTAGCAATTTCCATATACCATTGTGACTCATTTATCCATGGCTGGCTCAGATCACAGACCTTTGCTCATCTCTATTAACAACACTGTTAACAGTAATGGTGGTATGTTCAGATTTCAAAACATGTGGACTAAGCACCCAGATTTTCTGGCTGAACTAGGGAAGGTGTGGATTTCCCCCATGGGAGGCTCCTCTTGGGGTAACCTATGGAATTTACACAAAATCACTGCTCAGCATTTCGAAGCTGGAATTGGACGGTTTTGGGAATGTACGGGATAATCTTAAGAAGGTCTGAAGAGGATGTGGCGCTACTGCTAAAGCTGGTTTTATTAATGGTGTGGGCAGTGAAGCAGCTCTTTATAATGCTCAAGATCAGTTGCTGGTCCAGTTCATATACCAGGAGGAGTTTTATAAACAGAAAGCAGCTGCTGCCAAATTTATTGAAGGGGATAGAAACACTAAGTATTATCATGCATTCATTAAGTATAAGAGGAAGTGTAACATTATTCTTTCCATCACTGATGAAGCTGGGATTGTGCTTCATAATGCAGAAGATATAGCTTTGGATGCTGTTAACCACTTTCCTCAAATGTTTACCCAACCCAATATTTGTCCTACCCCTATTTATGAGAATTTGCTACAGACCCAGAATATGTATGTTCAGAATCTTAACTTAGTGGAAATCCGAGGGGAGGAGGAGATAAAAAATGCATTAGACTCCCTAGATGATGCTAAAGCTGTAGGTCCTGATGGCTTCTCTTCCAACTTTTATAAAGCTGGTTGGACTGTTGTTGGGAAGGAGATTATTCAAGCTGTACAAGACTTCTTCCAGGGTATGGATCTTCCCAAGTATTTTTCTGCCTCTACAATTGTGTTAATCCCAAAAAATAAATTGAGAAAATCATGGGGAGATTACAGACCAATTAGCCTTACTTCTGTAATGTCCAAAATTATCGAGTAAAATCATCATGGTAAGACTCGTGACCACATTTGAATCTTCGATTTGCCCTAGTCAGTGCTGCATTTGTGAAGGGCGAGATCAATTTCGGATAATATCTTGCTGGCTCGGGAATTGGTGTTGGATTTAGATAAGAAATGTAGAGGAAACAATGTGATACTCAAGCTGGATGTAATAAAAGCATATGATACCATCAGTTGGGGGTTTATCACCCAAACTTTATGTGCTAGGGGTTTTCAGCCAGGTTTTGTTCAGCTCATCCATAGGTGGCTAAGCAATAATGCTCATTCTGTTATGGTGAATGGGAAATGCCATGGGTTCTTTAGAGCTTCCAGAGGTATCAGGCAAGGTGATCCTCTCTCCCCTACCATTTTTATCCTTGCTTTTGACTACTTATCCAGATTATTGGATTTTGTCTTCACCCAAACACCAAGTTCAGCTTACCATCACAGGTCCAATTTAATTGTAAGTCATTTATCTTATGTTGATGATATCATTATCTTCTCTAAGGCTTCTAAAGTGGCTATTAAAAAAGTAATGAAAACACTAGCTTATTTCAAGAAGGTTTCTGGTTTGGAGCTTAATCTTCAGAAATGCCATTTCTACCCTAGTTCTAATGTCAGCCTTATGATGAAAACCTGGATTGCTGATTACACAGGCTTTCAGTCTGCTACTTTGCCTATCAGTTACCTGGGAGTCCATTTGATTAAGGGAAGATCAAGACAAACTCATTTTCAAGAAATCTCTGAGAAAATCAAAACACAAATTTCTGGGTGGTCTAATTCCTTTTTGTCTAATGGGGGGAGGCTAACTTTACTGAAGAGCATTTTAACTGCCCTCCCCTCCTATGCTCTACAGATGTTTATCATGAAAAAGAGTACACAAACAAGCATTGGCAGAATTTTCAACAAATTTCTTTGGGTTGGTCAGCATAGGCAGATTCATTGGTCATCCTGGAAGCAACTTTGTAAACCCCTTCAGGCTGGGGGTCTGGGGTTTAGAAGCTTTGAACGACTCGGCTTCATAAATTTATGTAAATTGTGGATTAGATTCGGGGCTAATGATACCATTTGGTCTCGGTATATGCTTGGTAAATACTATAGAAAGGATCACCCATCTCCGGTGGTGCCTAAGTCTGGGGACTCTAGATTGTGGAAGGAATTGCTCGAAGGTCAAAGATAAGGCTGAACGGACCTTTATCCGGGAGCCGGGAGAGGGTCATATCAATTTTTGGCTTGATAATTGGGTGTGGGGAGGGGAGAAACTCACTTGCCCACAAAATGTTGATGGACCTTCTATATCTAAATGCTATGTTAATACCTTTTGGTCCGAAAACCAATGGAACTGAGCACTCGGAAAACATCCTAAATCCCGACCAACTACAGCAGGTACTCTTGACTCCCTTTCATCCTGAAAAAAGAGATAAGATTATCACCAAACAACAACTTCATCAAAAGTCGGGGACCTTTATCTTTCGTAAATTCTATCCCCAGGATCATATCGAGTGGGGACTCGAGTTGTGGAGCAAACTGCTGTCTCCTTCCATGTCCTTCTTTTGCTGGAGATTAAGACATTTACTTCTTCCTACTGATGATATCCTCAAATTAAAGGGAATTAGAGGGCCTTCCTACTGTCTATTATGTATGCAGGAGGAAGAATCTAGGGATTATTTGTTCTTCAGGTGTGCCTTCTCTCAAGAGGTCTGGATGCATGTGATAAGCAGGATTCAGGTAGATACTTTGCAATTAAGTTGGCTGGACCTATTGATGTGTTGGGGGGACTGGCATAAGGTGAATCTCCCGGTGGTTCCTTCTGTTGTGGCCTCGGTTTATCCGGATGGGCGAAATAAGGTTAGGTTTGAGGGGTGTTCGTCCCCGCCTCCCTTGTTGCTGCTCATTGCTTAACTTACCTTAAGAAACTTACTAAATATCACAAATTCACCGATATCCGCCAAGTAGGTTCGAACTTTCCTCCCCCTTTCTCCGGTTGCTCGGGTGGTCCCCTCCCTCTTCCCATTGGATCAAAGTTAATACTGATGGAAGCTTCAAAATTCAGCAGGCTGGGATTGGTGGCATCTTTAGAAATGGGGTGGGGCATTGCTTATTATTCTTCTACTCTCCTGTTGAGGCCTGTGATGCTCTTGAGGCTGAAATGGTGGCCATCTTTTGGGCAATTAAAATTGCCAGAATCTGTGATGTGAGATTCCTAATGGTAGAATCAGATTCTTCTAATTGCATTAGCTTCCTGCAAGGGACTGAAGTTGCTCCATGGTACATTCAGAGATGGTTGAATAGAGTGAAGGGAGAGGTTGAGAGTATAAATGTAATTTTTTCATATATACCTAGGGAGGGTAATGCTCCTGCACACTGGCTTGCATCTCAGGGTTATTGTAAAAGGGAAATTTTGGTAGAAACTACACCTCCATCTTCCCTTGCAGTTTTGTTGCATGGTGATAGGATAGGTCTTCCTTTTGTAAGAACATAGTTGTACTGTTGATGGTGATTAATATACATCTTGCCTGCTAGGCAAGTTTTTTGAATATATATATATATATATATATATATATATATATATATATATATATATATATATATATATATATATATACATTTTAACCATGATTTAATTTAATTGTTAAAGTATTAATTTAATTGAAATTTTGGAAGGATTTAATTTAAATGTTTTAATCTTTAATTTAATTTAATGATTAAGTCTCTTAATATTTTAAATCTTGAATTTGGATTATCATTTTAATTAGGAATTAAATGTTATTGAGGTGATTAATTTAGAGATCTTTAAATCAAAGAATAAATCTCTTCCTAATTATATCCCTATTTTAATAATTCCAATTTTTTTTTATTATTCTTCCAAGTTTAATCAATTATTTAATTAAGATTTATTTTATTTATTTTCAAATTATTTGGTAGATTTCTACCCTTTAATTGCTTAAGTTTGAAACATCCAAAATCAACTTAATATCAAATATTTTACTCACCCTTTTAATTAAACCAATTTTTTTTTAATTATAGGTTAAAATTTTAATTACCATTTTGCCCTTTAAACTTACTAATTCCATAACTCACAAAATTGAGCTTAAATGAATTTGAAATTTTTATTTGACTTCACTCATATGTCAATCAAAACATTAGAGGAGAAAATATGATTTTTCTGTATTTAATTTATTTATGTAATTATTTTTGGTGGAAAATAGGGATTTTCAAGGAAAATTTAATAATATGACCAAGGGAAAGTTTGTCCTTAAGAAAATTATGGGACATTCTTAATGACTAGAGGACCACTTGGACCAATTTTGTTGATTTTTTGAATTATATTATTTTTATTATAATTTTTTTGAATTTTGGAGTATTAATTAATTTAAAAATAAAATAAAGGTTGAAAAATGAATTTTATATTTTTCAAAAATCTCTTTGATATCAAGGAAACCAGAGAACCAATTTTTATAATTTTTTTATTTTTTTTTGATTTATTAGAATTATTTTAGTGGAAATGTTAGAAAATACATTTTTTTTATTTTAAAATTACCTTAGGGCTTTAAAATTTAATATCTCATCATAGAGACTTAAGAAAAATATGGAGTTTATTCCTAAATGATTAAAATTCAAAATATGACATTTTGGAAAATTTTATTATTTTTGTGATTTTTATTATTTTTTAATTATTAAAATATTAAAATAATGCAAAAAATCAACTTTTTTTGGAAAATTACAATTTTAATTTTCTTAAATTCCCCTGATATCAGAGAAGCTCCAAAACTAATTTGGTGAATTTTTGAAAAGTATTTTGAAAATTATGAATTTTTGAAGTTTAAGTTTGGCTAAATGGCTTAATCAACCCATTTGATAGGGCTAACCAAGTCCAATTGACTTCAAACTTTTATTGTGGGTTCCTCTGATCCTAAAGGTCAGTGGAGAATTGATTTCAAGTAAATTTGATGTATGATTAGCTCTAATTAATTAAAGTTCAATTTTGGGTATTTAAGCCAATTACGGTTATTCCAAGTGAGTTAACTCAAAACCTATTTTCCCTAGGGTCCTCTGGTCATAAGAAACCTCTCCAAATTTTCTTAGAATTTATTTCAAAGCATGCTAATTATTGGAATTAAAATACGCAAAATAATGACCTAGAGTTGAAAAATCAATAACTCTTCATAGGGATGGCCTTTGACTTTGGAAAATTTAGAGAATGTCCCCAAATTCAGAGGCTTCAGAAGCCCTATGGTCTTATGCCATGGTGAATTGTATACATGCATGGAGAATTGAAAATGTGCAGAGAGTAAATAAATTATTAAAAATCAAATATACAATGAAATTAAATGATTTCTTTTCCACATTATTCTCATCTGTTCACTGAGCAAGAGGGTATTTTTATTTTATTTTTAGGATTTTCCTACACAAAGTTATGAATTTTCTAAGTTCTGGTAATTTAATAAATAAGAAAAATCCTATTTTCCTACTTAAGTGACGCAGCGCCAGCTCAACCTCGAGGGCTCCGAACGCACACGCGTCGTCTCCTAATTTGGCGCCGCCATCCGACTCAGCACTCCAGGGGCCCACAGTTCATGTACCATCGCGCTGTCCGGCTCGATCCAGACCGTTCGCTCGATACACGCTCGATCCGACGGCTCCCAGTCATCATCTACGACTGGTGTGCACCCGTGACCGTCAATCTTCTAACCCTAATTTCTCACTCGATTTTCAACGGATTTTTGTGTTCTTATGCTCTATGGATTCGTCTTAAAGAGATGAACACATCCATACAGTAAACATGCATTGAAATTGATTCAAATTAAATGGAGAATCTCTGTAAGCTCGGGAAGAAGAGTGAGTCCATAACTTTCCTCAGAGAAGTTAAGCTTTGATCTGAGAGTTGTGTCACCTTCGATTGGGTCCAAGCAAGCTCCAGATGAAGTCCCTTGGCCTGGTGAATTGTCCAGGTATGATTTCGACCACATCCAATTTCAAAGCTTGGAGTCTGGAACAGATGGGTGGCCTGGAGAATGGGCTTTTGCTGGTAAACTTCTTCTCTTGGTCTGGTGAAGGTGTAGGACCAATCAAATTGGGGATTGGCTCACTGTGGAGAAGTGTCCTGGTTTTGGGCTTGGATTTCAACTCTGAAATTAAGCTCACAGAAAGGAAATGGCAGGGGGATTTCAGTGGGGATCAAGTTCTCTATGTGTGGGGAGTAGTCTGGAATGATTTTGGCAGAGTTTCCTTAAGGTTAGTTCAACACCTCTTTCATGGCCGAGAGAGGTGGTGTTTAAATAGGAGAGGCTAGAGGGCCTCCCAGGGGGAGTTAGGGACTGGGATCAGTTGCTCTTGGCAAGGGAAGAACAGCTGCAATGGCCACTGGGCATGGGGCAACTCAACAAGGGAGAATTTCAATGCTTGGATCCTTCCAATGTCTCGACCATGGCATTTTTTGACGAGCCAGGCTGCTGGCCGGCAGGTATGAGTCACCATCTTGACCAGGGAGGTCAGGGCTTGGCAATGGTGAAGTCAATTGGGTTTGGACATGTGTAAAGGAGTTGGATCAAAGTGGCATGGGGGGCATGGCAATTTTGGCTCTAAATGGGTCAACCCATTCTTTTTGGCTAGGTGCACCACCCAAGACTTGGTTTAGGCTGAAGAGAAAGTGATTTGGCTCAGCTTGATTAGTGGGGTCAAGTCACAATCCAAGTACAATTAGGCTTAAGCATGGCTTAGGGGAATCATGGGAATGGTTAATCACCTTAAGGGAATGTGGAAAGGATCTCCTCCTTTTGCCCAATGTGGTAAGGTGACATGTGAACGACTCACATTGCTTGCATGTGGCTTAAGAGTGGCTTCATGGCTTTTATATGGCTTGGGAAAAGTGGGCTTGGTTTCATGAAAGTGGGTTTAAGGAATTTTGGTGTTTTAGTGGACAAATTTCTTGAAGCTTGATTTGGAACTATTTGGTTATTGATTTTAGAACTTAGGAAGTGTTTTAAATTATGGGTATGATGAGAGAAATTTCATGTGGGCTTTGTCATAGACTTTGGGCTTTTGAATTTGTCTTGGATGGGCCTTTTTTAGAAAGGTTTAAGGAAGTGGGCCTTGGGCTTTATGGAAGGGAATTTTGTAGAAGTTTGGGCCAAATAATTGTTGGGTTTGGTTTAGGGATATGTCTTGAGTTATTTGAAACAAATTTGAGGTGGTTTGGGTTTGAATTGAGTTGAATTTGGGCTTTTTAGTAAAGTGGCCAATGGTAGGCCAAATTGGGTTAACTTGGGCCAATGTTGGGCTAGGGTTGAAATTTATGTAAAATTAATGTTGAGAAATATTTATGGGAGTGTTTCAAAGAGGTTTCAACTTTTGTTGGGGTTGGATTTTGGGGTTTGGGCCTATTTGGGTTAAGTTTGGGTTTAGGTCAAAATTGGGCTTTTTGGTTTTGGGTTGAATTTGAGTGGGGTTTGGGTCCAAAGTTTGGGTAAATTATGTTAGTGTTTTGTTTGTGGGGATGTTAGGGAAGGTTTAGAAAAGATTTGGGGTTAATTGGAGTTGAATTGCTTTAGTTTGGGCTAAGTTTGGGTCATGGGTCCAAATTGGGCTTTAAGGTCAAAAATGAAATTGGATTCAAATGTCAATCAAATTGGACTTGGATTTGGTCTAGATTGATATTGTGGATGTTAAATTGATGTTTTGAATTGAATTGGACCAAAATTTGGGTCAATTGGGTAGGTTTGGTTTGATATTGGGTTCACTTTGGGTTAAAATAGGTCAAATTGGGGATTTTGACAAACGTGGGGTAAATTGACAAAATTTGCCCATGGTGTAGTTGGACAAAAGAAAATTGGGAATATTTATGATTTTTTGGAATTTTCTAGGAATTTTCTGAATTTTTTGATTTTCTTGGCTAAGATGCGCATTTTGGGTATTTGGAAGGTATTGGGGGGTATTTTTTGGAATTTTTGGTATTTTTGTCTATGGATGATCAATTTAAGTGGAGGGAAATGTTTAGGAATGATTTTGGGGAATTTTGAGTAATTTAGGTGATTTTGCAAATTTTGGGTAGTTTCAAGAGCATTTGGTAGGTTTGGTGGGTCTGGGGTCCCGGGGGTTAAAAATTGAAAATTTAGAAAATTGAAGATTGGGTAAATGTAAGTGGAATGAAATCATTTTGGTTGAGCCATGAAGCCATATCAAGCCCACATGAGCCATGAAGGGTCTCATTTGAGCCATTCACTATGTTGTTCCTAACCCTCTTAGCCAAGGGCTTAGGGGTTAAGGATCATCCATGTGAATCACCTTCATGAATCAGGAGGTCAAGTTGGGTATGGATGTGGTTTTAGGAGGTGTGTGAAAGTGTAGTGTATAAGTGTAGTGTGTGTGTAAGTCAGCCCCCACCAGACCAGGCCACCCAGGGCAGTCCTAAGGCCAAAGTGTCCTATAGGAACTCATCCTTTAAACTTCCACATTTAATTTCAACACTCTTGGTGATTAGGGCTTTACAATCAAGTTTATGGAGTTTGCAGGGAGTTAAGAGGTGTTTTGAAATTCGAAAGAGTGGGTTCCACTTCTAATCCTCTAAGATAGTCAAAGGAAAAACCTAAGGCTAGATTCTAAGTACTAAAGAGAGAAGAGAAGGCCTCATCAAAAATGAGGTCAACAAATGGACCCCTAATAGGTGTGGTGTGCTATCCAAGCACACCGCGCGTATTGGCGTTGACCGAAGTGATCAACAAAACCAACACAGAAGTCCAAGTGACAAACTTGGGACAGAGTAGAAGAGTTCCCGCTGGGGAGTGTCAAGTATGTCTCTGAGACTGGAGATTCCTGAACTCTCGCTGGGGAAAGGAAAAGGAGGTGAATCCCAAATCGCATGATCTGGGGGAATTTCGATTTAGATTTCATTTTGTTTCAGTTTAAGTTTTGATGTGTGAGCTCAGATTTTAGTTTGAGTTTCAATTTAGATTGAAGTTTGTTAAAATTAATTTGAAGGGATTTGAACTTGAAATGAAAATTGGAATTTTGTGGTTTTTTGATGTAACATCTTCAACCTCAAAAGAAAATTGAATTGATTGGATTGAACCATCACAATGAGGAGAAATCTCAGAGCAATGCGGTATTGGATGAAAAATCCTTAACATCAAGAGTTTGATTTGGTGTGCTATATTGCAGAAGGGAGAAAACCCAAAGCAATGCGGTATTGGATATAAAATCCTTAACCTCAAAAGTTTGATTTTGATGTATTTCATTGCGATAGGGAAAGAACCTAAAGCAATGCAGTCTCGGATGTAAAATCCTCAACCCCAAAAGTTTGATTTTGACGTATTTAATTGCGATAGGGAAAGAGCCTAAAGCAATGCAGACTCAAATGTAAAATCCTCAACCCCAAAAGTTTGTTTTTGATGTATTTTATTGCGATAGGAAAAGAACCTAAAGCAATGCAGTCTCGGATGTAAAATCCTAAACCCTTTTGATGTATTTCATTGCGATAGGGAAAGAGCCTAAAGCAATGCAGTCTCGAATGTAAAATCCTCAACCCCAAAAGTTTGATTTTGATGTATTTCATTGCGATAGGGAAAGAACCTAAAGCAATGCAGTCTCGGATGTAAAATCCTCAACCCCAAAAGTTTAATTTTGATGTATATCATTGCGATAGGGAAAGAACCTAAAGCAATGCAGTCTTGGATGTAAAATCCTCAAACCCAAGGATTTGATTTTGATGTATTTCATTGCGATAGGGAAAGAACCTAAAGTAATGCAGTCTCCGATGTAAAATCCTCAACCCCAAAAGTTTGATTTTGATGTATTTCATTGCGATAGGGAAGAACCTAAACCAATGCAGTCTCGGATGTAAAATCCTCAACCCCAAGGATTTGATTTTGATGTATTTCATTGCGATAGGGAAAGAGCCTAAAGCAATGCAGTCTCAGATGTAAAATCTTCAACCTCAAAAGTTTGATTTTGATGTATTTCATTGCGATAGGGAAAGTGCCTAAAGCAATGCAGTATCGGATGTAAAATCCTCAACCCAAAAGTTTGATTTTGATGTATTTCGTTGCGATAGGGAAAGAGCCTAAAGAAATGCAGTCTCGGATGTAAAATCCTCAACCCCAAAAGTTTAATTTTGATGTATTTCATTGCGATAGGGAAAGAGCCTAAAGCAATGCGATCTCGGATGTAAAATCCTCAACCCCAAAAGTTTGATTTTGATGTATTTCATTGTGATAGGGAAAGAACCTAAAGCAATGCAGTCTCAGATGTAAAATCCTCAACCCAAAAAGTTTGATTTTGATGTATTTCATTGCGATAGGGAAGAACCTAAAGCAATGCAGTCTCAGATGTAAAATCCTATACCCCAAAAGTTTTATTTTGATGTATTTCATTGCGATGGGGAAAGAACCTAAAGCAATGCAGTCTCGGATGTAAAATCCTCAATCCCAAAAGTTTGATTTTGATGTATTTCATTGCGATAGGGAAAGAACCTAAAGCAATGCAGTCTCGAATGTAAAATCCTCAACCCCAAAAGTTTGATTTTGATGTATTTCATTGCGATAGGGAAGAACCTAAAGGAATGCAGTCTCGGATGTAAAATCCTCAACCCCAAGGATTTGATTTTGATGTATTTCATTGCGATAGGGAAAGAGCCTAAAGCAATGCAGTCTCAGATGTAAAATTCTCAACCCCAAAAGTTTGATTTTGATGTATTTCATTCGATAGGGAAAGAGCCAAAAGCAATGCAGTCTCGGATGTAAAATCCTCAACCCCAAAAGTTTGATTTTGATGTATTTCATTGTGATAGGGAAGGAACCTAAAGCAATGAAGTCTTGGATGTAAAATCCTCAACCCCAAAAATTTGATTTTTTGAATGGTAATTGATTTTGCAAAGATTTGTAGTGTTGATTTGAAAAGTGTTGAATTTTGGTGTTTCGAGGATTTCATGAAAGTTGTAAAAGATTTTTTTGGAAAGAAACAGATTAGGAGGGAATACGTAGATGCTACACGTTCCACTCAAAAGAGTTGATCGAAAGTTGCTGGTTTGGATTGGATACAATTCCTCGCCATCAGATCCGAATCGAAAACCTCGTGGCTCCGTGTCAATGGAATCGACTGCTTCCATCCCAGATAAGGGAGAGAGTAGAACAGATTGGATTTCAGATTTGGAAGGTTGAATTTGAATCTGATTGAGATTTGATTTGAGATCTGGAAGGTTGAATTTGAATTTGATTGAGATTTGATTTAAAATTTGTGTTCATTTTGTTTGTCCTTTAACAATTCAAATTTATTTTATCGTTCATTTAATGTTCATGTGAATTTGACGTTCATCATTTTTTTTTAGACTTTTAAGGAAAGTTTTCTTCCATCCTTTTTGTTTCTTTTCTGTTCTTCGTTCGAAGTTCATTTAACTTTAATGTCGTTTCCCAGTCAACTTGCACAAAAGAGGTGAAGGCCAAAAATGTGACATGGTCACTTTCATTCCAATCATGTTGAAAATACATCATACAACTTGATCTGGAATACATCTCATACAATCCATGTAAACTCAAAACGGACTATGTATGATCTTTGTCGATCCATCCAAAAAGGCATCTGTCAAAAATCCATGTCTGAATAGTGAGGTACATGGTCAATAACATCACCTTCCAAGCCATCCTTGGCAAGGATGTCGTAAGGATGTATGTTGGAGGTGTGATATTTTCTATGTAACTCACAGCTCGTAAAGCCGGAGGCTCTCTAGCTCTGGGTCTGGCTGGAAGTTGTAAGGTGCTTTCCTGTCATACATCCTTCTGAAAGTAACTGAGATCCGCTTCATTGGTACTCCCGGTATGCAATATTTAGCGACATCTGCTCCGTTGCCCTATAGTATCATGACGGAACCTACAGGTAATGGTATCTTTTCTGGCCCTGGGAACTCACCTGGGCCTGCTTTCCGGAGGTCAGATCCGAACATGATATTACACTCGTTCGTAAAAGAAACCGTGCGTAAAGGTCCGACAAAGTCGTGGTGATCGATGTGTGGGGGTATGCGATCACCATTCTTGTAAATGTTAATGATGCAACCGTTGGGTATGCGATCTGCCGGCAGTACCCTCCATGTTATCATTCTCTTTGCCATCCTTTTGATGACTAATGGCATTGGATCTACCTTGCCATGACGGAGTATCCCCGGTGGGTTTCCCTTCGTGTCTTCTGTGAAGTTGTAGCAGCATCCACATTGTATTGTAATTCTCCCTTTCCCTGGCATCCATCTTCGGGGTTCCGAGTAAGTGTTTTCTCTTAGGCGGCCTGCTCGACCCATTCTTTTCAAATCTCGGATACAGTCCACGATTTGTTGTTGTTCGTATTCTGAGAACACGTTTGTATGTAGCTCGAGGCCTTCTAGTATATTGATCCTCCTGCCTCTAATTCTCTCGAAGTATTCAAAAGTTTGCATCTCGACATTCTGCATTCTTTCTAGCTCGTATTATGGAATAATCTGCAAATGGCGAGGCCTGGTGACGTACTGTGGGATATATGGCTCAATCCCTTCGCGTTCTCCTGCATACCTCGGCTCCTCGGGGATGGTCTCCGTCGGGACATCCTCCGGGGTTGCTTCGCAACAAGGTCATGCATTCGCTGGTGGCTTTATCCGGTACCGTGGTAGCCTTCCTTCTTCGATCTCCCGAGATTTCCCCGGTCTCATCCGTTATCCTCGGGCCGGCCTCCTTTCTTCGGTGTTCCCGGCGAACCGGTATCCTCGAAGTATATGCACTCGGTAGTAGCGATCGCCTCATCGCGCTGGTCCGCTGCTAGTTTAGTTAACATCATACGAATACGGCGATTTTTATTTCTTCGCTGAGTTGCTGTGAGAGTAGCTCTTCGTACTTCCTGAATTTCTGTGGGCGCGACGCTGACGAGCCTGCCCTCTGTTGTAGCGACTATAGACTTGATTCTCTTGTCCTCCTGAGTGTTTGTTTTCCTTTTCTTCTGCTGGGTTGGTGGCTTGGGCCACCCACTTTCATTACTGTCGGCGGGCAGTTCTTCTCAGTCAACTGGGACCCAGTCACCTTCCTCATATTGCAGGCCTACTAGTGCGAAGACTGAGTCAATCTCTATTATCGCTTCATCTTTCACCCTCTTTTCGTCGAGTGCAAGGCTTACGCCATTTCTAAAGTTCAGGACCAACCGCCCGTTAGACATTTCCTTGCAAAAAGACAAGGAAAAGGATCAGGGGCTGTACTAAGAACAAGAACATTAAGAAAATATTTATTGGAGACGGAGTTTTCTTTTTCTCTCTTCTTTTTATTATTCCTTTTGTATTTTTAAATTCAACAGGAATGAAGTGGGAAAAGATCGGGAAAAAGATTTTGATTTGGAAGAGAGAACAAGGAAAACATTATTATCAGGATTTTATTTATTTTAGCACATTTTTTTATTATTTTTGGGTTAGGACCCAGTCATAAGTAATTACTTCGCCCGTGCTTCTAGGGATGAACAATTCATTCCTTCGAAACATCAGGTAGTGTAATACTTCTTCAAGTATCGTCCGTTTATCGGAGGCATATGTCGTTCTCCTTGGCAATTCACTAGCTGATAGGAGCCTCCAGAGTAGACTGTCTCAACCACAAACGGTCCTTCCCAAGTGGGTTCAAATTTTCCTCCTATCTTGCGGTGTGCAAGGATAGGTCTCTTGAGAACGAGAAATAAGTCACCAACTTTGAAGGTTCTTGGGCGGACTCGATCTGTCATGGGCTTGAACCATCTTAGCTTGGTATAGTTCTAAATTCCGTCGTGCTGCAAGTCTTTTCCCTTCCGGGCTTTCCAACTCCTCTAGTCGTAATTTGGCATTCTCTTCGTCGTGATTTTGTTTGCAACTGCAATTCCGAGTGAAGGAAGCTGGACCTCTAAGGGTAACACTGCCTCGGACCCATACACCACAGCGTAAGGTGTAGCTTGAGTTGGAGTTCTGAAGGTTGTCCGGTAGGCCCATAAGGCTTCTAATAACTTCTCATGCCAATTTCTCTTATTATCATCCAAAGTTTTCTTTAAAATTTGAACGAGAGTTTTATTAAAAGCCTCATTCAGGCCGTTTGCTCTTGGATAGTAAATTATTGAATACCGTCAGTCGATTCCGTGTCTCCTGACAAAATTGTTGATTTGCGTGCTTCTGAATGCTGACCCATTATCTGAGATGATCCTGTGCGGCACTCCGAAATGGTAGAAAACTTGGTTCTTGAAAAACTGTAGCACGTGGTGTGCTTTCACTTCTCTGAGTTGAACTGCCTCTGTCCACTTGGAAAAGTAATCTGTAGCCGCAAGAATGAAGCGATGTCCTTTTGAAAATGGTGGTTCTATTGGACCCACTATATCTGTGCCCCAACATTCAAATGGCCACGACACAATTGTCGGATGTAGCACATTTGGAGGTTGGTGTAGAACCACTCCGTGCACTTGGCATTGGTGACGGCTCTTGGCGATTTTCATGCGGTCGGTCATCATCGAGAGCCGGTAGTACCCTAGTCTTTTAATTTTCATTTTCATCTTCGGACCCGACGGTGAGCGCCACGCAGTCCCGAATGCACTTCTTTAACAATTTCACGGGCCTCGGACCCGCTTAGGCACCTTAGCCACATTTGATCAAAAGACCTTCCGTATAACGTGTTGTTTATTAGTGCGTAGGACGCAGTTCTTTTCTTGATCTGATGGGCTAACGACCTATCGACTGGTAGTTTTCCTGTTTGCAGGTACTCTAGTAATGGCTGTCGCCAATCTTCTGTGTTTTCTATCATTGCTGAAACTGATTCTTTTTCTTTTTCTGGTTTGCGTATTGTGTCTATGTCGAGCTGTGATAGGACCTGACGTCCGTGAACTGACACTTCCACTGATTCATCTTGCAAGCAGGCAAATTCTTTTGCGAGGCGGGCTAACGCATCTGCTAAAGCGTTTTCTTTTCTGGGAATTTTATAGATCGTCACATTCAGAATCTGTTCCAACAACTGTATGCAATACTGGAAGTATTGCTCGAGTCTTGGCTTTAAAATTCTGTACTGTCCGACAATCTGTTGAATGATTAACTGTGAATCCCCGTAGATGTTGATGTTTGTTATCCCCATTTGAATAGTTAATTCCAATCCTGTTACGAGGGCTTCGTATTCTACTTCGTTGTTTGTACACGGCTCAGTCAAGTGGTAGGAGTATCTTAACATCCCCCGCTCCGGTGTTATAAAGATTAGTCCGATTCCTGCCTTACCAGGCACTATCACTTGCGATTCTTCATCTTTGTGTGCTGAAGATGCTCCGTCGAAATATAATTCCCAACGTCGATCATCAGGGTCTTCTAAGCACATTATTTGTTCATCTGGCAAGTCGTCATTGAGAGGAGATTCTACCGACAAAGGGTGTGTTGTGAGGAAGTCTACTAGGACTTGTCCCTTTAAGGCACGAAGAGGCATGAAAGTTATATCGAATTGCAATAATATCATTGACCACCTGGCAAGTCTACCAAAAAGCGTTGGACTGGTCATCAAGTATTGCAATGGATTAAATTTCGAGATCAGGTTGACCTTATGAGAAAGCATGTAGTGCCTGAGCTTTTGTGCGGCAAAGATCAGGGCCAAACAGTGCTATTCAATTGTGGGATAGTTTATTTCCGTCGGAAGTAAACGACGGCTTAGGAAGTAAAGAGCATTTTCTTTACCCTCATCATTGACCTGGGCTAACAGGGCTCCGAGAGAGTCGTCCAAAGTCGCGGTATAAAGTATCAATGGTCTACCTAAGACTGGGGCTGGTAAGACAGGAGGTGTCATTAAATATTGTTTAATGTCCTCGAAGGCCCTCTGGCATTTCTCTTCCCAAATAAATTTCGCGTCCTTTTTAACTAATGCTGAGAAAGGCTGACACCTACCTGACAAGTTTGAGATAAAGCGTCGAAGATATGCCAACTTCCCTTGAAAAGATCATAGTTGTTTTAAGGTTCTGGGAGGTGGCATTTCTAAGATAGCTTTAATCTTTTCCTGGTCGATTTTAATTCCACGATGTCGGACAACGAATCCTAAGAATTTCCTGGAGGTGACGCCGAAGGCGCATTATAAGGGATTCATCTTAAGGTTAAGTTGTCTTAATCATTCGAAAACAATTCTCAAATCATACAGGTGATTTTCCTTTACTTTGCTTTTAATGACCACATCATCCACGTAGCATTCGACTTGATTGTGGATGAGATCATCAAAAATTCTTGTCATTGCCCTCTGGTAGGTTACTCCTGCGTTCTTCAGTCCGAGTGGCATCACTGTGTAGCAATATACTCCGATCGACGTTCTGAATGTTGTAAGTTTTTCATCTTCTGGAGCCATTTTTATCTGGTCATATCCTGAAGATCCATCCATGAATGAGAATATTTCATGTGTTGAAGCAATGCCAATCATTAATTCTGGGATCGGTAGAGGGAATTCATCTTTTGGACATGTCTTGTTTAAATCTCTGAAATCCACACAAATTCTGATCTGACCATTCTTCTTCCTGACTGGTACCATATTGGCTAACCAAGTCGGGTATTGTTCTTCACGGATTAATTTGGCGTCTATTAGCTTTTTAACTTCAGCTATGACTTGTTGTTCAATTTCTAGACACATTCTTCTGGGACCTCGTCTGACTGGAACAGAAGTAGGATCCATTCCTAGCTTATGGATTGCGACCTCTGGAGCTAATCCTGGCATCTCATCGTAGCTCCAAGCAAAATAGTCTTTAAATTCCATTAATAACTTGATTATTTCTTCGGAGTCTTCTTTATTGAGTAAGGAGTTAACAAAGGTAGGTCTAGGCTCTTCGCTAGTACCTATGTTAACTTCTGTTAACTCATCTATTGTAGATTTGATCTCTTCTTCGAACTCTGGTGGAGCGTATCCAATTTGTAAATCTTCAAATTCTTCGGTAGTTTCCATGCAGTTTTCATTAGACTCGCAAGTGACAACCAAGCAAAATTCAGTATCATCAACTGATCCTACTGTGCCGAATCCGAGACCATGTTTTGAATTGGGTGGACGACCGGAGTTATTCCATAATTTTTCAAAATGTTGTGATTGACCTTTTGTCCATTGTCGAGGTAAGAAACCACGCTGAATTAAATTTTGAACACAGGGAGAGTACCACTCAAAAGGCAATTCCATTAATTCGGAAGAAGTGACATCTTCAAATTGTACATTGTTTTCAGTTTTGGAGGAAGGAGCACCACGATAGAATTTGATGGGCTTTGCACCGCCGCTACGTACCTCTTTGACCACCATACCCTCGATCTTATTAGAATGGATTGGGGTCAGGGTCATACTATGTACATAGTGGTTAATCTTCTCGTACATCGATTTATATTCCTCGTTCTTTTCATCTTCGAGAGAGATCCTGAATTGCGGCTTCTTTCGACTTATTGTCGCTGCTTCTTGCTTGATCTCTTTTTCTTCTTCAGAACTATCTTCCCAATCAACATTGATGGCTGGTTTCCTCTATCCAACTGTCTTAACGTCTCTGCCACGACCTCGTCCCCGGCCTCGACCTCGGATGCGAGTTGTGGAGAAACCTTCACCATCTTGCCGTAAGGGAGCTGTGAGTGACTGTTGAACTAGAACTTCAAGTTCTTCACGTCCTGAACTTCCTTTGCTTCATTCGTTATGGTATCTCTGGAGAAGATTGTTTTCTTCGGTGGTGCGTAATAAGCTGCATCTTCATGGATTCCAATTTCATATATGGAGAATGGTTGTAAGACAATTTTGATGCACTGTTCCCCTCCATCGTAGTATTTGATGCACTGATGTAGGGATGATGGTACCATCCAGTTTTCATGTATCCATGGTCGGCCTAGTAGAGCATTGAATGACATTTCTGAATCAATTATGTGAAATTTCGCGGTTCTCTTTGCTAAGTCACCGGTCTTCATTAGCAGTGTTATCGATCCGAGGGCTCTTTCTCCTTTCTGGTTGAATCCTCTTAATAACATTTTGTCCGCTTCGAGCTCGCGAGCATCAATTTCCAAGTATGCTAGCGTTCGAAGATTCATTATATTGATCAATGCTCATGGATCCACCAATTCTCTGGAGAGTGTAAACTTCCCAACTGTAACCGAAATGTACAATGGTCGGTTGTGGTCTGCTGTCCCAAGTAGTAGGTCATTGTCCGTGAAGGTAACACCTCGCTGTTCCTTTAATGAGCAAACCTCATCTAAGGAATCTCCGGTCATTTGAGCTAAGCAAATTTCTGGATCAAGCAAGGCCTTGATCAGAGCTTCTTTCATCTCCTTTGATAAGATAAGAGCGTCGTAGATGCTCAGTTTGACTGGAAGTTTCCTAAGATGGGCTAGCACGTTGTAGTTCACTTTATTCCCATGTGTCTAGATTTCTTCCCGAATGGGTATTTCTCCTGCCGGGGTTGGTTCTTTCTGAACAACCACCTGCTTTCCTTTGTCCTTTGGACCCATTCTCGGAGGTAAAACTCTTCCACTTCTTAAGTTAACTTCTGTAATTTCCTCTGAATCTAGTATTGAGTTTGTTGGTGTCTCCTCCTGAATCGGAATGACAGGTTCTTCTGGATTAGCTTCAGAGTCTGAAGGCTCTAACTCTATTGTGACTGGAGATTGTGACTGGAGCTCCTCAAAACTCGCAAATAGATTTATTGCTTGTTGAACTCTCGTAGCCTCCTTGGTGGATGTCTTCTTTGTCATTGTGATCGTCGAGATTGTGTATGATTTGAGAATTGTTACTTGTTTCAGAATCGATGTCCGGATTAGGTTGGTTGTCGCTAGTTACGCAATCGTCAGAAACAGTCAAAACGTAGCCAATGCCATAACTCTTATCATTATAAGATCCCATCGGAGTGAGCAAATAATCATACAGAGTCAGAGGTTCGAGGGATTTCTCCCCCGAATCGGAAACAACCATCCTAGGATAAGCAGCCCCTAGTCTAGCCTTAAGAGTCTCGGTCTTTTCTTCTTCATCAATTTTCTTCTTTTCTTCAATCGTCTCTTGTTGAGGTGGTTCTTCTATCACAAGTGATAGTGCCGACTTGACAGGTTTCGAACTCTGAATTGAGGCTCGCACCGAAGTGGTTTGGATGCGATCCAAAATCTTCTTCGAAGACTTTGTCCAGGCGGTAGTCCATCCATCATCAGTCGCATAAGGATCTATCGGAACAATGAGATCCGCTGAGATAACATTGACGGAAACTCCTTTCTGGGGTTCCTTCATGTATTCCTTCGGGATCGTTATGTTCCCTTTTTGGAGATTGTCGTTGAGCCAACTTTTGAAGGTAATACAATCTTCTATCTTGTGTAAGCATCCGGTGGTAATGGCAAAAGTTGGGATCACCTTTCTTGTCGACTTCTTCTGGTTTCTGAGGGTCTGGCAGTTGGAAATCTGGAGTTTTCATCAGACTACAGAACATTTTCGGCACTGCCTCATTCTTGAATGGATACTCCCTGCTCAGAAGCTCCTTTAACGTACGTTGTGGACGAGGCGGTTGTTCATACTGTTGAGATGACTGATAGCTGGGTCGGCGTTGTTGGTAATCCTGTTGAATTTGCTGCTGCCGTTCTGGCGGTATTTGTATTGCTGCTTGCCTTTATCGACTCCTGCGATGATCCCAGACTTCCTTTCAAAAGTTTTCACAGGCTTCTATTTGTCTGTTTTGTCGGTGAAACTTAATTGTTTTGCCTCCTCTTGCAAGCTTCCGGCCTTGCTTAACAACTTCTCGAAAGTCTTAATAGTAAATCCTTTGAGGAGAAGTGCTTATCGGGCCATGAATGCTCTTAAGTAAAATGCCGATCGCATGCTTGTTCTTGTAGCTGTGGCTCACATTTCTTACTTAGATTCCTCCATTGAAGTATGTAGTTCACCAAAGTTTCGTTCGGCTTCTGCTTCTCTACCACTAAATCACCTATAGTGATGTGGTGCTGAGCTCCGGCAAATCGCATGATGAAGAGGTTCTCTAATTCTTAAAATGTCTTCACCGAACCATTTGGTAATTCTGCATACCAATCAAAGGCGATCTCTGACAGGCTGCTGACAAATTGTCGGAAGAGTAAAGCATCACTTCCGCCGACATTGCAACAACTGGCACGAAAATGTGCTACATGCTGTCGATGGTTTCTGGTTCCATCAAAGGTCTTGAAGAGAGGTGGTACGAAGCCTTTCGGATATTGGACAGCGTCGAATTCTTCGGGGTAAGGTCTACCCGTCCGAATGGATGTCCTGCTCTTTGATTGTGCCAAGGCTTCTCGCACCTGCTGTTCCACCATGCTCTTGGTATCCTTTTCCGGAATCATGCTTTGTTTTGCATCCTTTTTTAACTGATCATCCCCGTTGACGGATGTAATCTCCTTTCCTCTGTCTATAATGTGAATAACTTCTGGGAGTGTTTCTCTTCTGGGTTGAACCTGGCTCTGGAGAGTGGCTAGAGGTGCAGCCATCTCTTCCATCCTTTTTTCCATTTGTGTGATCGTATCATCTTTCTCTTGAAGCTGTATTCTCATCACTTCCGGCTCCTCTCTTTCTGCGGCTGTAGGAGCACCTTGTGAAGCTGACGAAGCTCGTGTTTCAACCATGTTAATTTCTGCATATTCATCATCCATGAACTCTGACGAGTCGAATTCATCTTCGAATTTTTCTTCTCTTTCTCTTGCTAATAGCTGAATATCGGTTCTTAGCATTTCCATAGCATCTTCTAATGGTCTCTTCTATACATCCTTTCAGTTGTCATGCGATAAATGTCGGGTTTCCTTCTCATGAGTCCCCTTAATTGCGGTAGCACTTTCTTCAGACTCAAGTCTCCTGACGAGACTTTCCTTCTTAGGTTGTTGTTTTAATCTTAATTGTCCGGTAGTGGGACGCCATACCATCCTTCTGGCAGCAGAAGGTCTAGGATCGGATGGTCCGTCGACCAAATGCTCGGAAGGTGGCATCCTCCCTAATTTGTAGTCCTGAAACAATTACAGGTGGACTAGCTTTCATTCTCTTATTCGGTTTTTCTGCAGTGATAGCAGGTTCTACTTGCGGCCCAAGACGGGATTTCGCTGGCACCCACCCTATCCTTCTTAAAATCTCTTATACAGGGCATTTTTCTTTCTTTGCTAACTTTTCTATCAGGGTTTGCAGTCGAGCAAATGGTGTAATTCTAGCCCTTTTCTTACGGCCGTCGTTGTAATATGTGGGCTGAGGCAATGCAGAAGCAATCTTGCGGACATTTTCCTCATCCTCTGCGGTGGAGAGTGGATGGAACCTACTTCCTCCCAAAAGTGGTATGTATTCAGGCAGCGGTGTATACTCGGGCAGTTCTGGGATTTCCTCCAGGAAAGCAACTTCAGCAGCTCTGGCTTCTCTAGCAATCCTTCTAGTTCTGTTCCTCCTTTGAGTCCGTGTCAGTGGTGGAATTCTCGAGCTGGACCCGACCTCGAAAATGGGGGGTCTCATAGGAAGATCTGTACCCTCCACAGGTTCATCACGGTTTTGAATTTCCTTTCCCTTTAGTTTGACAGAAGCCGGGGTAGGTACAGAGACAACTAGACCGGTGGGAGTAGCAACAACAGTCCTTCTGCGAACAACAGTACTCCTCTCAGTTGGAATCTTTTGCAGAGGAGGGAATTCATGAGTTGACTTGAGGTTAAACTCAATCAACAGCTTCTCAGTTTCTGGTACTTTGCTTGCGAGTGAAAAGAGAGTGACATCGGGGATTTTGATGTCGATGTCCCTGAATCCTTGTCCAAATTGAATGATTCCTTTATCAGGTAGTTCGTCCTTGAACACAGCCAGGTCCAGTCCGTTGACGAAGGAGAAGATCAGTTTTGGGGCTTCCATTTATGCGGGCGCGATTCAAAGTGTTAGTCCCCGAATCGTGCTTCTTCTTGTCGTAAAACTTATGACGAAAAAGAAAGAGTCCGAACACATTTCCGTTTATCTTAGTGTATTTGTGGTATTAAAAGAAAATTTATTTAGATAATTGTTTTTCTAAAAGATTTGTTCGTTAGGACAAAGAATTATTAAAAGAAGGAGAGTTGTAGGAAGGGCAAAGGAATTGATTAGGAACTGGAAAAGGAAGAGAAAGTCTTGTAGAAACTTCTCGACCCGCAAGGCTGCTCCAAAACTAATACCTATTGGGGACCCACCCACCTCAGAAATGAGGTAAAAGGATCTCGGAACCTCACTGTTTATGGGTGTTTAAACAGTGGCTCCTAAATCCGAGAGAATGTTGGCTATACTCGTTTAAGGTAGAAATGAACATAGTATTCCAACGGGAAGAAGGGTAGTTTGATCCACTAGGGACATGGATATACTACTGATTTCTTTGAAAGTAGAATTATTTGATTAAAAATGGTGAGAGGAATCTTCCCCAGCGAAGTCGCCAGAAATTGTCGGCATATTTTTAGGTTAAGTGTTGAATTTTTGAAAAGAGGTCGCCTACAGAAATTGTCAGCGTATTTTTAATTTAATTTAAATAAATAATTTGAAAAGTAGTATTTGATTTTGAAAATAATTTTGAATTTGAAAATTTTAAGATATGAAATCAAACTGATCTCACATCCCAAATAGTTTATATAAATGAGTGCCACATCACAAGCTATGTATCTATCCCGAAGAATAGACACACTACTTGATGATGGGGCTCGCTTAAATAAACTAGAAGATTTGTGACATCCGTTTGGTCTACGAACCAATTTTATAAGCCGACAAGTTCCCCTGCTTAATACAAATAAATTAAGTAGGGTTTATATTACCTGGGTTCTTAAAATTCCCTATAAGGGTAAGCCCCTATAGTTAATTACATCTTAAATGAAGGGAATCACTTAAGAAAACTCTCGATAATAATCAATAATTCTGCTCTCAAGAATCTCAAAGTTTAAGTCTTCAAGGGATTGAATTTTAGAATTTCAATAGGGAATGGATCAAGTTTGGAACATTTTGTTTTGGGAATTCAAAGGAAGAAAGGTAGGAGAAATTACAGATTCAAAGCGAACTTCGGTAATTTCTTGACTATCCTATTGTTTGGCTTGAATTTAGGAAAGTCCTATTGTTTATTTAATGTTTTGATCTTGCCAATTTTAATTAATTAGGACTTATATTCGTATGACATGCTCATACAAATAGTCTCAAAGATGTGAGGGTTTATGTCGTATCGAACGACTACCTCGGAGTCCTAAGACCTTTAGGGCTTAATTTGCAATTCAAATGCCTAACAAAAGGTTGAGGATTTATGTTGCACTAGGCAAACTACCTCGAAGTCCTATGGTTTGGTTATTTAATTCTAAGAAAGTTTTGCTGAAGTAGACTCGGGTTTTGCTGATGACGATGGTCGTGCTGCCCACCATGCTCCGAGACCCTTGTTGTTGCAGAGGGTTTAGTTATATAAGGTGAAAATCAAGAGATGAGAAAAGTGTTCTAGTTTAGAGAAGTCTTAAAATCCAAGTGTTTTTAGTGTTTTAGTTAAAACAAATCTTAAAGTTGATTATAACAACACCGATTAAGATCCCACAGTTCCATCCTTCCGGCATCGTTATTTTTATCGGATTCACTTAGTCCATATGAATTTGCTAAACTCAACTAAATGAGTTCCACACTTTCCTTTAGACCGTGGGAAATCCCGTTAGCAACACGTAGGTTACATCATCCGAGGTATTTCCGATCATCCAACAAGACGTTTTAATTTAGTTGTAGTTGTAGTTTTATTGTTTTGTTTGTGATTAAATTTTGAGTTGTTTTATATTTTGAAATGTTGTGGCGGTGAATTTTATCTTGTAATGACTTTTAATTTAGTTTTGGTTTCAGTTTTAGGGACTATCCTAAGGGTGTGGGTTTTCATGCAACAGTTGTTTATCATGCAAGAAAAGTAAAGTGAATTTGCAATAAAGTAAATTGCAAGGAGGTAAATTGCAATAAAACAAAAGCGTACCTGGAGGGTCTTCCCGTCATCCCAAGCTGCACTTAAACACAATTTAGTATATTTAATCATTTAAAGCAAGTTCCTAGGTAAAGCTAAGGGAAGGGTTATGGTTTTCTATCAAGGTCCTACTCCTATAGCTAGTCATCTCCTATGACGTCTAGGTTCTTGTGTTTTGGTTTGAGGACGATTTTCTTCATCAAAGAACAATTAAGTTCAATTGTTCTTATAAACATCCTATCATATTGAGGAAGTGCTTAAGACGAATCTTAAACATCTTTTCAATACCTCCGGGATTGTTTTAAGTCCAAGAGAATTTAATTATACAAAATGAATTAATCATCCAGGAGTTCAAGTTTTGTTATCTTGCTCAGTGAACTAGGACATTTGAATATCCTATGAGTGAGTAATACTTCACTTAACACTCCATTTAGGAGTTATGACAACAAGAGCTTTTGAGGGCAAATTAATGTTCAAGTGATTTGTGATTTAATTTAATTTCATTCAATGGGTTTAAGTTTGGAATAGTGTTCAAGTTGTTTTAGATTTATTTTGAATTCTTTGTCTTTGGTGATGTTATATTTAATTTAATTTAATTTAATTTTAATTCAATTTAATTTAATTTGGTTTAGTTTTACTTTCAATTTAATTTTATTTAATTTAATTTAGTTTTAATTTTCTTTTAACTTGATTTTATTTTATTTTATTTATTTTAATCTAATATGTTTTAATTTAATTTAATTTTATTTAATTTAATATGTTTTAATTTAATTTAATTTAATTTAGTTAAATATATTTTAATTTAATTTAATTTAATTTAATTTAATATGTTTAAATTTAATTTAGATTTAATTTAAATTTAATTTTAATTTTTAATTTTAATTTAATATTATATATATATATATATTTATATACATTTTAAACATGATTTAATTTAATTATTAAAGTATTAATTTAATTGAAATTTTGGAAGGATTTAATTTAAATGTTTTAATCTTTAATTTAATTTAAGGATTAAGTCTCTTAATATTTTAAATCTTGAATTTGGATTATCATTTTAATTAGGAATTAAATGTTATTGAGGTGATTAATTTAGAGATCTTTAAATCAAAGAATAAATCTCTTCCTAATAATATCTCTATTTTAATAATTCCAATTTTTTTTATTATTCTTCCAAATTTAATCAATTATTTAATTAAGGTTTATTTTAATTATTTTCAAATTATTTGTTAGATTTCTACCCTTTAATTTCCTAAGTTTCAAACATCCAAAATCAACTTAGTATCAAATATTTTACTCACCCTTTTAATTAAACCTAAATTTTTTTAATTATAGGTTAAAATTTTAATTACCATTTTGCCCTTTAAACTTACTAATTCCATAACTCACTAAATTGAGCTTAAATGAATTTGAAATTTTTATGTGACTTCACTCATATGTCAATCAAGACATTAGAGGAGAAAATGTTATTTTTCTGTATTTAATTTATTTATATAATTAATTTTTGTGGAAAATAAGGATTTTCAAGGAAGATTTAATAATATGACCAAGGGAAAGTTTCTGTCCTTAAGAAAATTATGGGACATTCCTAATGACCAGAGGACCACTTGGACCAATTTTGGTGATTTTTTGAATTATATTATTTTTATTATAATTTTTTTGAATTTTGGAGTATTAATTAATTTAAAAATAAAATAAAGGTTGAAAAATGAATTTTATATTTTTCAAAAATCTCTTTGATATCAAGGAAACCAGAGAACTAATTTTTATAATTTTCTGATATTTTTTTGATTTATTAGAATTATTTTAGTGGAAATGCTAGAAAATACATTTTTTTTATTTTAAAATTACCTTAGGGCTTTAAAATTTAATATCTCATCATAGAGACTTAAGAAAAATCTGGAGTTTGTTCCTAAATGATTAAAATTCAAAATATGACATTGTGGTGAATTTTATTATTTTTGTGATTTTTTATTATTTTTTAATTATTAAAATATTAAAATAATGTAAAAATCAACTTTTTTTGGAAAATTACAATTTTAATTTTCTTAAATTCCCCTGATATCAGAGTGGCTCCAAAACTAATCTGGGGAATTTTTGAAAAGTATTTTAAAAATTATGAATTTTTGAAGTTTAAGTTTGGCTAAATGGCTTAATCAACCCATTTGATAGGGCTAACCAAGTCCAATTGACTTCAAACTTTTATGGTGGGTTCCTCTGATCCTAAAGGTTAGTGGAGAATTGATTTTAAGTCAATTTGATGTATGATTAGCTATAATTAATTAAAGTTCCATTTTGGGTGTTTAAGCCAATTAGGGTTATTCCAAGTGAGTTAACTCAAAACTTATTTTCCCTAGGGTCCTTTGGTCATAAGAAACCTCTCCAAATTTTCCTAGAATTTATTTCACAACATGCTAACTATTGGAATTAAAATACTCAGAATAATGACCTAGAATTGAAAAATCAATAACTCTTCATAGGGATGGCCTCTGACTTTGGAAAATTCAGGGAATGTCCCCAAATTCAGAGGCTTCAAAAGCCCTATGATCTCATGCCATGGTGAATTGTATACATGCATGGAGAATTGAAAATGTGCAGAGAGTAAATAAATTATTAAAAATCAAATATTCAATGAAATTAAATGATTTCTTTTCCACATTATTCTCCTCTGTTCATTGAGCAAGAGGGTATTTTTATTTTATTTTTAAGATTTTCCTACACAAAGTTATGAATTTTCTAAGTTCTGGTAATTTAATAAATAAGAAAAATCCTATTTTCCTACTTAAGTGACGCGGCGCCAGCTCAACTTCGGCAGCTCCGAACGCACACGCGTCGTCTCCTGATTCGGCGCCGCCGTCCGACTCAGCACTCCAGGGGCCCGCGGTTCATGTACCATCGCGCTGTCTGGCTCGATCCAGATCATCCGCTCGATACACGCTCAATCCGATGGCTCCCAGTCATCGTCTACGACTGGTGTGCACCCATGACCGTCAACCTTCTAATCCTAATTTCTCACTCGATTCTCAATGGATTTTTGTGTTCTTATGCTCTATGGATTCGTCTTGAAGAGACGAACACATCCATACGGTAAGCATGCATTGAAATTGATTCAAATTAAATGGAGAATCTTTGTAAGCTTGGGAAGAAGTGAAGCTTCGATCTGAGAGTTGTGTCAGCTTCGATTGGGTCCAAGCAAGCTCCAGATGAAGTCCCTTGGCCTGGTGAATTGTCCAGGTATTATTTCAACCACAGCCGATTACAAAGCTTGGAGTCTGGAACAGATGGGTGGCCTAGAGAAGGGGCTTTTGCTGGTAAACTTCTTCTCTTGTTCTGGTGATAGTGTAGGACCAATCAATTTGGGGATTGGCTCACTGTGGAGAAGTGTCCTGGTTTTGGGCTTGGATTTCAACTCTAAAATTGAGCTCACAGAGAGGAAATGACAGGGGGATTTCAGTGGGGATCAAGTTCTCTATGTGTGGGGAGTAGTCTGGAATGATTTTGGCAAAGTTTCCTTAAGGTTAGTTCAGCACCTCTTCCATGGCCGAGAGAGGTGGTGATTAAATAGGAGAGGCTGGAGGGCCTCCCAGGGGGAGTTAGGGACTGGCATCAGCTGCTCTTGGCAAGGGAAGAACAACTACAATGGCCACTAGGCATGGGGCAACTCAGCAAGGGAGAATCTCAATTCTTGGCTCCTTCTAATGTCTCGGCCATGGCGTTTTCCGGTGACCCAGGCGGCTGGCCGGCAGGCATGAGTCACCATCTTGACCAGGGAGGTCGGGGCTTGGCAATGGTGAAGTCAATTGGGTTTGGACATGTGTAAAGGATTTGGATCAAAGTGGCATGGGGAGCATGGCTATTTTGGCTTTAAATGGGTCAACCCATCCTTTTGGGCTAGGTGCACCACCCAAGACTTGGTTTAGGCTGAAGAGAAAGTGATTTGGCTCAGTTTGATTAGTGGGGTCAAGTCACAATCCAAGTACAATTAGGCTTAAGCATGGTTTAAGGGAATCTTGGGAATGGTTAATCACCTTAAGGGAATGTGGAAAGGATCTCCTCCTTTTGCCCAATGTGGTAAGGTCACATGTGAACAACTCACATGGCTTGCATGTGGCTTAAGAGTGGCTTCATGGCTTTTATATGGCTTGGGAAAAGTGGGCTTGGTTTCATGAAAGTGGGTTTAAGGAATTTTGGTGTTTTAGTGGACAAATTTCATGAAGCTTGATTTGGAACTATTTGGTTATTTATTTTAGAACTTAGGAAGTGTTTTAAATTATGGGTATGATGAGAGAAATTTCATGTGGGCTTTGTCATAGACTTTGGGCTTCTGAATTTGTCTTGGATGGGCCTATTTTAGAATGGTTTAAGGAAGTGGGCCTTGGGATTTATGGATGGAAATTTTGTAGAAGTTTGGGCCAAATAATTGTTGGGTTTGGTTTAGGGATATGTCATGAGTGATTTGAAACAAATTTGAGGTGGTTTGGGTTTGAATTGAGTTGAATTTGGGCTTTTTGGTAAAGTGGCCAATGGTAGGCCAAATTGGGTTAACTTGGGCCAATGTTGGGCTAGGGTTGAAATTGATGTAAAATTAATGTTTGGAAATATTTATGGGAGTGTTTCAAAGAGGTTTCAACTTTTCTTGGGGTTGGATTTTGGGGTTTGGGCCTATTTGGGTTAAGTTTAGGTTTAGGTCAAAATTGGGCTTTTTGGTTTTGAGTTGAATTTGAGTAGGGTTTAGGTCCAAAATTTGGGCAAATTATGTTAGTGTTTTGTTTGTGGGGATGTTAGGGAAGGTTTAGAAAAGATTTGGGGTTAATTAGAGTTGAATTGGTTTAGTTTGGGCTAAGTTTGGGTCATGAGTCCAAATTGGGCTTTAAGGTCAAAAGTAAAATTGGATTCAAATGTCAATCAAATTGGACTTGGATTTGGTCTATATTGATATTTTGGATGTTAAATTGAAGTTTTGAATTGAATTGGACCAGAATTTGGGTCAATTGGCTAGGTTTGATTTGATATTGGGTTCACTTTGGGTTAAAATGGGTCAAATTGGGGATTTTGACAAAAGTGGGGTAAATTGACAAAATAGCCCATGGTGTAGTTGGACAAAATGAAATTGGGAATATTTGAGATTTTCTGAAATTTTCTGGGAATTTTTTGAATTTTTGGATTTTTTTGGCTAAGAGGGGCATTTTGGGTATTTGGAGGGTATTGGGGGGTATTTTTGGAATTTTTGGTATTTTTGGCTATGGATGATCAATTTGAGTGGAGGGAAATGTTTAGGAATGATTTTGGGGAATTTTGGGTTATTTAGGTGATTTTGCAAATTTTGGGTAGTTTCAAGGGCATTTAGTAGGTTTGGTGGGTCTGGGGTCCCGGGGGTCAAAAATTGAAAATTTAGAAAATTGAAAATTTAGAAAATTGAAGATTGGGTAAATGTAAGTGGAATGAAATAATTTTAGTTGAGCCATGAAGCCATATCAAGCTCACATGAGCCATGAAGGGACTCATTTGAGGCATTCACTATGTTGTTCCCAACCCTCTTAGCCAAGGGCTGAAGGGTTAAGGACCATCCTTGTGAATCACCTTCATGAGTCAAGAGGTCAAGTTGGGTATGGGTGTGGTTTTAGGAGGTGTGTGAAAGTGTAGTGTATAAGTGTAGTGTGTGTGTAAGTCAGCCCCACAAGACCAGGCCACCCAGGGCAGTTCTAAGGCCAAAGAGTCCTATAGGAACTCATCCTTTAAACTTCCACATTTGATTTCAACCATCTTGGTGATTAGGGGTCTACAATCAAGTTTGTGGAGTTTGCAGGGAGTTAAGAGGTGTTTTGAAATTCTAAAGAGTGGGTTCCACTTCTAATCCTCTAAGATAGTCAAAGGAAAAGCCTAAGGCAAGATCCTAAGTACTAAAGAGAGAAGAGAAGACCTCATCAAAAATGAGGTCTACAATATTAAGCAGGGCGATCCATGAAAAAGAAGTACCTATTTTTAGTGTTCATTTCATGCCCACTTTTTGCGGATTTTTAATGATATTACATTCTAAAGGAAGGTATTTTGCATAATTTTGCATATTTTTGTTTTCAAGTATAAAAATATGAATTTAGTGTAAATGAAGCAAAAACTATGCAATTTTGAGCCAAAATGAGCAAGAAAGAAAATTCAGACGTGGCACATATTGATATGTCTTTCTATGCTTAATATTTTTTATATTTCTCACTTGTTTTTGAATGAAATTGTACTTTTGAGAAAGGTTGTTTTTATGTATATCTTGTAAGTGAAGATGTTAGGAACGCAACGCAACTGAAATGGGAGGAAACAGAGTTGAAACGGAGCCAAACGGAGCAAAATGGTGAAGCTGCAAAGTGGGTGGCACCTAGGCGCCAAACCCGGCGCCCAGGCTCCAGTGACGAAGAGAAAACAGCGCCTAGGCACCATAATCAAGGCCTAGGCACCAGAATCATCCAGAAACAATTATGGATGGATTTTTGACGACTTTGGGAGTTATTTTGACGGTGTTAAGTATTTTCTAGACCTTCTAGAAGCCTGGAAGTTATTCCTAATATATAGGACATGTGATACAATGAATCTAGACACATTGGAGCGGTTTAAATCATGAAGAGGTGCGAGCCAAAGTGAAGAGGTGCGAAGAACTGGACGCGGTGTCCGGCGCCTAGGCGCCAGACACACCTTCTAGAAGATTAATAGAATGTGGACATATTTTGAAGAGTTGCCTCAAGGCAAACCTTGAAGCCTATAAATAGGAGGCCACTCCTTCAGAAAAAAAAAATGACACCCTATAGTCTCTCTCTTTCCCCTTAGTCATTTTAGTCATTTTAAAGTCATGAAGATGTAGATTTCTATATCTTGTGGAGAGATTGGTGAGGGATTTTGAGATATTTATGTAAGGGATGTACGAGCGACGCGTGGATCGGTGGGAAACTTCGGTGGAGAGAATTTCTTCTTTCTTTCAAAGGAAAAAGCTAAGTATTGTGTTCTTCATTTCTTTGTATTTGTTATAAATATTTTCTAGTGGATTTTCTTTGTTTTAAACAAAGTTTTCTGTCATCAATTATCCATGTTTCGTAAGTGATTTCCTTTACACTTTCTTTTAATATGAAGTAGTGGCATGCGTAGGAAAATCATTTTTATGATAGAATAATCTATTAGATGCTTCTAGGTGACAGATAGTTGCATAAATATAATAGAATACTAATGAAATAAGTTTGTTGTTGACACTTAATTTATTATATAGTTCTATCAATTCTTTTACTTCTTATGCCATTATTTTCATTTACTTTTATTTTGTAATGAAATAGATGCATGTTTAGGAATTAAGATTTGCTTAGATATTCTCTTATTAAATTATGGTGATGATATTCATATCGGATCTTCATTTACTTTAAAAATTGATCACTTGTATTGTTAAAACCTGTTGAAGAATTATGAGACCTAGAACCAGATGAATTCTTAACTAGTAGATATCACATGAATCCTTGGGTAGTCGAAGGCCTTGTGCGGGTTATTCAACGTGAAGTGCAAATAAATAGGGAGATATTGTTTATTGGGCGCAGAATTGATTAGTTTTTAGAGTAACAGACTAAATTCTAATAATTTGATCTATAGAAAGGGAACGGGTCACTGGTTGGGCCGACCATAGCCACCCTTGGACATCTAGTAGTGTGAGCCTAGATTAACCCATTCTACTAATAAAACATGCTGAACCGATCTTTAGATTAGCCAATGTTCTTTGCGCCTGGATCAAAGGGTAAAGAATATGAATGCTTATATTTGACACTACTACATTAATTCTAAGCATATCTTTCTTACACATTATCTATGTAATTGCAAGAGAAAGGTAATTTTTAATATCTCAAATTTCTCCAAACCAATTTATCCATAAGTTATCTTTTTATTTAAGAACTTTATTTAGGATTAGTTATTAAAAAAAGAAGAAGAAGAAACCTTTTTAATTAAAATTCTAAATTTAGGCCTTATAGAAATAGACTGGAATTAGCCTAAAGGATTTCTTACCTCACTTCTCTGTGGGATCGATACTGGGGTTATAAAAGAAAACCCTATATTACTTGAAACGATACGTATACTTGCGTAGTGCCCCTAGTGTGTAAAATATTTCCTAAAATTTTACAACATTTTGATTTTATACACTAGCCGTTATTTATAAATTGGGTCAAGTTTTTGGCCATCTTTTGGAAGCGAATATTACTGTGTTATTGCGGGTTGGGTCATAGGGGAACTTGTCAGCTTATAAAATTGGTTCGCAGACCAAACAGATGTCACAAATCTTTTAGTTTATTTAATCGAGCCCCATCATCAAGTAGTGTGACTATTCCTCAGGATAGAAACACAGTTTGTGGTGTGGTGCTCGTTTATATAAACTATTTGGGATGTGAGATCAGTTTGATTCATATCTTAAAAATTTCAAACTTAAAATTATTTAAAAAAAATCAAATGCTACTTTCCAAATTATATATACATTTAAATTAAATTTAAAACATGAATATTCGATGACAATTTCTGTAGGCGACCCCCTTTTTAAAACACGACCTAAAAATATGCCGACAACACTATAGCTAATAACTCTTTCTCGGTAATGGTATAATTAATTTGAGCTTCATTAAGAGTTTTTCTAGCTTAATAAATAACTTTGAAAATTTTATCATATTTCCGACCTAAAACAACACCAATAGCATAATCACTAGCTTCACACATTAATTCAAAAGGTGCAGTGATTAATTTTTCTTTTAATGTTTCAAAAGCTTATAGGCAATCATCATCAAAATAAAAAATTGTATCCTTTTCAATTAATCAGCATAAAGGTTTTGTAATCTTTGAAAAGTCTTTGATGTAACGCCTGTAGAATCCAGCATGTCCTAGAAAACTTCTAATTCCCCTTACATTGGTCTGGAAAGGTAAATTAGAGATAACTTGAATTTTTGCAGGATCTACCTCCATACCTTTTTCTGAAATTTGTTGTCCCAATACAATTCCTCCTGCTACCATAAATTGACATTTTTCCCAGTTAAGGACTCAATTTGTTTCTTCACCACATTTTAGAACTTTAGTCAAATGTTCTAAACATGATTCAATGAAATTCCAAACACTGAAAAGTCATCCATAAAAACTTCAATCCCTTTTTCAATTAAATCACAGAAAATAGCCATCATACATCTCTGAAATGTAGCAGGGGCATTGCTTAAACCAAAGGACATTCTTCTAAAGGCAAAAGTTCCATAAGGACTTTTAAACGTAGTTTTCTCTTGATCTTCAGGAGCAATTTGAATTTGGTATTAACCATTATATCCATCTAGAAAATAAAAGTATTTATGCCCAGCCAGTCTATCCAGCATCTGATCCAGAAATGGGAGTGGAAAATGATCTTTCCTTGTGGCAAGATTTAATTTTCTATAATCAATGCATATTCACCATCTTGTAACTTGTCTTATTGGAATCATTTCATTCTTTTCATTAACATGCACAGTTACTCCTCCTTTCTTAGGAACACAGTGAATAGGACTAATCCATGCACTATCTAAAATAGGGTAGATAATTCCAACATCCAACCACTTCAAAATTTCTTTCTTAAGAACATCTTTCATGATAGGATTTATTCTCCATTGGGGATCAGCCCAAAGTTTGCAATTATCTTCCATAAGAATGTTGTGCATACAAATTAAAGGACTGATTCCTTTAACATCAGCAATTGTCCATCCAAAGGCTTTCTTATACTTCTTCAAAATTTTAAGCAAACTTTCTTCTTCTTTTTCAGTCAACTGAGATGAAATTATAACAGACAAGATTGGGGATTCACCCAGAAAAACATACTTCAAATAATCAGGAAGCCTTTTTAACTCAAGTTCAGGAGTTTTTTCAATTGAAGATTCATCTTTTTCAGTCATATTCAACAATTCAAAATTTTCATGAACATAATTTAATTTTCCTCTTGAAAATCTACATAATCATGTAACTCCTCTTCTTGCTTCAATTACAATTCTTCTCATTCAGGTTTTTTTTCATAAGTTGATTTTAAATGACATTCACTTAAATATCTGATAACATACATCGTATAACATTCATCATTTTTACCTATTATAGGATATTTCATCAGTTTTGAAATATTGAATGTAATAGTTTTGATCATTAACCCTCATTGTTAATTCCCCTTTTGGTACATCTATCATTGCTCTGCCTGTGGCTAGGAAAGGTCTTCCCAAAATAATGGGTATCTCTTTATCTTCCTCCATATCAAGTACAATGAAATCAACAGGAAAGATAAATTGATCCACATTAACCAAAACATCTTCTATAACTCCTTTTGGATATGTGATCGAACGATCTGCTAATTGCAGAGTTACAGTAGTTGGGGTTATTTCTCCTAAACCCAGTCTTTTGAAAAATAATAGAGGCATAAGGTTAATGCTTGCACCCAAATCACATAAAGCTTTTCCATAGAATCTGTCTCTGATTGCACATGGAATTATGAAACTACCAGGATCTTTAAGTTTGTCAGGAAGCTTCTTCTGAATTATTCCACTGCACTCCTCACTGAGTGCAACTGTCTCATTATCTTCAAACTTCCACTTTTTTTTAAGAATATCCTTTATAAATTTCACATAGCTCGACATTTGTTCAAAGGCTTCAACAAATGGAATATTAATGGTATGTTTCTTAAATATCTCCAAGAATTTTGAAAATTGCTTATCCAACTTTTGTTGAAGATGCCTCTGAGGAAATAGAGGTGGTGGATTTTCCAAATCAACCTTAGGTGGAGAAATTGGTCTTTTAAAACCTTTTGGAGTGTCCTCTTTTAGTTCTTCAATCCCTTCTTTCTCTACTTCAGTTTATTTCTAAACTCTACCTTCCATCTCTCTTTCACTTCTCATTTAAATTGCTTTTACATGCTCTTTATTTTTATCTCTTGGATTCACTTCAGTATTACTTGGAAGCATTCCTTGGGATCTATTCCTTAATTAATTTGCAATTTGCCACAGTTGATTTTTAATATTTCTGATGGTTGCTCCTTGAATTTGCAATTGATTTCTCATATGTGACACCACTTCTTCAATAGATAACTTCTTCTCTTTTAATTATAAAGCATTGTTAAAACCTGGAGGATAGCTTTGTTAATAATTATTATTTCCTTGGTTGTTCTAGTTCCCCAATGGGTTTACTTGGTGGTTCCCCCATTGTTGATTAATACCACCCTAATTATTGGTATTTCAGTTAAAGTTTGGATGATTCTTCCAACCTGGGTTATAATAATTAGAATATGGTTTATTAGGCTTGCTTATAGCATTAAAAGTTTTTGGTGAAGAATAAGAATGAACCATTTAGCCTATTGAATTTTCTTCCATCATGGATTTTGGTTGAGAAAAATTTATCCCAAATTGGTCTATCTTTCTTGAAATTGTAGCAGCCTGATTTGCTAATATTGCAAAAAGCATCATTTTCATGAACACTGGCTACCTTTTTAGGATTTAAACTTTCAGAAGGCTATTAAAAATTATTAGTAGCCATTTCTTTAATTAAAGCATAAGCATCAGAAAACTATTTAGGCATTAATTATCCACCAGTAGCAGCATCAATAATTGATTTAAGAGATCTAACTAATCTATTGTAAAAGGTTTGAATTATTAACCAATCTAGTATCGAATGATGTGGACACTTCCCGAGGATATCTTTAAATCTTTCCTATGCTTCATATATTGATTCACCCTCAAACTGACAAAAAGATGTATTATCATTCCTCAACTTCGCAGTCTTCGATAGTGGAAAATATTTAGTAAGGAGTTTTTGTGCTAAATCACACCAAGTTCTGATAGATCCAGGTGCTAATTAATTTAACCATATCTAAGCTTTATCTCTTAGTGAGAAAGAAAAAGTTATGAGTCTACTAGCTTCATCCGAAACACCATCATATTTAAAAGTAGCAAACAACTCTAGAAAATTAACAAGATGCAAATATGAATTTTCAGTTGTTGCTCTCCCAAACTGATTATTAGACACCATTTGGATAATAGCAGGTATAAGTTCAAAGAAATTATCAGCTACAGCAGGATGTTGAATACTAACATGAAGTTCATCCAATGTAGGGTTAGCATAATCTCTTAAAGGCTTGAATTCTTGATGGATGCCATCATTTTAATTTTGATGATTTGCCATTTCTTAAAGATTTTTAACCTTTTTGAAATTTTTAATTATTTTAATTTTTCTGATAGTTCTTTCTAATTCAAAATCGTAAGGCACAAGTCCCTCAGTACCTGATCTACGCATACAACAATAAAATAAAATAAAACACAACATACTAACAAAAACAAAGAAAAGTAAAAATTTAAATTTTTCTTAATTTTCTTTAAAAATACAGTTTTAATTAATCTCCCAGGAAACATCGCCAACAACTTGACTCCGCCGACAAATATATGTGCACCAAAAACTTGACTTCACGTCGATTATATTTGTTGATGATTTAGATATGAAAATGTTGATTTTATAATATGGGATATTACACAAGTATACGTATCGTTTATCAAGTAATATAGGACTTTCTGATTTAGCCCTGAGATATTGAACCCACAGGGAAATGTAAAAAAATTTTAAAGAATTAAAAAAATTATACTTTTACTTTTTTTTAATGACTTTTGAAAGTATGTTTTGACTTGAAATACTTGAAAATTATTTTTTTATTTTTAATTAAAGCTAAGCAGTAAATGAAAATTATTAGAACTTTAAAATGTTGTATAAATCACTGGGAAATAAAAAATCTTTTTCTTTATCTTATAACAAAGTAATAATTATGAAATTATAGTTGTGGAAGTATTTAAATGTGTTGTGATAAATAGAAGCAAATTTATTCTTAACCAGTATTTGGTTCTATAAAGAACATTGGTTAATTTAAAATTTTAAAATCTTGAACATGGTTAGGCAGGGAAGATTCTAGCTCTCACCCTAGAGTTCACTCAATTCCCACCACCTGGGGGCTAACTTCTCATAACAAAATTTAAAATATCAAACCAAATGAGGGGGCTTTAGCCTGTCACTCTAAAGACCTCTAATTCTACTCCCCACTAAAAACATATCTCCTAAGCATTCAATTATATGAACTACAATTCTCATCAATATAATTGGATGTGATTTATACTATTTGTTGTTTGAGACAATACTGCATTTGATCTTACATAATCTCACAAAAAATTTAACATCTTAACTGGCCAAATTAAGAAGTAAATTAAGTTCATGGAATTAAATCTTCACAATGTATTCCAACTTTAAATACTTATACATTTGACCCAAGGAAAAAATGTTAAGAATTTAATTCCTATTTTATACTGAATTTGATGATATTGCACTTTAAAGAAGGATATTTTTGGTGTTTTTCTGCAAGTATGAAGATTTAAGGACAATGGAGCGAAAATATGCAAAAAAGAGCGAATTTGGAGTAAAAAGGGCTAAATTATGAAAATTTGACATAGGGCGTCGACGACGAGGTTTATGGCGCCGATGACGTGATTTTCACGAGAGTTCAGAATATATTTCATGGGAGGCCGCCGACGGCAGAGGTCGAGGCTGCCGACAGCGGGGCCTGTTCAAATCTTTATTTCTAGAAGACCGCCGATGGCGGAGCTCGAGGCTGCCGAGGGAGGGATCAATTATTCTTTCACAAAATACATCGAATGTGGACGGTTTTTGAAAGGAAGCTTGGAAAACCCTTTGAGACTCTTCAAAAACTTTAAAAAGAACCATTTTAGGCTGAATAAATGTCCTTTTAGAGTCCTCTAAAAGTCACTGAGAGTCTATAAAAAGTTCTATTAGAGTTTTCTAATGGATACTTAGTGTTCAATTAGAGAGTCCACTAGTGTCCATTGTTATTAGTGAGTGTAAAATACTGAGTTCAAAGAGAGATAACAAGAGGAATTCTTCGAAGGATTGTACGAATGGAAGGGAAGTGAGAGATCTCTTCTGCAATGCCGTTTCGAAGGAGAATTCCGCGTACTGTTAAGAAAGGAAGAGATTCAGAGGAACTTCAAGGAGTTTGCTTGGAGAGAAATTTAAGAAAAGTTGTGTTTTTTACTTTAGTTTATGGAAATTTATTTCTATATATGAAATCCAAGTTTTATTGCATCCTCTCGATGAATTCTGAGTAGTTGTTCTGCCTTTCTCCTTGTTTTGATATTTTTGTGAAATGATAATTTAAATTAGTGTGCCATAAAAGTTTAAAAAAGAAGTTGTGATAATCTTTTACTTAATTCTTAATTCACTTTCAATCTGTCCAATTGAAAAGTTAATATCAGTTGAGTTTGACAACTATAGTTAAGATTACTTCCGAGATTCAGGGAGATCAAAATCCTTGGATGCAGCGGTGCAATTAAATAGAGAAATAATATTAATCGGGCATAGAATTGGAGATTTTAGAGTGATAGGCTAAAATCCTCAATTCGGTCTTATCATTTGGGTGCTGAAGTGTAGATGTTAGCCCTCAGGCGAGGGGAACGTGGGAGCTCCAAAGTGAGAGCCGGTATCCTCCCAGCCTAGCCGCAGATTCACTAACCAAGCATAGGATTAGTAAATGTTCTTTATGCATGGACCAAAGGGAAAAGAATAGGTATGCTCCTATTTGGCACAACACAATCTTAAACTAATTCTAATTATCTATTCACTTAAATATCTTAACAAAGGAGGAAGATTCTTGCATATATATATTTGAACTTCACTTTAGTAGAATTAGTTATCTGTTAGTAGAACTAGTTTAACTTAAACTTCAAAGTCTTGTCGATTGCGTATTAGTGAAAGATAGGCAATTTCAATTTAGTTGTGATTCTAAATTGATTTCTATAATCCTAAGTTTGTAACCTCTAAAATATTCCTTGTGGGATCGATATTCAGGACTCCACTAAAGCCCTGTATTACTTGAATGATATGTATGCTTGTGTTGATTAGTAACTCTACGATTAAAAGAATATATAACATACTTGTTACAGAAATTAAAATTACGCACGATACGCGGAGTTGGGTCAAGTGTTTGGTGTTGTTGCCGGGGAATATAATTGAATATAATATAATTGAATATAACATAATTAGAGTAACAGACGATTTAGGACTGTTAGAAAACTTTTTAATAGAATTGGAACTTATTTAGTTAACTGTTTTGCTGTGTATTTATTTCAATTGTATACATAAATTTGGTTCTGAAAATCTTATACCCTATGATTCGGAATTAGAACGCACTGTTAGGAGAATTAGAAAACTAAGAAAAGAACCTATAAATTCAGAAACAAAGAAAAACAATGTAAACAACCAAAGAATAGAAGATGAACATCAATCTAGACCACTAAGAGATTATGCTAACCCTACATTAGATGAAATTCACTTAACTATCCAAAATCCTGATGTAGTTGCTAATTCATTTGAGCTTAAACCTGCAATTATTCAAATGGTACAAAACAATCAATTTGGTGGAACTTCAAATGAAGATCCTAACTTACACCTAGCAAGTTTCATAGAATTTTGTGCTACTTTTAAGTACTACAGAGTGTCTGATGATGTTGTCAAACTTAGAATTTTTCCTTTTTCGCTAAGGATAAGGCTGAGGCTTGATTAAATTAATTAGCACCTAGATCTATTAGAACATGGGAGAACTTTCACAAAAATTCTTATCGAAATATTTTCCACCATCTAAGACTGCTAAGCTTAGAAATGATATCACATATTTCAGTCAGTATGAGGGAGAATCAATATATGAATCTTGGGAAAGATTTAAAGGACTTCTTTGGAAATGTCCACATCATGCTTTACCAGATTAGTTAATTTTTTAAATATTTTATAATGGATTAGTAGGATCTCTTAGATCTATTATTGATGCTGCTGTTGGTGGATCACTAATGTCTAAACCTTTTGAAGAAGCCTATACGTTAATAGAAGAAATGACTACCAATAATTTTCAATGGCCTGCTGAAAGGGTAAATCCTAGGAGAGTAGCCAGTAGTCCTGATTTTGATTCTTTAACTATGATAGTTTCTCAAATTGATACTCTTTCAAAGAAAATAGATTAATACGAAATGAATCTTTCTCAAACACCTCTAGTGTTGGAAGAAAATTCATTGGCACAAATTGCAGATGCTTAATCTTCATATGAAACTATAAATCTAATAAATTATAAACAAAATAAACCTTATTAAAACTATTATAATCTAGGTTGGAAAAATCATCCAAACTTTAATTGGAATAACCAAGGTAATGCAAATCCTGTTAATCCTCAGTGGGGGAACAATCCCGTAAACACATTAGGAAATATAAACAACCAGGGTAATTCTAATTATAGACCTTCTAATCCACAATGTTTTTATAATAATTCATAATTTAGGGAGAAGAAGTTATCTATGGAAGAATTAGTTTTGAATATGAGTAATCAATTACAAAGTCAACGAGATACTATTAAAAACATAGAAAACCAATTGGGGCAAATCGCTACTGCACTAAGAAAATAGACCTATTGGAACTTTACCTAGCAATGTTGAAGTAAATTCTAAAGATCAAGGAAAAGAACAAATTAAGGCTATTCAATTGAGAAGTGGAAAAGATTTGGAAACAAAGTTAAAAAAGAAACTGTAGTTAAAAATGAAAAAGAAGAAATTGAAAGAGAAAATGAAAGTTTATATCCTTATTTTCCTCTGAAGCCTATGAAAATTACTGTTGAAAGACCTCCATCACTATTTCCTCAAAGACTAAAGCAACAAGATAAAGGAAAAAAGATTTGCTAAATTCTTAGACATTTTGAAAAAATTGTCAATAAATATCCCTTTTGTTGAAGCTTTGGAACAAGTGCATGATTATGTTAAATTTATGAAGAATATACTCAACAAAAAGAGTAAGTTACTAGAACATGAGACTGTTGCAGTCAGTGAAGAGTGTAGTGCTATAATTCAAAGAAAGCTTTCTGAAAAACTTAAAGATCCTGGTAGTTTCACTATCTCGTGTGCTATTGATGAAAATTTTTATGGGTGAGCATTATATGATTTGGGAGCTAGCATAAATTTGACGCCTCTATCAAATTTTAAAAGGTTAGGAATTGTAGAGATTGCACCAACTTCTATAACTCTACAGTTAGCTGATCGATCTATTACACATCCTAAAGGATTTGTAGAAGATGTTCTGGTAAAGGTTGATAAGTTTATCTTTCTCGTGGACTTTATCATTTTATATATGGAAGAAGATAAAGAAATTCCAATCATTTTAGAAAGATCATTCCTAGCTACAGGAAGAGAAATGATAGATGTTCAAAAAGTAGAATTGAAAATGAGAGTAAATGATTAAGAAGTAACCTTTAACATCTCAAAGTCAAGGAAATATCCTTCAATAGAAAAAGATGATGAATGTTTCAGAATGAATATATGTAATTATCTGAAAAGAGAATATTTCAAGGAAAATTATGAAGAAAAAGAAGATATAGGAAAAAATAATTGTGATGAAAATGAAAGTGAAGAAGTCGATTATATTCAGGAGAAATTTGATAAGCTCAATTCAACAAACACCGACATTAACCGAAGTTAATTGAAATTTCAAACGAAATTTGACATACACCGACATTATCCGACTTTAATCGACATTTTAAACTAAATTTAATAAACACCGACATTAAATGACATTAATCGACATTTCAAACCAAACTCAATATACCTCGACATAAAAAGACATAATGTTCGACCCACATTGAACTTAATTCGACATAAAATTAAAAATCAACAATCCAACCCAAATCAATATTCAAGACAAATAAAAATTTAAACATAAACCGACATATTCCTGAATCGACATTTCACCCAAACTCGGACATCCGACAACTCTGGATCAACAGACACTTTGACCAGGTAATCTAAATATCTTGACATGACATTGTTTCTAACTTTATTTTCCTTGCAGGATGAAGACATGAAGTTTCATTTAGATTTTCTTTGCATGTTATAGGGTGTGCTAACTCTATTTTGCAGGACGTCGACGATGGAACATTGACAACAAAATCATGACTTTTAGGATAGCCACAAAACCTAAACTTTCTACAAACAACAAAACAAAAATGACATAACAATAAAGACAACTGAACTTTTAGGTTAGCAACGAAATCTAAAATAAAATGACAAAATTATTAACATTGACATCGACATAACATCAACATTAATAAAAACATACAATGACATTTCTATACCATAATAAAATGATGACATGACAAAATGACATGACAAAACAAAAATTTAAAACAAAATGGAATCATAAACAAAATAACAAAAATAAATAAGTAATGATATCTTTTTGACATCATAGAAGGTATCTCATGATATAATAATGACATCTTCTTATAGGAGATAAACTATCTCATGACAAATCGAGATATTAATCACGACATATTATGACATTACGACATAACATAAAACAACATGACGTACAAACTACGACATCCCGTCATGATACAAAATGACAAAATGACATTACAACAACAAAACAAAACACAACAAAGCAACGACATACACCCAACATAAACAAAACTTTGGTTAATCCATATAATTTGATTGCCATCAAAGAATGGCGACTTCGCTGGGGACATTCTCTCTCCCCATCTTTGTGACTATGACAATTTGTCTTTTGAAAGACTAAATAACCCTTTCTTTAGTTCTATATCCTACTCAATCTCGAGTAAAATAGAATTAATACCTCTTCGATTTAAAGATTTGTTCACGACAAACAAATCCTAGAATCTTACATTTCCATAATCGACAGACCAAAATGACATAAAAGACACACAAAAACAACATGTGTTCCCTCCTTTCCCACCCAGGTACGGAGTGTTCATCGATTTTGTTGTCAGACAAACCGATATTTCCGTTTTGAATAAGTTCAGGCAAATACTTTCTCAGCCAAACATGTTCAGTTTATCTGGCTTGGTGGTTATACTTTTTATAGTCTCTGAACCACTCCCTTAGATTATGCCCTTATGGCCTCTGAACCTATTCTTCGTGGTTATGCTTTTTGCAGCCTCTGAACCAGTTCCCTAGGTTATGCCTTTATGGCCTCTGAACATTTTCTTCATGGTTATGCTTTTTACAGTCTCTGAACCACTTCCATAGGTTATGCCCTTATGACCTCTGAACATATTCTTCGTGGTTATGCTTTTTACAGTCTTTGAACCACTCCCTTAGGTTACTCCCTTATGGCCTCTGAACCTATTCTTCATGGTTATGCTTTTTACAGCCTCTGAACTATTTCCCTAAGTTATGCCTTTATGGCCTCTAAACCTATTCTTCGTGGTTATGCTTTTTACAGCCTCTGAACCAGTTCCCTAGGTTATGCCTTTATGGCCTCTGAACATTTTCTTCATGGTTATGCTTTTTACAGTCTCTGAACCACTTCCCTAGGTTATGCCTTTATGGCCTCTGAACCTATTCTTCGTGGTTATGCTTTTTACAGCCTCTGAACCATTCCCTTAGGTTATGCCCTTATGGCCTATGAACCTATTCTTCGTAGTTATGCTTTTTACAGCCTCTGAACCACTCCCTTAAGTTATGCCCTTATGGACTCTGAACCTATTCTTCCTGGTTATGCCTTTTAAAGCCTCTGAACCACTTCCCTAGGTTATGCCCTTATGGCCTCTGAACCTATTCTTCATGGTTATGCTTTTTACAGCCTCTGAACCATTTCCCTAGGTTATGCCTTTATGGCCTCTGAACCTATTCTTCGTGGTTATGCTTTTTACAGCCTCTGAACCACTCCCCTAGGTTATGCTTTTTATGGCCTATGAACCTATTCTTCATGGTTATGCTTTTCACAGCCTCTGAACCACTCCTCTGGTTGATCTTTTTCTTACGCTCGAGGTTCTGATTTGTCAATCTACCAAAAACTCTAAAAATCAAAATCATTAATCAAATTTTGGGAAGACGATCACTTTTGGATGAATTCCATCAAAGGTTTACCTCGAGACGGCTTTGCAGAAAGAAAGAAATCAATCGGAGCGAAAATCTGATCTATGTTTAGTCTAGTTATAGGACTAGTCAACTAGCATGTCCCTTGTGGAGAAATGAAAATTGATCTGTGACGAGGGATGAAATTTGAAATCTTTGGATCTAATATCTTTGGAAATAAAACCCAAATTGATCTGTGAGGTAGAATGAAATTTGAAATCTTTAGATTTAATATCTTTGGAAATATTATTCTCATTCACTTATTGACAAAACGACAACTCAGAAAGGAAGAATTCAAGACAAAAATTCTGACATTTTGACAAGAAAATTATGATTTCAAGGGGAAAATGAAATTAATAACTTGGCCCTTTGTCTTAAATCTCCAGACTAGGTCCTAAATGAAAAATAAAATATTATGATCAAAATGCAAGTAATTGACTAAAGATGCCACGAGTCTCTTAATCTTCTACCACGTGATTGGGTCCTGACTTCTGAATGAGTTCTAATATCTCAGAATTCGTCTTAAGAAATATTTGAGAATTATTAATTAGGAGAGTTTGGGCATTCAAAACCGTTAAAACATGCTCAACCAGATATAGTAATTCTCTGAGTAGAAGCTTGAGGTGAGTAGCAAATCAAAAATTGGTATTTGAGTTCAGGCAGTCAAAATCTTTAAAGATTTCCCTACCAAAAAAAATGAAAAAAAAAGAAAGAAGGTTTCTAAAAAGAAGCTTGAGGTGGGCACAAAATCAAAAATTGGTGTCTCAATTCAAACATTCAAAATCTTTAACATGCTCCACCAGATATAGTAATTCTGTGAGAAGAAGCTTGAGGTGAGCATAAAATTAAAAATTGGTGTCCAAATTCTCCCCTAATTGATAAATCTTGAAAAACGTCTTAAGAAAATTCTTCCGATATTATATTCAGGAAAGAATGAAGTGATCTCATCTTTTGGTTGACTATTAATTGGTTCAGACATAACTTTAGAAGATAAAAGATATTTTGATCACATAATCAAAATTTTGAAAAAAAAAATCCTAAGACCCAGAAAGAAAGAACTAAGATAAATGGCTCTATTATTGGAGATTAATGGAAATTGTACTTTGAAGTCATAATTTTCCAAAGATCTAACCCCAATCCCAATTTGGAAATGTCAAAGTGAATTTTGAAAGACAATCAGAATGATATTTATAGAATTGGTGATTAATGGAAACTATATAAACCTACATGAACGACATCATTTGCTCTAATAAATGGGCCCTAAGTTGTGCTTCCACTTAAATTGCAATGATCTTACCTATAAATGACATCAGCAGACAAAAAAAAATTAAATTACAACTTGGAGAACTTGGAAGCTTGGAAAAATGACAAGCATTATATGGGCCCATGATACTTTGGTTCACCCTAGGACACTCAGATCAGGGATTTGGATTTAGTACTTCAAACACCTATCTTAATGGGAGGGCCCATATGCTTGAAGACACATTCGGGGAAATCCTGTCAGTTGGGAGATTACCAAGAAGACATAATACATCCAATCAATGGGTAGTATTTGAAAAAGATTTGACATAAACAAAAATGAATGACTTGTATTGTAAAATGGGAAACAAATAACCAAAACAAAAAGGAAAAGACATTGAAATTTCTAAGAGATAGTATAAGACCTCCTTAAATGGATGATAGCATCTACTCTCTTTCTCTATATTAGATATAAGACCATCATGACATTGGTTTTCCTTTAGCAATCTTTCTTTGGAAATGATATAAGTCTCATATGCATTCCTATTCCAAAATCGACATTTTGACATTGACATTTCTAAGAGATAGTGAAAGACCTCCTTAAATGGAAAATGACATCTATTCTCTTTCTCGCTATTAGAAGTAAGACCATCATGACGTTGGCTTTCCTTTAGCAATCTTTTTTGGATATGATATAATCTCATACGCATTCCTATTCCAAAATCGACGTTTTGAAATTGACACTTTTTTAGAGAAAATTGAATATGAAATTTATTCTCTTTCCTCAATTGTCTACAATACATTGACAGTTCCAAAAATGCCAAAACAAAGATTTTGAATTAAAAATGATAGACAACTTGTGATGATTAGTATCTTTCGACCTGTAAAGGTCAAATCCCCAGCGGATACACTCTTCGTCTTGAGTTTACCACTCTTTTCTAGTTATCGGATGTAAGTCATTTCCTGACAAGGAATATGGCATTCCTCTGACTTGACACTGACATTTGACGTTCCCGAAAAATGGAAAATGACATTCATTTTCTCTTCCCAATGATCAGATGTAAGTCTTTTCCTGACACGGAAGTTATGTCATTCCTATAACTCGACATTGAAATTTGACATTTTTGAGAAATGGAATACGACATCCTTTTTCTCTTTATAACTTTTGGATAGTCCTTTTCCTGCCATGGAAATTACGACATTCCCATAATTTAACATCTCGACATTTGACAGACATTTCGACATTTGACATATCGACAATTGTTATCAACATTTTGACATTTGACATATCAACATCTCGACATTTGTCATATCAACATTTCGACATTTCGACCTTTGAAAATTATTGAAATTTGAGGTATTAACATTTCGACATTTGACATATCAACAATTGTTATCAACATTTGAGATATCGAAATTTCGACATAGCAACAATCGTTATTAACATTTGACACATCGACATTTTGACCTTTGATATATTAATAATTATTATTAACGTCTGACATATCTACATTGGGACATTTGACATATCAATGCTTGACACTCATCCTCTCCTTTGCTATCGGGTGTATGTCATTTCCTGACACAGAAATGACATTCCTTTAACACGACATCAACATCGACATTGACATTTTGAGAAATAGAAAATGACAACCATTTTCTCTCTCCAGTTATTGGATGTAAGTCTTTTATTGACACATAAAATCATGACTTTCCTCTAACTAAATCTTGACATTGACATTTTGAGGAAAATAGTTTTTTGACATCTATTTTCTCTCTCCGGTTATTGGATGTAAGTCCTTTCCTGACACGGAAATCATGGCTTTCCTCTAACCAAATCTTGACATTGACATTTTGAGGAAAATAGAAAATGACATTTATTTTCTCTCTCCGGTTATTGGATGTAAGTCCTTTCCTGACACGGAAATCATGGCTTTCCTCTAACCAAATTTTGACATTAACATTTTGAGGAAAATAGAAAATGACATCTATTTTCTCCCTTCGGTTATTGGATGTAAGTCCTTTCCTAACACGTAAATCATGGCTTTCCTCTAACCAAATCTTGACATTGACATTTTGAGGAAAATAGAAAATGACATCTATTTTCTCTCTCCGGTTATTGGATGTAAGTCCTTTCCTGACACGAAAATCATGGCTTTCCTCTAACAAAATCTTAACATTGACGTTTTAAGGAAAATATAAAATGACATCTATTTTCTCTCTCCGGTTATTGGATGTAAGTCCTTTCTTGACACGAAAATCATGACTTTCCTCTAACCAAATCTTGACATTGACATTTTTAGAAAAATAGAAAATGACGTCTATTTTCTCTCTCTAGTTGTGGGATATAAGTCCTTTCCTGACATGGAAATCATGGCATTCCTTTAACAAAATAGAAACATTGACATTTTGAGAAATGGAATATGACATCCATTTTCTCTCCCGGTAAATTCCTTTTCAGACATGAGAAGAATATTCCTTATAAGACCTGACAAACAAGACATCTGACATCCTCTAGGAGCAGTATGATACCCACTCTTTTCCTGATTGTTATGAGACATCTCTTAGATCACTTCGGTCAACTCCAATATGTGCAGAATACTTATATAGTATTCTACACATATTGAAGCCCTTTGTTGACCTCATTTTTATAATGAGTCAATACCTTTTGACCTAAAAGTCGACTTTGGTCAAAATGGTCAAACTGCATCTAATGACCAACCCTGTTGACTCCATAGGTCAACCTTTTGACCTAAAAAGTCAACTTTGGTTAAAATGCTTAAACCAGACCCAATGACCAACCCTGTCGACCCCATAGGTCACCCTTTTGACCTAAAAAGTCAACTTTGGTCAAAATGGTCAAACTAGACCCAGTGACTAACCCTGTTGACCCCATAGGTCAACCTTTTGACCAAAAAAGTCAACTTTGGTCAAAATGGTCAAACGAGACCTAATGACTAACCCAGTTGACCCCATAGGTCACCCTTTTGACCTAAAAAGTCAACTTTGGTCAAAATGGTCAAACCAGACCCAATGACCAACCCTGTTGACCCCATAGGTCACCCTTTTGACCTAAAAGTCAACTTTAGTCAAAATGGTCAAACCAGACCCAATGACTAACCCTGTTGACCCCATAGGTCACCCTTTTGACCTAAAAAGTCAACTTTAGTCAAAATGGTCAAACCAGACCCAATGACCAACCCTGTTGCCCCATAAGTCAACCTTTTGACCCAAAATGACAATTTTGGTCAAAATTGTCAATTTTTTATCAAACAACCAACGACATGTTTAAAACTCCACAATGACATATTAATCAAATTAATTTCAAAAAAATTATTTTGATTAATTAAATTGACTAATAATTTGATTTTCAATATTTTAATTAATCAAATAACATGATTAATTAAAATGAAATTTAAATTAAAAGTCATAAAATGATAAAATTAATAAAATAATTGATTTCAAAATTATTTTGACTAATTAATTGGCTAATGAATTGATTTTAAAAATTTTAATTAATGGCCTAATTAATTAAAATGAAAAATTAAATTCAAAAGCCATAAAATCACAAAATCCACAAATAGATTAAAAATAATGGAATTAATCAAATAATTGATTCCAAAATTATTTTTAATTAATTAATTGATCAATAATTTAATTTTCATATTTTAATTAATGACATAATTAATTAAATTGAAAAGTCATGAAAAGAGACAAAAATCAATTTTAATGACATGGATATTAATCAAATAATTAATTTGGAATTATTTCCAATTAATTATTGATTAATAAAATAATTTTCAATATTTAATTAATGACATAATTAATTAAATATGGAAATTAAAAATGAAGAGGGCATTAAATGGAATCTTTAAAACCTATGACATATGGTTTTCTAAAAATTCTAAAACTCTTTTATGACATCACACATGATCCATTAAAGAAAAATCAATTCATAAATCACTCACATTTAACCATGGTAAAGGCCATCATGACATGAAAAAGTAGGTGGCAAAACCATGGTAATTTAAAGTGTGAGGTGTCTTGCCATGGTGAGGTTAGTTTAGCCACCTCTCTAGCCATCCAATAGTGAGGAGACAAAGCTTTAACCATCCTTCACACCTTGGTTAAAACCATAATGATATTTCATGAAAAATATTAAGAGAGAGGCTAATGTGTCACCACCTCATGAAATGGTAAATGAGGTGTTGCAAGGAGAGGGTCTCAACCATTTGAGTCACCATGAACCCCCCACTTAGCCAATGGAATGGAAACAAAGAGGCTAAAATCCATCATGACAAGATTTAAACCAAAATTGCCATGAAATGTGCACTTGCTTAAGTGGCAAAATTCTCATGGAGGAAGAAGAGGTGAAGCTTGGTTTACATGGGGGAGGTTGTACTCTACAGCCCTAACTATAACATGGTCAAATCCAAGCCAACCAAGGTTAATCCATAGACATTCATGGCTATAAATACCCACCTTGGCGAAAATATCCAAGAGGAGAAAATTAACCCATAGAATCCTATAAGCTGCCCAAATCTCTTGGCTCCCAACACAAAAAATCTTCCTGGGGACATCAGCAACCTATTCCAACCAAGCCCAAGCCATAGGGTTAGCTCAATCAAGCCAATTTGATTAAAATCCAAAATTAGCCCAAATTAGCCACTTTCTCAAAATTCTCCTCCAAGGCTAGCTATAAAACCAAATTGGAGCAGCAAAGATCTTTCTTGGAAGTCCTAGAAGCCAACCATAAGGTCTGACCAAGCTTGATACACTTGTGGCCAAGGTATGGAATTATTTTCTCCAATATATTACATGTTTTCAAAATATCATGGGTTATACTAGCCCAGAAATGTATCATCACCGTATAGATACATTCTACACGTTCAGATGATTCCATAGGTTCAAAAATCACTCAATTTCGTTGAGAAATGAGTGAGATATTGACCCTAGAAGTTGGATGGTTCAGGAATTTTCTGAATTATCTGGATTAATCCAGCCGTCTGATCCCGTGTTTCGGAACAGACGGCCCAGATCAAACCGCGCCGTGTTCGGTGTTCGGATCCGTGCAGCGGATCTTCCCGCCCATCGATCGTACGAGGACATGTGGCGGCCTTTGGTGGTTCTGGAGCTATTTTAATTCCAAACAACCTTAAAATAATAAAAAATTCATATGTTTTTGCACAGACCTCCTAAAAATAAAATAAAAATACCAATGGAAAGCTCTTGAAGAGAAGAAAATTATGAGACCAAAATCATAATTTTATTCTCAGTACTTAATTTTTAATTAATTAAATAATCTCTGGAGTATTTTAATTATTAAAAATTATTCACAAGTCAGAAAAATATGAAATTTTTAAAGAATTACCTTTAAGTCCTTAGGCACATCTTCTGATTTTTCTAAGGCTAGGATAGCTCTCTAGCATATGATTTCCTAATTTCCATTATATTTTGTAATTATTTTCAGAAATAATTATAAAATTTGGAAAAATTGGAAAATTTAATTGCAATATGATTGAGAACATTAGGATAACAGACAACAATCCTAAAACAACAATTCTCAAGTCATCAAAACAATCTAAAGGACATTTTGAAATAAGGTTAAGATTTATTAATTTTAAAATTAATAATTCAAAACCTTCTCTTCATATATTTAATCCATTTCATCATGGAATAAGCAAGTGATGAATCCAACTCAAATCAAATAATAATTAGGTTTAAAGACAACTTAAACCTAGCTAAACCATTAAACCTTAGGGTTTAAGACAAAAATCAAACTTTTTTAATTAAGTTTAAGAACATATTAAACTTAATTAACCCATTAAACCTTACCTAAATTATGTTTAGTACGAAAATCAAATCTTTGATTAAGTTTAAAGAAAAATTAAACTTAAATTAACCCATTAAACCTTACCTAAATTAGGTTTAATACAAAAATCAAACCTTTTAATTAAGTTTAAGGATATACTAAACTTAATTAATCAAAATCAAACCTTTAATTAAGTTTAAGGACATATTAAACTTAATTAACCCATTGAACCTTAACTAACTAAGGTTTAGTCAAACATAACCCTAATTAGGTCTAACCCATTAGACCTAATTAAACCATTAAACCTTAACTAACTATGGTTTAATCAAACACAAACCCTAATTAGGTCTAACTCATTAGACCAAATTAAACCATTAAACCTTAACTAACTAAGGTTTAATCAAACATAAACCCTAATTAGGTCTAACCCACTAGACCTAATTAAACAATTAAACCTTAACTAACTAAGGTCTAATCAAACATAAACCCTAATGAGGTCTAACCCATTGCACCTAATTAAACCATTAAACCTTAACTAACTAAGGTTTAATCAAACACAAACCCTAATTAGGTCTAACTCATTAGACCTAATTAAACCATTAAACCTTAAACATTAGGTTTAATCAAACACAAACCCTAATTAGGTCTAACCCATTAGATCTAATTAAACCATTAAACCTTAACTAACTAAGGTTTAATCAAACATAAACCCTAATTAGGTCTAACCCATTAGACCTTATTAAACTATTAAATCTTAACTAACTAAGTTTTAATCAAACACAAACCCTAATTAGGTCAAGCTCTTTAGACCTAATTAAACCATTAAACCTTAAACATTAGGTTTAATCAAACATAAACCCTAATTAGGTCTAACCCATTAGATCTCATTAAACCATTAAACCTTAACTAACTAAGGTTTAATCAAACATAAACCCTAATTAGGTTTAACCCATTAGACCTAATTAAACTATTAAATCTTAACTAACTAAGGTTCAATCAAACATAAACCCTAATTAGGTTTAACCCATTAGACCTAATTAAATTATTAAACCTTAACCAACTAAGGTTTAACCAAACCCAAACCCAAAATAAACTTTCAATTTTTAACTTAGGTTCAACCCGACATGAACCTAAATCAAACCTAAACTTAACTTAAGTCTAACCCATATTAGTCTTAAGTCAAACCATACTTAGGTTCAACTCGACATGAACCTAAATCAAACTTAAACTTAACTTAAGTCTAACCCACATTAGACTTAAGTCAAACCATACTTAGGTTCAACCCGACATGAACCTAAGTCTAACCCAAACCTAACTTAAGTCTAACCCATATTAGACTTAAGTCAAACCATACTTAGGTTCAACCCGACATGAACCTAAATCAAACTTAAACCTAACTTAAGTCTAACCCACATTAGACTTATGTCAAATCATATTTAGGTTCAACTCGACATGAACCTAAGTCTAACCCAAACCTAACTTTAGTCTAACCCATATTAGACTTAAGTCAAACCATACTTAGGTTCAAATCAACATGAACCTAAATCAAACATAAATTTAACTTAAGTCTAACCCATATTAGACTTAAGTCAAACCATACTTAGGTTCAACTCGACATGAACCTAAATCAAACTTAAACCTAACTTAATTCTAACCCACATTAGACTTATGTCAAACCATACATAGGTTCAACCCGAGATGAACCTAAGTCTAACCCAAACCTAACTTAAGTTTAACCCATATTAGACTTAAGTCAAACCATACTTAGGTTCAACTCGACATGAACCTAAATCAAACTTAAACCTAACTTAAGTCTAACCCACATTATACTTAAGTCAAACCAAACTTAGGTTCAACTCGACATGAACCTAAGTCTAACTCAAACCTAACTTAAGTTTAACCCATATTAGACTTAAGTCAAACCATACTTAGGTTCAACTAGACATGAACCTAAATCAAACTTAAACCTAACTTAAGTCTAACCCACATTAGACTTAAGTCAACCATACATAGGTTCAACCCGACATGAACCTAAGTCTAACCCAAACCTAACTTAAGTTTAACCCATATTAGACTTAAAGTCAAACCATTCTTAGGTTCAACTCGACATGAACCTAAATAAAAGTTAAACCTAACTTAAGTCTAACCCACATTAGACTTATGTCAAACCATACTTAGCTTCAACCCGACATGAACATAAGTCTAACCCAAACCTAACTTAAGTTTAACCCATATTAGACTTAAGTCAAACCATACTTAGGTTCAACCCAACATGAACCTAAATCAAACTTAAATCTAACTTAAGTCTAACCCACATTCGACTTTAGTCAAATTATATTTAGGTTCAACCCGATATGAACCTAAGTCTAAACCTAAACCTAACTTAAGTCTAACCCACATTAGACTTAAGTCAAATCATACTTAGTTTCAACTGGACATGAACTTATGCTTGACCTAAACCAAGACATAAACCTTCAGTTCATCCCAAATTGAACCTAAATCAATAACATTGAACTCAAATCAAAATAAACGATATAAATTTGACACAAATCGACATAAGCTACATAAATTTGACATTCCAAACATAAATCGACATAACCGACATAAATTAGACATTTCAAACCAAAATCAACATAACCGACATAAATCCGACATTCCAAACCTAAATCAACATAATCGACATAAATTTGACATTTCAAACAAAAATCAACATAACCGACATAAATCCGACATTCCAAACCTAAATCGACATAATCAACATAAATTTGACATTTCAAACAAAAATCAACATAATCGACATAATTTGACATTCCAAACCTAAATCGATATAATCAACATAAATTTGAAATTTCAAATGAAAATCGACATAATCGACATAAATTTGACATTCCAAATATAAATCAACATAACTGACATAAATTTGACATTTCAAACATAAATCAACATTACCGACATAAATTCGAAATTTCAAACAAAAATCGACATAACCAACATAAATTCGACATTTTAAACAAAACTCAACAAATTCGACATAAATCCAACATTCCAAACAAAACTCAACAAATTCGACATAAATCCGATATTTCAAATGAAACTCAACATAATTCGACATTAATCAAAATTCAAAACATAATCAAACATAATTTGACATTAATTAACATTTCAAACATAATTTAACATTAACCGACTTTTTAAATCAAATTCAACAAACACTGCCATTAACTGACGTTAATTGGCATTTCAAAGGAAATTCGATAAACACCGACATTAACCGACTTTAATCGACATTTTAAACCAAATTTAATAAACACCAATATTAAATGACATTAATCGATATTTCAAACCAAACTCAATATACCTCGACATAAAACGACATAAAGTTCGACCCACATTGAACTTAACTCGACATAAAGTTAAAAATTAATAATCCAACCCAAATTAATATTCAAGACAAATAAAAATTTAAGCATAAACTGACATAAACCTAAATCGACATTTCACACAAACTCGGACATCCGACAACTCTGGATCAACAGACAATTTGACCAGGTAATCTAAATATCTTGACATCACATTGTTCCTAACTTTATTTTTCTTGCAGGATGAAGACATGAAGTTTTGTTTAAATTTTTTTTTGCATGTTATAAGGTGTGCTAACTCTGTTTTGCAGGACGTCGACGACGGAACATTGACAACAAAACCATTACTTTTAGGATAGCCACAAAACCTAAACTTTCTACAAACAGCAAAACAAAAATGACATGAAAACAAAGACAACTGAACTTTTAGGTTAGCCACGATATCTAAAATAAAACAAAAAAAATTATTAACATTGACATCGACATAACATCAACATTAACAAAAACATACAATGACATTTCTATACCACAATAAAATGATGACATGACAAAACAAAAATTTAAAACAAAATGGAATCATAAACAAAATAACAAAAATAAATAAGTAATGATATCTTCTTCACATCATAGAAGGTATCTCATGATATAATAACGACATCTTCTTATAGGAGATAAACTATCTCATGACAAATCGAGATATTAATCACGACATATTATGACATTACGAAATGACATAAAATAACATGACGTACAAACTATGACATCCCGTCATGATTTATGACATGACATACAAAATGACAAAATGACATTACAAGAACAAAACAAAACAAAACACAACAAAGCAACGACATACACCCAACATAAACAAAACTTTCTGGTAGTATCGATTCTTCAGAAACACACTGCCACGACAACACTTACACTTTTTCGAGGATAAATGTTAACCTTAATTAGGAGTTTTCCTAGGAAATATTAATTACTCAGGATGTAATTAACTATAGGAGCTTGCTCCTATAGGAGATTAAAGAACTCAAGATAGGTATTTCACCTATAAGATCTCTCAGGTTACCCAAGATCTTCATGTGATTTTCTTCTGCGAAAAACTTTAGTAATTACATAATCTGAAGACTTATTCTATGAGTTGATCATTTGATATTATTTTCTCTCAATCTCTAATCCTTCTCAAAATTCTCCAAAGACTTCTAACAAAAAGTCTAGGTAGAATAAGAATGAGGGTAATGGATAGAGAAAGAGAGTGGAAACTCCGTGACATTAACATGATACGAGAATTGATAGCGATGCAATTCGAACGATAAAAAAGATTTTCACCGCCATCAGGATTGCGACGCTTATTTGATGAATTTAGGTTTAGAAAATACCTACTTATGTGTGTTATGTAATGTGTATTGTAACACTTGGATTTTATATATAATTGTGAGGTTTTGTTTTTTGAATGTTCATTTTTGTTAATACATCACTTATTCACTTAAAATTTATGTTTAAAATGATCGAACGGATGTCGACGAGACTTTAAATTGATCAAAATCACAAAATTTAAAAAATTATCAAAATTTAAGAATCTTGCCGAAGGTGCGCTCGAGGCCACCACCGGCGTGTTTTTCTTGAGACTATGGAAATTTAATCCTATTGAGCTCGCCGACAGCGCGAACAACCCTACTGACGGCGAGATCCCAAAATTTACCTCTTGACAGCGATTTTGACTAGTTAACCGCCACTATTCATCATCTTCTTCCCTGATTTATCGAAAATTTCGACCTAAGGCTTGAGAGATCTTGGATTTAGGGCGATTTCAATGCATCTTGACTCGGGATTTGATCATCACTTGGTAAGAGCTTCCTTCCTATGTAAAATTTTTTGATTTTCACCATAAATTTCTTCTACATTTAGGAATTCTGAGAAAATTGAATATGTGGAGAAAAGACTTGGAAAAAATTCATGGAACTTGATTTAGAACTTTTAAAGTTACCTTTGGAAGCCATTTTATCGATATTTTGGAGTATAATTTATATTTTTGTGAATTTAATAGATCGAAAAAATGGCTCCACGACAAAAGTGGCGTCTGGAGTTTGACGAGGCTCGATTTAATAACGTAAAGGCCCAATCAAGATACACTTCAATCTTCCAAGGAAAGAAGTGTATTCAAGATTGAGTTTTTGATAATCTTGGAGGAGAAGTAAAGCGAGTTATCAGAGAAAATAATTGGGAGAAGTTTTGCTACACTACAAACAAAGTTGCTGTAGAAGTTGTAAAAAAGTTATATTCTAATCTGACTCAGCTTGAAGACGAGCCTGTCAAAGTAGGAGGTTTTCCTGTCAATTTTAATGCTGCAGGCATTAATTCCTTTTACAAACTTCACAACTATTATTCTAGCGAGTATGAAACATTTAGAACTATGGAAGGTCCGTTAGACGATTTCTTTGACTTTCTCACTGATGGGAAAGGGACTTGGAAAATTAAACAGTATGAACGGATAAACTTCCCTCTTTCTATGATGAATGCCACAGCTAAGGCATGGCATTATTTCATTTGTTCGACTTTGCTACCTACCTACCATCATAGTGAAGTAAAGAGAGATAGAGCAGTTCTGAATTTCTGTATTCAAAACAATAGAAGTATAAATGTTGGTAATATTATATATAAGAATATTTTTGGCCACGACAAAGAGTGAATCAAGTGGAGGATTAGGACATCCTGGCCTCATTTATGCACTTTGTCAAGTATCTGGAGTGGAAGCAAGAGATAATGAACAATGGGTGTACCCTATGAAACCCATTAGTAAAGCTAATTTGAAGACTTACGAATCCCATGAGGAATGGTGATCTGGGAGTAGGAGTAAGGCACCTTCTACCAGTAGAGATATTCCCTCTACTAGTTATGACCCTCATGCATCTAGCTCCCATACTCTTTATGATTTGATGAATGCGATGACCCTACAGCGGAAAAGTTTTGAAAAGTTAGATGAAAGACTTGAAAGAATAGATCAAAGGATTGAAGGATTAGAGCGGAGACACGATCATGATAGTGACTATTTTCTGCAGCAGATTGCTTATTATGATACTCAGGCTAGACACTACAGAGGTGAGCCTGATGTTATTTTTCCTGAATGCCCTCGTTATACTCATTATCAACCCAATCCACCTGCTGACCAGGGAGATGAAGACTTAATATGGGATTTTGATGTATGATCTTCAAATTTGTGATGTGAAGTATGTGTGTTTTGTTGTAGAACTTTTATTGTTTGTATTCTGTGTACTGTGTTATTTTCTGAGATATATATTTTTTTTGTATTTCATTTCTGCATGATTGTGATGGAATGTAAAATGTAATAGTAATTGTGAACTTTAAGTTAAAAACAGTAGATTGTGTGTTATCGTGTTGTGAAATGAAAATGTTACTTGGTATTGTACTGTGTAGTATAATAGTTTTTGTTAAATGTTTTGCTTTATGCACTTATTTCAAAATTTCATTACCCCAGCAAATTCTCTAATCTGTTATATGTGTAGAAAAGTTCCTAATATTACAGGACAACTGAAGTTAAAAATTTTCGAGAAGAACCTGCAAAATTTCAAAAAGACAAAAATGCCTAAAGTGCAAAGGTATGATTTATATTCAGAATTTTTCTTTCCACCCGTATTATTTCTATTTATTGAAAACTTTAAGTTTAGGGGGAGAAAAATATTAACTGTTATATGTTCTCAATTAAAATATTTTCAAAAATTTATAAATATGATTTTTGTGTTAAAATTTGATTCAGTTAACTATACTTAGATTTTATTTAAAAATTGTAGAAGAATCAATGAAATATTTTTTGTAATGAAAATTAATTTTGTAGGTTAAGATATTTAGTATAAGGGAATAATACTATAGTTAACGATTTAAAGTAAAGAAAACTATATTTTGAAATATTAAGAAACTTAGGAATTTAGTTGAGAAAGAAAAGATTGGGGCTCAATGATGTAAAGAATATGAATTACATATAAGATAAAGAAATGCTTTAAGTTTCAAATTTAGGAAAAAAATAGTGAAGTTCAAAATTATTAATAGGCTATCCAGATATAGTAATCCTCACTTGAAAAACAAAAAGAAAAAAAATAAAGAAAGGATTGAAAAGCAATCCAAAAAGAAAAGAAAAAGAAAAAATAATAAAGAAAGGATTGAAAAGCAATACAAAAAGAAAAGAAAAGAAAAGAAAGAAAAATAAGTGAGGAGAAGCTTGAGGAAATGCCTTATCAAAAATTGTCTTCACTTAGATTAACCTAAAGGGAAAACTAAATACATTTCTGAACTTATATTGATGAAGTAGTATTTTTACTAGTAGTGTTCTCATGAATTTCCTATCTTCGGAATATTCTAAGTGAATTGATGTTGCAACATATAGTCATTCTTGAAATGAATAGAAGACTAAACTCTTAGATTTAATAACTAGATAGCCTTAATTCTACAGAGTTAATCTAATTACTTGAAAATCTTCCTAAGAAATCTTTCTATGATATTTATCTAAATTAAAACTATAGTATTTCTGAATCCGAACTTTACCACAATGAATCATAACTTTTATGTAGTACTAAAAATTACTTGAGGACAAGTAATAGTTAAGTTTGGGTGATTTTGACCTACTGAAAATATGTTAAGATTTTCGTGCCTCTTTTATATGTATTTTGATGATATTGCAATTTAATGAAAGGTATTTTTTATCTTTTGTTGCACGTATGCAAATTTGTGGACATTAGAGTGAAAAAATGCAAAAAGGAGCAAATTTGGAGCAAAAAGGACCAAAATATGAAGATTTGATCTTGGGCGTCGACGGTGAGCTCCTTTCAGAAATATATTACAAGGGAGGTTGTCGACGGTGAGATCGAGGCTGCTGACAGCGGGCCTTAAGTGAGAGAGTTCAAATCCAAGTATTCTAGAAGCCCACCGACAGCGAGATCAAGGCTGCTGAGGGTGAGAAAGTTGGCTCTCTCACAAGATGCATTCAATGTGGATGATTTTTGAAAGGATGCTTGGGTAACTCTTGGAAACTCTTCAACTACTTTAAAAGAAACATATGGAGGCCGAAAAAAGTGTCCACCACGTGTCCATCAAGTGTCTAAAGAGTCTAGCAGTGTGTTTTCATTTTTTTGGTGGTTCCATTAGAGTTTTAGAGTGTGAGTCTATTTAGTGTCATTTGTGAGGAATTCTTTGAGAGATTGTAAGAGTGGAAGGAAAGTGAGGGATTTCTTCCTCCTTGCCGCTTCGAAAGAGAATTCAGTGTGCTGTAAAGAAAGGAAGATGTTCAGAGGAACTTCAAGGAGTTTGCTTGGGGAGGAAATTGAGATAAGTTGTATTTACTTATTTTAGTTTGTATAACTTTGTTTTTATATATGAAATCCAAGTTTTATCGTATCCTCTCCATGAAATCGGAGTAGTTTCTCTATCTTTCTCCTTTTTTTGAGATTTTTGTGAAATGGTGATTTGAATTAGTTGTGTCAAGAAATGTTAAAAAATGTTGTGATAATATTTTCACTTCAAACTTAATGTACTTTCAATCTGGCCAAGTGATTAATTAAAATATGTTGAGTTCAACAACTAAAGTGAAGATTACATCTGAGATTCAGGGAGGTCAACGTCCTTGAAAGTAGGGTGCAAATATATAGGGTAGTATTATTTATTGGGCATAGAATTAGAGATTTTAGAGTGACAGACTAAAATCCTCAATTCAGTCCTATCGTTTGGGTGCTGAAGTGTAGATGTTAGCCCATAGACGAGAGGAAAGTGGGAGCTCCAACGTGAGAGCCGATATCCTCCCAGCCTAGCCACAGATTCAGTAACCAAGCATAGGATTAGTCAATATTCTTTATGCCTGGACCAAAGTGTAAAGAATACGTATGCTCCTATTTGACACAACACAGTTTTTAACTAATTCTAATTATCCATTCACTTAAATTTCTTAGCAATGGAGAAGGATGTTTGCTTAAATATTAAACCTCACTTTATTAGTAGAAGTAGTTTATTGTTCGTAGAATTAGTTTATTAAAATTGCATCATATTTAAGATTTCTTATTAGTGACAGATAGGAAATTCGATTTACAAGTTGTGATTCTGAATTGGTTTCTATAATCCTAGTCCGTAGCCTCTGAAGTATCCCTATGGGATCGATATCCAGGACTCCACTAGAGCTCTGTATTATTTGAGCGATACGTATACTTTCGTTGATAAAGGTAACTATGCAATTATTGAATATATTATACACTTGTTACAATATTAAGATTAAGCGAAGTATGCGGAGGCCGATTCACTGAGCTCAGGGCCTGGCTTTGGGTGCTTTATGCCGCTTATGGTGAGGGCAGAGCAGTGCCATTGATCATTGAGGTGATCCCTCACTGAAAAGGCTCCATTTTATATTTTAAGGGGGTATGGGGGACCTCGGGCTGAGCTGTTATGGTGGCTAGGGCGGCCGACAAGGACAGGGTAGGTAGCTGGCAGGTGCAAGGGAGTGTAAGGAGTGCCATAATGTATTTAATTAAGCATGATGGTTGCTTTTTCAAGGGTGAAGGGGAGAGATGGGCTAGCCATAAACAGGAGAATCCATTGGTCCCTATGTGAGGGACCTTTGGTCCATGGCTCAATGGACTTGGGTTAGGTCAGGTCAGACCAGTCCTAAGGGTCCTAAGGATGGCTGCCATGGTGTTAATTTGGTCAATTTGGTTCAATTGGGTTCAATTTAAATGTCATTAAATCATAAGTTCATTTTTGGGCACATTGGGTTTAGGTTAGGCTAGCTTGAGTTTGATCTTGAGTGGAGCCCAAGTATCTTGAGCAACATTGTGTAGATGATTTTAATAAAGATTTTTCATGAAGACTTAGAGTGGTTTTGAGTTCATTTGGGAGTTCAGTTTGGTGGATTTTGTGATTTTTGTCAATTTGGGGCAATTTCGGTCAACATGGGTTTAGGTTGAGCTAGGGTTGGGTCCAAGGCTAATTTAGGGCTCCAAATGGTCTAGGGGAATGTGCTGATGATTTGGGAGATTTTAGGCATATGGTATATTTGGGTCAAAATTAGGAGTTTTGTACTTTAAGTGGATTTGAGTGATACTTGGGCTCACATTTGGAGAAATTGATGGTTCAATTCAATTTAGGGGAGTTTTATGAAGGGTCTAGAATTGAAATTGGGGAGAAATTGATTGGTATTAGGTCAATTTTGGGGATTTGGGTCACTTAGGCAAAATTGGGGATTTTGGGTTTTAAGTGAAATTGAACTCAAATGTGGGTCAATTTGGGCTTTATTTTGTCTAGATTGGTACTGGAGATGTTGAATTAAAGTTTGGAATTGAAGTTGGGCAAAATTGGAGTCAATTAGGTAAACATTGGGTTTAATTTAGACACTTTTGGGTTAAATGGGTCAAATTGAGGCTTTTGGTTAAATTAGGCAAAATTAGTCAAATTAGGTCATGTGGTAGTTGAGAGAAATGAAATTAGGAATATTTGGGAGGTTTTTAGAATTTATGGGAATTATTGAAATTTTTGGAATTTTGGGCAAAGAGGGGCATTTTGGTCATTTTGGAGATTTTTTTTTGGAATATTTGGTAATTTTGGGTAATTCTGGTTAATTTGAGTGGTAGGGGGTATCTTGGAATGATTTTTGGAGAAATATGGATAATATGGGTTTTTTTGGAAAATTTTGGGAGATTTTAGGGTTATATGGGGTTGTTTTAGTATTTAGGGTATTTTGGGTATTTTGGGGCAAAAAGGTTAGACATTTGGAATGTTTAGGAAAATTAAAGTTGGATGAAGGTGAGCGAGATGGAATTTTAAATTGAGCCATGGACCAAGGGTTACCCTCATTTGGTCCTCTATGTGTTGGTACTAGCCAAACCCTAGCTTGAGGCAAAAAGCTTGGGAAAACCACTTACGTGAGTTTCCAAAGAGTTAGGAGATCAAAAGGTGGTGTGCTTTGTTTAGGGTTTTGAGTCTGTTGTGTGAGTGTGGACTCCAGACCTCCCAGGGTAGATCTTATTGCCTGTCCACCTATAGGTGACTTCTGTTGACCTCATTTTGATGAGGTCTTCCCTTCTTCTTTTTAGTGCTTAGGATCTAGCCTTAGGCTTTTCCTTTGACTATCTTAGAGGACTAGAATTGGGACCCACATTTTAGAAATTTAAACCACTTCTAAACTCCCTGCAAACTCCACAAACTTGACTATAGACCCCTAATCACCTAGAGGGTTGAAATCAAATGTAGAAGTTTAAAGGATGAGTTCCTATAGGACTCTTTGGCCTTAGGACTGCCCTGGGTGGCCTGGTCTGGTGAAGGGGCTGACTTACACATACACTTACATACACACTACACTTACACACTACATTTCCACACACTTCCTAAAACCACACCCATACCCAACTTAACCTCCCGACTCATGTAGGTGATTCACATGGATGGTCCTTAACCCCTAAGCCCTTGAGCTAAGAGGGTTAGGAACAACATAGTGAATGCCTCAAATGAGTCCTTTCATGGCTCATATGGGCTTGAAATGGCTTCATGGCTCAACCAAAATGATTTCTTTCCACCTAGATTCACCCAATCTTTAATTTCCCAAATTTTCAATTTTTGACCCCTGGGACCCTACACCTACTAAACCTACCCAAAACCCTTGAAATTACCCAAATTTTTGCAAAATTTCCAAATTACCCAAAATTTTCCAAAATCACTCTCAAACATCTCCACATCACTCAAATTGATCATCCATACCCAAAAATACCAAAAATTCCAAAAACTGCCTCCCAATACCCTCCAAATACCCAAAATACCCTTCTTGGCCTAAAAATCCAAAAATTCAGAAAATTCCCAGAAAATTCCAGAAAATCCCAAATATTCCCAATTTCATTTTGTCCAACTACACCATGGGCCAATTTTTTCAATTTACCTTACTTTTATCAAAACCCCCAATTTCACCCATTTTAACCCAAAGTGAACCCAATGTCAAACCAAACCTATCCAATTGACCCAAATTCTGGTCCAATTCAATTCTAAACTTCAATTCAACATTCCCAATACCAATCTAGACCAAATCCAAGTCCAATTTGATTGACATTTGGATCCAATCTCACTTTTGGCCTTAAAGCCCAATTTGGACCCATGACCCAAACTTAACCCAAACTCACCCAATTCAACTCCAATTGACCTCAAATCTTTTCTAAATCTTCCTTAACATTCCCACAAACAAAACCCTAACATGATTTGCCCAAAATTTGAACCCAAACCCCACTCAAACTCAACCCAAGGTTAAAAGGCCCATTTTTGACCTAAACCCAAACCTAACCCAAATTCAACCCAATTCAAATCCAAATCACCCCCAATTTGTTTCAAATCACTCATGACACATCCATGAGCTAAACCCAACAATTATTTGGCCCAACCTCTTTACAAAATTCCCATCCATAAATTCATTTTTAAACTTAAGGGCCCATTCCTTAAACCATTTTAAAAGCCCACTTCCACCAAATCCAAAACCCCAAAAAATTCTTCCAAAGCCCATATGACATTTCCCCTCATCATACTTTCAATTAAAATCATCCCTAAGTCCTAAACCAATGATCAAATATTTCTAAATGAAGCTTCATCCAAATTTCCACCAAATTATCCAAAATCCTTAAAATCCTTTTTTATGAAATTGACCAAACTTTTTGCCAAGCCAAAGGTGAGCCATGAAGCCATGCATGAGCCACATGTGAGCCATGAGAGCTTTGGACACTCCACCATGCCATATTGGGTAAGAAGAGGGGGGGGGCTTTCCTTAATCCCTAAAGCTCATTAGCCTTAATCATGTTTCACCTAAACTTAAATTTAATCCAAATATATTTGGATGGAGACTTCTCCATGCCAAACCAACTGATCCCTTTGATCCCCCACAGCATCCAAAGCCACCTTGAAGGGTGCACCAAGCCCAAATGGGTGGATTGACCCATTTAGACTCAAAACTAGCCATGCCCCATTCTACTTCGATTCAACCACTTTACGGATGGCATTTGCCAATTGCTTACACTAAACCCCGACCCCGACCCACCCGACCAAGATGGTGACCATTGCTCGGCCGGCCGGCCACCAGTGCCGCCGGAAAACACCATGGCCGAGAGCTCACATGTGAGCCAACATTGAAATTCTCACTTGCTGAGCTGTCCCATGCCTAGTGGTCACCATGGCTATTCTTCCCCTCACCAGAGCAGCTGATCCCAAGCCCTAACTCCCCCTGGGAGGCCCCCCAGCCAGCTCTATTTAAACTCCACCCCTCTCGGCCATGAAGAGAAGAGAAGCATAAACCTTGCCAAAACTCTGCCAAAATTGTTCCAGACCCTCCTCCACCCTTAGAGCACTTGATCCCCGAGTGAAATCCCCTGCCATTTCTCCTCCGTAAGCTCAATTTCGTAGTCGAAATTCCACCCAAAACCGGGACACTTCTCCACAGTGAGCCAATTCCCAAATTGATTGGCTCTACACCTTCACTGGACCGAGGGAAGGTGTCCACCATCAAAAGCCCCATCTCCGGGCCACCTAGTTGCTCCAGACCTCCAAGCTTTGTGATCGGGCTTGGTCGAAATCATATCCGGACAATTCACTGCGACCAGGAGACTTCATCCGGAGCTTGCTGGGACCCAATCGAAGGTGCAACGGCTCTCGGATCGAAGCCACACTTCTCCGAGCCAAGGTATGAGCTAACTCTTCATCCCGAGCTTCGGAGATTCTCCATTTCAAATGCTTTAGTTTCAATGCATGTTAACCGTATAGATGTGTTCGTCTCTTCAAGATGAATCCATAGAGTATAAGAACATAAAAATCCATTGAGAATCGAGTGAGATCTTAGGGATTTAGTGTGGACGGCTCTCGGGTGAGAACACTTGGGGACGATGAACGGATGCCGTCCATTCAATACACGCGCGGACGGACGGCTCAGATGGCGTCGGACCAGGAGACGGTACGAGAACCGCGGGGCCCGGGCTGCTGACTCAGGTGGCGGCATCGAATGGGAGCGCGCCGCGTGGTCTTTCGGAGCTGCCGAGGATGCGCTGGCGCTGACTCGGATAAGTAGAAAATTAGGGATTTTTTGATTTATTTAATTCCCTAAATTTTAAAAATTCATATCTCTGTGTAGAAAAATCAGAAAAATAAAATAAAAATACCCTCTTGCTCAGTGAAGAGAGGAGAATAATGTGGAAAAGAAATCACTTAATTTCATCAAATATTTTATTTTTTATAATTTATTTACTCTCTGCATTGTTTTAATTCTCCATGCATGCATACAATTCACCATGGCATGAGACCATAGGGCTTTTGAAGCCTCTGAATTTGGGAACATTCCCTGAATTTTCCAAAGTCAGAGGCCATCCCTATGAAGAGTTCTTGATTTTTCAAGTTCAGGTCACTATTTTGAGTATTTTAATTCCAGTAAATAGCATGTTGTGAAATAAATTCTAGGAAAATTTGGTGATGTTCCTTATGACCAGAGAACCATAGGAAAAATAGATTTTGGCTTAGTTCATTCAAAACAACCCTAATTGGCTTAAACACCCAAAATAGGTCTTTAATTAATTAGAGTTAACCAGGCATCAAATTGACTTGAAATCAATTCTCCACTGACCTTTAGGATTAGAGGAATCCATCATAAAAATTTGAGGTCAATTGGACTTGGTTAGCCCCACTAATTGGGTTGATTAAGTCACTTAGCCATTTTAAACTTTAAAAATTCATAACTTTTAAAATACTTTTCAAAAATTCACCAAATTGGTTTTGGAGCCTCTCTGATATCAGGGGAACCTAAGAAAATTAAAATTTCAATTTTCTAAAAAAGTTGATTTTTAATAATATTTTAATATTTTTAATAATTAAAAAATAATAAAAATCACAAAAATAATAAAATTCACCAAAATGTCACATTTTGAATTTTAATCACTTAGGAACAAATCCCACATTTTTCTTAGGTCTATTTAGTGAGATATTGAATTTTAAAGCCCTAGGGTAATTTTAAAATTAAAAAAAAAATGTATTTTCTAGCATTTTCACTAAAATAATTATAATAAATCATAGAAAAATCAGAAAATTGCAAAATTTGCTTCTCTGGTTTCCTTGATATCAGAGAGATTTTTGAAAAATATAAAATCCATTTTTCAACATTTATTTTATTTTTAAATTAATTAACACTCCAAAACTTAAAATAATTATAATAAAAATAATATAATTCAAAAAATCACCAAAATTGGTCCAAGTGCTTCTCTGGTCATTAGGAATGTCCCCTAATTTTCTTAAGGACAGAAACTTTCCTTTGGTCATGTTATCAAATTTTCCTTGAAAATCTCTATTTTCCACCAAAAATAATTATATAAATAAATTAAATACAGAAAAATCACATTTTCTCCTCTCATGTCTTTATTGACACATGAGTGAAGTCACATAAAAAATTTCAAGTTCATTTGAGTTCAATTTAGTGAGTTATGAAATTATTAAGCTTAAGGAGTAAAATGGTAATTAAACTTTTAACCCTTAATTAAAACTTTAGGTTTAATAAAAAATCAACAAGTAAAATATTTGATCTTAATCTGATTTGGATGATTGAAATTTAAATAATTAAAGGGTAGAAACCCATTAAACAATTTTAAAATGATTAAATTTTAATTAAATAATAGATTAAATTTGGAAGAATAATAAATTGGAATTATTAAAATAAGGGATATTTATTAGGAAGAGATTTATTCTTTAATTTAAAAATCCCTAAATTAATTATCTCATTAATACTCAATTCTTAATTAAAATGATAACTCAAATGTAAAACATTAAAAGACTTAATTGAATTATTAAACTCTTTTAAAATTTCAATTAAAATTAAAAATTAAATTAAATTAAATTAAATAATTAAATTAAATTAAATTAAATCAAATAAATTAAATTAAATTAAATTAAATAATTAAATTAAATTAAATCAAATCAAATTAATTAAACATCAAATCAAATTAAATTAAATTAAATTAAATTAAAACTCAATTAAATTAAATTGAATTAAATATAACATCACCTAAGACATAAAAGAAATTAAATATAAAGCAACTTGAACACTATTCCAAATTTAAACCCTTTAACTTAAATCAGATCATTTGAATACCAACTTACCCTCGAAAGCTTTGGTTATTATAACTCCTAAACAGAACATTAAATGAAATGTTACTTCACTTATAGGATATTCAAACATCCTAGTTCATCGAGCAAGATAACAACAAAACTTGAATTCTCGGACGATTAATTCATTTGTATAATTAAACCCATTTGGACTTAAAAAAATCCTAAAAATATTGAAAAGATGTTTAAGATCCTTCTTAAGCACTTCCTCAATATGATAGGACATTTATAAGAACAATTGGATTTAATTGTTCTTTGATGAAGAAAATCGTCCTCAAACAAAAACACAAAGAACCTAGACGTCATAGGAGATGACTAGCTATAGGATTAGGAATTTGGTAGAAAACCATAACCTTTCCCTTAGCTTTACCTAGGAACTTGCTTAAATATTCTAATTGTGTTTTAAGTGCAGCTTGGGATGACGGGAAGACCCTCCATGTACGCTTTTATTTTATTGCAATTTACTTTATTGCAATTTACTTTCTTGCAATTTACTTTATTGCAGATGCACTTTACTTTTCTTGCATGATAAAACAACTGTTGCATGAAAACCGACACCTTTAGGATAGTCCCTAAAACTGAAACCAAAACTAAGTTAAAAGTCATTGCAAGATAAAATTCACCGCCACAACATTTCAAAATATAAAACAACTCAAAATTTAATCACAAACGGAACACAAAACTACAATTGCAACTAAATTAAAACGTCTCGTTGGATGATCGGGAATACCTCGGATGATGTAACCTACGTGTTGCTAACGGGATTTCCCACGGTCTAAATGAAAGTGTGGAACTCATTCGGTTGAAGTTTAGCAAATTCATCTGGACTAAGTGAATCCGATAAAAATAATGATGCCGGAAGGATGGAACCGTGGGATCTTAACCGGTGTCGTTATAATCAACTTTAAGATTTGTTTTAATCAAAATACAAAAACACTTGGAAATTAAGATCTTCTCTAAACCAAAACACTTTTCTCATCCCCTGATTTATGATTTCTAAAACTAAACCTCTGCAACAACAAGGAGCTTGGAGCATGGTGGGCGAGCACGGCCATCGTCGTCAAGCAAAACTTGAACCTACTTCAGCAAAACCTTCTTAGAATTAAACAACAAAGCCATAGGACTTCGAGGTAGCTTGCCTAGTGCAACATAAATCCTCAACTCTTCGTTAGGCATTTGCATTGCAAATTAAGCCCTAACCGATCTTAGGATTCCGGGGTAGTCGTCCGATACGACAATAAACCCTCACATCTTCTGAGTCTATTTGTTTGATTTTATCATACAAATATAAGCCCTAATTAATTAAAATTGGCAAGATTGAAATACTAAATAAACATTAGGACTTTCCTAAATTCAAGCCAAACAATAGGATAGTCGGGAAATTACCGAAGTTCACTTCGAATCAGTGATTTCTCCTACCTTTCTTCCTTTGGATTCACAAAACAAAATGTTCCAAATTTGATCCATTCCCTATTGAAATTCCAAAATTCAATCTTTGAAAACTTAAACTTTGAAATTCTTGAGAGCGAGAATTATTGATTATTATCGAGAGTTTTCTTAGGTGATTCCCATCACTTAAGATGTAATTAACTATAGGGGCTTGCCCTTATAGGGAATTTTAAAGAACCCGAGTAATATAAACCTCTGTTTGATACTTTCATATTAAGTAAGGGAATTTGTCGACTTATAAAATTGGTTCGCAGACCAAACGGATGTCACAAAACTTCTAGTTTATTTGATCGAGCCCCACCATCAAGCGGTGTGTCTATCCTTAGGGATAGATACACGGTTTGTGGTGCGGTGCTCGTTTATATAAACTATTTGGGATGTGAGATCGGTTTAATCTCATATTTAAAATTATTTTCAAAATCAAATACTACTTTCTAAATTATATATATATATTTAAATTAAATTTTAAATTCAAATTCGCCGACAACTTCTGTTAGGCGACCCCTTTTCAAAATATCACACAACCTAAAAATAGTGCCGACAACTTCCCCTGGGCTTCCTTATGCCTGGTCTCTCCTTCCAAATTAGAGGTTAGGCCTTAAGCATATGAAAACTCCAAGTGAAGTGAGAAAAGTTTGAATTTCTATGGGGAGGGGTGCCATGACTACTCTTCTAAGAAAGCCACTAGGAGAATCCTATGGCTAGACCCTAGGCTATTCTAAAGGAAGGCTAGACCTTAACCAAAAGTGAGGTTAACAAATGAACCCCCAATAGGTGTGGTGTGTTGGGAAAGCACACTGCACGTATTGGTGTTGGCCGACGAGATCAACAAAACCAACACAATTCTATGAGTAAAAACTCAAGACAAATACAAAATTTGGTGAGGAAGTTTTCATTGGGGACTAGGAGATAGAACTTCAAGTCCAAGGAACTCTCACCGGGGAAGGAAAATGGAACACCTTCATGAGAGAAGCTATGGATTTCAAGCTTTCAAACTCTGAAGGAGTCCGATCTGAATCAATTTGAAGTTGGAATTTGGATTTAGAATTAGGATTTAGAATTTATATTTGATTTTAATTAAATTTTGAGTTTAGTTTTAATTTGATTTTGAATTCCAAATTTTAACTTTAAGTTTCATGGAATTTACAGAAATTTCAGAATTTATGGAATCTTAAATTTGAAGATTTTAATTTTATGGGGAAAACTTTGAGTGTAGAAGGGAAATCAGAATTTCAGTATCGATCTCAGAAGGATGAGAACAAGAATTTAGGTACCAACCTCAAAAAATGAGAATCATAATTTCAGTACCGACCTTAGAATTTCGTGGGTGTGGAAAAATTTCTCGAAAGGAAAATAAAAAATTAGGGAATTTCGGAGGAATCAGATGAAAAAGCTCCATTCCTAGAATTTCATGAAAGGCGGGAACATTTCATGGATAGGATGTGGAAAATTAGGGAATTTTGGGGGAATCGAACGACTAAGCTTCGTTCCCGGAATTTCATGGAAGGCTGAAAAATTTCTCGAAAGGGAGGTGGAAAATTAGAGAATTTTGGGAAATCAGACGACTAAGCTCCATTTGCAGAATTTCATGGAAGTGGGAAAAATTTCTCAGAAGGGAGATGGAAAATTAGGGAATTTTAGGAAATTGGACGACTAAGCTCTGTTCCCGGAATTTCATGAAATCAGGAAAATTTTCTTGGAAGGGAGGTGGAAAATTAGGGAATTTTGGGAAATCGGATGACTAAGCTCCGTTTCCGGAATTTCATGTAAGGTGGAAAAATTTCTTAGAAGGAAGATGGAAAATTATGAAATTTTGAGGAGATCTTGTGGAGGAAAGCTCAAGGACTCACATCCGGCCCAAAATGTCACATTAGGAGGGAAAGCTCAAGGACTCATATCCAACCTAAGAGGTGACAGAGGGGAATCATTATTTAGGTACTGATTTTGAAATTTCACTTGAGGAGAATTGGGTAAAATTTGGTATTTGATTTTCAAAGAAAGCGATTTGGTGCAATTTAACACAGATCTGTAGCCATTGCATGATTTATAGAATTTCAAGATATTTCGAGTTTGGGACAAGTGGCGTGTTCCTCGATAAATATATGTGCACCAAAAACTTGACTTCACACCGAATATACGTGCTAATGATTTAGATATGAAAATTATGATTTTATAATTTGGGATACTACGCAAGTAAACATATCATTTATCAAGTAATATAGGAATTTCTAGTTAAGCCCCGAGATATCAAACCCAAAAGGAAATATAAAAAATTTTTAAAGAATTAAGAAAATTTTACTTTTACCTTTTTTAATGACTTGTGAAAGTATGTTTTGATTTGAAAAACTTGAAATTTTTTTTGGTATTTTAATTAGAGCTAAGCAGTAAATGAAAATTATCAGAACTTTAAAATGCCGTATAAATTACTAGGAAATAAAATATATTTTTCTTTCTCTTATAAAGTAGTAATAATTATGAAAGTATTGTTGTGGAAGTATTTAAATGTGTTGTGATAAATAGGAGCAAATTTCTTCTTTATCCTTTCTTGGTTCTATAAAGAACATTGGTTAATTTGAAATTTTAAAATCTTGAACATGGTTAGGCAGGGAAGATACTAGCTCTCACTCTAGAGTTCCCTCGATTCCCTCCACCTTGGGGATAACTTCTCATAACAAAATTTAAAATATCAAACCAAATTAGGGGACTTTAGCCTGTCACTCTAAAGACCTCTAATTCTACTCCCCATTAAAAAAATATCTCTTAAGCATTCAATTATATGGACTACAATTCTCATCTATATGATTGGGTGTGATTTATACCATTTGTTGTTTGAGACAATACCGCATTGGATCTTACATAATCTCACAACAAATTTAACATCTTAACTGGCCAAATTAAGAAGTAAATTATGTTCATGGAATTAAATCTTCACAATGTATTCCAACTTTATACACTTATACATTCCACAACAATCCTAAATAATTTAGTTGCTTCTTTATTTAAGAAAGAAAAAGAAAAAGAAAACTACTCAGTATTCATGGAGAAAACTCAAGCAAACATTGATTTGAAAATAGAAATCATAAAAAAAGCACAATAATAAAAACTAAATATAGAAAATAGAAGTAAACACTTATCTGAAAATCCTCTCCACAAGACTCCGAAAGTTCCTTTCAAACTTGACTTTTCACAGGACAACACTATAGAGGCTGGTGCACAACTCTGTTGACTCCAACTCTGACATTAGACTTCAATTGAAAAAAACTAGATAAATGGATGAAAGTAAATTGGTGGAAAGAAAGTTTCACACCGAACTAACTTTAAACAATAAAAGACTAAAAGTAAATCACTTTAAACTAGAAGATGAAACTGAAAACTAGAAGAGACTCTTGAAAATTAAACTAAAAGACTAACTCTCACTAAAGACACACACACAAAAGACTCTCTCATTCATTACATGACATAATTTTTAATAATAATCTAAAAGGTGTCTTGGTGTCTCTTCAAATCATGTCCCAATTCAACGTATGCACCAAAAGATGCATCACTTCACTCAAATTTGCCGCCTATGGGAAGTTAAGGAAGTCACCACCAAAAGTTTCTTCAAACACCCTTTGAAATTGGCACCAAAAATGAAGAAAATTTGATTTTTAACTGTGGCGGCTAAGCGCCGACCAGGCGGCTCTTAGCCGCCAAGGTCCAATTTTTCATTTGTTATTTTTTCACTTCAAATTTGATCCAATTTTTACTCCTTTCATCATAATCACTCATTTTCATTATACGTGCAAGAAAAACACAAAATACCTTCCATTACAGTGCAATATTATCAAAAATATGTATAAAAATGTGCATAAAAACACTATATTTTAGGTGTATCAAAATCCCCCAAACTTAAAATGTTACTTGTCCTCAAGTGACACTTAATCATATAGAAATTTTAGCATGCAAATTATATAATGAGTTTCTTAGGAAGATAAAAAATTATGTTCTATAAATTAAATAGTCTAATTTAGAAAAAAAAATTCAGCAATTAAGACCAACTTAAAGTTTAGAAAGTTCTTAAGTAAAGGATAATGTAAAATATAGTTTTCTATCTAATTCAGAAATATTTGTAGATTCTTCAAAATATTGGATTCACATATTTAATTTTCTTACTTAAAAATCTTTATTTGAAAATAATTTTACTTATTATATTATAACCTTAAGCTTTAGATTTTCTCAGAACTTATATTTTATACTTTAGGTATGGAACAAATTTTTGATTAGGCCCTTAAATCCTCAAGCTTCTCCTTCCTTTTTACATACCATTTTTCAAAATTTTCTCTTTTTTTTCTCTCTTTCTCTTTCTTTTCTTTTTCTTTTCCCTTTTTCTCTTCTTCTCTTTTTTTTTATAAGGCAAGGATTACTATATCTGGATAGACCTTTAATGATTTTGAATTCTACCCTTCCATTTAAAATAAAGGTCTGATATATATCTTTCACTTAAAAATCATAATAACAGTATTTGAAAATTACTCCTCAATAAAGAAATTTAAGCTTTGAAGAATAAAAGTCAAATTTTCTATTTATCTAAAAATTCAATATTTCCTACTAAAGATAGTTAAACTATATCTAACAATTCTTTACTAAGAAAATTTTAACTTTAAATTTTTAATTATTGCAAAAACGTTTTAACTAAATTCTCTTATTCATTTCTATATTCAAAATTTTGTTCCCCTAATATAGCTTTAGATACATAATTATTTTAAATAAAAAATCAAATTAATTTTATGTTCTCTTGAGAACAAATCAAAATTTTAGGTTTTCGAAAATTTTCTGTTTTTTTAAAAATTCCCCCCAACCTTTAATTTTTAGTTAGGATAAAAAATTTAAGCAAAAGAAATGATACATGGGTGAAAAGTAAAATAACATACTTGCAGGAATCTTAATATCCTAAATATGCAAGTATAACAATTTAAAAACAGGAGTAAAAAGAAATCAAATTAAAAATTTTTTCTTTTTTTTAGTTTTTCATTAAATGGAAATTCAAAATATCAAAGGACTTCTACAATAATGGAGGTTTTCAATGCAAATACACACCAACTGAAAATAACTGAAATCAAAACAATACTAAATAACAAATGGTTGTAGTAGATTTTGAAAAGTTTTAAACATGCAGTTTTAAATAATAGTTTTTAATAGTGTTCCAAATTCTCCTAACAATTTTGGAATTAAAGTACACATTATAAAAACTTTGACACAACATAAAATTAAAACATTTACTACTACAAAAATATCACACAAAACAACATATAGAATATCAATCCCACACAGATACATCTGAATATGGAAAAAAGTCTTCTATAATCAGCATATTACCAGAGCTCACACAACAAACACAAAATCAAAATAAATCAATTGATATATCATACATCAACTCATCAATAAAAACTCAATAACACATAAAACAAATCAACTAATCATCCTCCTCCTCATCATCATCTTGCTCGTTCCAATCTCTGGATGGCACATAAGGAATGCAGATTGGATGAGGGGGCATCTCAGCACTCATATCACGTCTGATCAATTTATCCAAATAATGCTGATAATTCTCCTCATATTCATCATGCTTTATAATATACCTTTCCATATTATCCATTTTACCATCCATGTCTCTAATATTCTCAAGAGTAAGACTCACCTTCTTTAGAATCTTTCTTAACAAAACAGTCTGTGAATCTCTAGATGATGAAGCTCTCGAAGTAGTAGCACGGGAAGTAGAAGCAGTAGAAGCCGTACTAAATCCTCCTCTCCAGTCAAACTCTGAATATACGGTGTAAGATCTAACGTTTACACTGGTAATTGGTTTTTAAGGCTGAAGGACCTCTTCCCAAGTTTCAAATTTCACTCCAGATAGTTCACATGATGAATGGATCAAGGAAGGAAATCCCATACCTACAGTAGTGATAAATCTGGCACAATTCATAATATAATCATAAATGATTGCTCAAATATCTATAGGCTTCTCTTGCTAAATGCAATAATTCAGAATAACTCTCTCCCTTGTAACATCACTAGTATGGCTTGAAGGCAACAGCTTTGATGAGATAAATTAATGCCATGCTTTAGAAATGGCATTTAACTTAGAGGCTTGAAAATTTACTCTTCTATCATTTGTGATCTTCCATAAACCTCTTCCGTCAGTCAAAAATGCCATAATCTCATCTAACTTTCCCTCAGTAGGATGATAGTTTGAGTAAAAATAAAACATATCTGGAGGCAGTAAAAAAAAGACATTGATTACTGCAGATGTAAAATGTACTAATTTCCTTCTCACCATCACCAAATTTTTTTCAGGTGCAGGTAAGTTTGCATAAAACTCGTTGACCACAGAAACAACAGCAACAACAGAGAAGAAGTAGTAATTTTCCTAATTCTTTTTAGTAATCTTCTCCTCAATAACCTCTCCTGGCTTACTAAACACACACTTAGGAATCAATTTACGTGACTGTAATGCGTCAACGTAACGTTCCTCAGCCCTTTCACTAACAAATTTTTCATAATCAATTCTCGTCTTTTCTCTCAAGCTCTTTGATTTTGGAGCCATTTCTAAAAATTCACAAAAAATTCACCATAAATTCCAAAATCAAACTAAACTTGCTAAATTAACTTCGAAAAGTAATTTCCACAAAATCTAAGCAATTTCTCATCCTTTTCTTCAAATTTTCACCATGAATAGTAATTTTAGGATTTTCCAAAATGTACTCAAAATACATGGTGATAATAAAAAATTTTTATATAGGAGTAATGCTCTTACCTTAAGGAATCCAAATCTAACAATTTTTGTTGAAGTCGGCCTTCAAACAATCCAAAAAGTTGATGCACTAGGCTCTTTTTCATGAAAGTTAGAGGTTAAAGATGACTGGTAAGTTAAAAAATGGTGATTTTTGGGTTTTAATTGCTGAAAACTAATTTTCGCAAACCAGCGCCTAAGCGCGAGGCTTTCAGCGCTTAGCCTCAAAATTTGGCGCGTAAGCGCCGGCAATCTGGCGCTTAGCCGCCTGTGCCAAGATTTTCACAATTAAGAAAATGCACTAAACCACTTAGTTAATCACCCTTAATCTTCTCAAAATAATTATTTCGTACTCAATAATCTCCAATGCTCTAATTTAAAATTTTAATATCCATCAATTCCAATTAAGTTTCACACAAACACGAACTTATATTCATTAAAATCAAACCACACTTAATACGTACTAAAAATTTCTATCCAAATACTTTGGATGAAATTCCCTAAATACAAACAAACTCAATAAGCATAATGATAAGTTTACATCACTAAGATGTAACAATCACACATTAAAATGCAACAGATCACAAACATAAAACATTAAACACTTTAAACCATCAAACTCATAAAACATAGGATACATAAAACAAACCATAAGATCACACCAACATTTAATTCCACTCTCCAGTAGGCATAATATATCCAGAACCATTTTTATTTCCATTTGACCCTTCTGGAATATAAATATGATAGAAAGGACAATGATTGAACACTCTTACATCTTCTTCTTTTAACCACTTATTCTTCAGGAACATCGCCTTATCCGCTTCTTCCACATAGCTTGTATGATTGAATTGCATCATGAGTTGCCATCCCATATGCTCCAAATGTGTGTTAGTTTCATTGATCTTTGCTTTGGTTGAAGTCACTCAGGCTTCAGTCATTGCAATCTTTTATGCAATTCCCTGAATACTAACAACATGAAATCCATTGAATAACTCTTTAGCATTATCACTAATAAACTTACTCTTGTCAGACTCCTCTTTCTTCTTAATCTCATTCGCTGAGGAAGACATGATGCACTCAAAACACTCTTCTTATGACTCAGGAATGAAAATAGGACTTGGGGCGAGTGATTCTCTTAATTTAAGGCCTTTTTAAAGACTTTAGAAGTGAATAATCCTGCCCATTAACATTTAAAAACTCCAAAATAACTTCCAAAACCACTTACCCATGATCTAGGCTTCTAGAACCTCATTTATCACATGTTTCATAACTCCGGCGCCTAAGTGCCAACTAGAAGGCGCTTAGCCGCCAGTGCTCAATTTTGCACAGGTCTGCCAAATGTCCAAAATTTCATTCCGACTCCTCTAAGTCATAAAATAAGGTCGAATAAACACTAATATAACATAAAAATTCCAAAATACTACCACCAAAACATAAAAACAGACAAAAAAAGAACACAGAGCAAACATAAAGCAAAGCACACGGATAACTGTTGGTTGCCTCCCACAAAGCACTTGGTTTAACTTCTTCAGCCTGACCTACCCAGAACTTATTATGAGTGACCCAACATCAGATTCTCATCAATTTAATCTGATCGATTGAAAAATAAGGTTTAAGTTTATGACCGTTATCTTTAAATATTTTTCCAGTCTTAGGATCTTAAATATCCACAGCTCCATAGGAAAAAATTATTATCACAATAAATAGACCCATCCACCTAGACTTAAGTTTTCCAGAAAAAATTCTCAATCCGACATTATACAACAAAACTTTCTATCTTGGTACAAGATTTTTAGTAAGAATCTTCCGATCGTGCCATAACTTTATCTTTTCTTTATAAATCTTAGCATTTTCATAAGATTGATTCCTTATCTCTTCAAGCTCATTTAATTGCAATAATCTCTTTCAGCAGCATCTTCCAAATTATAATTGAACTCTTTTATCACCCAATATGCTTTTTGCTCAAGTTCAATAGGCAAATGACAAGCTTTTCCAAAAATCAGCCTATATGAGGACATTCTTATAGGGGTTACGTAGGCGATCTATAGGCTATAAAGCATAATCCGGTTTGATTGACCAATCCTTTCTATTTGGATTGACGAGTCATTTCCGATATTCTTTTAATTTCACTATTGGATAATTCAACCAAACCACTTGTCTGAGGATGATAAGCAGTAGCAATGCGATGATTTATATGATATTTCTTTGCTAACTTATCAATAATCACATTTTTAAAATGACTTCCCCCATCTGTTATGATTACTCTTGGTATTCTAAATTTGCAAAATATATTATTTCTTAAAAACTTTGCAACACTTTGAGCATCACATCGAGGTAAAGCAATAACTTCAATACTTTTGGAAACATAATCTACTACTATCAAAATATAAACATTTCTGAAAGATGGTGTAAACGGACCCTTGAAATCTAATCCCCAAACATCAAATATTTCAACTTCCAACATATAATTGAGGGGTATTTCATTTCTTCTAGAAATATTGCCTACACGATGACATCTATCACAATTTTTAATATAAGCATTCACATCCTTAAAAATTTTAGGTCAATAAAATCCAGATTGTAAGATTTTATATGCAGTTCTTTAAACTCCAAAATGTTCCCCATAATTAGAATCATGACATTTTTGAATAACTTCATAAGTCTCTTCCAAAGGTATACATCTTCAAATTATAAGATATTTTCCTTCTTTATACAAAAATGGGTCATCCAAAAAATAAGTCTTAGCATCAGACAAAAATTTCTTATTTTCCATGTATTTCAAACAATAGGGTATAATATTACTGAAAAAAAAGTTTACTATGTCGGCATACCACGAAACACGCCAATCATTAACAGTGAATAATTTTTCATCAGGAAAATGTTCATTAATTTCTTCAGCATCAAAGCGAGATTTTTCAATTTCAAGCCTGGACAAATGATCAGCAATTTGATTATCAGAACCCTTCCTATCTACTATCATAAAATAAAATTCTAGAAAAAGAAGAATCCATCTAATCAATCTCGGCTTCACATCTTTCTTCTTTATTAAATATTTGATAGCAGAATGATTAGTATGCACCACACATTTAGTTCCAATTAAACTATACCTAATAACTCTTTCTCGGTAGTGGTATAATTAATTTGAGCTTCATTAAAAGTTTTACTAGCTTAATAATTAACTTTGAAAATTTTATCATATTTCTGACCCAAAACAGCACCAATAGCATAATCATTAGCTTCACACATTAATTCAAAAGGTTTTTCTCAATTTGGTTAAATTATAACAGGTGCAGTGATTAATTTTTCTTTTAATGTTTCAAAAGCTTATAGGCAATCATCATCAAAATAAAAAAATTGTATCCTTTCAAATAATCAGCATAAAGGTTTTGTAATCTTTGAAAAGTCTTTGATGTAACGCCTGTAGAATCCAGCATGTCCTAGAAAACATCTAATTCCCCTTACATTGGTCGGGCAAGGTAAATTAGAGATAACTTGAATTTTTGTAGGATCTACCTCAAAACCTTTTTCTGAAATTTGATGTCCCAATACAATTCCTCCTGCTACCATAAATTGACATTTTTCCCAGTTAAGGACTAAATTTGTTTCTTCACAACTTTTTAGAACTTTAGTCAAATGTTCTAAACATGATTCAAATGAAATTCCAAACACTGAAAAGTTATCCATAAAAACATCAATCCCTTTTTCAATTAAATCACAGAAAATAACCATCATACATCTCTGAAATGTAGCAGGGGCATTGCTTAAACCAAAGGGCATTCTTCTAAAGGCAAAAGTTCCATAAGAACATTTAAACGTAGTTTTCTCTTGATCTTCAGGAGCAATTTAAATTTGGTATTAACCAGTATATCCATCCAAAAAATAAAAGTATTTATGCCCAGCCAGCCTATCCAGCATCTCATCCTGAAATGGGAGTGGAAGATGATCTTTCCTTGTGGCAAGATTTAATTTTCTATAATCAATGCATATTCGCCATCTTGTAACTTGTCTTGTTGGAATCATTTCATTCTTTTCATTAACAGTCACAGTTACTCCTCCTTTCTTAGGAAAATAGTGAATAGGACTAATCCATGCACTATCTTAAATAGGGTAGATAATTTCAGCATCCAACCACTTAAAAATTTCTTTCTTAAGAACAGCTTTCATGATAGGATTTATTCTCCTTTGGGGATCAGCCCAAAGTTTGCAATTATCTTCCATAAGAGTTCTGTGCATACAAATTGAAGGACTGATTCCTTTAATATTAGCAATTGTCCATCCAAAGTCTTTCTTACACTTCTTCAAAATTTTAAGCAAACTTTCTTCTTCTTTTTCAGTCAACTAAGATAAAATTATAACAGACAAGATTGGGGATTCACCCCGAAAAACATACTTCAAATGATCAAGAAGCCTTTTTAACTCAAGTTCAGGAGTTTTTTTAATTGAAGATTCATCTTTTTTAGTCATACCCAACAATTCAAAATTTTCATGAACATAATTTAATTTTCCTCTTGAAAATCTGCATAATCATGTAACTCCTCTTCTTGATTAAGTTCCAATTCTTCTCATTCACATTTTTCTTCATAAGTTGACTTGAAATGACATTCACTCAAATATCTAATAACATCCACCGTATAACATTCATCTTTTTTACCTATTGCAAGATATTTCATCAGTTTTGAAATATTGAATGTAATAGTTTTGATCATTAACCCTCATTGTTAATTCCCCTTTTCGCACATCTATCATTGCTCTGCCTGTGGCTAGGAAAAGTCTTCCCAAAATGATGGGTATCTCTTTACCTTCCTCCATATCAAGTACAATGAAATCAACAGGAAAGATAAATTGATCCACATTAACCAAAACATCTTCTATAACTCCTTTTGGATATGTGATCGAACAATCTGCTAATTGCGAGTTACGATAGTTAGGGTTATTTCTCCTAATCCCGAGTCCTTTGAAAATTGATAGAGGCATAAGGTTAATGCTTGCACCCAAATCACATAAAGCTTTTCCATAGAATGTCTGTCTACGATTGCACATGGAATTGTGAAACTACCGGGATCTTTAAGTTTGTCGGGAAGCTTCTTTTGAATTATTCCTTTGCCTCCTCATTGAGTGCAATTGTCTCATTATCTTCAAACTTCCTCTTTTTTTAAGAATATCCTTCATAAATTTCACATAGCTCGACATTTGTTCTAAGGCTTCAACAAATGGAATATTAATGGTAAGTTTCTTAAATATCTCCAAGAATTTTGAAAATTGCTTATCTAACTTTTGTTGACGAAGTCTATGAGGAAATGGAGGTGGTGGCTTTTCCAAATCAACCTTAAGTGGAGAAATTTGTCTTTTCAAACCTTTCGGAGTGTCCTATTTTAGTTCTTCAATCCCTTCAATCTCTACTTCAATTTATTTATAAACTCTACCTTCCAACTCTCTTTCACTTCTTAGTTGAATTGCTTTTACATGCTCTTTATTTTTATCTCTTGGATTTACTTCAATATTACTTGGAAGCATTCCTTCGGATCTATTCCTTAATGAATTTGCAATTTGCCACAATTGATTTTTAATATTTCTGATGGTTGTTCCTTGAATTTGTAATTGATTTCTCATATGTGACACCACTTCTTCAATAGACAACTTCTTCTCTTTTAATTTTAAAGCATTGTTAAAACCTAGAGGACATGTTTGTCTATAATTATTATTTTCTTTATTTTTCTAGTTCCCTAATGGGTTTACTTGGTGGTTCCCCCATTGTTGATTAATACCACCCTAATTATTGGTATTTCAGTTAAAGTTTGGATGATTCTTCCAACCTGGGTTATAATAATTAGAATATGGTTTATTAGGCTTACTTATAACATTAAAAGTTTCTGGTGAAGAATAAGAATGAACCATTTAGCCTATTGAATTTTCTTCAATCATGGATTTTTGTTGAGAAAAGTTAATCCCAAATTGGTCTATCTTTCTTGAAATTGTAGCAACCTGATTTTCTAATATTGCAAAAAGCATCATTTTCATGAACACTGGCTACCTTTTATGATTTAAACTTTCAGAAAGCCATTAAAAATTATTAGTAGCAATTTCTTTAATTAAAGCATAAGCATCAGAAAACTGTTTAGGCATTAATTATCCACCAGTAGCAGCATTAATAATTGATTTAAGAGATCCAACTAATCCATTGTAAAAGGTTTGAATTATTAACCAATCTGGTATCGAATGATGTGGACACTTCCTGAGGAGATCTTTAAATCTTTCCCATGCTTCATATATTGATTCACCCTCAAACTGACAAAAAGATGTATTATCATTCCTCAACTTCGCAGTCTTCGATGGTGGAAAATATTTAGTAAGGAGTTTTTGTGCTAAATCACCCCAAGATCTAATAGATCTAGGTGCTAACGAATTTAACCATATCTAAGCTTTATCCCTTACTGAGAAAGAAAAAGTTATGAGTCTAATAGCTTCATCCAAAACACCATCATATTTAAAAGTAGCACACAACTCTAGAAAATTAGGAAGATGTAAATTAGGATTTTCAGTTGTTGCTCCCCCAAACTGATTATTAGAGACCATTTGGATAATAGGAGGTTTAAGTTCAAAGGAATTAGCAGCTACAGCAGGGTGTTGAATACTAACATGAAGTTCATCCACTGTAGGGTTAGCATAATCTCTTAAAGGCTTGAATTCTTGATGGATGCCATCATTTTGATTTTGATGATTTGCCATTTCTTGAATATTTTTAACCTTTTTGAAATATTAAATTATTTTAATTTTTCTGATAGTTCTTTCTAATTCAGAATCGTAAGGCACAAGTCCCTCAGTACCTGATCTACGCATACAACAATAAAATAAAATAAAACACAACATACTAAGAAAAACAAAGAAAATTAAAAATTTAATTTTTTCTTAATTTTCTTTAAAAATGTAGTTTTAATTAATCTCCCTGGCAACAGCGCAAAAAACATGACTCCGCCGGTAAATATATGTGCACCAAAAACTTGACTTCACATCGAATATATATGCTGATGATTTAGATATGAAAATTATGATTTTATAATATAGGATATTATGCAAGTATACATATCGTTTAACAAGTAATATAGGACTTTCTGATTTAGCCCTGAGATATCAAACCCACAGGAAAATATAAAAACTTTTTACAGAATTAAAAAAATTATACTTTTACCTTTTTTAATGACTTTTAAAAGTTTGTTTTGATTTGAAATACTTGAAAATTATTTTTTGTATTTTTAATTAAAGCTAAGCAGTAAATGAAAATTATCAGAACTTTAAAATGCAGTATAAATTACTAGGAAATAAAAAAATCTTTTTCTCTCTCTTATAACAAAGTAATAATTATGAAATTATAGTTGTGGAAGTATTTAAATGTGTTGTGATAATTAGAAGCAAATTTATTCTTAACCAGTATTTGGTTCTATAAAGAACATTGGTTAATTTGAAATTTTAAAATCTTGAACATGGTTAGGCAGGGAAGATACTAGCTCTCACCCTAGAGTTCCCTCAATTCCCTCCACCTGGGGGCTAACTTCTCATAACAAAATTTAAAATATCAAACCAAATTAGGGGGCTTTAGCCTGTCACTCTAAAGACCTCTAATTCTACTCCCCATTAAAAACATATCTCCTAAGCATTCAATTGTATGGACTACAATTCTCATCAATATAATTGGATGTGATTTATACCATTTGTTGTTTGAGACAATACTACATTGGATCTTACATAATCTCACAAAAATTTAACATCATAACTGGCTAAATTAAGAATTAAATTAAGTTCATGGAATTAAATCTTCACAATATATTCCAACTTTAAATACTTATACATTTGACCCAAGGAAAAGATGTTAAGAATTTAATTCCTATTTTATACTGATTTTGATGATATTGCACTTTAAAAAAGGGTATTTTTTGTGTTTTTCTGCAAGTATGAAGATTTAAGGACAATGGAGCAAAAATATGCAAAAAAGAGCGAATTTGAGTAAAAAGGGCTGAATTATGAAAATTTGACATAGGGCATCGATGAAGAGGTCGATGGCGCCGACGACGTAATTTTCCCGAGAGTTCAGAATATATTTCGTGGGAGGCCACCAACGGCGGAGGTGGAGACTGCCGACAGCGTGGCTAGTTCAAATCTCTGTTTCTAGAAGGCCGCCGATGGCGGAGCTTGAGGCTGCCGACAGAGGGATCAATGGTTCTTTCACAAAATACATCGAATGTGGATGGTTTTTGAAGGGATGCTTGGAAAACCCTCGGAGACTCTTCAAAAACATTAAAAAGAACCATTATAGGCCGAATAAATGTCCTTTTGGAGTCCTCTAAAAGTCACTAAGAGTCTTTAAAAAGTTCTATTTGAGTTTTTTAATAGATACTTAGTGTTCAATTAGAGAGTCCACTAGTGTCCATTGTTATTAGTGAGTGTTAAATACTAAGTTCAAAGAGAGATAACAAGAGGAATTCTTCGAAGGATTGTACGAATGGAAGGGAAGTGAGAGATCTCTTCTACATTGCCGTTTCGAAGGAGAATTCCGCATTCTATTAAGAAAGGAAGAGATTCAGAGGAACTTCAAGGAGTTTGCTTGGAGAGAAATTTAAGATAAGTTGTGTTTTTTATACTTTAGTTTGTAGAACTTTATTTTTATATATGAAATCCAAGTTTTATTGCATCCTCTCGATGAATTCTAAGTAGTTGTTCTGCCTTTCTCCTTGTTTTGATATTTTTGTGAAATGATAATTTAATTTAGTGTGCCATAAAAGTTTAAAAGAAGTTATGATAATCTTTTACTTAATTCTTAATTCACTTTCAATCTGTCTAATTGAAAAGTTAATATCTGTTGAGTTTGACAACTATAGTTAAGATTACATCCGAGATTCAAGGAGATCAAATTCTTTGGAAGCAGGGGTGCAATTAAATAGGGAAATAATATTCATCGGGCATAGAATTAGAGATTTTAGAGTGACAGGCCAAAATCCTTAATTCGGTCCTATCGTTTGGGTGCTGAAGTGTAGATGTTAGCCCTCAGGCGAGGGGAACGTGGGAGCTCCGATGTGAGAGCCGGTATACTCCCAGCCTAGTCACAGATTCACTAACCAAGCATAGGATTAGTCAATGTTCTTTATGCCCGAACCAAAGGGCAAAGAATAGGTATGCTCTTGTTTGGCACAACACAATCTTAAACTAATTCTAATTATCTATTCACTTAAATATCTTAACAAAGGAGAAAAATTCTTGCATGTATATATTTAAACTTCACTTTAGTAGAATTAGTTATCTGTTAGTAGAACTAGTTTAACTTAAACTTCATAGTATTGTCGATTGCGTATTAGTGACAAATAGGCAATTTTGATTTAGTTGTGATTCTAAATTGATTTCTATAATCCTAAGTTTGTAGCCTCTAAAATATTCCTTATGGGATCAATATCCAGGACTTCACTAGAGCCCTGTATTACTTGAATGATGCATATACTTGCGTTGATTAGTAACTCTACGATTAAAAGAATATATAACATACTTGTTACAGAAATTTAAATTACGCACGATACACGGAGTTGGGTCAAGTGTTTAGCGCCGTTGCCGGGGAATACAATTGAATATAATATAATTGAATATAACATAATTAGTGTAACAGATGATTTAGGACTGTTAGAAAACTTTTTAAAAGAATTGCAACTTATTTAGTTAACTGTTTTGCTGTGTATTTATTTCGATTGTAAACGTAAATTTGGTTCTGAAAATCTTATACCCTACGATTCGAAATTAGAACGCACTGTTAGGAGAATTAGAAAACTAAGAAAAGAACCTATAAATTTTGAAACAAAGGAAAACAACGTAAACAACCAAAGAATAGATGATGAACATCAATCTAGACCACTAAGAGATTACGCTAACCCTACATTAGATGAAATTCACTTAACTATCCAAAATCCTGATGTAGCTGCTAATTCATTTGAGCTTAAACCTGCAATTATCCAAATGGTACAAAACAATCAATTTGGTGGAACTTCAAATGAAGATCCTAATTTACATCTAGCAAGTTTCTTAGAATTTTGTGCTACTTTTAAGTACTACAGTGTCTGATGATGTTGTCAAACTTAGAATTTTTCCTTTTTTGCTAAGGGATAAGGCTAAGGCTTGGTTTAAGTAATTAACACCTAGATCTATTAGAACATGGGGAGAACTTTCACAAAAATTCTTATCAAAATATTTTCCACCATCTAAGACTGCTAAGCTTAGAAATGATATCACATATTTGAGTCAGTATGAGGGAGAATTGATATATGAATCTAGGGAAAGATTTAAAGGACTTCTTAGGAAATGTCCACATCATGCTTTTCCAGATTGGTTAATTTTTCAAATATTTTATAATGGATTAGTAGGATCTCTTAGATCTATTATTGATGTTGCTGCTGGTGGATCACTAATGTCTAAACCTTTTGAAGAAGCCTATACGTTAATAAAAGAAATGGCTACCAATAATTTTCATTGGCCTGCTGAAAGGGTAAATCCTAGGAGAGTAGCCAGTATTCATGATTCTGATGCTTTAACTATGATAGTTTCTTAAATTGATACTCTTTCAAAGAAAATAGATCCATACGAAATGAATCTTTCTCAAACACCTCCAGTTTTAGAAGAAAATTCATTGGCACAAATTGCAGATTCTTAATCTTTATATGAAACTATAAATTTAATAAATAATAGACAAAATGAACCTTATTCAAACTATTATAATCTAGGTTGGAAAAATCATCCAAACTTTAATTGGAATAACCAAGGTAATGCCAATCCTGTTAATCCTCAGTGGGGGAACAATCCCGTAAACACATTAGGAAATATAAACAACCAGGGTAATTCTAATTATAGACCTTCTAATCCACAATGTTTTTATAATAATTCATAATTTAGGGAGAAGAAGTTATCTATGGAAGAATTAGTTTTGAATATGAGTAATCGAATTACAAAGTCGACGAGATACTATTAAAAACATAGAAAACCAATTGGGGCAAATCGCTACTGCACTAAGAAAATAGACCTATTGGAACTTTACCTAGCTATGTTGAAGTAAATCCTAAAGATCAAGGAAAAGAACAAATTAAGGCTATTCAATTGAGAAGTGGAAAAGAGTTGGAAACAAAAGTTAAAAAAGAAACTTTAGTTAAAAATGAAAAAGAAGAAACTGAAGGAGAAAATGAAAGTTTATATCCTGATTTTCCTCTGAAGCCTATGAAAATTACTATTGAAAGACCTCCATCACCATTTCCTCAAAGGCTAAAGCAAAAAGGTAAAGGAAAAAGATTTGCTAAATTCTTAGACATTTTAAAAAAATTGACAATAAATATTCCTTTTGTTGAAGCTTTGGAATAAATGCATGATTATGTTAAATTTATGAAGAATATACTCAACAAAAAGAGGAAGTTACTAGAACATGAGACTGTTGCAGTCAATGAAGAGTGTAGTGTTATAATTCAAAGAAAGCTTCCTGAAAAACATAAAGATCCTGGTAGTTTCACTATCTCATGTGCTATTTGTGAAAATTTTTGTGGGTGAGCATTATGTGATTTGGGAGCTAGCATAAATTTGACGCCTCTATCAAATTTTAAAAGGTTGGGAATTGTAGAGATTGCACCAACTTCTGTAACTCTACAGTTAGTTGATCAATCTATTACACATCCTAAAGGATTTGTAGAAGATGTTCTGGTCAAGGTTGATAAGTTTATCTTTCTCGTGGACTTTATCATTTTATATATGGAAGAAGATAAAGAAATTCCAATCATTTTAGAAAGATCATTCCTAGCTACAGGAAGAAGAATGATAGACGTTCAAAAAGTAGAATTGAAAATAAGAGTAAATGATTAAGAAGTAACCTTTAACATCTTAAAGTTAAGGAAATATCCTTCAATAGAAAAAGATGATGAATGTTTCAGAATGGATATATGTGATTATCTAAAAAGAGAATATTTCAAGGAAAATTATTAATAAAAAGAAGATATAGAAAAAAATAATTGTGATGAAAATGAAAGTGAAGAAGCCGATTATATTCAGGAGAAATTTGAAATGCTCAATTCAACAACACTATAAAATGAAACATTAATTCCATCTGTTGTAAAACACCCAAAAATTGAATTAAAAAATCTTCCAAATCATTTGAAGTATGTATTTTTAGGAGAGTTTTGAACATTACCAGTAATTGTATCCTCAAACTTAAATGAAATTCTAGAATAAAAATTAATGGATACATTAAAAAAATACAAAAATGCTTTTGGTTGGACTTTAGCTGATATTAAAGGACTTAGTCCTTCGATTTGTATGCACAGAATTTTATTAAATGAAGAACATAAACCATAGAATTGATCCACAAAGGAGACTGAATCTGATTATGAAAGATGTAGTTAAAAAAGAGATTTTAAAATGGTTAGATGCTGGAATTATATATCCAATTTTGGATAGTACTTGGGTAAGTCCAATTCATTGTGTTCCTAAGAAAGGAGGAGTGATTGTCGAAGCACATGAAAATAATGAATTAATACCTATCAGACAATTTTCTGGATGGAGTATTTGTATTGACTATCGAAAATTAAATGTCCCCACTCGAAAAAATCACTTTCCTCTTCCTTTTCTAGACCAAATGTTGGATATACTTACTGGACATAAGTATTACAATTTTTTGGATGGATTTACTGGTTACCATCAAATACCTATTCCTTCTGAGGATTAAGAGAAAACAACATTTACTAGTCCTTATGGAACTTTGCTTTTCGAAGAATGCCTTTCGGATTATGTAATGCACCTGCAACATTCCAGAGATGTATGATTTCTATCTTTAGTAAGTTAATTGATAATGGAATAGAAGTATTTATGGATGATTTCTCTATGTTTGGAACTTCATTCGACGCATGCTTAAATCATCTTGAGAAAAGTTTTGGAGCTATGCGAAGAACTAACATAGTTCTAAATTGAGAGAAATGTCAATTTATGGTTTCAGGAGGAATTGTATTAGGGCGTAAAATTTCAAAAAAAGGCATGGAAGTAGACCTTGTAAAAATTCAAGTAATTGCTAAATTACCATGTCCTACTACAGTTAGAGGGGTTAGAAGTTTTCTTGGACATGCTGGTTTATACAGGCGCTATATTAAAGATTTTCCAAAAATTACCAAACCTCTATGCCAATTTTTAGAAAAAGATAAGAAATTTGAACTTACCGAAGACTGCTTGAATGCATTTGAAATATTAAAGGAAAAACTAATCACAGCACCTGTAATAGTTTCACCTGATTGGGAGAAACCATTTGAATTAATGTGCGATGCTAGTGATTATGCTATTGGAGCTGTTCTTGGTCAAAGATATGATAAAATTTTTAAAGTTATATACTGCGCTATTAGAACTCTTAACAATGTTCAAATTAATTATACAGTAAATTAACTATACAGTTACCGAAAAAGAGTTACTAACTATTGTGTATGCTTTTGACAAATTTATATCATATTTAATTGGAACTAAATGTATTGTGCATACTGATCACTTTGCTATTAATTATATGATGCAAAAGAAGGATACTAAACCAAGATTAAGTAGACGGGTACTTTTAAAGCAAGAATTTGATTTTGTGGTGATTGATAGTAAATGAACTGACAATCAAATTGCTGATCATTTGTCGAGACTGGAATATCATGAATCATCTAATACCTACAATGAAATTACGGACAATTTCCCTAATGAAAAACTTTATAATATTAATGAGTGGAAAATACCTTGGTATGCTGATATTGTTAACTATATAGTAAGCAATATTTTGCCACCTATGTTAACTCTGCAGCAACAGAAAAAATTCATTCATGATGCAAAAGCATATTTTTGGGATGAACCATATTTATATAAGCAATGTAACAATCCTTTTATTAGGAGATGTGTGTCATATTAAGAAACTGAACAGATTATTCAAAAGTACCATGATTCTGAATTTGGAGGACATTTTGGTATTGACAAAACTACGCATAAAATTTTGCAAGCTGGATTTTATTCGCCTACACTTTTTAGAGATGTTTACAGATCAAAACTTGTGATAGATACCATCGAGTAGGTAATATATCTAGAAAAAATGAAATGCCTCTGAATTTTATGTTAGAAGTGAAAATTTTTTATGTTTGGGGATTAGATTTCATGGAACCATTTATTTCTTCATTTGAGAACTTATATATTTTAATTGCAGTTGATTATGTATCAATGTGGATTGAAGCATAAGCTTTACCTCATTGTGATGCTAAAAGTGTTTCAAGATTCTTAATGAAAAATATTTTCACAAGATACGGAATGCCGAGAGTGATTATCACTGACGGAGGATCCCATTTTAGGAATAAATATTTTCAAAGATTGAAAGAAAAATTTAATATTGCTCTTAAATTATCTGTTGCCTATCATCCTCAAACTAGTGGTTTAGCTGAAGTTTCTAATCGTGAGATCAAACAAATTTTAGAAAAGACTGTAAATCCTAGTAGAGTAGATGGGTCTACGAGACTGGATACTGAATTATGGGCATACAAGACTCCTTATAAAACTCTTATTGGTATGATTCCTTACAAACTTATATATGGAAAAACTTGTCACTTACTAGTAGAATTGGAGCATAAAGCATACTGGGCAATTAAAGAATTCAACTATAATTTGAAAAATGCTAGTGAGAAGAGATTGTTGCAATTGAATGAATTAGAAAAATTAAGAAATTAATCTTACAATAACGACATAATTTATAAGAAAAAACTGAAGTTAATGCATGATTGGAAGATTAACCAGAAGAACTTTGAACCAGGACAAGATGTTTTGCTTTACAATATAAGGTTGAAATTATTTCCTAGGAACTTGAAGTCTCGTTGGTTAGGACCCTGTCGGCATATTTTTAGGTTGTGTGTTGTATTTTGAAAAGTGGACACCTAACAGAAATTGTCAGCGAATTTTAAATTTTAAATTTAATTTAAATATATATATAATTTGGAAAGTAGCATTTGATTTTGAAAATTATTTTAAGTTTGTAAATTTTAAGATATTAAATCAAACTGATCTCACATCCCGAATAGGTTATATAAACGAGCACTGCACCACAAACCGTGTATCTATCCCAAAGAATAGACACACTACTTGATGATGAGGCTCGATTAAATAAACTAAAAGATTTGTGACATCCGTTTGGTCTGTGAACCAATTTTTTAAGCCGACAAGTTCCCCTGCTTAATACAAAGCAACTAAGCAGGGTTTATATTACCGGGTTTCTTAAAGTTCCCTATAAGGGCAAGCCCCTATAGTTAATTACATCTTAAATGACGGGAATTGGTCCCTGAAAAAAAAAAAATTATGCCTTGATTTTTATCAATTTCTAAGGATATTATGCTTTAATGAAAGGTATTTTAGTGTATTTGGATGTAAGTGATGTAAAAAGGTCCAATAAAGGAAAAAGGATGAAAAAGGAGCAAAAATGGAGCAAAATACAAGAATTATAAAAAATTATGGCCTGGCACCTAGGCGCCAGAAGTTGGCACCTAAGCGCCAGACTCGATAAAGAAACTGTCACATTTTTGACGACTTTTGGACGGTGTCGGCATATTTTTAGGTTTTAAATTTGGTTTAAATATATATATATATATATATATATATATATATAATTTAGAAAGTAGCATTTGATTTTAAGTTTTCAAGGTATTGAATTTTAGAATTTCAATAGGGAATGGATCAAGTTTGGAAAGTTTTGTTTTGGGAATTCAAAGGAAGAAAGGTAGGAGAAATTACAGATTTGAAGCGAACTTCGGTAATTTCCCAACTATCCTATTATTTGGCTTGAATTTAGGAAAGTTCTAATGTTTATTTAATGTTTCGATCTTGCCAATTTTAATTAATTAGGACTTATGTTCGTATGACATGATCATACAAATAGCCTCGAAGATGTGAGGGTTTATGTCGTATCGAACGACTACCTCGGAGTCCTAAGACCGGTTAGGGCTTAATTTGCAATGCAATTGCTCAACAAAAGGTTGAGGATTTATGTTGCACTAGGCAGACTACCTCGAGGTTCTATGGTTTGGTTATTTAATTCTAAGAAATTTTTACTGAAGTAGACTCAGGTTTTACTAACGACGATGGTCGTGCTGCCCACCATGCTCCGAGCTCTTTGTTGTTGCAGAGATTTAGTTTTAGAAGATTGTAATCGAAAGAGAAGAGAAGAGTTTGGTTTTAGAAATCTTAAAGTCCAAGTGTTTTTTTAGTGTTTTAATTAAAACAAATCTTAAAGTTGATTATAACAACACCGGTTAAGATCCCACGGTTCCATCCTTCCGGCATCGTTATTTTTATCGGATTCACTTAGTCCAGATGAATTTGCTAAGCTCAACTAAATGAGTTCCACACTTTCATTTAGATCATGGGAAATCTCGTTAGCAACACGTAGGTTACACCATCCGAGGTATTCCCGATCATCCAACAAGACATTTTAATTTAGTTGTATTTGTAATTTTGTGTTCTGTTTGTGATTAAATTTTGAGTTGTTTTATATTTTGAAATGTTGTGACGGTGAATTTTATCTTGTAATGACTTTTAATTCGAGTTTTGGTTTCGGTTTTAGGGACTATCTAAAGGTGTGGGTTTTCATGCAACGAGTTGTTTATCATGCGAGAAAAGTAATGTGCAGTTGCAATAAAGTAAATTGCGAGGAGGTAAATTTCAATAAAACAAAAGCGTACACTGGAGGGTCTTCCCGTCATCCCAAGCTGCACTTAAACACAATTTAGGATATTTAATCATTTAAAGCGAGTTCTAGGTGAAGGCTAAGGGAAGGGTTATGGTTTTACACGAGGTCCTACTCCTATAGTTAGTCATCTCCTATGACGTCTAGGTTCTTGTATTTTGGTTTTAGGACGATTTTCTTCATCAAAGAACAATTAAGTTCAATTGTTCTTATAAACATCCTATCATATTGAGGAAGTGCTTAAGGCGAATCTTAAACATCTTTTATATACCTCTAGGATTGTTTTAAGTCCAAGAGAATTTAATTATACAAAATGAATTAATCATCCGGGAGTTCGAGTTTTGTTATCTTGCTCGATGAACTAGGACATTTGAATATCACTATGAGTGAAGTAATACTTCACTTAACACTCCGTTTAGGAGTTATGACAACATGAGCTTTTGAGGGAAAATTAATGTTAAGTGATTTGTGATTTAATTTAATTTCAATTAATGGGTTTAAGTTTGGAATAGTGTTCGAGTTGTTTTAGATTTATTTTGAATTCTTTATGTCTTTGGTGATGTTATATTTAATTCAATTTAATTTAATTTAATTTTAGTTTAATTTAATTTGGTTTAGTTTTACTTTCAATTTAATTTTATTTAATTTAATTTAGTTTTAATTTTATTTTAACTTGATTTTATATTTTTTTTATTTAATCTAATATGTTTTAATTTAATTTAATTTTATTTAATTTAATATGTTTTAATTTAATTTAATTTAATTTAATTTAATATGTTTTAATTTAATTTAATTTAATTTAGTTTAATATAGTTTAATTTAAATTTAATTTAAACTTTTTTTAAATTTTAATTTAATATTTTATATTTTAAAGATGATTTAATTTAATTGTTAAAATATTAATTTAATTGAAATTTTGGAAGGATTTAATTTAAATGTTTTAACTTTAATTTAATTTTATGATTAAGTCTTTTAGCGTTTTAAATCTTGAATTTCGATTATCATTTTAATTAGGAATTAAATGTTATTGAGGTGATTAATTTAGGGATTTTTAAATTAAAGAATAAATCTCTTCCTAATAATATCCCTATTTTAATAATTCCAATTCTTTTATTATTCTTCAAGTTTAATCGATTATTTAATTAAGGTTTATTTTAATTATTTTCAAATTGTTAGGTAGGTTTCCACCCTTTAACTACCTAAGTTTCAAACATCCAAAATCAACTTAGTATCAAATATTTTACCCACCCATTTAATTAAACCTAAAATTTTTAATTATAGGTTAAAATTTTAATTACCATTTTGCCCTTTAAACTTACTAATTCCATAACTCACTAAATTGAGCTTAAATGAATTTGAAATTTTTATGTGACTTCACTCATATGTCAATCAAGACATCAGAGAAGAAAATGTGATTTTTCTGTATTTAATTTATTTATGTAATTATTTTTGGTGGAAAATAGGGATTTTCAAGGAAAATTTAATAATATGTCCAAGGGAAAGTTTCTGTCCTTAAGAAAATTATGGGACATTCCTATTGACTAGAGGACCACTTGGACCAATTTTAGTGATTTTTTGAATTATATTATTTTTATTATAATTATTTTGAGTTTTGGAGTATTAATTAATTTAAAAATAAAATAAAGATTGAAAAATGAATTTTTTTATTTTTCAAAAATCTCTTTGATATCAAGGAAACTAGAGAATCAATTTTTATAATTTTCTGTTTTTATTTTGATTTATTAGAATTATTTTAGTTGAAATGCTAGAAAATACATTTTTTTTTATTTTAAAATTACCTTAGGGCTTTAAAATTTAATATCTCATCATAGAGACTTAAGAAAAATATGGGATTTGTTCCTAAATGATTAAAATTCAAAATATGACATTTAGGTGAATTTTATTATTTTTGTGATTTTTATTATTTTTTAATTATTAAAATATTAAAATAATGCAAAAAATCAATTTTTTGAGAAAATTGTAATTTTAATTTTCTTAAATTCCCCTGATATTAGAGAGGCTCCAAAACCAATTTGGAGAATTTTTGAAAAGTATTTTGAAAGTTATGAATTTTTGAAGTTTAAGTTTGGCTAAATGACTTAATCAACCCATTTGATAGAGCTAACCAATTCCAATTGACTTCAAACTTTTATGGTGGGTTCCTCTGATCCTAAAGGTCAGTGGAGAATTGATTTCAAGTCAATTTGATGTATGATTATCTCTAATTAATTAAAGTTCCATTTTGTGTGTTTAAGCCAATTAGGGTTATTCCAAGTGAGTTAACTCAAAACCTATTTTCCCTAGGGTCCTCTGGTCATACGAAACCTCTCCAAATTTTCCTAGAATTTATTTCACAACATGCTAATTATTGGAATTAAAATACTCAGAATAATGACCTAGAATTAAAAAATCAATAACTCTTCATAGGGATGGCCTCTGACTTTCGAAAATTCAGGGAATGTCCCCAAATTCAGAGGCATCAAAAGCCACATGGGCTCGTGCCATGGTGAATTGTATACATGCATGGAGAATTGAAAATGTGCGGAGAGTAAATAAACCATTAAAAATCAAATATTCGATGAAATTAAATGATTTCTTTTCCACATTATTCTCTTCGATTCCTGTGACGAGAGGGTATTTTTATTTTAGTTTTATGATTTTTCTACACAAAATTATGGATTTTTGAAGTTTTGGGTATTTAATAAATAAGAAAAATCCTATTTTCCTACTTAAGTGACGCGGCGCTAGCTCAACCTCGGCAGCTCCGGACGCACACGCATCATCTCTTAATTCGGCACCTCCATCCGACTCAGCGCTCCAGGGACCCGCGGTTCACGTACCATCGCGCTGTCCGGCTCGATCCAGACCGTCCGCTCGATACACGCTCGATCCAACGGCTCCCAGTCATCGTCTACGATTGGTGTGCACGTGTGACCGTCAACCTTCTAGCCCTAATTTCTCACTCGATTCTCAACGGATTTTTGTGTTCTTATGCTGTATGGATTAGTCTTGAAGAGACGAACACATGCATTGAAATTGATTCAAATTAAATGGAGAATCTCTATAAGCTCGGTAAGAAGAGTGAGTCCATACCTTTGCTCAGAGAAGTGAAGCTTCGATCTGAGAGTTGTGTCACCTTTGATTGGTTCCAAGCAAGCTCCAGATGAAGTCCCTTGGCTTGGTGAATTGTCCAAGTATGATTTCGACCACAGCCGATTACAAAGCTTGGAGTGCGGAATAGATGGGTGGCTCGGAGAAGGGGCTTTTGTTGGTAAACTTCTTCTCTTGGTTTGGTGAAGGTGTAGGACCGATCAATTTGGGGATTGGCTCAGCTGTGGAGAAGTGTCCTGGTTTTGGGCTTGGATTTCAACTCTGAAATTGAGCTCACAGAGAGGAAATGGCAGGGGGATTTCAGTGGGGATCAAGTTCTCTATGTTTGGGGAGTAGTCTAGAATGATTTTGGCAGAGTTTCCTTAAGGTTGGTTCAGCACGTCCTCCATGGCCGAGAGAGGTGGTGTTTAAATAGGAGAGGCTGGAGGGCCTCCCAGGGGGAGTTAGGGACTGGGATCGGTTGCTCTTGGCGAGGGAAGAACAGTTGCAATGGCCTGTGGGCATGGGGCAGCTCGGCGAGGGAGAATTTCGATGCTTGGCTCCTTCCGATGTCTCTGCCATGGCGTTTTCCGGCGACCTGGTGGATGGCCGGCCAGGCATGGGTCACCCTCAGGTTCAGGTGGGTCAGGGCTTGATGTTTGTGAAGTCAATTGGTGGCTTCCATGTGTAAATGGTTTAAATCAAAGTGGAATGGGGTAAGCGTGCATTTTGGCTCAAATTGGTCAAATGCATGGATTGGGCTAGGTGCACCTTCCCATGGCTAGTTTGGGCTGAAGATAAAGTGGTTTAGGTCGGCATAATTAGTGGGGAAGGGTCACCATCCAAGTACGATTAAGTTTAAGCAAGGTTTAGTGGAGTCGTGGAAGTGGCTAATCCCCTTAAGGGAATGTGGAAAGGGCCTCCTCCTCTTGCCATCTTGGATATGGTGTGGTGGAAAGTAGATCCCATGGCTCTCATGTGGCTCATGCATGGCTTCAACCCTCTTGGTGATTAGGGGTCTACAATCAAGTTTGTGTAGTTTTCAGGGAGTTAAGAGGTGTTTTGAAATTATAAAAGGTGGGTTCCACATCTAGTCCTCTAAATAGTCAAAGGAAAAGCCTAAGGCTAGATCCTAAGTACTAAAGAGAGAAGAGAAGACCTCATCGAAAATGAGGTCAACAAATGGACCCCGATAGGTGTGGTGTGCTATCCAAGCACACCGGGCGTATTAGAGTTGACCGAAGCGATCAACAAAACCAACGCAGAAGTCCAAGTGACAAACTTGGAACAGAGTATAAGAGTTTCCGCTGGGGAGTGTCAAGTATATCTCTGAGACTAGAGATTCCTGAACTCTCGCTGGGGAAAGGAAAAGGAGGTGAATCCCAAACCACATGATCTGGGGGAATTTTGATTTAGATTTCATTTTGTTTCAGTTTAAGTTTTGATGTGTGAGCTCAGATTTTAGTTTAAGTTTCAATTTAGATTGAATTTTATTAAAATTAATTTGAAGGGATTTGAACTTGAAATGAAAATTGGAATTTTGTGGTTTTAGATGTAACATCTTCAACCTCAAAAGAAAATTGAATTGATTGGATTGAATCATTACAATGAGGAGAGATCTCGGAAGCAATGCGGTATCGGACGTAAAATCCTCGACCCCAAAAATTTGATTTTGATGTATTTCATTGCGATAGGGAAAGAACCTAAAGCAATGCGATATCGGAGGTAAAATCCTCGACCCCAAAAATTTGATTTTGATGTATTTTATTGCGATTGGGAAAGAACCTAAAGCAATGCGGTATCGGATGTAAAATCCTCGACCCGAGAATTTGATTTTGATGTATTTCATTGTGATAGGGAAAGAACCTAAAGCAATGCGATATCGGATATAAAATCCTCGACCCCGAAAATTTGATTTTGATGTATTTCATTGTGATAGGAAAAGAACCTAAAGCGATGCGGTATCGGATGTAAAATCCTCAGCCACAAAAATTTGATTTTGATGTATTTCATTGCGATAGGGAAAGAACCTAAAAGCAATGCGATATCGAATGTAAAATTCTCGACCCAAAATTTGATTTTGATGTATTTCATTGCGATAGGGAAAGAACCTAAAGCAATGCGGTATCGGATATAAAATCCTCAACCCCAAGAATTTGATTTTAATGTATTTCATTGTGATAGGAAAAGAACCTAAAGCAATGCAGTATCGGATATGAAATCCTAAACCCCAAGAATTTGATTTTGATGTATTTCATTGCGATAGAGAAAGAACCTAAAGCAATGCGATATCGGATATAAAATCCTCGGCCACGAGAATTTGATTTTGATGTATTTCATTGCGATAGGGAAAGAACCTAAAGCATTGCAGTATCAGATGTAAAATCCTCAACCCCAAAAATTTTATTTTGATGTATTTCATTGCGATAGGGAAAGAACCTAAAGCAATAATCTATCGAATGTAAAATCCTCAACCCCAAAAATTTGATTTTGATGTATTTCATTGCGATAGGGAAAGAACCTAAAGCAATGCAGTCTCGGATGTAAATTCCTCAACCCCAAAAATTTGATTTTGCAAGATTTGTAGTGTTGATTTGAAAAGTGTGGAATTTTGGTGTTTCGATGATTTCATGAAAGTTGTAAAAGATTTTTGTGGAAAGAAACAGATTAGGAGGGAATACGTAGATGCTACACATCCCACTCAAAAGAGTTGATCAAAAGTTCGTTGGTTTGGATTGGATACAATTCCTCGCCATACGATCGAGTAGAAAACCTCGTGGCTCGTGTCGATGGAATCGGCAGCTTCCATCCCGGACGAGGAGAGAGTAGAACGGATTGGATTTCGGATTGGGAAGGTTGAGTTTGAATTTGATTGAGATTTGATTTGAGATCTGGAAGGTTGAATTTGAATTTTATTGAGATTTGATTTAAAATTTGTGTTCATTTTGTTTGTCCTTTAACGATTCAAATTTGTTTTATCGTTCATTTAATGTTCATGTGGATTTGGCGTTCATCATCATTTTTTTTTATATTTTTAAGGAAAGTTTTCTTTTATTCCTTTTGTTTCTTTTCTGTTCTTTGTTCGAAGTTCATTTAACTTTAATGGCGTTTCCCAGTTAATTTGCACAAAAGAGGTGAAGGCCAAAATGTGACTTGGTCGCTTTCATTCCAATCATGTCAAAGATACATCTTACTACTTGATCTGGAATACATCTCATACAATCCATGTTGACTCGAAACGGACTATGTATGATCTTTGTCGATCTATCCAAAAAGGCATCTGTCAAAAATCCATGTCTGAATAGTGAGGTACATGGTCAATAACATCACCTTCCAAGCCATCCTTGGCAAGGATGTCGTATGGATGTACGTTGGAGGTGTGATATTTTCCAAGTAACTCACAGCTCGTAAGGACGGAGGCTCTCTAGCTCTGGGTTTGGCTGGAAGTGGTAAGGTGCTTTCCTGTCATCCAACCTTCTGAAACTACCATTGGTACTCCTCGTATGCAATGTTTAGCGACATTTGCTCCGTTTCCCTTTAGTATCATGACAGAACCTACCAGTAATCTTATCTTTACTGGCCCTCGGCACTCACCTGGGCCTGCTATCCGGAGGTCAGATCCGAACATGATATTACACTCGTTCAGAAAAGAAACTGTGCAGAAAGGTCGACAAAGTTGTGGGGATCGATGTGTGGGGGTATGCGATCACCCTTTTTGTAAATGTTAATGATGCAGGCGTTGGGTATGCAATCTGCTGGCGGTACCCTCCATGTTATCATTCTCTTTACCATCCTTTTGATGACTAATGGCATTGGATCTACCTTGCCATGACAGAGTATCCCCGGTGGGTTTCCCTTCCTGTCTTCTGCGAAGTTGTAGCAGCATCTACATTGTATTGTAATTCTCCCTTTCCCTGACATCCATCTCCGGGGTTCTGAGTAAGTGTTTTATCTTTGGCGGCCTGCTCGACCCATTCTTTTCAAATCCCGGATGCAGTCCACGATTTGTTGTTGTTCGTATTCGAGAACACGTTTGTATGTAGCTCGAGGCCTTCTAGTATATTGATCCTCCCTCTAATTCTCTCGAAGTATTCAAAAGTTTGCTTCTCGACATTCTGCTTTCTTTCTAGCTCGAATTCTAGAATAATCTACAAATGGCGAGGCCTGGTGACGTACTGTGGGATATATGGCTCAATCCCTTCGCGTTCTCCTGCATACCTCGGCACCTCGGGGATGGTCTCTGTTGGGACATCCTCCGGGGTTGCTTCTGCAACAAGGTCATGCATTACTTGTGGCTTTATCTGGTGGCGTGGTAGCCTTCCTTCTTCTGATCTCCTTAAGATTTCCCTGGTCTCTTCTGTTATCCTCGAGGCTGGCCTCCTTTCTTCAGGTTCCTGGCGAACCGGTATCCTTGAATTATATACACTGGTGGTAGCGACTGCCTCGTCGCGCTGGTCCGCTGCTAGTTTAGTTAACATCTTGCGGATACGACAATTTTTATTTCTTCGCTGAGTTGTTGTGAGAGTAGCTCTTCGTACTTCTTGAATCTCTGTGGGCACGGCGCTGACGAGCTTGCTCTCTGCTGTAGCGACTACAGACTTGATTCTCTTGTCCTCCTTAGTGTTTGTTTTCCTTTTCTTGCTGCTGGGTTGGTGGGTTGGGCCACCCACTTTCATTCTTGTCGGCCCGGGCGGTTCCTCTCGGTCAGTCGGGACCCGGTCACCTTCCTAGTATTGCGAGCCTGCTGGTGCAAAGTTTGAGTCAATCTTTATTATCGCTCCATCTTTCACCCTCTTTTCGTCGAGTGCAAGGCTTACACCATTTCTAAAGTTCAGGACCAACCGCCCGTTCGACATTTCCCTGCTAAAAGACAAGGAAAAGGATCAGGGGCGGTACTAAGAACAAGAACATTAAGAAAATGTTTATTGGAGACAGAGTTTTCTTTTTCTCTTTTTTTTATTATTCCTTTTGTATTTTTAAATTCAACAGGAATGAAGTGGGAAAAGATCGGGAAAAAGATTTTGATTTGGAAGAGAGAACAAGGAAAATTTTATTATCATGATTTTATTTATTTTAGCTCATTTTTTTTTATTTTTGGGTTCAGGCCCAGTCATAAGTAATTACTTTGTCCGTGCTTCTCGGGATGAAGAATTCATTCCTTCGAAACATCAGGTAGCATAATACTTCTTCAAGTATCGTCCGTTGATCGGAAGCATATGTCGTTCTCCTTGGAAATTCACTGGCTGGTAGGAGCCTCTCGAGTGAGGCTGCACTCGACCATGGCTTGTCCTTCCCGAGTGGGTTCATATTTTCCTCCTATCTTGCGGTGTGCAAGGATAGGTCTCTTGAGAACGAGAACTAAGTCACCAACTTTGAAGGTTCTTGGGCGGACCAGTCTGTCATGGGCTTGAACCATCTTAGCTTGGTATAGTTCTAAATTCTGCTGTGCTGCAAGTCTTTTCCCTTCCAGGTTTTCCAACTCCTCGAGTCGTAATTTAGCATTCTCTTCTGTCGTGATTTTGTTTGCAACTGCGATTACGAGTGAAGGAAGGCTTGGACCTCTAAGGGTAACACTTTGCCTCGAACCCATACACCAGAGCGTAAGGTGTAGCTTGAGTAGGAGTTGTGAAGGTTGTCCGGTAGGCCCATAAGGCTTCTAATAACTTCTCGTGCCAATTTCTCTTATTATCATCCAAAGTTTTCTTTAAAATTTGAACGAGAGTTTTATTAAAAGCCTCAGCCAGGCCGTTTGCTCTTGGATAGTAAATTGTTGAATACCGCCAGTCGATTCCGTGTCTCCTGACAAAATTATTGATTTGCGTGCTTCTGAATGCTGACCCATTATCTGAGATGATCCTGCGCGACACTCCGAAAAGGTAGACAAGTTGGTTCTTGAAAAACTGTAGCACGTGGTATGCTTTCACTTCTGCGAGTGGAGCCGCCTCTGCCGCTTGGAAAAGTAATCCGTAGCCGCAAGAATGAAGCGATGTCCTTTTGAAGATAGTGGTTCGATTGGACCCTCTATATACGTGCCCCAACATTCAAATGGCCACGACGTAATTGTCGGATGTAGCACATTTGGAGGTTGGTGTAGAACCACTCCGTGCACTTGGCATTGGTGTCAGCTCTTGGCGATTTTCATGCAGTCGGTCATCATCGAGGGCCAGTAGTACCCTAGTCTTTTAATTTTCATTTTCATCTTCGGACCCGACTGGTGAGTGCCACAGAGTCTTGAATGCACCTATTTAACAATTTCACGGGCCTCAGACCCGCTTAGGCATCTTAGCCACATTTGATCAAAAGACCTTCTGTATAACGTGTTGTTTATTAATGCGTAGGACAGAGTTCTTTTCTTGATACGATGGGCTAACGACCTATCATCTAGTAGTTTTCTATTTGCAGGTAGTACGATAATGGGTCGTCGCTGATCTTCGTGTTTTTCATCCTTCTTGCAACTAATTCTTTTTCTTTTTCGATTTGTGTATTGTGTACATGTCGAGTCTGTGATAGGACTCGACGTCGAGTGAAGCGACACTTCCATCGATTCATCTTGCAAGCGAGTCAAATTCTTTTGCGAGGCGGGCTAACGCATCTGCTAAAGCGTTTTCTTTTCTGGGAATTATGTAGATCGTCACATTTGGAATCTGTTCTAACAACTGTATGGCATATTGGAAGTATTGCTCGAGTCTTGGCTTTAAAATTCTTTATTGTCTGGCGATCTGTTGAATGATTAACTGCGAATCCTCGTAGTTGTTGATGTTTGTTATCCCCATTTGAATAGTTAATTCCAGTCCTGTTACGAGAGCTTCATATTCTGCTTCATTGTTTGTACATGGCTCTGTCAAGTGGTAGGAGTATCTTAACATCCCCCGCTCCGGTGTTATAAAGATTAGTCGATTCTGCCTTACCGAGACACTTATCACTTAAGATTCTTCATCTTTGTGTGCTGAATATGCTCCGTCGAAATATAATTCCCAACGTCGATCATCGGGGTCTTCTAAGCTCATTATTTGTTCATCGGCAAGTCGTCATTGAGAGGAGATTCGCCGACGAAAGGGTGTCTTTGCGAGAAGTCTGCTAGGACTTGTCCTTTACGGCACGAAGAGGCACGAAAGTTATATCGAATTACAATAATATCATTGACCACCTGGCAAGTCTGCTAGAAAGCATTGGACGGGTCATCAAGTATTGCAGTGGATTAAATTTTGAGATCAGGTTGACCTTATGAGAAAGCTTGTAGTGCCTGAGCTTTTAAGCAACGAAGATTAGGGCCAAACAGTGCTTTTCAATTCTGGGATACTTTATTTCCGTCGGAAGTAAACGACAGCTTACGTAGTAAAGAGCATTTTCTTTACCCTCATAATTGACCTGGGCTAACAGGGCTCCGAGTGAGTCGTCCAAAGCCGCGATATAAAGTATCAACGGTCTACCTGAGACTGGGGCTGCTAAGACAGGAGGTGTCATTAAATATTGTTTAATGTCCTCGAAGGCCTTCTAGCATTTCTCTTCCCAAATAAATTTGACATGCCTTGTTTAAATCCACACAAATTCTGATTTGACCATTCTTCTTCTTGACTGGTACCACATTGGCTAACCAAGTCAAGTATTGTTCTTCACGGAAAAATTTGGTGTCTATTAGCTTTTTAACTTCAGCTATGACTTGTTGTTCAATTTCTAGACGCATTCTTCTGGGACCTTGTCTGACTGGAACAGAAGTAGAATCCACTCCTAGCTTATGGACTGCGACTTCGGAGCTAATCCTGGCATCTCATCGTAGCTCCAAGCAAAATAGTCTTTAAATTCCATTAATAACTTGATTATTTCTTCAGAGTCTTCTTTATTGAGTAAGGAGCTAACAAAGGTAGGTCTAGGCTTTACGCTAGTACTTAAGTTAACTTCTGTTAACTCATCTATTGTAGATTTGATCTCTTCTTCGAACTCTGGTGGAGCGTTTCCAATTTGTAAATCTTCAAGTTCTTCTGTAGTTTCCATGCAGTTTTCATTAGACTCGCAAGTGACAACCAAGCAAAATTCAGTATTCTCAACTGATCCTACTGTGCCGAATCCGAGACCATGCTTTGAATTGGGTGGACGACCGGAGTTATTCCATAATTTTTCAAAATGTTGTCATTGACCTCTTGTCTATTGTCGAGGTAAGAAACCATGCTGAATTAAATTTTGAACACAAGGATAGTACCACTCAAAAGGCAATTCCATTAATTCGGAAGAAGTGACATCTTCAAATTGTACATTATTTTCAGTTTTGGAGGAAGGAGCACCACGGTAGAATTTGATGGGCTTTGTACCGCTGCAACGTACCTCTTTGACCACCATACCCTCGATCTTATTAGAATGGATAGGGTCATAGTATGTACATAGTAGTTAATCTTCTCGTACATCGATTTATATTCCTCGTTCTTTTCATCTTCGAGAGAAATCCTGAATTGCGGCTTCTTCCAACTTATTGTCGCTGCTTCTTGCTTGATCTCTTTTTCTTCTTCGAGAGCTGTCTTCCCGATCAATATTGATGGCTGGTTTCCTCTGTCCAACTGTCTTAACGTCTCTGTCACGACCTCGTCCCCGGCCTCGACCTCAGATGCGAGGTGTGGAGAAACCTTCACCATCTCGCCGTAAGGGAGTGGTGAGTGACTGTTGGATTAGAACTTCAGGTTCTTCGTCGTCTCGAAATTCCATTGCTTCATTCGTTATGGTATCTCTGGAGAAGATTGTTTTCTTCAGAGGTACATAATAAGTTGCATCTTCATGGATTCCAATTTCATGTACGGAGAATGGCTGTAAGTCACCTTTGATGCAGCTTGTTCCCCTCCGTCGTAGTATTTGATGCAACGATGTAGGGATGATGGTACCATCCTGTTTTCATGTATCCATGGTCGGCCCGAGTAGAGAGTTGAATGACATTTCGAATCGATTATGTGAAATTTCGCGGTTGTCTTTGCTAAGTCACCGGTCTTCATTAGCAGTGTTATTGATCCGAGGGCTCTTTCTCCTTTCTGGTTGAATCCTCTTAATAATATTTTGTCCGCTTCGAGCTCGCGAGCATCAATTTCCGAGTATGCTAGTGTTTGAAGATTCATTATATTGATTGATGCTCCTGGATCCACAAATACTCTGGAGAGTGTAAACTTCCCAATTGTAATTGAAATGTACAACAGTCGGTTGTGGTCTGCTGTCCCAAGTAGTAGGTCATTGTCCATGAAGGTAACACCTAGCTGTTCCTTTAACGAGCAAACCTCATCTAAGGAATCTACGGTCATTTGAGCTAAGCGAATTTACTGGATCAAGCGAGGCCTTGATCGAGCTTCTCTCATCTCCTTTGATAAGATGAGAGCGTCATGGATGCTTAGTTTAGCTGGTAGTTTCCTAAGATGGGCTAGCACGTTGTAGTCCACTTTATTTCCATGTGTCTCGATTTCTTCTCGAATGGGTATTTCTTCTGCTAGGGGTTGGTTCTTCTGAACAACCACCTACTTTCCTTTGTCCTTTGGACCCATTCTCGGAGGTAGAACTCTTCCACTTCTTAAGTTGACTTCGTAATTTCTCTCGAATCTAGTATTGAGTTTGCTTAGTGTCTCGCTTTGAATCGGAATGACGGGTTCTTCTAGATTGGCTTCGGATTACGAAGGCTCTAACTCTGTTGTGATTGGAGCTCCTCGAAACTCGCAAATAGATTCATTGCTTGTTGAACTCTCGTAGCCTCCTTGTTGGATGTCTTCTTTGTCATTGTGATCGTCGAGATTGTGTATGATTTGAGAATTGTTACTTGTATCGGAATCGATGTCCGGATTAGGTTGGTTGTCGCTAGTTACGTAATCGTTAGAAACAGTCAAAACGTAGCCAGCGCCATAATCCTTATCATTATGAGATCCCACCGGAGTGAGTAAATGATCATACAGAGTCAGAGGTTCGAGGGATTTCTCCCCCGAATTAGAAACAACCATCCTAGGATAAGCAGCCCCTAGCCTAGCCTTAAGAGCCTCGGTCTTTTCTTCTTCATCAATTTTCCTCTTTTCTTTAATCGTCTCTTGTTGAGGTGGTTCTTCTATCGCAAGTGATAGTCCGACTTGACAGGTTTCGAACTTTGAATTGAGGCTCGCACCGAAGTGGTTTGGATGCGATCCAAAATCTTCTTCGAAGACTTTGTCCAGGTGGTAGTCCATCCATCATCAGTCGCATAGGGATCTATCGGAACAATGAGATCCGTCGAGATAACATTGACGGAACCTCCTTTCTGGGGTTCCTTCACGTATTCCTTCGGGATCGTTATGTTCCCTTTTTGGAGATTGTCGTTGAGCCAACTTTTGAAGGTAATACAATCTTACATCTTGTGTCCAAGCATCCGGTGGTAAGGGCGAAAGTTGGGATCACCTTTCTTGTCGACTTCTTACGGTTTCTTAGGCTCTGGAAGTTGGAAATTTGGAGTCTTCATCAGACTGCGGAACATTTTCGGCACTGCCTCATTCTTGAACGGATACTCCCTGCTCAGAAGCTCCCTTAACGTATGTTGTGGAAGAGGCGGTTGTTCATACTTTTGAGATGACTGATAGCTGGGTCGGGGTTGCTGGTAATTCTGTTGAATTTGTTGCGGCCGTTCTGGCGGTATTTGTATTGGTTGCTTGCCTTTATCGACTGCTGCGACGATCCCGGACTTCTTTTCAAAAGTTTTCACGGGCTTATATTTGTCTGTTTTGTCGGTGAAACTTAATTGCTTCGCCTCCTCTTGCAAGCTTCCGGCCTTGCTTAACAACTTCTCGAAAGTCTTAATAGTAAATCCCTTGAGGAGAAGTGCTATCGGGCCAGGAATGCTCTTAAGTAAAATGCCGATCGCATCTTTGTTCTTGTAGTCGTGGCTCACACTTCATACTTAGATTCCTCCATCGAAGTATGTAGTCCACCAAAGTTTTGTTCGGCTTCTGCTTCTTTACCACTAAATCACCTATAGTGATGTGGTGTTGAGCTCCAGCAAATCGCTTGATGAAGAGGTTCTCTAATTCTGAAAATGTCTTCACTGAGCTGTTCGGTAATTCCGCATACCAATCAAAGGCGATTCTGACAAGTTCGTCGACAAATTGTACGAAGAGTAAAGCATCACTTCCGCCAGCATTGCAACAACTGGCACGAAAATGTGCAACATGCTGTCAAGGGTTTCTGGTTCCATCAAACGTCTTGAACAGAGGTGGTACAAAGCTTTTCAGATATTGGACAGCGTCGAATTCTTTGGGGTAAGGTCTACCCGTCCGAATGGATGTCCCGCTCTTTAATTGTGCCAAGGCTTCTCGCACCTGCTGTTCCACCATGCTCTGGATATCCTTTTCCGGAATCATGCTTTGTATTGCATCCTTTTTTAATTGATCATCCCCGTTGACGGATGTAATCTCCTTTCCTCTGTCTACAATGTGAATAACTTCTGGGGGTGTTTCTCTTTGGGGTTGAACCTGACTCTGGAGAGTTGCTAGGGCTGCAGCCATCTCTTCCATCCTTTTTGCCATTTGGGTGATCGTATCATCTTTCTCTTGAAGCTGTATCCTCATCACTTCCGGCTCCTCTCTTTCTGCGGCTGCAGGAACACCTTGTGAAGCTGACGAAGCTCGTGTTTCAACCATGTTAATTTCTGCATATTCGTCATCCATGAACTCTGATGAGTCGACTTCATCTCCGAATTTTTCTTCTCTTTCTCTTGCTAATCGCTGAATATCAGTTCTTAGCTTTTCCATAGCATATTCTAATGGTCTCTTCTGTACATCCTTGCAGTTGTCATGTGATAACTGTCGGGTTTCCTTCTCATGAGTCCCCTTCATTGCGGTAGCACTTTCTTCGGACTCAATTTTCCTGACGAGACTTTCCTTCTCAGGTTGTTGTTTTAATCTTAATTGTCCGGTAGTGGGACGCCATACCATCCTTCGGCGGCAGAAGGTCTAGGACCGGATGGTGTGTCGGCCAAATGCTTTGGAAGGTGGTATCCTCCACTAATTTGTAGTCTCGAAACAACGACGGGTGGACTAGCTTTCATTCTCTTATTCGGCTTTTCACGGCGATAGCGAGTTCTACTCACGGCCCAAGACGGGATTTGGCCGGCACCCGCGCTATCCTTCTTAAATTCTCTGATACAGGGCATTTTTCTTTCTTTGCTAACTTTTCTATCAGGGTTTACAGTCGAGCAAATGGCGTAATTCTAGCCCTTTTCTTACGGCCGTCATTGTAATATGCGGGCTGAGGAAATGCAGAAGCAATCTTGCGGACATTTTCCTCATCCTCTGTAGTGGAGAGGGGATGGAACCTACTTCCTCCCAAAAATGGTATGTATTCAGGCAGCAGTGTATACTCGGGTAGTTCTGGGATTTCCTCCGGAAAGCGACTTCGGCAACTGCGGCTCCTCGCAGCAATCCTTCTACTTGTTCCTCCTCCGGGTCCGTGTCAGTGGTGGAATTCTCGAGCTGGACCCGACCTCGAAAACGGGGGGTCTCACAGGAAGATCTGTACCCTCCACAGGTTCATCACAGTTCTGAATTTCCTTCCCCTTTAGTTTGGCAGAAGCCGAGGTAGGTACAGAGACAACTAGACCAGTGGGAGTAGCAACAACAGTCCTTCTGCGAACAACGAGTACTCCTCTCGAGTTGGAATCTTTTGTAGAGGAGGGAATTCATGAGTTGACTTGAGGTTAAACTCGATCAACGGCTTCTCAGTTTCTGGTACTTTGCTTGTGAGTGAAAAGAGAGTGACGTCGGGGATTTTGATGTCGGTGTCCCCGAATCCTTGTCCGAATCGAATGATTCCATTATCAAGCAGTTCATCCTTGAACACAACCAGGTCCAGTCCGTTGACGAAGGAGAAGATCAGTTTTGGGGCTTCCATTTCTGCAGGGCAAATTCCAAGTGTTAGTCCCCGAATCGTGCTTCTTCTTAATGTAAAACTTATGACGAAAAAGAAAGAGTTCGAACACATTTCCGTTTATCTTTGTGTATTTGTGGTATTAAAAGAAAATTTATTTAGATAATTGTTTTTCTAAAAGATTTGTTCGTTAGGACGAACAATTATTAAAAGAAGGAGAGTTGTAGGAAGGGTAAAAGGAATTGATTAGGAACTGGAAAAGGAAGAGAAAGTCTTGTAGAAACTTCTCGACCAGCAAGGCTGCTCCTAAACTAATACCTATTGGGGGCCCACCCCACCTCAGAAATGAGGTAAAAGGATCTCGGAACCTCTCTGTTTAGGGGTGTCTAAACAGTGGCTCATAAATCCGAGAGAATGTTGGCTAAACTTGTTCAAGGTAGAAATGAACATAGTATTTCAACGGGAAGAAGGGTAGTTTGATCCACTAGGGACATAGATATACTACCGATTTCTTTGAAAGCGGAATTATTTGATTAAAAATGGAGAGAGGAATTGTCCCCAGTAGAGTCGCTAGAAATTGTCGGCATATTTTTAGGTTTTAAATTTGGTTTATATATATATATATATATATATATATATATATATATAATTTAGAAAGTAGCATTTGATTTTGAAAATAATTTTGAATTTCAAAATTTTAAGATATGAAATCAAACTGATCTCACATCCCAAATAGTTTATATAAATGAGCGCCACATCACAAGCTGTGTATCTATCCCGAAGAATAGACACACTACTTGATGATGGGGCTCGAATCGATAAACTAGAAGATTTGTGACATTCGTTTGGTCTACGAGACCAATTTTATAAGCCGACAAGTTCCACAGCTTAATACAAAGAAATTAAGCGGGGTTTATATTACTCAGGTTCTTAAAATTCCCTATAATGGCAAGCCACTATAGTTAATTACATCTTAAATGATGGGAATCACTTAAGAAAACTCTCGATAATAATCGATAATTCTGCTCTCAAGAATCTCGAAGTTTAAGTTTTCGAGGGATTGAATTTTAGAATTTCGATAGGGAATGGATCAAGTTTGGAACATTTTGTTTTGGGAATTCGAAAGGAAGAAAGGTAGGAGAAATTACGGATTCGAAGCGAACTTCGGTAATTTCCCGACTATCCTATTGTTTCGCTTAAATTTAGGAAAGTTCTAATGTTTATTTAATGTTTTGATCTTGCCAATTTTAATTAATTAGGACTTATGTTCGTATGACATGATCATACAAATTGCCTCGAAGATGTGAGGGTTTATGTCGTATCGAACGACTACCTCGGAGTCCTAAGACCGGTTAGGGCTTAATTTGCAATGCAAATGCCTAACAGAAGGTTAAGGATTTATGTTGCACTAGGTAGACTACCTCGAGGTTCTATGGTTTGGTTATTTAATTCTAAGGAAGTTTTGCTGAAGTAGACTCAGGTTTTGCTGACGACGATGGCCGTGCTGCCCACCATGCTCCGAGCTCTTTGCTGTTGTAGAGGTTTAGTTTTAGAAGATTGTAATCAAAAGAGAAGAGAAGAGTTTGGTTTTAGAAATCTTAAAGTCCAAGTGTTTTCTTTTAGTGTTTTAATTAAAACAAATCTTAAAGTTGATTATAACAACACCGGTTAAGATCCCACGGTTCCATCCTTCCGGCATCGTTATTTTTATCGGATTCAATTAATCCAGATGAATTTGCTAAACTCAACTAAATGAGTTCCACACTTTCATTTTGACCATGGGAAATCTCGTTAGCAACACATAGGTTACATCATCCGAGGTATTCCTGATCATCCAACAAGACGTTTTAATTTAGTTGTAATTGTAGTTTTGTGTTCTGTTTGTGATTAAATTTTAAGTTGTTTTATATTTTGAAATGTTGTGATGGTGAATTTTATCTTGTAATGACTTTTAATTCAGTTTTGGTTTCAGTTTTAGGGACTATCCTAAAGGTGTGTGTTTTCATGCAACAGTTGTTTATCATGCAAGAAAAGTAAAGTGCATTTGCAATAAAGTAAATTGCAAGGAGGTAAATTTCAATAAAACAAAAACGTACCTGGAGGGTCTTCCCGTCATCCCAAGCTGCACTTAAACACAATTTAGGATATTTAATCATTTAAAGCAAGTTCCTAGGTAAAGCTAAGGGAAGGGTTATCGTTTTCTACCAAGGCCCTACTCCTATAGCTAGTCATCTCCTATGACGTCTAGGTTCTTGTGTTTTGGTTTGAGGACGATTTTTTCATCAAAGAACAATTAAGTTCAATTGTTCTTAAAAACATCTTATCATATTGAGGAAGTGCTTAAGATGAATCTTAAACATCTTTTCAATACCTCTAGGATTGTTTTAAGTCCAAGAGAATTTAATTATATAAAATGAATTAATCATCCAGGAGTTCGAAGTTTTGTTATCTTGCTCGGTGAACTAGGACATTTGAATATTCTATGAGTGAAGTAATACTTCACATAACACTCCGTTTAGGAGTTATGACAACATGAGCTTTTGAGGGCAAATTAATGTTCAAGTGATTTGTGATTTAATTTAATTTCAATTAATGGGTTTAAGTTTGGAATAGTGTTCAAGTTATTTTAGATTAATATTGAATTCTTTATGTCTTTGGTGATGTTATATTTAATTTAATTTAATTTAATTTAATTTTAGTTTAATTTAATTTGGTTTAGTTTTACTTTCAATTTAATTTAATTTTATTTTATTTAGTTTTAATTTTATTTTAACTTGATTTTATTATTATTTTTATTTAATCTAATATGTTTTAATTTAATTTAATTTTATTTAATTTAATATGTTTTAATTTAATTTAATTTAATTTAATATGTTTTAATTTAATTTAACTTAATTTAGTTTAATTTAAATTTAATTTAAATTTAATTTAATTTAAATTTTTTTTAATTTTAATTTAATATTTTATTTTTTAAAGATGATTTAATTTAATTGTTAAAATATTAATTTAATTGAAATTTTGGAAGGATTTAATTTAAATTTTTTAACTTTAATTTAATTTAATGATTAAGTCTTTTAGCGTTTTAAATCTTGAATTTGGATTATCATTTTAATTAGGAATTAAATGTTATTGAGGTGATTAATTTAGGGATTTTTAAATTAAAGAATAAATCTCTTCCTAATAATATCCCTATTTTAATAATTCCAATTCTTTTATTATTCTTTCAAGTTTAATCAATTATTTAATTAGGGTTTATTTTAATTATTTTTAAATTGTTAGGTAGGTTTCCACCCTTTAACTACCTAAGTTTCAAACATCCAAAATCAACTTAGTATCAAATATTTTACCCACCCTTTTAATTAAACCTAAAATTTTTAATTATAGGTTAAAATTTTAATTACCATTTTGCCTTTTAAAATTACAAATTTCATAACTCACTAAATTGAGCGTAAATGAATTTGAAATTTTTATGTGACTTCTCTCATATGTCAATCAAGACATTAGAGGAGAAAATGTGATTTTTCTGTATTTAATTTATTTATGTAATTATTTTTTGTGGAAAATAGAGATTTTCAAGGAAAATTTAATATGACCAAGTGAAAGTTTTTGTCCTTAAGAAAATTATGCGACTTTTCTAATGACCAGAGGACCACTTGGACCAATTTTGGTGACTTTTTGAATTATATTATTTTTATTATAATTATTTTGAGTTTTGGAGTATTAATTAATTTAAAAATAAAATAAAGGTTGAAAAATGAATTTTAAATTTTTCAAAAATCTCTCTGATATCAAGGAAACCGGAGAATCAATTTTAATAATTTTCTGATTTTTCTTTGATTTCTTAGAATTATCTTAGTGGAAATGCTAGAAAATACATTTTTTTTTATTTTAAAATTACCTTAGGGCTTTAAAATTTAATATCTCATCATAGAGACTTAAGAAAAATATGGGGTTTGTTCCTAAATGATTAAAATTCAAAATATGACATTTTGGTGAATTTTATTATTTTTGTGATTTTTATTATTTTTTAATTATTAAAATATTAAAATAATGCAAAAAATCAACTTTTTTAGAAAATTGTAATTTTAATTTTCTTAAATTCCCCGATATCGAGAGAGGTTCGCAAAATCAATTTGGTGAATTTTTGGAAAGTGTTTTGAAAGTTATGAATTTTTAAAGTTTAAGTTTGGCTAAATAGCTTAATCAACCCATTTGATAGGGCTAACCAAGTCCAATTGACTTCAAACTTTTATGGTGGGTTCCTCTGATCTTAAAGGTCAGTGGAGAATTGATTTCAAGTCAATTTGATGTATGATTAGCTCTAATTAATTAAAGTTTCATTTTGGGTGTTTAAGCTAATTAGGGTTATTCCAAGTGAGTTAACTCAAAACCTATTTTCCCTAGGGTCCTTTGGTCTTAAGAAACCTCTCCAAATTTTCCTAGAATTTATTTCACAACATGCTAATTATTGGAATTAAAATACTCAGAATAATGACCTAGAATTGAAAAATCAATAACTCTTCATAGGGATGGCCTCTGACTTTGGAAAATTCAGGGAATGTCCCCAAATTCAGAGGCTTCAAAAGCCCTATGATCTCATGCCATGGTGAATTGTATACATGTATGGAGAATTGAAAATGTGCAGAGAGTAAATAAATCATTAAAAATCAAATATTCAATGAAATTAAATGATTTCTTTTCCACATTATTCTCCTCTGTTCACTGAGAAAGAGGGTATTTTTATTTTATTTTTATGATTTTTCTTCACAAAGTTATGGATTTTTGAAGTTCTGGGTATTTAATAAATAAGAAAAATCCTATTTTCCTACTTAAGTGACGCGGCGCCAGCTTAACCTCGACAGCTCCAAACGCAAACGCGTCGTCTCCTGATTCGGCGCCGCCATCAGACTCAGTGCTCCAGGGACCCGCGTTTCACGTACCATCGCGGTGTCAGGCTCGATCCAGACCGTCCGCTCGATACACGCTCTATCCGACGGCTCCCAGTCATCGTCTACGAATGGTGTGCACCCGTGACCGTCAACCTTCTAACCCTAATTTCTCACTCGATTCTCAACGGATTTTTGTGTTCTTATGCTCTATGGATTTGTCTTGAAGAGACGAACACATCCATAGGGTAAACATGCATTGAAATTGATTTAAATTAAATGGAGAATCTCTGTAAGCTCGGGAAGAAGAGTGAGTCCATCCTTTGCTCAGAGAAGTGAAGCTTCGATCTGAGAGTTGTGTCACCTTCGATTTGGTCCAAGCAAGCTCCAGATGAAGTCCCTTGGCCTGGTGAATTGTCCAGGTATGATTTCGACCATAGCCGATTACAAAGCTTGGAGTCTGGAACAGAGGGTGGCCTGGAGAAGGGGCTTTTGCTGGTAAACTTCTTCTCTTGGTTTGGTGAAGGTGTAGGACCAATCAATTTGAGGATTGGCTCACTGTGGAGAAGTGTCCTGGTTTTGGTCTTGGATTTCAACTCTGAAATTGAGCTCACAGAGAGGAAATGGCAGGGGGATTTTAGTGGGGATCAAGTTCTCTATGTGTGGGGAGTAGTCTGGAATGATTTTGGCAGAGTTTCCTTAAGGTTGGTTTAGCACCTCCTCCATGGCCGAGAGAGGTGGCGTTTAAATAGGAGTGGCTGGAGGGCCTCCCAGGGGGAGTTAGGGACTGGGATCAGCTGCTCTTGGTAAGGGAAGAACAGCTGCAATGGCCACTGGGCATGGGGCAACTCAGCAAGGGAGAATTTCAATGCTTAGCTCCTTCCAATGTCTCGGCCATGGCGTTTTTCGGCGGCCTGGTGACTGGCAGGCCAAGCATGGGTCACCCTCAGGTTCAGGTGGGTCAGGGCTTGATGTTTGTGAAGTCAATTGGTGGCTGCCATGTGTAATGGGTTTGAATCAAAGTGGAATGGGGTAAGGGTGCATTTTGGCTCAAATTGGTCAAATGCATGGATTGGGATAGGTGCACCTTCCCATGGCTAGTTTGGGCTGAAGATAAAGTGGTTTAGGTCAGCATAATTAGTGGGAAAGGGTCACCATCCAAGTACAATTAAGTTTAAGCAAGGTTTAGTGGAGTCATGGAGGTGGCTAATCCCCTTAAGGGAATGTGGAAAGGGCCTCCTCCTCTTGCCATCTTGGGTTTGGTGAGGTGGAAACTAGATCCCATGGCTCTCATGTGGCTCATGCATGGCTTCATGGCTCATCTTTGGCTTGGGAAAAGTTTAGTCAACTTTCATGAGAAAGGGTGTTGGAATTTTTGATGGATTTAAGGATAATTGTCATAAGGCTTTATTTGGATTTATTTGGTGATAGATTTTAGAACTTAGGAAGTGTTTTAAATGAAAGGGATGATGAGAGAAATTTCATGTGGCTTTGTCATAGACTTTGGGCTTTTGAATTTGTCTTGGATGGGCTTTTTTTTAGAAAGGTTTAAGGAAGTGGGCCTTGGGCTTTATGGATGGGAATTTTTGTAGAAGGTTGGGCCAAATAATTATTGGGTTTGCTTTAGGGATGTGTCATGAGTAATTTGAAATAAATTTGAGGTGGTTTAGGCTTGAATTGGGTTGGGTTTGGGTTTTTTTGGTAAAGTGGCCAATGGTAGGCCAAATTGGGTTAACTTGGGCTAATGTTGAGCTAATGTTGAAATTAGTGTAAAATTAATGTTGAGAAATGTTTGTAGAGCAGTTTCAAAGATGTTTCAACTTTTGTTGGGGTTGGATTTTGGGGTTTGGGCCTATTTGGGTTAAGTTTGGGTTTATGTCAAAATTGGGCTTTTTGGTTTTGGGTTGAATTTGAGTGGGGTTTGGGTCCAAATTTTGGGCAAATTATGTTAGTGTTTTGTTTGTGGTAATGTTAGGGAAGGTTTAGAAAATATTTGGGGTTAATTGGAGTTGAATTGGGTTAGTTTGCGCTAAGTTTGGCTCTTGGGTCCAAATTAGGCTTTAAGGTCAAAAGTGAAATTGGATTCAAATTTCAATCAAATTGGACTTGGATTTGGTCTAGATTGATATTGTGGATGTTAAATTGAAGTTTAGAATTGAATTGGACCAGAATTTTGGTCAATTGGGTAGGTTTGGTTTGACATTGAGTTCACTTTGGGTTAAAATGGGTCAAATTGGGATTTTGAAAAAAGTGGGGTAAATTGACAAAAATATCCAATGATGTAGTTGGAAAAAATGCAATTGGGAATATTTGGGATTTTCTGGAATTTTCTGGGAATTTTCGGAATTTTTGGATTTTTTGGCTAAGAGGGGCATTTTGGGTATTTGGAGGGTATTGGGGGTATTTTTGGAATTTTTGGTATTTTTGGCTATGGATGATCAATTTGAGTGGAGGGAAATGTTTAGGAATTATTTTGGGGAATTTTGGGTAATTTAGGTGATTTTGCAAATTTTGGGTAGTTTCAAGGGCATTTGGTAGGTCTGGGGTCCCGGGGGTCAAAAATTGAAAATTTAGAAAATTGAAGATTGGGTAAATGTAAGTGGAATGAAATCATTTTGGTTGAGCAATGAAGCCATATCAAGCCCACATGAGCCATGAAGGGTCTCATTTGAGGCATTCACTATGTTGTTCCTGACCCTCTTAGCCAAGGGCTTAGGGGTTAAGGACCATCCATGTGAATCACCTTCATGAGTCAGGAGGTCAAGTTAAGTATGGGTGTGGTTTTAGGAGGTGTGTGAAAGTGTAGTGTATAAGTGTAGTGTGTGTGTAAGTCAGCCCTCACCGAGCCAGGGCCACCCGGGTGCGGTCCTAAGGCCAAAGAGTCCTATAGGAACTCATCCTTTAAATTTCCACATTTGATTTCAACCCTCTTGGTGATTAGGGATCTACAATCAAGTTTGTGGAGTTTGCAGGGAGTTAAGAGGTGTTTTGAAATTCTAAAGGTGGGTTCCACTTCTAGTCCTCTAAGATAGTCAAAGGAAAAGCCTAAGGCTAGATCCTAAGTACTAAAGAGAGAAGAGAAGACCTCATCAAAAATGAGGTCAACAGAAGGTTATTTTGACGGAGTGAGCGGTTATTGGATATTCTAGAAGACTGGCAGTTGTTCCTTGATAATAGGACATGTGTTACATTGCATTTGGACGCTCCAAAATGGTTTTAATCGCGAAGAGGTGCGTGCCAAAGCGAAGAGGTACGAAGAACTGGATGTGGTGTTCGGCGCCCCGGTGCCAGATTCTGGTGCCTAGGTGCCAGACAGACCTTCTAGAAGATTCATTGAATGAGGACATGTTTTGAAGAGGTGCCTCAAGCCAACCCTTGAGGCTTATAAATAGGAGTCCACTCCTTCAGAAAAATGTGACCCCCATTGTAACCCCTATCTCTTAGCCACTTTAGGATCTCTCATCCTTAGAGAGAGAATTAGAGAGAGGAATTTAGGGCCACTTTTATTTAGTTTAGTAAGTTTATTTTCAAGTTGTTGCATCTGGAGTTCATTACACTATGGAGTCAGTAGGAATCAGAAGATCTGTAGAAGGAATATTTGAGATAAGTATTTTATTTTTGATTCAAAGTTTATTTATTATGTTTTGTTGTCTATATTCAATATGTTCTGAGTTGTTAGTTTACTTTCTTCCCTCAATTATGAAAAGATAAATAAGATAATATAAAATTCGATGGAGAATTGAAAATCAAAATATTTTCAGAACATTGTGATGATATTAATACCTGATCTTACTTTACTTTTTAAATTGGCCATTTAAATTGTTAAAACCTGTTGAAGAGTTTTTGAGACCTAGAAGGAGAAGAACTCTTAACTTGTAGATATCACATGAATCCTTGGGTAGTCGAAGGCCATGCACGGGCTATTCAAGGTGAAGTGCAAATAAATAGGAAGATAAGATTTAAAGGGCGTAGAATTTATAAGTTTTTAGAGTGACATACTAAATTCATATAATTTGATTTAAAGATAAGGAAAGGGTCACTAGTATGGCTGACCATCACCACCCTTGGACATCTAGTAGTGTGAGCCTAGATTAACCCATTCTACTAACAATACTTCTGGACCTAATCTGTAGATTAGCCAATGTTCTTTGCGCCTGGATCAAAGGGTAAAGAATAGGAATGCTTCTATTTGACACAATACCATAATATAGATTCTCCAATGAATATTAAATTATCTTAAAAAACTTGGATTAATTGAAAGGAAGAAAGTTGTTTGTTCATATAGTTTTCACAAAATCATTTTCTTATTATTGTTTTCTTTATCTGCATCTAGTAAATTAAAAGTAATTTATAGTTAGATTAAAATACCAAAAAGATTTGAAATACAATATTTAAAAATTTATTACCTTTTTTTTCCTATGGGATTGATACTGGGGTCTTTGTTTCAAAGCCCTTTATTACTTGAAACGATACGTATACTTCCGTAGTACCCAAAAAGTATAAAAAATATTTTTCTTTAAAATTATATTTTTCTATATAAACATATATTTAAAAAGTATTAATCACTAATAACCTAGCATTAAGTTGCAATCAAGTTTTATTTAATGCTATCGTCGTTAGTTTAAATTTGGTACACATCTATATAGCAAGTTATTTCGAGTCAAGTGTTTAGCGCCTTTGCTAGAAATTAAATTTTCTAGTAGTGGTAACAAATTCTTGTATTTGGAAATACAAAAATCGGGTCAAGTTTTTGGCGCCGTTGCCGGGGAAAAAGATGTATAATTTATAGATTTTTAAATATTATATTTCCAAAAACATAAAAAAATATATAAAAATAAAAAATATATATATATAAATAAAATAATAAAAAAATTTTCTTGCTTTATTTTTTTATGCGTAGTTTTGGTTACGAAGGATTAATACCTTTAGATTCTGAACTAGAAAGAACAATTAGAAAAATTAAGAAAGGAAAATAAATTCAAAAATTTCAAGAAATGACTACTTTACAAAATCCAATTGAACTTAATGATCAAAATATTTATAAACCATTAAGGGATTATGCTAACCCTACAGTTGATGAACTTCATAGTAGTATTCGAATACCCACTGTAGATGCTAATTCTTTTGAACTTAAACCGTCTATTATTCAAATGGTGCAAAACAATCAATTTGGTGGAAGACCAAAAGAGGATCCAAATTTACACCTTGTTAGTTTTTTAAAACTTTGTGCTACCTTTATATATAACAATGTTTCTGATGATGCTATTAGACTTAGACTCTTTCCTTTTTCCTTAAGAGATAAAGCAAAGATGTGGTTAAACTCATTAGCAGCTGGTTCTATTAAAACATGGGCTGAAATGGCACAAAAATTCCTTGCTAAATATTTTCCTCCTTCTAAAACTGCTAAATTAAGAAATGATATTACTTCGTTTAGTCAATTTGACGGGGACACAATATATGAAACTTTGGAAAGATTTAAAGAAATATTAAGAAAATGTCCTTATCATGCTTTACCTGATTGGTTAATTATTCAAACATTTTATAATGGATTAATTGGATCTTTAAAATCAATTATTGATGCTTCATCTTGGAGGTTCTTTAATGTCTAAATCATTTGAAGAAGCTTACACTTTAACTGAAGAAATGGCCAATAACAATTTTCAAAGGCCTTCCGAAAGGCTTAATTCTAAAAAGATGGCAAGCATTCATGATAATGAAGCCTTTTCTATCCTAGCTTCACAAGTAGCAGTAATGTCTAAAAAATTAGATAAATTTGCAATTAATATTTCACATAATAACTCTGCTAATATTGAAGATTCTCAAACTATTGAGACTTTACAAGCTATTGCAAGTAAAAATAATCCTTATTCAAATTATTATAATATTGGGTGGAAAAATCATCCTAATTTTAACTGGAATAATTCACAACAACAATGGGGGTAATAATCAATCTCATCCCACTGGAAATTGGAATAATCAAGTTAATCCAAATTATAAACCTCTTGGATTTAATAATCAACAGAAAAATTTATCAATAGAAGAATTAATTTTACAAATGAATAATCAATTACAAAATCAAAATATAGCAATTCGTAATATCGAAAATCAAATAGGGCAAATTGCTACTTTAATTAATAACAGACCTGTAGGAATACTTCCTAGTAATGTTGAAATTAATCCAAAGGAAACTGGAAAAGAACATAAACATGTTAAGGCTGTGTAACTTAGAAGTGGAAAGGAGTTAAAAGAAAGAATGCAGAATGAAATTGAAAAAGAATTGAGGTTGAAGAGATTGAAAAACCTAAAGAAACTCTCTCTCCTAGTCAAAGATCAAACTGTTATACCTATTAATGTGGAAGTTGAAAAACCACCACCACCTTTTCCTCAAAGACTTAAGCAGCAGAAACTTGATCATCAATTTTCAAATTTCTTTGAAATTTTTAAGAAACTTACTATTAACATACCTTTTGCTGAAGCTTTGGAACAAATGCCAACTTATGCAAAATTTATGAAGGATATTTTAAGCAAGAAAAAAAAATTTGAAGCTTTTGAAACTATTGCATTAAGTGAAGAATGCAGTGCAATAATTCAAAAGAAATTACTTGAAAAGCTTAAGGATCCTGGAAGTTTCACTATACCCTGTGCTATTGGACAAAAATTTTGTGGAAAAGCTTTATGTGATTTAGTAGAAAGTATTAATCTCATTCCATTTTCTTTCTTTCGAAGATTGGATTTAGGTGAGATTACTCCCACCACTGTAACCCTTCAGTTAGCTGATAGATCTATCACTTATCCTAAAGGAGTTATAGAGGATGTCTTTATTAAAGTGGATAAATTTATCTTTCCTGTAGATTTCATCGTACTTGATATGGAAGAAGATAAAGAGATACCTATTATTTTAGGGAGACCTTTTCTAGCTACCGGACGAGCTATGATTGATGTGCAAAAGGGAGAATTAACCACGAGAGTTAATGATCAAGAAATTAAATTCAATGTTCTTAAATCAATGAAATTCCTTGATAAAGAGAAATGTTATCGAATGGATATAATTGATTATTTAATTGAGAAACATTATCAAGAAAAATGTAAAGTCATTTCTGAAGAAAAATTTGAATTTTTAACTGATGAAATTGAAGAAGTAGAAGAAGAAGTGACTCATTTTATTAAAGATAACTGTGAAACTTTAGACATAACTCACAATGATATACTTTTACCATCAATTAAAAAAGCCCCTGAACTGGAATTAAAAATGTTACCTTCACATTTAAAATATGCATTTCTTAGAAATTCATTAACTTTACCTGTTATTATTTCTTCTAAACTAAGTAGAGATCAAGAAGAAAAATTACTAGGTGTGTTAAAGAATTATAAGAAAGCTTTTGGTTCAACTATTGCTGATATAAGAGGAATAAGCCCTTCCATTTGTATGCATAGAATTTTAATGGAAGAAAATTTTAAACCTACTATTGAACCGCAAAGAAGATTAAATCCTATCATGAAAGAGGTTATTTAAAAAGAAATTGTTAAGTGGTTAGATGCTGGAATTATTTATCCTATTTCGGATAGTCAATGGGTAAGTCCCATTCATTGTGTTCCAAAGAAAGGAGGTGTAACTGTCATGGTCAATGATAAAAATGAACTAATTCCTACAAAACAAGTTACTGGATGGTGAATTTGTATTGATTATAGGAAATTAAATAACGCCACTAGAAAGGATCATTTTCCTTCACCTTTCTTAGATCAAATGCTTGATAAACTAGCTGGACACCCATATTTATGTTTTCTGAATGGATATTCTGATTATCATCAATTACTTATTGCTCCTGAGGACCAAGAGAAAACAACATTTACTAGTCCTTATGGAACCTTTGCTTTTAGAAGAATGCCTTTTGGTTTATGTAATGCACCTGCAACTTTTCAAAGATGTATAATGTCAATATTTTGTGATTTGATTGACAAAGGAATTGAAACATTCATGGACGATTTTTCAGTTTTTGGAACTTCTTTTGAATCTTGTTTGGAAAACATATCCAAAGTTCTGAAAAGATGTGGAGAAACAAACTTAGTTCTTGACTGGGAAAAATGTCAATTCATGGTCACATAAGGCATTGTACTTGGACACAAAGTTTCACAAAAAGGGATGGAAGTAGATCAAGCGAAAGTGAAAATTATTGCTGAATTGCAACCACCTACTACTGTTATTGATGTGAGAAGCTTTCTAGGTCATGCTGGATTTTATAGAAGATACATAAAGGATTTTTCTAAAATTGCTAAACCTCTTTGTCATTTATTGGAAAAAGATGCGAAATTTGAATTTAAAAAAGAATGTTTTAATGCTTTTAATATTCTAAAAGAAAAACTAATAACTGTACCAATCATTGTTGCACCTAATTGGAATAAATCTTTTGAATTAATGTGTGATGCATGTGATTTTGCAATTGGAGCTGTATTAGGACAAAAATATGAGAAGGTTTTCAAAGTTATATATTATGCTAGTAAAACTCTCATTGAAACACAAAGAATTTACACTACCACTGAGAAGGAGCTTCTAGCTATAGTATATGTGTTTGATAAATTTAGACCTTATCTTCTTGGTACTAAATGCATAGTTCATATTGATCATTCTGCTATTAAATATCTAATATCTAAGAAGGATTCTAAACCTAGACTGATAAGTTGGGTTTTACTTCTACAAGAATTTGATTTTCAAATAGTAGATAGAAAAGGAACTGAAAACCAAATTGCTGATCATTTGTCTAGAATTAAAAATGATATTATTTTGGAAGAAAATATAAATGAGAAATTTCCTGATGAATCTTGATATGTTATTCAAGGATGCAAAACACCTTGGTATGTTATTTAAATTTCTTAATAAATTTGTTATCCAAGTCCTAAGGCAAAATATTGCTAACTAAATAATTAATAATATCAGCATACCAAGGTGTTTTGCATCTTTGAATAACATATAAAGATACATCAGGGAATTTCTAATTTATATTTTCTTCCGAAAAAATATCTTTTTAATTCTAGACAAATAATCAGCAATTTGGTTTTCAGTTCCTTTTCTATCTACTATTTTAAAATCAAATTATTGTAGAAGTAAAACCCATCTTATAAGTCTAGGTTTTGAATCCTTTTTAGATAATAGATATTTAATAGCAGAATGATCAGTATGAACTATGCATTTAGTACCAAGAAGATAAGGTCTAAATTTATCAAAGACATATACTATATCTAAAAGCTCTTTCTCAGTGGTAGTGTAATTTTTTTGTGTTTCAGTGAGAGTTTTACTAGCATAATTTATAACTTTGAAAACTTTCTCATATTTTTGTCCTAATATAGCTCCAATTGCAAAATCACTTGCATCACACATTAATTCAAAAGATTTATTCCAGTTAGGTGCAACAATGATAGGTACAATTATTAATTTTTCTTTTAGAATATTAAAAGCATTAATACATTCTTTATTAAATTCAAATTTTGCATCTTTTTCTAATAAATGACAAAGAGGGTTAGCAATTTTAAAAAAATCCTTTATGTATCTTCTATAAAATCCAGCACGACCTAGAAAACTTCTCACATCGATAATGATAGTAGGTGGTTGCAATTCAAGCAATAATTTTCACTTTTGCTTGATCTACTTCCATCCCTTTTTGTGATACTTTGTGACCAAGTACAATGCCTTCTGTGACCATGAATTGACATTTTTCCCAGTTAAAAATAAAATTTTTTTCTTCGCATCTTTTCAGAACTTTGGCTATGTTTTCCAAACAAGATTCAAAAGAAGTTCCAAAGAAAACATAGCCAATGTTCTTTGTGCCTAGATCAATGGGTAAAGAATTTGATTTATGGTATTGTGCCAAATAGAAGCATTCTTATTCTTTACCCTTTGATCCAGGCGCAAAGAACACTGGCTAATTTACAGAATAGGTCCGGATGTATTGTTAGTAGAATGGGTTAATCTAGGCTCACACTTCTAGATGTCCAAGGGTGGCTATGGTGGGCCCTACTTGTGACCCTTTCCTAATCTATAAATCAAATTATAAGAATTTAGTCTGTCACTCTAAAAACTTATCAATTCTACGCCCTTTAAATCTTGTCTTCCTATTTATTTGCACATCACCTTAAATAGCCCACACATGGCCTTCGACTACCCAAGGATTCATGTGACATTTACAAGTTAAGAGTTCTTCTCCTTCAAGGTCTCAAAACTCTTCAACAGGTTTTAACAATTTAAATGACCAATCTAAAAAGTAATGTAAGATCAGGTATTAATGTCATCACAATGTTTTTAAAATATTTTGAATTTCAATTCTCAATCGAATCTTTATATTATCTTATCTATCTCTTCAGAATTGAAGGAAGAAAGTAAACTAACTACTCAGAACACATTGAAAATAAATAGCAAAACATGATAAATAAATTTTGAATCAAATATAAAAATACTTTTCTTAAATATTTCTTCTACAGATCTTCTGATTCCTACTGACTCCACAGTGTAATGAACTCTAGATGCAATAACTTGAAAACAAACTCACTAAACTAAACAAAAGTGGTCCTAAATTTCTCTCTCTATTTCTCTCTCTAAGGATGAGAGATCCTAAAGTGGATAAGAGAAAGGGTTACAATGGGAGGGGGACGTTTTCTGAAGAAATGGACCCCTATTTATTGGCTTCAAGGGTTGCCTTGAGGCACCTCTTCAGAACATGTCCACATTCAATGAATCTTCTAGAAGGTTGGTCTGGAGCCTAGGCGTCGAAATCTGGCGCCTAGGCGCCAGACACCACATCCAGTTCCTCGCACCTCTTCACTTTGGCTCAAACCTCTTCGCGATTAAAACCATTTTGGAGCATCCAAATGCAATGTATCACATGTCTTGTTATCAAGGAACAACTGCCAGTCTTTTAGAATGTCCAATAACCGCTTACTCTGTCAAAATAACTGATCAAACATTGTCAAAAATTTGACAGTTTTTGTATCGAGTCTGGCGCCTAGGCTCCAGCTTCTGGCGCCTAGGCGCCAGCTTCTGTTTTTTTTATACTTTTTGTATTTTGCTCAATTTTTTCTCCTTTTTGCTCCTTTTTCCTTTTTAGACCTTTTTACATCACCTACATCCAAAAACACAAAAAATACCTTTCATTAAAGCATAATATCCTTAAAAATTAATAAGAATTAAGACATAAAGAAATATGAATTTTTAATAGATCAGATGTGATCTCCTTTCCTCCATCCGCGTTGTGAATAATTTCTGGGGGTGTTTCCTTTTGAGGTTGCAGCTGACTCTGGAGAGTGGCTAAGGCGGTAGCCATCTCTTCCATCCTTTTTGCCATCTGGGAAATTGTATCATCCTTTTCTTGAAGTTGGGCTCTCATCACTTCTGGTTCCTCCCTTTCCGACGCTGACGGAGCGCCTTGTGAAGCTGCCAATGCTCGGGTCTCGACCATATTAATCTCGGCGTACACTTCATCCATAAATTATGATGAATCTACTTCAGTTTCCAATTTTTCTCCTCTTTCCTTTGCCAACCATTAGATGTAGGTTCTTAGCTTGCCTATGACATTCTCTAGTGGCCTCTTCCAAATGGTTTCACGGTTGTCACGTGATGACTGTTGAACTTCCTTTTTAGTAGTTTCCTTTAACGCAGTGGTGCTTTCTTCAAATTCAGGCTTCCTGATGAGACTTCTCTTTCCAGAATGCTCTGTTGGTTTCGGTTCACCAATAATAGGTTTCCACACCATCCTTCTCGCACTAGAAGGCCTTGGACCAGATGGTCAGTAAGCTGTGCGTTGATAGGTGGTGTCCACCCTAATATGGTGAACTGATACAACAACAGGCAAACTTCTTTCACTAGCTCGCACTTTCTTCCTTGGTCACTCTAGAGCAATGACATGGCCTACTCGCGCTCTGAGACGGGATTTAACTGGCACTCGTCCCATCCTTCTTAGGATCTTTGATACGGGGCACCCTTTCTTCTTAGCTAGTTTCTCTACTACGGCTCGCAGTCGAGTAAGCAGCGTAGTCTTGGTCCTCTTCCTTTTGACATCACTATAGTATGTAGGTCGGAATAATGCAGCGGCGATTCTCTGGACATCTTCTTCATCCGGTGCAGTAGAGAGAATGTGGAACCTACATCCTCCCAACAGCGGTGAAATTTTAGGTAGTTCTTCTTCGTCCTCAGGAATCTCTTCCAGAAAAGCAACTTCAGCAGCCTTGGCCTTCTCTATCCTGGCGATCTTTCTGCTCCTATTTTTTTCTCTGAGTCTGAGTTAGGGGTGTAAACTTTGAACTGGACCCAATTTCATAAACAGACGGTATTGCAGCGAAATCTTCACCCTCCACGGTGGCAGGCCCATCACCGACTTGGACTTCTTTTCCTTTCAATTTGACTAGAGTCAGGGTAGGTACGGAGATGACCAGACCGGTGGGGGTAGAGACAACAGTCCTCCTACAAATAGCAGTATTTCTTTCAGTTGGGACCCTTTGTAGGGGGGGAACTCTTGAGTCGACTTCAGGTTAAACTCAATTATGGGTTTCTTAGTTTTTGGCACTTTGTCCATTAGTGTGAAGAGGGTGACGTCAGGGAACATAATATCTGTATTGTTGAATCCTTGTCCAAAACGAATGATTTCATTGTCGAGCAGTTCATCCTTATATACGGCGAAGTCTATTCCATTGATGAAGGAGAAAATTAACTTTGGTGCAGTCATTTTTACGTAGGGTAAATTCCGAAAGTCAGTCCCGAATTATGCTTCCTTTTTTCGCAAAACATAAGACTAAAAAGAAAGAGTCCGAACACATTTTAGTCTATCTTAATGTATTTGCGATTTAAAAGAGTTCGTTTGTTAAAAGGTTGTTTATTAGAGGATTTGTTTGTTAGGAACAAAATGATTAATGGAGGAAGGTTAAAGGAAAGGTAAAGGATTTGATTTAAAATTGGAATGGATGAGAAAGTTTTGTAAGACTTCTCAACCTAAGGGACCGCTCCTAAGCTAACACCTTATTGGGCGTCCACCTAACATCCTAAGAGGCTAAAGTATTTCGGAACCTCTCTGTTTAGGGGTGTCTAAGCAGTGGCTCCAAAATCCAAAACGGTTGATCGTATCTGTTCAAGACAGAAATAAACAAGATATGTTAACAGAAGAATGATAGTTTGATCCATAAGGGACATGGATTCACTACCAATTTATGAAAGCAAAACCATATAATCAAAATGGTGATAGGAACTATTCCCCAGCAGAATCGCCAGAAATTGTTTTAAAGTATGTAAGATTTAAAAATTGGATCACTCTATTTTGAATATGAGTAAAAAGGAGATCAAGTTAACCTTCATTATGATTGCTTACGATGTGAGTTGTTGAGTCTAAATTACTCTTACCAGTATAGTAAACCTATCTTGGAGAACGAAATTTCAAAATTTGATGATTAGGCGAAACGGAGTTGAACATAGTTCCGGCACCTAGGCGCTAGAATTCGGCGCCTAAGCGCCAGAATCAGCTATGTATCAATAGGTCCGGCGCCTAGGCGCCAGATTTGTCGCCTTACCGCCACAGTTACTGGGACGTGCAAAAACCAAAATTTTTAGTTTTTCACACGATTTTCCCTTATAAATCAACCTATTCTCTTCCCTAACCATCAAGCAATCAGAATTACGTTCCTTGCATTTCATTCTTGAGAGATTTGAGAGAATTTTAAAGAAATGGAAGGAAGAAATCATGGAGAAGAAGTTAGAGACAAGGTTTCTAAGGATCCTTAATCCTACTTCAATGGTTTCATCGCTGTAAGTTTAGAAAAAATCTCTAGTCGTTTGGATAAGTTTGAAGTGGATTTTAAAAGAATTGGAGATCGCCTTCATGAGATGTTTCATCAGATTGAACATCTAGAATGACAGATAAAACTTCAATTTGATCATTTTGCGGCATATCAAGATGCTCAAGTTGAAATATATGCGAAGAACAAGTGGATTGACGAAAAGACGGCTACAGATTTCCCGATAGCGTTAGTGTTCTTTCCAAGTAGAATTCACAATTTCCCTTGTGAAGATTGAATATTCTGGTAATGGGTTAGTTATTATATGGTTTGTTGAGTCGTTGTATCGATTTTGAGAATCTATTGTGTTTGTTTGTGTATTTGCTTTCATGTTCAATGTGTGTTGTTTTTGCTTAGAAATTGTTGTGTTTGAGTGTGTATTAGGAAATTGAATCAAGTATAATACTTATCTGGAATGTATTAAGTCAACATTGAAGATTATGAATGGAATTTAGTGAGTTTGATGTAAACTTAGTGTTTGATGGGTGGATTTAATATTTAATTTTTAAAATTTTTGGAAAATATTTTGGAAGTTAGAAACTGAAGCCTTACTCTAATATGAGTAATTAGAAGATGAAATTATGAACTTTGGTAGAAAATTAAATTTAGAAATATTTTTTTTGTGAAAGGCGAGTCTGGCGCCTAGGCGCCAGAATTCGGTGCCTAGGCGCCAGAATTCGGCTCCTAAGCGCCAGTTCGGCCTGCTACCCAAAAATTACCATTTAAAACCCCAAAAGCCATTTTTGACACCTAAGCTTCATCTTCTTTCCCTTTTCACAAAAATGCACCCTTTGGATCCATTTTGAGGTCAATACATTAAGGATTTGAGCGCGAAACCACTCGATTTCATCATCTCAGGGTTAGATCTACACTTTAAACCATTTATTTTCGATTTTCACCGTAGATTTTCCTAATTTTTGCTAAGAACCGAAATTTTGAAAAAATTTTGATTTTTAGTGATTTCTTTGGATTTTTAAACTTATTTTAAGTTTAATAAACTTAAAAAGAGTTTAAATCTTTGATTCCTAAATTTGTTCTTGTTTTCTTTCAAGTTTAGATGGCTCCAAAATCTAAACGCGGGAGGGACGAGAAAAATTTGATAACAACAAATTTCCTACTGCGGCTGCGCATTTTTCGCTTCCACGAACTAGCGTCGTCGAGAAAGTTCATCTCGGAACGAAGTTTCCATCATCCTGGGGAGATGATCGAAAACACTATAGTTGCGCACAACTGGCAACGATTTTGTTACTTCACTGCTATTGCTATTATCCCAGTTGTTCGAGAATTTTATGCAAATTTTCTAGATGCTGATGATTCTGAAGACTTTGTTAGAGGAATCAGAGTAGGATTTACTCCAGAAAGAATCAACATATTCTATGGCCTGCCACGTATGATTGAGTGCTATTATTCTGGATTATCACCATCTAAGGGTGATTTGGATATGATTATTGCCTATTTGACTGACGGTACTGGTTCTTAGAAGATCAGGAACGGCAAAAGGGTAAATTACAAATCTTCCAAGTTGAATGGTATTTCAAAAGCATGGCACTATTTCATTTCTGCGAGATTGTTACCTTCCAATCATCTGAGTGAAGTAACTAAAGATCGAGCGATCTTAAATTACTACATTAAGGAGAGGAAACCTATAGACATTGGCAGTATTATTTATGAATCTGTGGATTCTATTGTGAGATCCAACACTTCTGTTGGATTGGGATTTCCGTCTTTGATTTATTCATTATGTGTTAATGATGGAGTGCTGATATTTCTGAGGTGAAGTTAAAGACTACCAAGCCAATTGGGCAAGAGAGTGTTAGTATCTATGATCGTCTTCGAGGGAAGAGATCAACCGCTCGTTCTACATCTGCATATACTCAAGGTAGACCTTCTACTTCTCGCCCCTCTACTTCAGCTGAGCCACCATCTAGTTTCTGGGAGTCCATACAAGATCAGTTTTGAGAGCAGCAGCACGAGTTGTTTTAGACTCACTGCAGGATAGATACTATTGACAAGAAACTGGATCATCTTTCTGACTATACACAGAGGAAGAGTAGTTACGATGCAGAGTATGATGAAGCCCTAGTCAGATTTCTGAATGGGGAACATGATGTGAGTTTCCTTACTTTTCCTAGCTTTACACCATTTATTGCTCCTAAGGATGTTGAGTTTTCCTTTGGTGATGATGATGATGATGAGGCGACAACTAGTGATTAGTAGTACAGAGATCTTTATTTAGTGCTACTCTGTTGTTAGTTTGTTTTGTTTGGATTGTTTGTTAGTTTTTTGTTTGATTTATTTGTTTAGTTTATGTACTTGTGTGGATGGATTCTGTGGTTAAAACATTTTGAGTATATTGTGTTGAGGCTGATTTTACAGTTAATTTATATGTTTGTATTAGTCTACTATTTAGAACTTAGTAATTTTGCTTAGCTTTAATTTTTGTTTCAAATTTATTATAATAAAAAATTAGCCTGCTTACTTTTTTATACATGCTTCAATTTTATCTTAATTATTCAAAAAAGCATGTTTAGAAAGTTAATTTTTCTTTTTAAGATTGTTTTTACATACTTATAAAAATTCTTATGATTTTCTTTCTCTCATACTTTCAAAATTTTCATAGTGTACCAAAACATAAGTTTTGGGGAACGGAAATACATTCAAATTTAAATTTTATTTGTCCTTAAAGAGCTAATATTTTCTTAAAAATAAAAACTTTTTAACATAACTTAAGGAATTAAGAATTTATTTGAGACCACTTTTATTTTTGAAATTATAAACAATTTAGTGAAATTAAATAAAGTTTTACTAACTTTGATTGATTTTAAGAATAGAATTATTTAACTTAAGGAAGAATAAGATTAAAGAATTTTTCTTTTCAGGATAGAAATGATAGAATTTAGAAATATTAAGTAATAGAAAAATATCACTTGAAAAGAAAAGATTGAAAATCTTTTTTAATTCTTATTTATGTTATAATAATTAAGTGAAAATGTATAAGTTTTAAAAATATAAGTTAAGGATAATGAAGTTCAAAACCATTAACAAGCTATCCAGATATAGTAATCCTCTCATATATATATAAAAAAAAAAAAAGAGAAAAGAAAAAAAACGAGAGGAGAAGCTTGAGGTAAAATGCCCAATCATAAATTGGCTTCTCTTGAATTATCTTATAGGAAGAAAACTAGTTACATATCTTAATTAATTTTTATACATGAATATTCATTTAAAAACTATTTTTCAAGAAAATCTTTTTCTTGTAAATAATCTATGAGATCTTAATATATAAGCTTCTATTATTTTCAAAATGAACGAAAAGTTTGAAATCTTATGATTTAATAGTTGAATATTCTTTAAATTCTTAAAATTAAACCTAGTGAGTGAAATTAGGTAAATAATTTACTAAAGACTTTATAAAATCAAAAATTATAAGGAATCTTAATTATTTATCTTTTATTCCAAAGGTTATATTTTATATAGTAAAAAGAGTTACTTGAGGACAAGTAACATTTAAGTTTGGGCGATTTTGATTCCTGAAGAAAAATACATATTTTTATGCCTTCATTTTTATCAATTTCTAAGGATATTATGCTTTAATGGAAGGTATTTTTGTGTTTTTGGATGTAGGTGATGTAAAAAGGTCTAGAAAAGGAAAAGGAGCAAAGGGGAGCAAAAATGGAGCAAAATACAAAAAGAAGAAAAAAATATTATCTGGCACCTAGGCGCCAGAAACTGGCGCCTACGCGCCAAACTCGATACAGAAAAAAGACTTTTGGACGGTTATTTTGACGGAGTGAGCAGTTATTGGATATTCGAGAAGACTGACAGTTGTTCCTTGATAATATGACATGTGATACATTGCATTTGGACGCTCCAAAATGGTTTTAAATGCGAAGAGGTGCTAGCCAAAGCAAAGAGGTGCGAAGAACTGGATGCGAAGTCCGGCGCGTAGGTGCCAGATTCTGGCGCCTAGGTGCCAGACCGACCTTCTAGAAGATTCATTGAATTTGGACATGTTTTGAAGAGATGCCTTAAGGCAACCCTTGGAGCCTATAAAGAGGAGTCCACTCCTTTAGAGAAAATCGCCCCCCATTCGCCCCACCCCCTCTAGCCTCCTTAGAGAGAGAAATCTCATTAGAGAGAGAGAGTCTAGAGAATTAGAGTGAGAAATTTAGGGCCACTTTTGTTTAGTTTAGTGAGTATACTTTTAAGTTGTAGCATCTGGAGTTCATTACACTGTGGAGTCAGTAGGAATCAGAAGATTTGTAGAAGGAATATTTTAGATAAGTAATTTATATTTGATTCAAAGTTTATTTATTATGTTTTGCAGTTTCTTTTCGATGTGTTCTGAGTAGTTAGTTTACTTTCTTCCTTCAATCATGAAGAGATAGATAAGATAATATAAAGATTCGATGGAGAATTAAAACTCAAAATATTTTCAAAACATTGTGATGACATTAATACCTGATCTTATTTTACTTTTTAAAATGGCCATTTAAATTGTTAAAACCTGTTGAAGAGTTTTGAAGCCTCACAGGAGAAGAACTCTTAACATGTAAATGTCACATGAATCTTTGGGTAGTCGAAGGCCATGTGCGGGCTATTCAAGGTGAAGTACAAATAAATAGGAAGATAAAATTTAAAGGGCGTAGAATTGATAAGTTTTTCGAGTGACATGCTAAATTCTTATAATTTGATTTATAGATCAGGAATGGGTCACTAGTAGGGCCGACCACAGCCACCCTTGGACATCTAGAAGTGAGAGTCTAGATTAACCAATTACTACTAACAATATATCCAGACCTGATCTGTAAATTAGCCAATGTTCTTTGCGCTTGGATCAAAGGGTAAAGAATAGGAATGCTTCTATTTGGCACAATACCATAAATCAAATTCTCCAATGAATATTAAATTATCTTAAAAATCTTAGATTAATTGAAGGAAAGAAAGTTGTTATTTTATATAGTTTTCATAAATAATTCTCTTAGTATTGTTTTCTTTAATTACATCTAGTAAATTAATAGTAATTTATAGTTAATTTAAAGGATAAAAAGATATTTTTAAAATATAATATTTAGAAAATTTATTTCTATATTTTTTCCCCGTGGGATCGATACTTGGGTTATAATAGAAAACCCTATATTACATGAAACGATACGTATACTTGCGTAGTAACCCTAGTGTGTAAAGTAATTTCTATGATTTACAATATTTTGATTTATACACTAGCCGCTTATTATAAATTGGGTCAAGCTTTGGCCATCTTTTGGAAGCTTATATTACTGCGTTACTTGCGGTCAGGTCAAGTTTTTGGTGCCGTTGCCGGGGATCAAAATAAAATAGTTATAAATTTCTGTAAATATATATATATATATATATATATTATTTCTAAAAATAAAAAAATATAAAAAATTATAAAATATAAAATATAAAAAATTGTATTTTATTCCCTATTTTATGCGAAAATTTTGTTCTGAAGGATTAATACCTTTAGATTCTGAATTAGAAAGAACATTAGAAAAATTAAAAAGGCAAAACAAATTCAAAAATTTCAAGAAATGGCTACTTTAAAAAATCCAATTGAACTTAATGATCAAAAAGTTTATAAACTATTAAGGGATTATGCTAACCATACAGTTGATGAACTTCATTGTAGTATTCAAATACCAACTGTAGATGCAAATTCTTTTGAACTTAGACCGCCTATTATTCAAATGGTGCAAAACAATTAATTTGGTGGAACACCAAATGAGGATCCAAATTTACATCTTTTTAGTTTTTTAGAACTTTGTGCTACCTTTAAATATAACAATATTTTTGATAATGTTATTAGACTTAGACTCTTTCTTTTTTCTTTAAGAGATAAAGCAAAGATGTGGTTAAACTCATTAGCGACTGGTTCTATTAAAACAGGGGCTGAAATGGCACAAAAATTCCTTGCTAAATATTTTCTTCCTTCTAAAACTTCTAAATTAAGAAACAATATTACTTCGTTTAGTCAATTTTACAGGGAGACAATATATGAAACTTGGGAAAGATTTAAAGAACTATTAAGAAAATGTCCTCATCATGCTTTACCTGATTGGTTAATTATTCAAATATTTTATAATGAATTAATTCGATCTTTAAAATGAATAATTGATGCTGCTGCTGGAGGTTCTTTAATGTCTAAATCATTTGAAGAAGCTTACACTTTAATTGACGAAATGGCTAATAACAATTTTCAATGGCTTTCCGAAAGGATTAATCCTAAAAAGATGGCAAGTATTCACGATAATGAAGCCTTTTCTATTTTAGCTTCACAAGTAGCAGCAATGTCTAAGAAATTAGATAGTTTCGCAATTAATATTTCGCAAAATAATTCTACAAATATTGAAGATTCTCAAACTATTAAAACATTACAAGCTATTGCAAGTAAAAATAATCCTGATTCAAATTATTATATTCCTGGGTGGAAAAATCATTCTAATTTTAACTGGAATAATTCACAACAACAATGGGGTAATAATCAATCTCATCCCACTGGAAATTGGAATAATCAAGTTAATCCAAATTTTAAACCTCCTAGATTTAATAATCAACCGAAAAAGTTATCAATAGAGGAATTAATATTACAAATGAATAATCAATTACAAAATCAAAATATTTCTATTCGTAATATTGAAAAACAAATGGGGCAAATTGCTACTTTAATTAATAACAGACATGTAGGAACACTTCCTAGTAATGTTGAAATTAATTGAAAGGAAATTGGAAAAGAACATGAACTAGCTAAAGCTGTGCAACTTAGAAGTGGAAAGGAATTAAAAGAAAGAATGCAGAATGAAATTGAAAAAGAGATTGAGGTTGAAGAGATTAAAAAACCTAAAGAAACTCTCTCTCCTAGTCAAGATCAGACTGTTATACCTATTAATGTGGAAGTTGAAAAACCACCACCACCTTTTCCTCAAAGACTTAAACAGCAGAAACTTGATCATCAATTTTCTAAGTTCTTTGAAATTTTTAAGAAACTTACTATTAATATACCTTTTGCTGAAGCTTTAGAACAAATGCCAACTTACGCAAAATTTATGAAGGATATTTTAAGCAAGAAAAGAAAATTTGAAGCTTTTAAAACGATTGCACTAGGTGAAGAATGCAGTGCAATAATTCAAAAGAAATTACCTGAAAAGCTTATGGATCCTGGAAGTTTCACTATACCCTGTGCTATTGAAGAAAAATTTTGTCGAAAAGCTTTATGTGATATTGGAGCAAGTATTAATCTCATGCCATTTTCTATCTTTCGAAGATTAGGTTTAGGAGATATTACTCCCACTACTGTAACCCTTCTGTTAGCTGATAGATCTATCACTTTTCCTAAAGGAGTTATAGAGGATGTACTTGTTAAAGTTGATAAATTTATCTTCCATGTAGATTTCATAGTACTTGATATGGAAGAAGATAAAGAGATACCTATTATTTTAGGGAGACCTTTTCTAGCTATCGGACGAGCTATGATTGATGTGCAAAAAGGAGAACTAACCATGAGAGTTAATGATCAAGAAATCAAATTCAATGTTCTTAAATCAATGAAGTACCCTGATAAAGAGAAATGTTATTGAATGGATATAATTTATTATTTAATTGAAAAACATTATCAAGAAAAATGTAAAGTTATTTCTGAAGAAAATTGAATTTTTAACATATGAAGATGAAGTTGTGGAAGAAAAAGAGACTTATTTTATAAAAGATAATTGGGAAACTTTAGAAAAAACTCAAAATGATATACTTTTACCATCAATAGAAAAAGCCCTTGAACTGGAATTAAAAATATTACATTCCCATTTAAAATATGCGTTTCTTGGAAATTCGTTAACTTTACCCGTTATTATTTCTTCTGAACTTAGTACAGATCAAGAAGAAAAAGTAATAGGTGTGTTAAAGAATTATAAGAAAGCTTTTGGTTAGACTATTGCTGATATAAGAGGAATAAGCCCTTCCATTTGCATGCATAGAATCTTAATGGAAGAAAATTTTAAACCAACTATAGAATCGCAAAGACGATTAAATCCTATCATGAAAGAGGTTGTTAAAAAAGAAATAATTAAATGGTTAGATGCTGGTATTATTTATCCTATTTCGGATAGTCGATGGGTAAGTCCTATTCATTGTGTTCGAAGAAAGGAGGAGTAAGCTGTCATTGTTAATGATAATAATGAACTTATCCCTACAAGACAAACTACTGGATGGCGAATCTGTATTGACTATAGGAAATTAAATAAAGCCACTAGAAAGGATCATTTTCCTTTACCTTTCTTGGATCAAATGCTTGATAAACTAGCTGGACACTCAAATTTCTATTTCCTGTATGGATATTCTGGTTATTATCAATTAATTATTGCTCCTGAGGACCAAGAAAAGACAACATTTACAAGTCCTTATAGAACATTTGCTTTTAGAAGAATGCATTTTTGTTTATGTAATGCACTTGCAACTTTTCAAAGATGTATGATATCAATATTTTGTGATTTGATTGACAAAGGAATTGAAATATTCATGGACGATTTTTTAGTCTTTGGAACTTCCTTTGAATCTTGTTTGGAAAACATTTCCAAATTTCTGAAAAGATGTGAAGAAACAAATTTAGTTCTTAACTGGGAAAAATGTCAATTCATGGTCACAGAAGGCATTGTACTTGGTCATAAAGTATCACAAAAAGGGGTGGAAGTTGATCAAGCAAAAGTAAAAATTATTGCTGAATTACAACCACCTACAACTATTACTGCTGTGAGAAGTTTTCTAGGTCATGCTGGATTTTATAGAAGATACTTAAAGGATTTTTCTAAAATTGCTAAACCTCTTTGTCATTTATTATAAAAAGATGCAAAATTTGAATTTAATAAAGAATGTATTAATGCTTTTAATATTCTTAAAGAAAAATTAATATCTGCACCTATCATTGTTGCACCTAATTGGAATAAATCTTTTGAATTAATGTGTGACGCAAATGATTTTGCAATTGGAGCAGTATTAGGACAAAAATATGAGAAAATTTTCAAAGTTGTTTATTATGCTAGTAAAACTCTCACTAAAACACAAAGAAATTACACTACCACTGAGAAGGAGCTTCTAGCTATAGTATATGCCTTTGATAAATTTAGACCTTATCTTCTTGGTACTAAATGCATAGTTCATACTGATCATTTGTCTAGAATTAAAAATGATATTATTTCGGAAGAAAATATAAATGAGAAATTTCCTGATGAATCTTTATATGCTATTCAAGAATATAAAACACCTTGGTATGCAGATATTATTAATTATTAGTTTGCAATATTTTGCCTTATGACTTGGATAACAAATTTATTAAGCAATTTAAATATGATGCTAAATCTTATATCTGGGAAGAACCTCATTTATTTAATATTGAAAAATATTCTATGATTTGAAGATGTGTACCTCATGAAGAAACTTTTACTATTATTCAAAAATGTCATGATTTTGATTTTGGAGGACACTTTGGCATAGATAATACTGCATTTAAAATTTTAAATTCTGGATTTTATTGGCCTACCTTGTTTAATGATGTGAGACATTATGTGAAAACATGTGATCGATGTCAAAGGATGGGAAATATATCTAGGAAGAATGAAATGCCTTTAAACTATGTATTCGAAGTTGAAGTTTTTGATATATGGGGTTTAGACTTATGGGCCCATTTGTTTCATCATTTGGAAAAATTTATATTTTATTAGCAGTTGATTATGTTTCAAAGTGGATTGAAGCTGTTGCTTTACCAAACTGTGATTCCAAAAGTGTTTCTAATTTTTTAAAGAAAATGATATTTTCAAGATTTGGAATGCCTAAGGTAATTATCACTGATGGTGAAAGTCATTTTAGGAATATAAGAATTCAATCATTACTACAGAAATTTGGAATCAAGAATAGAATAGCAATCGCTTATCACCCACAAACAAGTGGAATGGTCGAAGTATCAAACGAGAGAAATTAAAAGAATTATAAAGAAGACTGTTAATCCTAAAAGAACTGATTGGGTTGATAGACTTGATTCTGCATTATGGGCTTATAGAACAGCTTATAAGACACCAATCGAAATGTCACCTTACCGGTTAATTTATGGTAAACATTATCACTTACCTGTAGAACTTGAGCATAAAACTTATTGGGCGATAAAGGAGTTTACTTTTAATTTGAATAAAGTAGGAGAAAAGCGATTGTTGCAATTAAATGAGATGGAAGAAATAAGAAATGAAGCATATGAAAATGCGAGGATTTATATAGAGAAAATGAAGATTTTACATGACAAGAAAATTTCAGGAAAAGTTTTTGAACTTGGACATGAAGTATTACTGTTTAATTCTCGTTTAAAACTTTTTTCTGGAAAATTAAGATCTAAATGGATTGGACCCTATATAGTTGAGAAAGTATACCATTATGGAGCTGTGGATATTAAAGATCCCAAAACACAAAAAATTTTTAAAGTAAATAGATTTAGATTGAAGCCTTATTTGGGAGAGATTAAAAAGATTTATAAAGAGGCTTATAAATTGAGTCAACCTGATTAAAGATTTACTTAAGTCGGGCCGACGACGTTAAACCAAGCGCTTTGTGGGAGGCAACCCATATTTTTCTTTTGTTTTGAGTGTTTTTTTTATTTTAATGTAAGGTTATGCCTCGATCGTGATTAATTTCATATTACTTTAGAAAAATTTGATGCTTATAAGTCTTTATTAACTTAGGCTGAAAATTATTTTAAAGTATGTAAGATTTAAAAATTGGATCACTCTATTTTGAATATGAGTAAAAATGAGATCAAGTTAACCTTCATTATGATTGCTTACGATGTGAGTTGTTGATTCTACATTACTCTTACCAGTATAGTATGCCTATCTTGGAGAATGAAATTTTGAAATTTGACGATTAGGAGAAATGGAGTTGAACATTGTTCCGGCAGTTACTGGGACGTGCAAAAACCGAAATTTTCAGTTTTTCACACGATTTTCCCTTATAAATCAACCTATTCTCTTCCCTAACAATCAAGCAATCAGAATTACATCCCTTGCACATCATTCTTAAGAGATTTGAGAGAATTTTGATGAAATGGAAGGAAGAAATCATGGAGAAGAAGTTAGAGACAAGGTTTCTAAGGATCCTCAACCATACTTCAATGGTTTCATCACTGTAAGTTTAGAAAAAATCTCTACTCTTTTGGATAAGTTTGAAATGGATTTTAAAAGAATTGGAGATCACTTTCATGAGATGTTTCATCAACTTGAACATCTAGAATGGCAGATGAAACTTCAATTTGATCATTTTGCTGCTTATCAAGATGCTCAAGTTGAAATGTATGCGAAGAACAAGTGGATTGACGAAAAGACGGCCACGAATTTCCCGAGAGCGTTAGTGTTCTTTCTAAGTAGAATTCACAATTTCCCTTGTGAAGATTGAATATTCTAGTAATGGGTTAGTTATTATATGGTTTGTTGAGTCGTTATATCGATTTAGAGAATCGATTGTGTTTGTTTGTGTATTTGCTTTCATGTTCAATGTGTGTTGTTTTTGCTTAGAAATTGTTGTGTTTGAGTGTGTATTAGGAACTTGAATCAAGTATAATACTTATTAGGAATGTATTGAGTCAACATTGAAGATTATGAATGGAATTTAGTGACTTTGATGTAAACTTAGTGTTTGATTGGTGCATTTAATATTTAATTTTTAAAATTTTTGGAAAATGTTTTGGAAGTTAGAAACTAAAGCCCTACTCTAATATGAGTAATTGGAAGTTTAAATTATGAATTTTGGTGGAAAATTAAGTTTAAAAATAATTTTTTTGTGAAAGGCGAGTTTGGAGCCTAGGCTCCAGAATTCGGTGCCTAAGCGCCAGTTCGGCCTGCTAACCGAAAATTACCATTTAAACCCCTAAAAGCCATTTTTGACGCCTAAGCTTCATCTTCTTCCCCATTTTCACGAAAATACACCCTTTGGATCCATTTTGAGGTCAATACATTAAGGATTTTAGCGCGAAACCACTCGATTTCATCGTCTCAAGGTTAGATCTACACTTTAAACCATTTATTTTTTTTATTTTCACCATAGATTTTCCTAGTTTTTGCTAAGTACCAAAATTTTGAAAAAATTTTTGGTTTTTAGTTATTTCCTTGGATTTTTAAACTTATTTTGAGTTTAATAAACTTAAAAAGAGTTTAAATCTTTGATTCCTAAATTTGTTCTTGTTTTCTTTCACGTTTAGATGACTCCAAAATCTAAGCGCGGGAAGGGACGAGAAAATTTTGATAACAACAAATTTTCTACTGCGGCTGCTCATTTTCACTTCCACGAACTTGCGTCGTCGAGAAAGTTCATCTCGGAACGAAGTTTCTATCATCCTGGGGACATGATCGAAAACACTATTGTTGCGCACAACTGGCAACGATTTTGTTACTTCACTGCTATTGCTGTTATCCCGGTTGTTCAAGAATTTTATGCAAATTTTCTAGATGCTGAAGATTACGAAGTCTTTGTTAGAGGAATCGGAGTAGGATTTACTCCGAAAGAATCAACAAATTCTATTTCACGCCACTAGACGATTGAGTGCTTATTGATACGGAATATCACCATCTGAGGGTGATTTGGATATGATTATTGCATATTTGACTAACGCTACTGGATCTTGGAAGATCAGGAACGTCAAAAGCGTAAATTCCAAATCTTCCAAGCTGAATGGTATTTCAAAAGCATGGCACTATTTCATTTCTGCGAGATTGTTACCTTCCAATCATCTGAGTGAAGTAACTACAGATCGAGCGATCTTGAATTACTACATTCAGGAGAGGAAGCCTATAGACGTTGGCAGTTTTATTTATGAATCTGTGGATTCTATTGCGAGATCCATCACTTCTGTTGGATTGGGATTTACTTCTTTGATTTATTCGTTATGTGTTAATGATGGAGTCAGTGCTGATATTTTTGAGGAGAAGTTAAAGACTACCAAGCCAATTGGGCAGGAGAGTATTAGTATCTATGATCGTCTTCGACGGAAGAGATCGACCGCTCCTTCTACTTCTGCATATACTCCAGGTAGACCTTCTACTTCTTGCCCCTCTACTTCAACTGAGCCACCATCTAGTTTCTGGGAGTTCATGCATGATCGGTTTTTAGAGCAGCAACACGAGTTGTTTCAGACTCACTACAGGATAGATACTATTGACAAGAAACTGGATCATCTTTCTAACTATACCGAGAGGAAGAGTAGTTACGATGCAGAGTACGATGAAGCCCTAGTCAGATTTCTGAAGGGTGAACATGATGTGAGTTTCCCTACTTTTCCCAGTTTTACACCATTTATTGATCCTAAGGACGTTGAGTTTTCCTTTGGTGATGATGATGTCGATGAGGCGACAACTAGTGATTAGTAGTAGAGAGATCTTTATGTAGTGCTACTCTGTTGTTAGTTTGTTTTGTTTGGATTGTTTGTTAGTTTTATGTTTGATGTATTTGTTTAGTTTATGTACTTGTGTGGATGGATTTTGTGGTTAAAACATCTTTAGTATATTGTGTTGAGACTGATGTCAGAGTTAATTTATATGTTTGTTTTAGTCTACTGTTTAGAACTTAGTAATTTTGCTCTACTTTAATTTTTGTTTCAAATTTAGTATAATAAAAAATTAGCCTGCTTACTTTTTTATACATGCTTAAATTTTTTTTAATTATTCATAAAAGCAAGTTTAGAAAGTTAATTTTTCTTTTTAAGATTTTTTTTACATACTTATAAAAATACTTATGATTTTCTTTCTCTCATACTTTCAAAATTTTCATAGTGTACCAAAACTTAAGTTTGGGGGAAGGGAAATACATTCAAATTTAAATTTTATTTGTCCTTAAAGAGCTAATATTTTCTTAAAAATAAAAACTTTTTAACATAACTTAAGGAATTAAGAATTTATTTGAGACCACTTTTATTTTTGAAATTATAAACAATTTAGTGAAATTTACTAAAGCTTTACTAACTTTGATTGATTTTAAGAATATAATTATTTAACTTAAGCAAGAATAAGATTAAAGAATTGTTCTATTCATGATAGGAATGATAGAATTTAAAAATATTAAGTAATAAAAAATTATCACTTGAAAAAGAAAAGATTGGAAATCTTTTTTAATTCTTTTTTATGTTATAATAATTAAGTGAAAAAGTATAAGTTTTAAAAATATAAGTTAAGGATAGTGAAGTTCAAAACCATTAACAGGCTATCCAGGTATAGTAATCCTCTCTATATACAAAAAAAAAGTGAAAAGAAAAAAAAAAGAAAAGAGAGGGGAAGCTTGGGGAAATGTCTAATAAAAAATTGGCTTCACTTGAATTATCTTATAGGAAGAAAACTAGTTGCAAATCTTACTTAATTTTTATACATGAATATTCATTTAAAAACGATTTTTCAAGAAAAACTTTTTCTTATAAATTAGCTATGAGATCTTAATATAATAAGCTTCTATTATTTTCAAAATGAATGAAAAGTTTGAAATCTTATGATCTAGTAGTTGAATATTCTTTAAATTCTTAAAATTAAAAGTAGTTAGTGAAATTAGGTTAATAATTTACTAAAGACTTTATAAAATCAAAAATCATAAGGAATCTTAATTATTTATCTTTTATTCCAAAGGTTATATTTATATAGTAAAAAGAGTTACGTGAGGACAAGTAACATTTAAGTTTAGTGGATTTTGATCCATGAAGAAAAATACATATTTTCATGCCTTGATTTTTATTAATTTCTAAGGATATTATGCTTTAATGAAAGGTATTTTTGTGTTTTTGGATGTAGGTGATGTAAAAGGTCTAGAAAAGGAAAAGGAGCAAAAGGGAGCAAAAATGGAGCAAAATACAAAAAGAAGAAAAAAATATGGCCTGGCGCCTAGGCGCCAGAAACTGGTGCCTAAGCACCAGACTCGGTACAGAAACTGTCAAGTTTTTGACAACTTTTGGACGGTTATTTTGACGGAGTGAGCAGTTATTGGACATTCTAGAAGACTGTCAATTGTTCCTTGATAATAGGACATGTGATACATTGCATTTGGATGCTCCAAAACGGTTTTAAACGCGAAGAGGTGCGAAGAACTGGACGCGGTGTCCGGCGCCTAGGCGCCAGACCGACCTTCTAGAAGTTTCATTGAATTTGGACATGTTTTAAAGAGGTGCCACAAGGCAACCCTTGGAGCCTATAAATAGGAGTCCACTCCTTCAGAGAAAATCGCCCCCCATTCGCCCCACCCCCTCTAGCCTCCTTAGAGAGAGAAATCTCATTAGAGAGAGAGAGTCTAGAGAATTAGAGAGAGAAATTTAGGGCCACTTTTGTTTTGTTTAGTGAGTTTACTTTCAAGTTGTAGCATCTGAAGTTCATTACACTGTGGAGTCAGTAAGAATCAGAAGATATGTAGAAGGAATATTTGAGATAAGTAATTTATATTTGATTCGAAGTTTATTTATTATGTTTTGCAGTTTATTTTCAATGTGTTCTGAGTAGTTAGTTTACTTTCTTCCTTCAATCATGAAGAGATAGGTAAGATAATATAAAGATTCGATAGAGAATTAAAATTCAAAATATTTTCAAAACATTGTGATGACATTAATACCTGATCTTACTTTACTTTTTAAAATGGCCATTTAAATTGTTAAAACACTGTTGAAGAGTTTTGAAACCTTGAAGGAGAAGAACTCTTAACTTGTAAATGTCACATGAATCCTTGGGTAGTCGAAGGCCATGTGCGAAGTTATTCGAGGTGAAGTGCAAATAAATAGGAAGATAAGATTTAAAGGGCGTAGAATTGATAAGTTTTTAGAGTGACAGGCTAAATTCTTATAATTTGATTTATAGATCAAGAATGGGTCACTAGTAGGGCCGACCATAGCCACCATTGGACATCTAGAAGTGAGAGTCTAGATTTACCCATTACTACTAACAATACATCCGACCTGATCTGTAAATTAGCCAATGTTCTTTGCGCTTGGATTAAAGGGTAAAGAATAGGAATGCTTCTATTTGGCACAATACCATAAATCAAATTCTCCAATGAATATTAAATTATCTTAAAAATCTTGGATTAATTGAAGGAAAGAAAGTTGTTATTTTATATAGTTTTTTTAAATCATTCTCTTAGTATTGTTTTCTTTAATTGCATCTAGTAAATTAATAGTAATTTATAGTTAATTTAAAGGATAAAAAGATATTTTTAAAATATAATATTTAGAAAATTTATTTCTATAATTTTTCCCCATGGGATTGATACTTGGGTTATAATAAAAAACACTATATTACTTGAAACGATACATATACTTGCGTAGTACCCCTAGTGTGTGAAGTAATTTCTAAGATTTACAATATTTTGATTTGTGCACTAGCCGCTTATTATAAATTGGGTCAAGCTTTGGACATCTTTTGGAAACATATATTACTACGTTACTTGTGGTCGGGTCACTAGTCATTTCCTATGACGTCTAGGTTCTTATGTTTTGTTAAGGATGATTTTCTTCAACAAAGAACAATTAAGTTCAATTGTTCTTCTGAAACATCTCATTATATTGAGGAAGTGTTTAGGATGAATCCTAAAGATCTTTTTAGTATTTCTGAGATTATTTTGAGTCCAAATGAACTTCATTGTATAGGTGAATTGATCATCCAAGAATTTAGTTAAGTTTCATTTCTTGTTCAGCGAACTTGGACATTTGACTATCCTGTAAGTAAAGTGACATGTCACTCGATGCTTCATTTAATAGTTATAATAATGAAAAAAACCTGTAGGGGCAAATTAGTTTATTAAAGATTTTAACAATTCTTAATTTAAAATTGGAATTGATGATTTAATGTGATTTGGTTTAGTTATAAAACTTTGATTAATAATTTTAAGTTTCGAATAGTGTTCAAGTTATTTTAATTTGATTAAATCTTTATTTTTTAAGTGATCTTAATATTTCAAATTAGTTTTAATCTTTTAAATTTTCTTAGGTTGAAAGAGGTGTTTAAATTATTCATTTTTATTAAATTTTGATGACTTGATTTGGATTAATTGTAATACTTTAGGTTGATTTTAATTAGTTTGATTTTCATATTTTTCATTATGAATTGTTTCGAGATTACTTAAGGTTTCAAATTTATTTTAAGTTTGTTCTTAAGTGATTTTTAAACTAATTTTAAATGTATAAAAATTTATTTTTATCTGGTTATTAAATCATTTAATGTTTTGAGCTTTAACTTAATTAAGAGTTATTAATTTAATTAGTTCTAAATGTTGTAGATTTATTTTAATTTGATTATTAAATCATTTAATGTTTTAAGTTTTAATTTAATTAAGGATTATTTCCCTTTTTAATTATTAATTTCAGTCATTATCTTAGAATTGATTAAGGATTAATTATCATTGAATTAATTCAATTAGTGACTTTAAATTAAAGAATTGGTATCTTCTTAAGTCACATCCCTAACCTTAATAATCTAAATTTTAATTTATTCTTCCAAAATTCAAATCACTTAATTAATTATGGTTTACTTTAAATATTTTCAAGATGATTAATAGGTTTCTACCTCCTAGTTGCTTAAATTTCAATCTCCCAAGAGAAAATTAAAATCAGATATTTTACCCTCCCTTTGATTAGACCTAAATATTAATTATGGTTAAAAATCTTTTAATTACATTTATGCCCTTTCAGGCTTATTTATTTCAGAACTCATCAAATCAAGCTCAAATGAACTCAAAATTTTTATGTCACTTCACTCATATGTCAACTAAGACATTAGAGGAGAAAATGTGAATTTTCTAAATTTAATTTAATTTATATATTTATTTTTGTGGGAAAATAAGGGTTTTCAATGAAAATTCAACAACATGACCAAGGTTAGGTTCCTATCCTTAGCAAAATTATGGGATGTTCCTACTGACCAGAGGTCCACTTGGACCAATTTTGGTATTTTTTTAATTATATTTTATTTATTATAATTATTTTGAGTTTTGGAGTGTTAATTAATTACAAAATAAAATTAAAGTTGAAAAATGGGTTTTATTATTTTTTTAAGTCCCTCTGACCTCAAGGAGTTCAGAGGAACAAAATTTATATTTTTCTAATTTTATCTGATTTATTAGAATTAATTTGGTGAAAATGTTGAAAATTCCATTTTTTTAATATTAAAAATTGTTTTAAGCCTTTAAAATTCAATATCTTTACCTAGAGACTTGGGAAAAATATTTGGTTTGTTCTTATGTGATTTGTAGGTAAAATAGGACATTTTTGTGATTTTTAATATTTTTATGATTTTATTATTTTTTAATTATTAAAATATTCAAAATAGGGTTAAGAATGAAGATTTTTAAAAAAATCCAATTTTAATTTTCTTGGACCCCTCTAATATATGAGAGCCCACAAAACCATTTTGGTGAATTTTTGAAGTGCATTTTGAGTTTTATGAATTTTTAATTTTCAAGATGGTTATGTCACTTAAATGATTCATTTAATGGGTTAAATTATTTTCAGTTGACTTAAAATTTTTTTGTGAGGTTCTCTATATCCTAAATGATAGTGGAGAATTGTTTTCAAGTGGTTTTAATGTGTATGTACTCCTAATTAATTAAAATTCAATTTTAGGTGTTTGAGCCAATTAGGGTTATTTTTAAGGAACTAAGTCAAACCATAATTTTCCTAGGGTCCTCTGGTCTCATGATACCTCCCCTAATTTTCCTAGAATTTATTGAACAATATGCTAATTATTATAATTAAAATGGTAAAACAAGCACATGAACTTAAAAAAATCAATAACTTGCCATAGAGATGGCCTCTGGCCTTGGAAAATTCAGGGAATGTCCCCAAGAACAGAGGCTATAAAAGCTCTATGGTCTCATGTCATGGTGAATTGTATACATTCATGGAGAATTAAAATATTGAAATCCATAAATAATTAATTAAGAATAAAAAACTTATCAGATTAACTTAATTCTTTTTCCACATTGTTCTCCTCTGTTCACTGAGCAAGATGGTTATTTTATTTTATTTTTGTGATTTTTCTACACAAAGATATGGATTTTTGAAGTTTTGGGTATTTAATTAATTACTAAATACCCTATTTTTCTATTTAAACCTGTCAGCGTCGCGTCAACCTCGGCAGCTCTGAAGCCCCACGCTGCGCCTTCCTATTCAACGCAGCCATCTGAGTCAGCGCCACGTGGCCCGCTGTTCATGTTCCATGTCCTCGTCCAATACCATCTGAGTCATTCAACCGATACACAATTGATTCGACGGTTCCTGGTCATCGTCTATGACTGGTGCATACTGTGAGCCGTCCACCTTCTAACCCTAATATCTCTCTCGATACTTAACCAAATTACAAGTTCTTTAGCTCTATGAACTCGTCTCGATGAGACGAACACATCTATACGGCTAACATGCATTGAAATTAACTCAAATGAAATGGAGAATAGCTGGAAGCTCGGGTTAAAGAGAAGTCTCCATACCTTGGCTCAGGAAGTGAGGGCTCAACTGAATGTGCTCGGTACGTTCATTGGAGCTGGAGGAGCTTAAGGATGAAGCGTCTGGCCCTGATAATTGTCTAGACCAGACATCGTTCAATCCCGATTTCAAAGCTTGGCTGATAGGAAGAATGGCTAGCCTGGTGAGGGGGATTTTCTCGGGGAACTTCTTCTCTTAGTCTGGTGAAGATGTAGAGTCAATCAATTTGGGGATTGATTCACTGTGGTGAAGTGTCCTATTTTTTGGGTGGATTTTGAGCTGAGAAATTGAGCAATGTTAATGGAGATTAGGGCAAAGAGACAGTAGGGATCAATTGCTCTGGGTCGTAGAGAAGAGTTTGAAGCAATTTTGGCAGAGTTTTGGTATGGTTTAGTTTAGCACCTCTTTTGGCCGAGAGGGTGGTGAGTTTAGATAGAGGTGGCTGGAGGGCTTCTCAAGAGGGTTTAAAGGCTGGGATCTGCTGCTCTATGCAAGGGAAAAACAGCCACAATGGCCATTGGACATGAGACAGCTTAGCAGGTGAGTTTCAAAATTTTCAATCAAATGTGTGCTCTCGGCCTGGTGTTTTCCGGCGGTTGTGGTGGCTGGCCGGCCAGGCATGGGTCACTCTCATGGTCAGGGGAGTCAGGGTTGGGGTTTTGTGCAAAAATTGGCTTTGGCCATGTGTAAAGGGATTGATTCAAATGGAATGGGGGAGAGTTCATATTGGGCTCAATTTGGTTAAGTCATGGCAAAGGCTAGGTGCACCTCCCCAAGGCTGGTTTGGGTTGAAGAGAAAGTCACTTGGGTCAGCTAGGAAAGGGTGGTGAAGTCCCCATCCAAGGTGACGTGGCTAATTTTGGCTAAAGTGTAGCTTAAATGAGGTTAAAAATGTTTAATGAAGGCTTAAGAAAGAGCCCCCTCTTCTTTCCATTAATGGCTTGGTGAGGTGTAAAGGGGCCCCCAAGGCTTGCATGTGGCTTATGCATGACTCCATGGCTCCATTTGGCTTGGGTAAAGGTTAGTTCATTTTCATGGGAAAGGATTTTAAGAATTTTGGCATTTAGGGGTGATTTAACATGAGGCTTGATTTAGATTTATTTGATGATGAAATTGTAACTTAGGGAATGATTTTAATTGAATGTATGATGAAGAAGAGTGTCATATAGGCTTTAGAGCCAATTTTGGGCTTTTTAGATTTAATGAAAATGGGCTTTTAAAGGATTCATGGAAGTGGGCTTTTCAAAATTTAAAACAAGTTTTTGGCTGAAAATTTTGTGAAAGATTATGTCAAATAAATGTTATGTTTAGTTTAGGGATGTGTCATGAGTGATTTGGAACAAGTTTGGGGTGATTTTGAGTTGAATTGAGTTTAATTTGGGTCTTTTAGTGATAGGGCCAAAACAGGTCAAAATGGGCTAACTTGGGCTAAGGTTGGGTTAATTTTGGGTTTGATGTAAAATTAATGTCAAGAAATGTTTATGGGAATGTTACAAAGAGTTTTCAACTTTGGTTGGGCTTTGGTTTTGGGATTTGGGCCTATTTGGGTTCATGATTGATTTAGGCCAAATTAGGGATTTTTGATTTGGGTAAGGTTTGGGTGAATTATGGGTTCAAATTTTTGGCAAATCAAGTTATTGTTTTGTTTGTGGAGATGTTAGGAAAGTTTTAGAAAATATTTGAGGCTAATTGGGCTGAGTTGGGTTAGTTTGGGCTATGTTTAGGTTATGAGCCAAAATTGGGCTTTAAGCTTCAAATTGAAATTGAATCCACATATGGATAATATTGGGTTTGTATTTGGTCTAAATTGATATTTGGGATATTAAATTGAAGTTTAGAATTTAATTGGGTCAAAATTGAGGTCAATTTGGTTTAACATTGGGTTCATTTTAGGTTAAAAAAGGGGTAAATTTGGGGTTTTGGTAAACATGGGCTAAATTGATAAAATTGGTCTATGGTGTAGTTGAACATAATAAATTTGGGAATATTTGGGATTTTCTGGAATTTTCTGGGAATTTTTTTGGAATTTTTGGATTTTTGGGTTAAAAGGGTATTTTGGGTAATTGGAAGGCATTGGGGGTATTTTTTGGAAATTTTGATGTTTTTGGTCATGGATGATCAATTTGTGTGGAGGGAATGTTTAGGATTGATTTTGAGGAATTTTGAGTAATTTAGGAAATTTTGCAAATTTTGGGCAATTTCAAGGGCATTTGGTAGGTTTGGTGGGTTTAGGGCCCCAGGGGTCAAAAATTAAAATTTTGGGAAAATGAAGATTGTTTAAGTGTGAGTGAAATGAAATAGTTTTGGTTGAGCCATGAAGCCATATTAAGCTTACAAAAGCCATGGGAGGACTCATCTTAGGCATTCAATATGTTGTTCATAACCCTCTTAACCAGGGGTTTAGGGTTGAGGACTATCCATATGAATTACCTATATGATTTAGGAAGTCAAATTGGTTAAAGGTAGTTTTAGAGCTTGGAATGGGAGTGAGGTGTGTGCAAGTCGACCCTCACCAGACCAGGCCACTCAAGGTATTCCTAATGCCAAAGAGTTCTGTAGGGAACTCATCCTTTAAACCTCGACATTTGATCTTAACCCTCCAAGTGGCCTGGGAGTTTACAATCAAACTTGTGGGGTCTGAAGGGAGTTTAAGAGGTGTTTTGAATTTCTAAGTGGTGGGTTCCATCTCTAGTTCTCTAGGATAGTCAAAGGGAAAGCCTAAGGCTAGATCCTAAGTACTAAGGAGAGAGATCAGACCTCATCAAAAAGGAGACTTACAACCTTTTTCAATACACAAAGTAGGTATTCACGAAGACGTTGCCTACTACGCTCCCCCGAAGAAGACAATACTTTCAAGATAAATTGTGACAAGTAAAGTAAAAGATTCAGAAGAACTACAAGAACGGGACTATATGGCTGCAATTCAACGATTTCCCCTCACTCCTTCATAATGAGTTGGTGGAGGTTCTTTTAGCCCACGCATCCGAGGTCAAGGTCGGGGACGTGGTCGAGGAAGAACTCACCAGATTGTTGAATGGACGAAGCCAACGATTAGCATTGAAGTAGAAGTAAGCTCCGAAGAAGATAAAGAAATAATGATGATCAGTCAGAAGAAGCCTCAGTTTGAGATTTCTATGGATGACACAGAGAGAGATGAATATGAATCAATGTATGATCGGATTAATCATTATGTACAATCCATGACTCTAAATCTGATCCATCCTTAAAAGATTGAGAGTATGCAAGTCAAGGAAGTCCATAATGATGGTTTTAAACTCATCAAGCTTTATAAAACTTCTCCTTCTACTTCTGAACTTAGTGCAACTCTCGAAGAAGACGATTCTAATGAATTAATTGAATTACCTTTTGGTTACTTTTCGACTTATGTACAAAAGTAAATTCAACAAGGATGTATGTCAAAGAAAATGCTAAAAGATAAGTTACAATCATTCGAAAAATTATGGAATACAAAAGGAAAGAAACTCAACTCAAAAGAAGGACTTGGGTTTGGTACGATTGGACCCGTCGATGACTCGGGATTTTGCATAGTTTTTACTAGTTAGCTATTAAAAGATTGTCTGGACATCCAAGATGAATACGAAGATCAATTGATAGAGGAGGCTCCACCAGAATTCGAAGAAGAAATCAAATCAACAGTGGACAAATTAAAGAAGATCAATCTTGGGACTGAGGAGCAGCCCCGACAACTTTCATAGGTTTGTTGCTCAACTAGGAAGAGGTTACAAACTTGGTCAAGCTACTGTCAAAATTTAAAGATTGCTTCACTTGGAGCTATGAGAAAATGCCTGGACTATCTCCAGAGGTTGCAGTTCACCGACTAGGAGTGGATCAAAGTATAATACCGGTGAAGCAAGCTCCACGAAGAATGCACCTCGAAATCGAACAACAAGTTACGTCAGAGATAAAGAAATTAATAGACGCTAACTTTATCCGAGCAGAACAATATCTGACATGGCTTGCTAACGTTATGCCAGTAAAGAAGAAAAATGGACAAATTTGAGCGTGTGTCGACTTCAGGGATTTGAATAAAGCATGTCTGAAGGACGAATTCTAGTTGCAAATACCGAAATTAATGGTGGATATTACGTCATCACCTGAAATTTTCTCCTTTATGGACGGATCATCAGGTTATAATCAAATGAAGATGGCTTCAGAAGATGCAACACTTACAACATTCAGAACTCTGATCGGGATTTACCATTACACCGTAATACCGTTTGGTTTGAAGAACGTAGGAGCAACATACCAAAGAGCAATGACCAAGATCTTCGATGACCTCATTCACAACTAAGTAGAATGTTACGTGGAGCAACATAGCAAAGTAAAGGAGAACCATTTGTATGATTTGAGGATCATATTTGAACGATTACAATAATACAATCATAAGATGAATCCCTTAAAGTGCGCTTTCGGCGTTACCTCTGGGAAATTTCTACGATCTGTTGTCCGTCATCAGGGAATCGAAATTGACCCGAAAAATATTAATGCAATTTTAGAAATGCCTTCTCATAGAACCTTGAAACAATTACGTTATTTTTAAGGAAAGTTGGAATATTTAAGACGCTTTATATCTAATTTGTCAGGAAGGTGTCTCCCCTTTCGAACCTACTTCGAAAGGATGTCACATTTGTTTGGGGAGAGCCGTGTCAACGAGCTTTCAAAGATATTAAACGATATCTAATGACACCTCTTGTTTTTGCAGCCCCTATCCCGGGTAGACCTTTAATACTTTGTACTGTGGCTTTGGACGTGTCCCTCGATGCCTTACTTGCTCAAGTCAATGATGAGGGTAAAAAAAAAACACTCTACTACCTGAGTAGACCTCTTATACTAGCAGAAGTAAAGTATCCTCTTATTGATAAATGTTATCTAGCTCTGGTTTTTGCCGCTAAAAAGCTTAGACATTACATGTTGTCTCATAAGGTCAACCTGATCTCAAAAGTTAATCTGTTGTAATACTTAGTGACCCTACCAACACTTTTCAGATGCTTAGCAAGATGGTCGATGATATTATTGGAATTTGACATAACTTTTGTGCCCCTTCGCACTATTAATGGGCCGATTCTCGCCGATTTTTTTACAGTGCACCCACTGCCAGCTGGGTCCCCACTCAATGAAAAACTACCAGATGAACAAATACTACAAGTAGAGCAGCCAAGTTCGAGATGTTGGGAAATGTACTTTGACAGAGCTTCATTAGCCCAAAGAGGTAAAGGAAAACAGACAGTCATACCAGGCAAAGCAGCAATCAGTTTAATCTTCGTGACTCCGAATCAGGCCATCCTAAGATTCTCTTACCACCTGTCAGAGCCATGTACCAATAATGAAGCATAATATGAAGCTCTAATCACTGGTTTGGAATTAGCAATAGTAATGGAAATCACAGGCATTACCATTTATGGTGACTCAAAACTCATCATTCAACAAGTTGTAGAACAATACAAATTCTGAAACCAAGATTAGAAGAATACCACCAGTACATGATGAAAATACTCGAGCAGATCCCAAGTGTGATATTTTATAGAGTTCCTCGAGCAGACAACTCCTATGCAGACACTTTAGCTAAACTTACTAAAGAATTGGCTTGTCCACCGGAAGATTCTATAAAAAATACGGTTCAGGGATGTCATATTTTTTCACAGATCGACCTCGACAGTCTACACAAGCTTGGAAAAGAAGAGATATTAGCCACAGTGGCAGATGATACAAAAGATTGGCGTCAGCCGTTGATAGAATATTTAAAAACAGGAAGGTTGCATGAAGACTAATCAGTAGCGCATCAGATTCAGAAGAGAGCTCTCTCATATGAATTAATTGACAGTGTTCTATATAGAATATCCTTCAATCAGATGTGGCTTAGATGCCTCAGCAAAGCGGAAGCACAGAAAATTGTCAAAGAAGTGCATACCGGATTGTGTAGTGCTCACCAGTCAGGACCGAAAATGACGATGAAAATCAAAAGACTTTGATACTACTGGCCAACAATGATGTCCGACTGCATGGAAATAGCGAAGAAGTGTCACCAATGCCAGGTGCATGGAGTGGTCTTGCACCAACCTTCGAACGTGTTACACCCAACGATTATCTCGTGGCCATTCGAGTGTTGGGGCACAGATATAGTGGGTCCGATAGACCCTCCATCTTCGAAAGGACACAGATTCATACTCGTAGCTATGGACTACTTCTCCAAGTGGATCATTTCCGACAATGGGTTCGCCTTCAAGAGAATGAGAATCAACAACTTTGTCTGAAGACACGGGATATATTGGAGATACTCTATGATATATTACCCCAAAGTGAATGGCTTGGCAGAAGCCTTCAATAAGATGCTCGTTCAAATTCTAAAGAAAATGCTCGACGACAATAAAAGAGGATGACACGGAAATTTCTAGAAGCTTTGTGGGCTTACAGAACGACAGTCAGAACACCGATGCAGTCTACGCCATATGCACTTCTGTATGGGTTTGAGGCCGTTCTCCCATTAGAAATCCAGCTACCTTCGCTCAGAATCGCCCTCCCCAACAAAGTTACAAAGGAAGACAACGCCAAACTAGGACTAGCGGAGCTGGAAAGTTTTCAAGAAAAATGATTGCCTGCACAGCAAAATTTGGAACTCTACCAAGAAAGGATGATTTAGGCCCACGATAAGTTGGTCCGCCCGAGGTCGTTTAAAACTGGTGACCTCATGCTCGTTCTCAGAAGGCCTATTCTTGCACATCGCAAGATGGGTGAAAATTTGAACCGACCTAGGAAGGACCATTCGTGGTAGAAAAGGTTTACTCTGAAGGATCGTGCCAGTTGGTAGATTCTCAAGGGGAGAGACCCATGTTGCCGATAAATGGATGATATCTCAAGAAGTACTACACGACATGAGGAATCTAGAGAAAGATCTTCATTCTAATGTTGAATAGGGCCAGTGTATGTGACTGAGTCCAAATTTTGTAATAAAATATAGTTAAATGAAATAAAATATAATTTTCTCACTAAATAAAATACGCTTGTTGAAATTTCTAAATCAAAATCTCATAAACTTATATTAAATAACATAATGGCATCAAAAAAATTATAAAACTTATTAAAACATGAAAGATGATGATTTTTGTCCTTGCTCTTGTTCGTGCACAACACCACCCACTGATATTTCCCTTATTTACTTGTGCGGGTGGTGTTGGGTTGCGAGTTGGTGTTTGCCTTCATAAATGGCTTAGACTTCGCATCTTGAAAAAGAAACACACAAAAGGAGATTACAGATATGAAGTCGACCAGGAAAAGTGATAGCAGAGAGACCGGACAGACGTTCTTATACGGAGGAACTGGGGGATTCATCGACCTACACCTCCTCGACACGAGAAGTACTCAGATTCCATCCATGATCTCTACTGCAGAAGGCAATCTTGTTGCTGCTTCAGCCGAGAGAACTCTAAATGCGCCATTAACGCGTACAAAGAGAAGAAATGCAAATCATCGTAAGCATCGCCTCTTGTACAGGATGGATAGAAGAAAGGCTCGGGAGCTAGCCACTGCGCTATCACTCATTCCAGAAGATTCTTACAATCCTGAAATGAAAGAAACTAATGACAGTGCACCGCACAGTGATACCGAGCCAGAGACTGCAGAGGATCTCGTGCCGACATCTAATCTAATGGAAGAGATTTTGACTGGGAGTCTGACTTGCAACTCAGGTTTACCCAGACTGCCTACGGTGTCAGGGGCATTTTCAGAGTGCCCAGATTGTCATGTATTATAGCTTGAAGAATATGTCACATTTGAGGCATATGCAGCTGCCTCAATTTTACTCAAGGGCCGGGAATATCCTGAGGTAGAGCCGTACGCACCACAATTTGTCCTACCGCCACCGCAGCCACGAGGAGCTCCGGTCTATATCATGGCAAAGAATAATAGAATTATAAAGCATGAATTTCAACACTACAAAGACATACAAGGAATGTTTGTTATCATCCTGGAAGGACTCGAGCTATACAATGACGTTTTCTCGAGGAAGGATGAAGAAGAAATTTTGTACTGCATCGACACTCTACAGGCATTGGGCAGAGCACACCGTTTGAGGCCAAGGACATACATAGAGCCGTAAAAATTGAAAAGAGGAAAGGGCAGAATCACTATTCAGTGTGGCTGTTGTTATAACTTCGTGATAGATCGACAAGGCAATCCCCCGAGGATCTTGCAGCACATTGAGGTGGATCCGATGCCACTACAGATCAAGAAGATGATAAAGAGGATGGTCGAGTGGCATGTGTTTCCTAGAGACTGTATTCCTAACACTCCATCATACATATATATGAGGATGGGGATTGTATCCCACCTCATATCGACCACCATGACTTTGTGAGACCCTTCTGCATAGTCTCCTTTATAAGTGAAAGCAATATTTTATTTAGATGAGAAATCCATATTGTCAGACAAGGAGAATTCTGAGGTTATGTTGAAATCTTCCTACTAGTAGGATCAGTACTGGTATTAAAAGGAAATGGAACAGACTTAGCAGTGCACTGCATCCCAGGAGTTCAAAGAAAAAGGGTGTTAGTCACCTTCAGAAGAATGGATGAAGATAAAGCGTCATTTTACTATGAACCAGATCCAGAATTGGAGAGCCATCGTCCTTTGCCACTGTGACGGCTGTAACTTTGGATGTTTGCAAGGGGACTTTTGTTTCGGAGCGTAACCTTAGCAAGTTAGCTAATCCCCACAACGGTCTCAGGTAACAAAATCTGTCGCCCCCTTCAGCGGATCATGACAGTCGGTGTCGCCACTTTTTGTAGTAGCTAGATGATGTGATATACCAGCTCAGTTCAGTTTTGTACACATGATCTACTTTTTGGATGCTTGTCAACATATGATCAGTTTTACTGCTTTCAGCGGAATTAATGAAAATTTCTGCTTTCAGAAATGCTTTCTTTTCAGCGCGATGGTCGAAAACCTTTAAACCACGTGTTTGGTTCCCAAAATGAAAAGGATAAGAAGTTATAATGCAGAAGAAAAGGATAAAATCATAACAAAATAAAATTAAAAATCAAAATGAACCCAAACATAAGTTAAACGAAAACAAAATTGAAATAAAATCAAAATTTAAATTTAAATCAAATGAAACATAATGAAACAAAACAAATAAAAAAATGATGATTAATTAAAAAAATAAACAATGATAATATTTGCTTTTCCTCTCTCTCTCGAGATTTACAGTCTTTGCAGTCATCTTTGAATCCCTCGCTTTTTCGGGCACTCCGCAAAATTTGGTACTTTTTACATAGCGCCATGATACACTTAAAATATATAGTGTTTTATGCACATTTTTATACCAATTTTTTATGATATTGCATGTAATGTAAGGTATTTTGTGTTTTTCTTTCATGTATAATAAAAATGAGTGATTATGATGAAAGGAGAAAAAATTGGATCAAATTTGAAGCAAAAAAATAAAAAAATGAAAAATTAGACCTTGGTGGCTATGCGTCGCCTTGTCGGCGCTTAGTCGCCACAGTTAAAAATCAAATTTTCTTCATTTTTGGCACAATTTCAAGGGGTGTTTGAAGCAACTTTTGGAGGTGACTTCCTTAGCTTCCCATAGGCAGTAAATTTGAATGAAGGGATGCATCTTTTGGTGGATACGTTGAATCGAGACGTGATTTGAAGAGACACCAAGTCACCTTTTGGAATTAATGAGGGAGTCTTTTGTGTGTGTGTGTCTTTAGTGAGAGTTAGTCTTTTAGTTTAGTTTCCAAGAGTCTCTTCTTGTTTTAAGTAGTTTAAAGAGATTTACTTTCAGTCTTTTATTGTTTAAAGTTAGTTAGTTTGGTGTGAAACTTTCTTTCCACCAATTTACTTTCATCCATTTATGTAGTTTTTTTATTGAAGTCTAAAGTCAGAGTTGGAGTCAACAGAGTTGGGCGCCAACCTCTGTAGTGTTGTCCTATGAAAAGTCAAGTTTGAAAGGAACATCCAGAGTCTTGTAGAGAGGATTTTCGAATAAGTGTTGACTTCTGTTTTCTATATTTAGTTTTTATTGTTGTGTTGTCTTTATGATTTCTATTTTTAAATCAATATTTGTTTGTGTTTTCTCCAAGAATTCTGTGTAGTTTTCTTTATCTTTTTCTTTCTTAAATAAAGAAGTAAATAAATTATGTAGGATTGTTCTGGAATGTTGACCCAAGGAAAAAATGTAAAGAATTTCATGCCTATTTTATATTGATTTTGATGATATTGCACTTTGATGATATTGCACTTTAAAGAAGGGTATTTTTGGTGTTTTTCTGTAGGTATGAAGATTTAAGGACAATGGAGCGAAAATATGGAAAAAGGAGCGAATTTGAAGCAAAAAGGGCTAAGTTATGAAAATTTAACTTAGGGCGCCGACGGCGAAGTCGATAGCGCCGATGGCGTGATTTTCCCAAGAGATCGAAATATATTTCAAGGGAGGCCGCCGACAGCGGAGGTCAAGGTCGCGGACAGTGGGGCCAGTTCAAATCATTGTTTATAGAAGGCCGCCGATGGCGGAGCTCGAGGCCGCCGACCGCGGGATCGACGGTTCTTTCACAAAATACGTCGAATGTGGACGATTTTCTAAGGGATGCTTGGAAAACCATTGGAGACTATTCAACAACTTTAAAAAGAACCATTTTAGGCCAAAAAAAACGTCCTATTGGAGTCCTCTAAAAGTCACTAAGAGTCTGTAAAAAGTTCTATTAGAGTCATCTAAAAGATACTTAGTGTTCAATTAGAGAGTCCACTAGTGTCCATTGTTATTAGTGAGTGTTATATAGTGAGTTCAAAGAGAGATATCAAGAGGAATTCTTCGAAGGATTGTAAGAGTGGAAGGTAAGTGAGAGATCTCTTCTGCATTGTCGTTTCGAAGGAGAATTGCACGTACTGTTAAGAAAGAAAGAGATTCAGAGGAACTTCAAGGAGTTTGCTTGGGGAGGAATTTTATATAAGTTGTGCTTATTTACTTTTGTTTGTAGAACTTTATTTTTATATATGAAGTCCAAGTTTTATTGCATCCTCTCCATAAATTCTGAGTAGTTGTTCTGTCTTTCTCCTTGTTTTGATATTTTTGTGAAATGATAATTTAAATTGGTGTGCCATAAAAGTTTAAAATAAGTTGTGATAATATTTTACTTAATTCTTAATTTACTTTCAATCTGGCCAATTAAAAAGTTAAAATCTGTTGAGTTTGACAAATATAGTTAAGATTACATTCGAGATTCAGATAGATCAAAATCTTTGGAAGCAGGGTGCAAATAAATAGGGAAATAATATTCATCGGGCGTAGAATTGGAGATTTTAGAGTGACAAGCTAAAATCCTCAATTCAGTTCTATCGTTTGGGTACTGAAATGTAGATGTTAGTCCTCAGGTAAGGGTAACATGGGAGCTCCGAAATGAGAGCCGGTACCCTCCCAGCCTAGCCGCGGATTCAGTAACCAAGCATAAGATTAATCAATATTTTTTATGCCTGGACCAAAGGGTAAAGAATAGGTATGCTCCTATTTGGCACAACACAATCTTAAACTAATTCTATTTATCTATTCACTTAAATATCTTAACAAAGGAGAAAGATTCTTGCATATATATATTTGAACTTCACTTTAGTAGAATTAGTTATATGTTAGTAGAACTAGTTTAGTTTAAACTTCATAGTATTGTCGATTGCGTATTAGTGACAGATAGGCAATTTTGATTTAGTTATGATTCTAAATTAATTTCTATAATCCTAAGTCTGTAACCTCTAAAATATTCCCTGTGGGATCAATATCCAGAACTCCACTAGAGCCCTATATTACTTGAACGATATGTATACTTGCGTTGATTTGTAACTCCACGATTAAAAGAATATATAATATACTTGTTACAGAAATTAAAATTACGCACGATAGCGGAGTTGGGTCTAGTTTTTGTACATCATGCTTTACCAGATTGGCTAATTATTCAAACATTTTATAATGGATTATTAGGATCTTATTGATCTATTATTGACGCTGCTACTGGTGGATCACTAATGTTTAAACCTTTTGAAGAAGCCTAAGCTTTAATAGAAGAAATGGCTACCAATAATTTTCAATGGCCTGCTGAAAGGGTAAATCCTAAGAGAGTAGCCAGTTTTCATGATTCTTATGCTTTAAATATGATAGTTTCTTAAATTGCTGCTCTTTCAAAGAAAATAGATCAATATGGAATGAATCGTTCTCAAACACCTCCAATGTTAGAAAAAAGGTCATTAGGACAAATTGTAGATGTTCACTCTTCATAGGAAACTATAAATTTAATAAATAATAGATAAAATAACCCTTATTCAAACTATTATAATCCAGGTTGGAAAATCATCCAAAATTTAATTGGAATAACCAAGGTAATGCAAATCACGTTAATCTTCAGTGGCAGAACAATCATGTAAACCCATTAGGAAATATAAACAACCAGGGTAATTCTAATTATAGACCTTCTAATCCACCAGGTTTTTATAATAATTTACATTTTAAGGAGAAGAAGTTATCTATGGAAGAATTAGTTTTGAATATGGGTAAATAATTACAAAGTCAAGGAGCTGCTATTAAAAACATAGAAAACCAATTGGAGCGAATTGCTACTGTACTAAGCAATAGACCTGTTGGAACTTTACCTAAAAATGTTGAAGTAAATCTAAAAGATCAAGGAAAATAATAAATTAAGGCTATTCAATTGAGAAGTGAAAAAGAGTTGGAAACAAAAGTTCAAAAAGGAACTGCAGTTGATATAGAAAAAGAAGAATCTGAAGGACAAAACGAAAGTTTATATCCCGATTTTCCTCTGAAGCCTATGAAAATTACTGTTGAAAGACCTCCACCACCATTTCCTCAAAGAGTAAAGCAACAAGATAAAGGAAAAAGATTTGCTAAATTCTTAGCATTTTGAAAAAAAATTCAATAAATATTCCTTTTGTTGAAGCTTTGGAACAAATGTCTGATTGTGTTGAATTTATGTTGGATATACTCAACAAAAAGAGGAAGTTACTAGATCATGAGGCTATTGCACTCAGTGAAGAGTGTAGTGCTATAATTTGAAGAAAGCTTCCTGAAAAACATAAAGATCCTGGTAGTTTCACTATCTCGTGTGTTATTGGTGAAAAATTTTATAGGCGAGCATTATGTGATTTGGGAGCTTGCATAAATTTGATGCCTTTATCAACTTTTAAAAGGTTGGGAATTGAGGAGATTACACCAACTTCTGTAACTCTACAGTTAGCTTATTGATCTATTACACATCCTGCAGGAGTTGTAGAAGATGTTCTGGTCAAGGTTGATAAGTTTATCTTTCTTGTGGACTTTGTTATTTTAGATATGAAAGAAGATAAAGAAATTCTAATCATTTTAGGAAGACCATTCCTAACTATAGGAAGAGCAATGTTAGATGTTCAAAAAGAAGAATTGACAATGAGAGTAAATGATCAAGAAGTAACCTTTAACATCTCAATGTCAATGAAATATCCTTCAATAGAAAAAGATATGTGATTATCTGAAAAGTGAATATTTCAAGGAAAATTATGAAGAAAAAGAAGATATAGAAAAAGATAATTATGATGAAAATGAAAGTGAAGAAGCTGATTATATTCGTAGAGAAATTTGAAATGCTCAATTCAACAAACACTCGTAAAATGAACTGTTAATTCCATATGTTGTAAAACCCCCTGAACTTGAATTAAAATATCTTCCAAATCATTTGAAGTGTGTATTTTTAGCAGAGTTTTTAACATTACCAGTAATTGTATCCTTAAACTTAAATGAAATGCAAGAACAAAAATTAATGGATACATTAAAAAAATATAAAAAAGCTTCTGGTTGGACTTTAGCTGATATTAAAAGAATTAGTCCTTCGATTTGTATGCACAGCATTTTATTAAATAAAGAACATAAAACAAGAATTGATCTATCAAGGAGACTGAATCCTATTATAAAGATGAAGTTAAAAAAGAGATTTTAAAATAGTTAAATGCTGGAATTATATATCCAATTTTGAATAGTACTTGGGTAAGTCCAATTCATTTTTTTACTAAGAAAGGAGGAGTGACTGTCGAAGCAAATGAAAATAATGAATTAATAACTATCAGACAAGTTTCTGGATGGCGTATTTGTATTGACTATCGAAAATTAAATGCTGCCACCCGAAAAGATCACTTTCCTCTTCCTTTTATAGACCAAATGTTGGATAGACTTGCTGGACACAGGTATTACAGCTTTCTGTATGGATATACCGGTTACCATCAAATACCTATTGCACTTGAGGATCAAGAGAAAACAACATTTACTAGTTCTTATGGAACTTTTGCTTTTCAAAGAATGTCTTTCGGACTATGTAATGCACCTGCAACATTCCAGAGATGTATGATGTCTATCTTTAGTAAGTTAATTGATAAAGGAATAGAAGTATTTATGGAAGATTTCTCTATGTTTGGAACATCATTTGATGCATGCTTAAATCATCTTGAAAATGTTTTGGAGCTATGTGATGCACTAAAAATATATACGGTTTTTGCTATATAATTTTACCCATTTTTAGTGATGTTGCACTTTAAAGAAAGGTAATTTTCATGATTTATTGCATGTATGATGATTTTTGGTGATTGGAGTGAAATGAAGCAAAAAGGAACGAATTCAGAACGAAAAGGAGCAAAAAGGAACAAAATGGTGAAAAAGGTGTTCTGGCGCCGCTGGAGCCCAAATCCAGAGACTCCAGAATTTATTAGCACGATAGAGCGCCGCCGGCACCCTATTTGGCGCTGTCGATGCCAGAAGTCGGTGGAGTTCAAATATGAAGAGCTTTGGTGAATTTTTGAAGGGATGCCTATGGAAACTCTTGGGATTTCATCCCTATCTTAAAAGTAACTATTTTTGGACAAAAATGGAGTGGAGTCTAGTGTCTTCTAGTGTAGTTTTAGTGAGTGTTAAGTGTTAGGGTTTAGGAGAAATGTGTGTAGAGTGAGGATTTGAGAGGAATTCTTCTTTAAGGAGTGAAGGAGAAGGGGTAAAGTGAGAGATTGCTTCTTTCTTTCCATTTGAAAGAAAGAATCAAGTGTTGTAAAGAGCAGAGAGAAGAGGATTCAAAGGAACTTCAAGGGAATTGTATTGGGCAAGAGAAAGAGATAAGTTGTATTTTCTTTTGTGGTTTGTATGACTTTTCTTTTATATATAAAATCCATGTTTAATTGTATCTTCTCCATGAATACTAAGTAGTCTCCCTTGTCTTTCTTCTTGCATAGAGATGTGATGATGGATTGATGTGGATTTGATGTGCTTTTAATGTAATCAAGAAATTGTGATGGTTTTTCATTTTCAACGTAATTTACTTTTCAATTTGGCCAATTGAAATGTTAAAATATGTTGTTGAACATTATGTTTGAAAGCATTTAATGTCCTACAACAATAATGAAAGATCCAATCAATTTCTATGGATGAATTGCATAGTTCATGGGAATTGAGTGCAAATAACTAAGGAAATATGTTTTGATGAACTTCAATGTGGAGATTTCAGGGTGATAGGCTGAAATCTCTAAATTGGTTCTAAGATTAGTAACTAATATCAAAGGTTAGTCTTCGGGTGAAGGGTGAGTGGGAGCTCCGAAATGAGAGCATGTATCCTCTTAGCCTAGCCTTAGAATTAGTGACTAAACTTAGGATATGTCATTGTTATTTTCTTGCTTAGAAGAGGGGGTACTCTTTTAAGGGTAAAGAATCATATATGCTCCTATTTGGCACAAAATATTTGTTTCATTTCAATCCACACATCATATTCTCATTGCAAGAGGAAAGATACTTTTCTCATATGTAGAAACCTTTCAAATACATAGTTTAGTGTGTCTGTAGTTAATTCTGTTTTTAAAGTTGTTAAAAGTAATTATAGTTTAGTTAATTTTTATTGTTACCTGCATAGTAGTAGTAAGTAGTAAACTCTAATTGCGAATTAAATATCAAATTTTAGTGCTACATTATTTTATATTGTGAACGCTTTATTATACTTCAAACTTCCCTATGGGATCGATAACTAGGACTCCATTAAAGCCCTGTATTACTTGATACGATATATATACTTGCATTGAATGCTTGGACTTAACAAAATAATCATAAATATTTAAATTTGAGTTCATAAATTCTTACAAAATATAAGACCGCCGCATCACTATGCGAAAGAACTAACTCAGTTCTAAATTGGGAGAAATGTCAATTTATGGTTGCAGAAGGAATTGTATTAGGGCATAAAATTTCAGAAAATGACATGGAAGTAGACCCTGCAAAAATTCAAGTAATAGCTAAATTACCACCTCCTACTACAGATAGAGGGGTAAGAAGTTTTCTTGGACATGCTAGTTTCTATAGGCACTATATTAAATATTTTCCAAAAATTACCAAACCTCTATGCCAACTTTTAGAAAAAGATAAGAAATTTGAATTTACCAAAGATTGCTTGAATGCCTTTGAAATATTAAATAAAAAACTAATCACAGCACCTGCAATAGTTTCACCTGATTTGGAGAAACCATTTGAATTAATGTGTGATGCTAGAGATTATGTTATTGGAGCTGTTCTTGGTTAAAGATATGATAAAATTTTTAAATTTATGTACTACGCTAGTCGAACTCTTAACGATATTCAAATTAACAATACAGTTACTGAACAAGAGTTACTGGCTATTGTTTTTGCTTTTAAGAAATTTAGATAATATTTAATTGGAACTAAATGTGTTGTGAATACTGATAACTCTACTATTAAATATCTGATGCAAAAGAAGGATACTATACCAAGATTAATTAGATGGGTACTTTTAATGTAAGAATTCAATTTTGTGGTGATTGATAGAAAAGGAACTGACAATTAAATTGCTGATCATTTGTCAAGACTGGAATATCATGAATCATCTGATACCGACAATGAAATTACAGACAGTATCCCTAATGAGTGGAAAATACTTTGGTATGCTGATATTGTTAACTATGAAGTAAGCGATATTTTGTCAGCTATGCTAACTCTGCATCATCACAAAAAATTCATTCATGATGCAAAAGCATATTTTTAGGATGAACCAAATTTATATAAGCAATGTAACGATCTTATTATTAGGAGATGTGTGCCATATGAAGAAACTTAACAAATTATTCAAAAATGCCACAATTCTGAATTTGGAGGACATTTTGGCATTGACAAAACTGCGCATAAAATTTTGCAAACTAGATTTTATTGGCCTAATCATTTTAGAGATGTTTACAGATATATTAAAACTTGTGATAGATGCCGGCGAGTAGGTAATATATCTAGAATAAATAAAATGCGTCTGAATTTTATGTTAGAAGTGGAAATTTTTGATGTTTGGGGATTATATTTCATGGAACCATTTTTTCCTTCATTTGGGAACTTATATATTTTAATTGCAGTTGATTATGTATCAAAGTGGATTGAAGCACAAGCTTTACCTCATTGTGATGCTAAAAGTGTTTCAAGATTCTTAATGAAAAACATTTTCACAAGATACGGAATGTCGAGAGTGATTATCACAGACGGAGGATCCCATTTTAGGATTACATACATTCAAAGATTAACAGAAAAATTTAATATTTTTCATAGATTCTCTACCGCCTATCATCCACCTGTTTGTGAATTTTAAATTTTTAATTTAATTTAAATATATAAATATAATTTGGAAAGTAGCATTTTATTTTGAAAATAATTTTAATTTTGAAAATTTTAAGATATGGAATTAGATTAATCTCACATCTCGAATAGCTTATATAAACGAGCACCGCACCACAAACCGTATATCTATCCCGAGAATGTATTACAACCGCTTCGATGATGAGACTCGATTAAACAAACTAGAAGACTCTTGACATCCGTTTGGTTTGTGAACCAATTTTATAAGCCGACAAGTTCCCCTGTTTAATATAAAGAAATTAAGCAGGGTTTATATTACCTGAGTTTTTAAAGTTCCCTATAAGGGCAAGCCCCTATAGTTAATTATATCCTAAGTGACGGGAATCACTTAAGAAAACTCTCAATAATGATCAGTGGTTTTGCTCTAAAGAATTTCAAAGTTTAAAGTTTTCAAAGGATTGGATTTTGTAAATTTCAATAGGGAATGGAACAAGTTTGGAATAGTTAATTTCAGGAGTTCAAAGGAAGAAAAGTAGGGGAAGCTGACGATCCAAGAAGAATCTTGGCAAATTCCCAAACTATCCTATCGTTTGGCTTCAATTTGAGGATTTATTTAATGTTGCAATCCTGTCAATTTTAATTAATTAAGACTTATTTTGTATGACATGATCATACAAATAACCTGGAAGATGTGAGGTTTATGTCGTACCGAATGACTACCTCGGAATCCTAAGACCGGTTAGGGCTTAATTTACATAACATGATCATGCAAATGCCTAACGAAGTGTTGAGGATTTATGTTGCACTAGGCAAACTACCTCGAAGTCCTATGGCTTGGTTATTTAATTCTAAGGAAAGTTTAGCTGAGGTAGAGTTGTTTTGCTCATGACGATGGCCGAGCTGCCCACCATGCTCCGAGCTCCTTCGTTGTCAGAGGTTTAGTTTTAGAAGTCATAAATCAGAGATGAAGGAAGTGTTTTGGTTTAGAGAAAATCTTAAAATCCAAGTATTTTTTAATATTTTAATTAATACAAATCTTAAAGTTAATTAAATAGAACCGATTAAGATCTCATGGTTCTGTCATCCCTAAGCACCGTTATTTTCATCGAATTCACTTACCCGTATGAATTTGCTAAACTCAACTCGAATGAGTTCCACACTTTCATTTAGCACCGCTCTGAAATCCCGCTAGCAACACGCGGGTTACATCATCCGAGGTATTCCCGATCATTCAACGAGACGTTTTAATTTAGTTACAATCGTAGTTTCAGTTGTTCGTTTGTGATTAAATTTCGAGTCGTTTTATATTTCGAAATGTCGTGGCAGTGAATTTTATCTTGCAATGACTTTTAATTTAGTTTTGTTTCGGGCTCAGTGACTACCCTAAGGGTTTTGGTTTTCATGCAACAGCTTTGTTTAACATGCAAGAAAAGTAAAGTATACAGACAAGTAAATTACAAAAAATTAAATTGCAATTAAATAAAAGCGTACCGCGAGGGTCTTCCCGTCATCCCAAGTCGCACTTAAAACACATGTTAAGGCATTAAATATTTCAACAAGTACCTAGTAAAGCTAAGGGAAGGGTTTTGGTTGTTTACCAAATTCTTAATCCTATAACTAGTCATCTCCTATGACGTCTAGGTTCTTGTGTTCAATTTAAGGATGATTTTATTCATCAAAGAAAAATTAAATTTAGTTGTTCTTCTAAAATAAGTCCTAAACATCTTTTCAATATTTTTGGGATTGTTTTGAGTCCAAGTAAATTTAGTCAGTAATGTATGAATTAATCATCTAAGAGTTTAGTTAAACATCGTTTCTTGCTTCAAATGAACTTAGGTATTTGATTACCTGATGAATGAAGTGATATCTCACTCAATACTCTATTTAAGAGTTAAAATAATTAAAGCCTTTAAGGGCAAGTTGGTTTATCGAGATTTTTAATCATTCTTAATTAAAGTTTGAATTAATGGTTTAAAGTGTTTTAATTTAATTATGAGGTTTTAATTAATAATTTTAAGTTTGGAATAATGTTCAAATTATTTTGGATTTAATCCTCAATGATTTCATTTAGGTTTGTTGTTAAATGATTTTAATTCAATTTGATTTTTATTTAATTTAAATTTATTTTAATTTAATTTTAATTTAATTTAATTTAATTAAAATTTATTTGATTTTTTAAATTTAATTTAATTTTAATTTAATTTAATTTTAATTTAATTTTAATTTAATTTAATTTTAATTTAATTTAATTTTATTTTAATTTAATTTTCATTTAATTTAATTTAATTTAATTTAATTTAATTTTTAATTTTAGTTTTAATATTCAATTTTAATTATCAATTTGTATTATTATTTTAATTTTTAATTAGGAATTAAGTATTGTTAAAGTGACCCCTTAATGTTTAGTATTTCAAAATTTTAGTGGGTATCTACCCCTTAATTTTTCTAAGTTTCAATCATCCTAGAGAAAGTTAAAATCAAATATTTAAGGCCCCCCCCATTTTGATTAAACCTAAAGTTTTAATTAAGGATTAAAATTTTTAATTACCTTTATGCGCTTTTAAGCTTATTTATTTCATAACTCACTAAATTGAGCTCAAACGAACTTGAAATTTTTATGTCACGTCACTCACATGTCTATTAAGACATTAGAGGAGAAAATGTGATTTTTCTGAATTTAATTTATTTATATAGTTATTTTTAGTAGAAAATAAGGGTTTTTTAAAGAAAATTGAACAACATGACCAAGGAAAGGTTTCTATCCTTAAGAAAAATATGGGGTGTTTCTAATGACATGAGGATCACTTGGACCAATATTGGTGATTTTTTTAATTACATTTTATTTATTATAATTATTTTGAGTTTTAGAGTATTAATTAATTATAAAATAAAATTAAAGTTGAAAAATAGATTTTATATTTTTCTTAAATCTCTTTGACCTCAAGGAGTTCAAGAGAAATAAATTTTATAGTTTTCTTCGATTTTTCTTTGATTTGTTGGAATTATTTTTGTGAAAAAGGTTAAAAACACATTTTTTAATATTAAAAATTACATGAAGCCTTAAAAATTCAATATCTTACCCTAGGGACTTAGGGAAAATATTTGGTTTGTTTCTAAGTTATTAGGAATCAAAATGTAACATTTTTATGATTTTTAATATTTTTATGATTTTTATTATTTTTTAATTATTAAAATATTAAAATAATATGAAAAATTAAATTTTTTAGAAAATTCCAATTTTAATTTTCTTAAACTCCCCTGATATCAGAGAAACGCCAAAACTATTTTTGTGAATTTTTAAAAAGTATTTTTGGAGTTATGAATTTTTAAAGTTCCATTTTGCTTATGAGGCTTAATTAATCCATTTGATAGGGTTAATCAAGTCCAATTGATTTCAAATTTTTATGTGAGGTCTCTCTGACCCTAAAGATCAGTGGAGAATTGTTTTCAACTCAATTTGATGTGTGGTTAACCCTAATTAATTCAAATTCAATTTTAGGAGTTTAGGCCAATTAAGGTTATTATGAATGAATTAACTCAAAAAATATTTTTCATAGGGTCCTCTAGTCCTAAGGAACATCACCTAATTTTTCTAGAATTTATTTCACAACATGCTAATAATTGAAATTAAAATACCTAAAACAGTGACATAAAATTGAAAATTCAATAACTTTTCACAGAGATGGCCTCTGACCTTGAAAAATTCAGGCAATGTTCCCAAGATCAGAGGCTTCAAAAGCCTTATGGTCTCATGCCATGGTGGATTGTCTATGCAAATGAAGAATCAAAATACTAAAATCAGTAAATAAGTTATTAAAAGTAAAATACTCATCCAATTAATTTGATTTCCTTTCCACATTATTCTACTCTGTTCACTGAGCAAGAGGGTATTCTTTTTTTATTTTTGTGATTATTTTATGCAAAGATATAAATTTTTGAAGTTTTGGTATTTAAATAAATAGAAAATAACCCTAATTTTATACTTATCCACGCGGCGCCACGCAATCCTCGGCAGGTCCGAAAGGCCACGCGGTGCTTTTTGATTCGGCGCCGCCATCTGAGTCAGCTCTACGGGGGCCCGCCATTCACGTACCATTGCTCTATCCGGCTTGATTTCTACCTTCCGCTCGATACAGACACGATCCAACGGCTCCTGGTCATCATCTACAACTGGAGTGCGCCCGTGACCGTGCACACTAAAACCCTAAGAACTCACTCGATTCTCAACGGATTTTTGTGTTCTTATGCTCTATGGATTCTTCTTGAAAAGATGAACACATCCATACTGTAAACATGCATTAAAATCAACTCAAACAAAATTGAGAATCTCCAAAAGCTCGGGAGGAAGAGTGAGTTCATACCTTTGCTCAGAGAAGTGAAGCTTCAATCTGAGGGTTGTGTCACCTTTGATTGAGTCCAAGCAAGCTCCAGATGAAGTCTCTTGCTTTGAGGAAATTCCTAGGTACAAAAATGACCAAGGCCGATCACAAAGCTCGGAGGCCGGAAGCAATGGCCGGCCCGGTGAGGGGCTTTTGCCGGGATCTTCTCCTCTTCGTCCGATGAAGGTGTGGAGTTAATCAATTTTAGGATCGGCTCACCGTGGTTAAGTGTCCCGGTTTTTGGGTGGATTTTCGACCGAGAAATCGGGTCGTGTTAATCGGGAATAGGGCAAACGGACACTAGGGATCAATTGCTCTAGGTCGGGAAAAGGTCCCGGAGCAATATTGGCGCAGCTTTGTTAAGTTTTTGTTCGAAGCACTCCTCATGGCCGAGAGGAGGTGGTGTTTAAATCGGCATGGCCGAAGGGCCTCACGGGGGAGTTAGGGCTCGGGATCGACTGCTCCATGCAAGAGAAGAACAGTCATGGTGTCCATTTGGGTTGAGACAAGTAATCAAGGGAGAATTGGAAAGTTTGGCTCACATGGAGCTCTCAGGCCATGGTCTTTTCCGGTGGCCTGGTGGCTGGCCGGCCAGGCATTGGTCACCATCTTCACCAGTGAGGTCAGGGTTGGGGTTTGTTGTAAGCAATTGGAGTTTGACATGTGTAAAGGGGCTGAATTGAAAGGGAATGGGAAGAGGCTCATTTTTGGTTCAATTTGGTCAACCCATGTATTTGGCCTTGGTTCACCTTTCCAAGCTCTGATTTCGGCTGAGGGAATCATTTAGGTCAGCTGAATTGGAGTGGTGAAGTCTCCTTCCATGGTTAGGTGGCTAAACTTAGTTTAGTGTGTGACATGGTTATGGTTAAAAAGGCTTAATGAAGGATTAAGAAAGGGGGCAGTCATTTTGCCATTAATGGCTTGGTCACATGTCAAACCTTCCATGGCTTCATATGGCTTGTAAATGGCTTCGCTTCATGGCTCCATGTGGCTTGGGACAGTAGCTTGGTCATTTACATAAAAGAAGGTTTTGAATTTTTGGGATTTATGGGTGATTTTGGCATAAGGCCTAATTTAGGATTATTTGATGATTGTTTTAGGACTTAAGGGATTATATCAATTAATGGGGTGATGAAAAGAATGTCATATGGGCTTTAGCATGAAGTTTGAGCCTTTGAAATTTAGTGAAGATGGGCTTTTAAAATGGTTTGGGGAAGTGGGCTTTTGGATTTTAGAATGAATTTTAGGATGAAAGTTTGGTAAAGGCTTGGGCCAAACAAGTGTTGGGTTTAGTTTGGGGATGTGTCATGGATGATTTGGAATTGGTTTTGAATAATTTGGAGTTGAATTGGGTTTAATTTGGGACTTTTGGTAAAGGGGCCAAAGTGGGTCAAATTGGGTTAACTTGGGCTAATGATGGGCTAATGTTAGATTTGATGTAAAATTAATGTTGAGAAATGTTTATGGGAATGTCACAAACAGTTTTCAACTTTGGTTGGGCTCTAATTTTTGGATTTGGGCCCATTTGGGTTAGGTTTGGGCTTAGGTCAATTTAAGGGATTTTTTTTTTTGGTTATGTTTGGGTGGAGTTTAGGTTCAAATTTTGGGCAAATCTAGTTAGTGTTTTGTTTATGGGGGTGTTAGGAAGGCTTTAGAAAAGATTTGGGGCCAATTAGAGTTGAATTGGGTAGGTTTGAGCTAGGTTTAGGTCATGTGCCAAAATTGGGCCTTAGGCCTCAAACTGAAATTGGGCTCAAATGTCAATCAAATTGGAATTAGATTTGGTCTAATTTGATATTGGGGATATTGAATTGCAGTTTAGAATTGAATTGGACCAAAATTGAGGTCAATTGAAGTGGTTTGGTTTGACATTGGGTTCACTTGGGTTTAAAATGGGTAAAAGTGGGGTAAATTGGCAAAATTGGCCCATGGTGTAGTTGAATAAAATGAAATTGGGAATATTTAGGATTTTTTTGGTATTTTTTGGGAATTTTCTGAATTTTTGGATGTTTGGGCTAACAAGGGCATTTTGGGTATTTTGATGGTTTTGGGGGGTACTTTTGGAATTTTTGGTATTTTTGGCTATGGATGATCAATTTGAGTGGGGGGAAATATTTAGGATTTATTTTGAGGTATTTTGGGTAACTTAGGTTATTTTGTAGATTTTGGGTAGTTTCAAGGGCTTTTGGTAGGTTCAGTAGGTGTAGGGCCCCAGGGGTCAAAAATTGAAATTTTGGAAAAATGAAGATTGATCAAATTTGAGTAAAATGGAATCATTTTGGTTGAGCCATGAAGCCATATCAATGCCCATAAGAGCCATGAGAGGACTCATTTGAGGCATTCACTATGTTGTTCCTAACCCTCTTAACGACGGGCTTAGGGGTTAAGGACCATCCATGTGAATTACCTACATGAGTCAGGAAGTCAAGTTGGGTGAGAGTGTGGTTTTAGGACTTGGAATGTGTGTAAGAGTGTAGTGTATGTGCAAGTCAACCCTCACCAGACTGAGCCATCCAGGGTATTCCTAAGGCCAAGAAGTTCTCATGGGAACTCATCCTTTAAACCTCCACATTTGATTTCAACCCTCCGGGTGATTAGGGGTCTATAATCAAGCTTGTGGGGTTTGCAGGGAGTTAAGAGGTGTTTAAATTTCTAAAGGGTGGGTTCCATTTCTTGTGCTCTAAGAATAGTCAAAGGAAAAGCCTAAGGCTAGATCCTTAGTACTAAAGAGAGGAGAAAAAGAACTCATCAAAAATGAGGTCAAGAAATGGACCCCCAATAGGTGTGGTGTGCTAACTAAGCACACCGCGCGTATTGGCGTTGACCGAAGAGATCAACAAAACCAACACAGATGTCCAATTGACAAACTTAGGACGAAGTAGAAGAATTTCCGCTGGGAAGTATCAGGTATATTTCCAAGACTGGAGATTTTTTAACTCTCGCTGGGGAATGGAGAAGGAGGTGAACTCAAAATCACAAGATCTAGGGAATTCGATTTAGATTTAATTTTACTTTTAAATTTCAAGTTTCATTGTGTGAGTTTAGATTTCGATTGAAGTTTAATTTAAAGTTGATTTAAGGAAATTTTTGAATTTGAAATTTGGATTTGATATTAGAATTGAAACCTAGGTTTCAACCTCAGGATTGCGAAGAGAACTGGAATTTAGATACCAGCCTCGGAGTGAGAATCAGAGTTTAAGTGTAGACGGAAAAAGGATGAGAATCATAATTTAGGTACTGATCTCGAAAGGGATGAGAATTGAAATTTAAGTATCAATCTCGAAAGAGAGTCGAAATTTAGGTATCGACCATGAAAAGGATGAGAATCAGAATTTAGGTACTGATCTCGGAATGAGAACTAGAATTTAGGTACTTATCTCGAAATGAGAGCTGGAATTTTGGTACCAGTCTCAGAAGAGAGTCAAAATTTAGGTATCATCCTCAAAAAGGATGAGAATCAGAATTTAGTTACTGATCTCGGAATGAGAACTAGAATTTAGGTACTAATCTCGAAATGAGAGCTGGAATTTAGGTACCAGTCTCGGAAGAGAGTCAAAATTTAGGTATCGACTTCAGAAAGGATGAGAATCAGAATTTTGGTACTGATCTCAGAATGAGAACTAGAATTTAGGTACTAGTCTCGAAATGAGAGTTGGTGTTTAGGTACCAGTCTCGGAAGAGAGTCGAAATTTAGGTATAGACCTCAAAAAGGATGAGAATCATAATTTAGGTACTGATATCGGAATGAGAACTAGAAATTAGGTACTAGTCTCGAAATGAGAGCTGGAATTTAGGTACCAGTCTGAGAAGTTTAGAATTTAAATTTAGGTATCAATTTGAAAGAGAATCGAAATTTAGGTATCGATCTCGAATGAGAGTCAAAATTTAGGTACCGACCTCGAAATGAGAACTGGAATTTAGGTACCAGTCTCAGAAATTTAGAATTGAAATTTAGGTATCAATTCGGAAGAGAATCGAAAATTAGGTATCGATCTCGAATGAGAGTTGGAATTTAGGTACTGACCTGTAAATGAGAATTGGAATTTAGGTGCCAGTCTCAGAAGTTTAGAATTGAAATTTAGGTATCAATTCAAAAGAGAATCAAAATTTAGGTATCGATCTCGAATGAGAGTCGGAATTTAGGTACCGACCTCGACGTGAGAGCTGGAATTTAGGTACCGGTCTCGGAAGTTTAGAATTGAAATTTAGGTATCAATTCGAAAGAGAATCGAAATTTAGGTACCTAACTCGCATGAGAGTCGAAATTTAGGTATCGACCTCGAAATGAGAACTGGAATTTAGGTACCAGTCTCGGAAGTTTAGAATTGAAATTTAGGTATCAATTCGAAAGAAAATCGAAATTTAGGCATAGATCTCGAATGAGAGTCAGAATTTAGGTACCATCCTCGAAATTAGAACTGGAATTTAGGTACCAGTCTTGGAATTTGGAATTGAAATTTAGGTATCAATTCAAAAGAGAATCGAAATTTAGGTATCGATCTCAGATGAGAGTCAGAATTTAGGTATCGACCTCGAAGGAAGAGAACTGGAATTTAGGTACCAGTCTCGGAAGTTTAAAGGAGGACTATAAGTTAGGCTCTAGCCTCGAGGATTTATCTGTATGAGAGGGACCCAGTCTCATGCCATCAGAACAAAATCGAACAAAGTTCGTGGCTCCGTGTTAATAGAATTAGTCGATCCTCTAAGACACAAAAGAAAGAGAATTGAAAGGAGCTGGTAAGTGTACCAAGCTGAAAAGACCTGACTTAGCAATAAGTCGAGGAAAATATTCAAATTTTAAAAGAGTTTCAAACAGATTTTGTTGAGAAAAGAACTGAAAGATTTGAATCAGAGGATTCAGATCGGAATTCAACTTGAGATTTAGGTTCGTTTTGTTTGTCCTTTAACGATCCTTATTTTTTTTATTTAATGTTCATGTGAATTTTGAAGTTCATTTTAATATTCAAATTTTTAGAAAAATCTTCAATTATTTTCTTTTTTTCTTTTCTGTTCTTCGTTCAAAGTTCATTTAACTCTAATGGCGTTTCCCAGTCAATTTGCACAAAAAGAGGTGAAGGCAAAATATAACGTAGTCATTTTCATTCCAACTTGCTGAAAATACATCATACAACTTGATCTAATCATGATAACATTTTTCTCATAAATTTAATGTCTTATACAATCCAGGTAAATCCAAAATGGACTGTACAAACTTCTTGTTGATCCATCCAGAAGCGTTTGTCAAAAATCCATGTCTGAATAGTAAGAAACATGGGCAATAACATCACCTTCCAAGCCACCCTTGGTAGGAATGCAGCATGGATGTGCACTGGAGGTGTGCTATTTCCCATGAAACTCACAACTCTTAGGGCCGGAGACTCTCCAATTCTGGATCTAGCTAAAAGTGGTAAGGCATCTTTCTGTCGTCCATTCTTCTAAAAGTAACTGAGATCCGCTCCACAGGCACTCCTGGAATGCAATGCTTCGCAATGTCTGCCCCGTTTCCTTTTAACACCAGGACGGAACCTACCGGTAGTGGTATCTCCACCGGCCCTCGGAACTCACCGGGGCCTACAATCCGGAGGTCAGATCCAAACATGATGTTGCACTGGCTGAGGAATGACACTGTGCAAAATGGTATAACAAAGTCATGATGGTCTATATGTGGAGGTATGCAGTCGCCTTCCTTGTAAATGTTGATAATGTAGCTGTTGGGTATGCAATCTGCAAGCAGTACCCTCCATGTTATCATCCTTTTCACCATTCTCTTGATGACTCTTAGCATTGGATCCACCTCAGTGCGACGGATTATCCCTGGTGGATTTCCCTTTTTGTCTATGGCAAAATTGTAGCAACATCCGCATTGGATTGTAACTCTTCCTTTTCCTGGCATCCATCTTCGGGGTTCTGAATATGTCTTTTCTCTCAGGCAGCCAGTTCGACCCATTTTCTGTAAATCAAGGAAGCAATCTACAATTTGTTGTTGCTCATAATCTGAGAAAACATCTGTATGTAGCTCGAGGCCTTCCAAGATGTTGACCCTCTTGTTTCCAATTCTTTTAAAGTATTCAAACATTTTTTTCTCAACTAGTTGCATTTTCTCCAGCTCGTATTCTTGGATTATTTGAAGTCCTCGGTGTCTAGTAACATACTGCGGGATGTATGGCTCAACCCCAGCACGTTCTTCTACATGTCTTGGATCCTCAGGGATAGTCTCCCTAGGGACATCCTCCGAGGTTGCTTTCGCAACAAGACTCTTCGGATCTGGTACAAATGCTCGGCGTCGAGGTACAAACTCTATTTCTACTTTTCTTGGTATTTCTTTTATCTGTTCTGACCTTCTTGGAATTGGCTTTCTTCTTTCTGGTTCCTGACGAACCGGTATCCTTGGAGCATTTGTACTAACAGTATCCACTGTATGTTCATATTGATCTTCTGCTAACTTGGTTTGCATTTTGCGAATGCGACGATTCTTATTTCTTCGCTGGCTAGCAGTGAGAGTAGCTCTACTTACTCCTTGAATTTCTGCTGGTGCGGCGTTGACAAGCCTACCCTCTGCTGTGGCAACTACGGATTTAAGTTTCCTATCTTCTCCGGTTTCATGCGTGGCATTTGCTTTTCTTTTCTTGTTGCTGGAATGGTTGATCGGGCCACCCATTTTCATCACTGTCTGGCTGTGAAATTCTTCTCGATCAACTGGGATCCAATCATTTTCTTCATATTGTAAGCCGGCAGGTGTGAAGTCTGACTCAATCTCTATCACTGCTCCGTCCCTCACCCTCCTTTCATCAAGTGCTAGACTCACGCCATTTCTAAAGTTTAGAACCAACCGCCCGTTCGACATTTCCCTGCAAAAAAAAAAGGAAAGGATCAGGGGCTGTACTAAGAACAAGAACAATAAGAAAAAAACTTAAAAATTCTTATTCACTTCTTTTTAAATTTAAAGGAAGTAGGAAGGGATGAGGAAATATCAGAAATGAATGGACTTAAGAGGAAAAATTGACATTTTATTATTATGATTTCTCATGTTTTCTTTTTAACATTTTCGTTGATGTGATTTTTTTTATCCATTTTATTTTGTTTTGGGTTCAGACCCAGTCACAAAGTGATTACTTCACCCGTGTTTCTAGGGATAAGATTCTGCTTTAGAGGCCACCCTTCAAAACATCAGGTCGTGTAATACTTCTTTAAATATTGTCCAATTATTTGAAGCATAGGTTATTCTCCACGGCAATTCACCAGTTGGAAGGAACCTCCAGAGTAGACTATCTCGACCACAAATGGTCCCTCCCATGTTGGTTCAAATTTACCACCTATCTTGCGATGTGCAAGAATAGGTCTTCTGAGAACAAGAACTAAGTCACCGACTTTAAATGTCCTGGGACGGACCAGCTTATCATGGGCCTGGATCATCTTGGCTTGATACAGTTCCAAATTTTGTTGTACAGAAAGTCTTTTCCCTTCCAAGCTTTCCAATTCTTCCAGTCATAGTCTGGCATTTTCTTCTGTAGTGATCTTTTCTGCAACTGTAATTCGGAGTGACGGAAGCTGAACTTCCAAGGGCAAGACGGCCTCGGACCCATACACTAAAGCATAAGGCGTAGACTGAGTGGGAGTCCTAAAAGTCGTTCTGTAGGTCCATAAGGCTTCTAACAACTTCTCATGCCAATTTCTCTTGTTGTCATCCAAAGTTTTCTTTAAAATTTGAACGAGAGTTTTATTAAAAGCCTCGGCCAAGCCGTTTGCTCTTGGTTAGTAGATCGTTGAGTATCGCCAATCGATCCCGTGTCTTCTGACAAAATTGTTGATCTTTGTACTTTTGAATGCAGACCCATTATCTGAAATGATTCTGTGCGGTACCCCAAAACGGTAGACTACTTGGTTCTTGAAAAACTGAAACATGTGGTGTGCCTTCACTTCTCTAAGTGGTATAGCTTCTACCCATTTAGAAAAGTAGTCTGTAGCTGCTAGAATGAAGCGATGTCCTCTTGAAGAAGGCGGTTCTATCAGACCCACAATATCTGTGCCCCAACACTCAAATGGCTACGACGCGATCGTCGGATGTAGCACATTCGGAGGTTGGTGTAGAACCACTCTGTGCACTTGACACAGGTGAAAACTTTTGGCAACTTTCATACAGTTGGTCTTCATTGAGGGCCAGTAGTACCCTAGTCTTTTAATCTTCATTTTCATTTTCGAACCCGACTGATGAGGGCCAAAAAGTTCTGAATGTACTTCTTTAACGAATTCACGAGCCTCAGACCCGCTTAGGCATCTTAGCCACATCTGATCAAAAAACATTCTGTATAATGTATTGTTCATTAATGTGTAAGACAGAGTTCTTTTCTTGATTTAATGGGCTAACGACTTATCGTCAGGTAGGTTTCCTGTCTGCAAGTAGTCTATTAATGGCTGCCGCCAATCTTCTGTATTTTCTATCACTGCTGCAATTGTTTCTTCTATTTTTCTTTCTGATTTATGTATTGTATCCATGTCGAGTTGTGATAGGACCTGTCGTCCTTGAACTGACACTTCAACTGACTCATCCTGCAAGCAGGCAAATTCCTTTGCAAGGCGGGCTAGCGCATCGGCGAGAGCATTTTCTTTTCTGGGAATCTTGTAGATTGTTACGTTGGGAATTTGCTCCAATAGTTTCATGGCATATTGAAAGTACTGCTCGAGTCTTGGCTTTAAAATTCTGTACTGTCCGGCAACCTCTTGAATGATCAAATGAGAATCTTCGTAGATGTTGATGTCTGTTATTCCCATCTGAATGGTTAATTCCAATCTGGTTTTAAGGGCTTCATATTCTGCCTCATTGTTTGTACACAGCTCTATTAAGTGGTAGAAGTATTTTAACATCCCCCGCTCCGGTGTTATAAAGATTAGTCCGATTCCTGCCTTACCGGGCACTATCATTTGCAATTCTTTGTTCTTTTGTGCTAAGGACTCTCCGTCGAAGTATAGTTCCCAACGTTGATCATCAGGGTCTTCTAGGCTCATTATCTGCTCATCAGGCAAATCGTCGTCGAGAGGCGAATCTGTCGGTAAAGGGTGTGCTGCAAGGAAGTCAGCTAGGACTTGTCCCTTTACGGCTCGAAGAGGAACGAAAGTTATGTCGAATTGCAATAGTATCATTGACCACCTGGCAAGTCTGCCAGAAAGCATTGGTCGGGTCATCAAGTATTGCAACGGATTAACTCTCGAAATAAGGTTGACTTTATGAGAAAGCATGTAATGCCTAAGCTTTTGAGCAGCGAAGATCAGGGCCAAACAATGTTTCTCAATCTGAGGATGCTTTACTTCCGTCAGGATTAGACGACGGCTTAAGTAGTAGAGAACATTTTCTTTTCCCTCATCATTGACCTGGGTTAGCAGGGCTCCAAGGGAGTCGTCTAAAGCCGCGGTATAAAGTATCAATGGTCTACCTGAGACTGGGGCTGCTAAGACAAGGGTTGTCATTAAATATTGCTTAACGTCCTTGAAAGCCTGCTGGCATTTTTCATCCCAAACAAATTTGGCGTCCTTTTTAACTAATGCCGAGAAGGGCTGACACCTACCTGATAAGTTCGAAATAAAGCGTCGAAGATATGCTAACTTCCCTTGAAAGGATCGTAGTTGTTTCAATGTTTTGGGAGGAGGCATTTCTAAAATAGCTTTAATCTTTTCCGGATCAATTTCAATCCCACAATGTCGGACAACAAATCCTAAGAATTTCCTGGAGGTGACGCCGAAGGAGCATTTTAAGGGATTCATCTTAAGGTGGTATTGTCTTAGTCGCTCGAAAACAATTCTCATATCGTATAGGTGATCTTCTTTTAGTTTGCTTTTGATGACCACATCATCTACATAGCACTCGACATGGTTGTGAATGAGATCATCAAAGATCTTCGTCATCACTCTTTGGTATGTTGCTCCTGCATTCTTTAGTCCGAATCACATTACTGTGTAGCAATACACTCCGATCAGCGTTCTGAATGTCGTGAGCTTTTCGTCTTCTGGTGCCATCTTTATCTGGTTGTATCCCGATGATCCATCCATGAAAGAGAAGATTTCATGTGTTGAAGCAATGTCGATCATCAGTTTTGGGATTGGTAGTGGAAATTCATCCTTTGGACATGCTTTATTTAAATCTCTGAAATCTATGCAGATTCTGATCTGACCATTCTTCTTTCTGACTGGTACCACGTTGTCTAGCCAAGTTGGGTATTGTTCTTCACGGACAAATTTAGCGTCTATTAGCTTCTTTACTTCGGCAATTACTTGTTGCTCAACTTTTAGACACATTCTTCTGGGGGCTTGTCTGACTGGAACGGAAGTAGGATCCACTCCTAATTTATGAACTACGACCTCTGGAACTAATCCTGGTATTTCATCGTAACTCCAAGAAAAACAGTCCTTGAATTCCATTAATAGCTTGATTATGTTTTCGGAGTCTTCTTTATCGAGTAAGGAGCTAACAAAGGTAGGCCTAGGCTCTTCGCCGGCACCTAAGTTAACTTCCTTTAACTCGTCTACTGTAGATTTGATTTCTTCTTCAAATTCTGGTGGAGTGTCGCAGATTTGCAGATCTTCAAGATCTTCTGAGGCTTCCAAGCAGTCTTTATTAGGTTTGCAAGTGACAACCAAGCAAAATCCTGTATCATCAACTGATCCTACTGTGTCGAATCTGAGACCATGTTTTGAACTGGGAGGCCAACCGACATTATTCCATAATTTTTTAAAGTGTTGTGATTGGCCTTTTGTCCATTGTCAAGGTAAGACACCACGTTGGATTAAATTTTGAACACAGGGAGAGTACCACTCAAAAGGTAATTCCATTAATTCAGATGAAGAAACATCTTCAAATTGTACATCTTTTTCAGCATTGGAAGAAGAAGCACCACGGTAAAACTTGATTGGTTTAGTACCACCACCATGTACTTCCTTGACCACCATACCCTCGATCTTATTAGAATTGATCGGGGTCAGGGTCATAGTATGTACATAATGGTTAATCTTCTCGTACATTGATTTGTATTCTTCATTCCTTTCATTTTCGAGAGAGATCTTGAACTGTGATTTCTTCTGATTTATTGTCGCTGCTTCTTTCTCAATTTCTTCTTCTTCTTTAGAACTGTTCTCCCAATCAACATCGATGACCGGTTTCTTTTGTTCAACTGTTCCAACATTTCTTCCACGTCCTCGTCCCCGGCCTCGACCTCAGGTGTGAGTTCTGGAGAAATCTTCTCCATCACGCCGTAAGAGAGTGGTGAGTAACTGTTGGACTAGAATCTCAGGTTCTTCATCATCTCGAATTTCTTTTGGTTCATTTGGTATGGTGTTTCTGGAAAAGATTGTTTTCTTTGGAGGTGCGTAGTAGGCCACATCTTCATGAATTCCAATCTCGTGTACGGAGAATGGTTGCAAATCACCTTTGATACACTGTTCCCCTCCTTCGTAATACTTTATGCACTGGTGCAGAGACGACGGTACCATCCAGTTTTCATGGATCCATGGCCGACCTAGTAGAGCGTTGAACGATTTTTCAGAATCGATTATGTGAAATTTTGCGGTTGTCTCTGCTAAATCACCGGTCTTCATTAGTAGTGTTATCGATCCAAGAGCTCTTTCTCCTTTTTGATTGAAGCCTCTTAATAGCATCTTGTCTGTTTCAAGCTCACGAGCATCAATTTCCAAATATACTAGCGTCCGAAGATTCATTCTGTTGATTGATGCTCCCGGATCAACCAACACTCTAGAGAGCGTAAATTTTCTAATAGTGACTGAAATGTATAACTGTCAATTGTGATCTGCTGTTCCCAGTAATAGATCATTGTCCGTGAAGGTAACACCTCGTTGTTCTCTTAACGAGCAAACCTCGTCGAAGGAATTACCGGCCATTTGGGCTAAACAAATCTCTGGATCAAGTAAAGCTTTGATCAGAGCCTCTGTCATCTCCTTTGATAGGATCAGAGCGTCGTATATACTTAGTTTGGCTGGTAGCTTCCTAAGATGGGCTAGCACGTTGTAGTCTACTTTATTACCATGTTCCTCAATTTCTTCCCGAATGGGCAGTTCCTCTGCTGGGTTGGATCTTCCTGAGCAACCACCTGCTTTCCTTTATCCTTTGGACCCATTCTCGGGGGTAGAACTTTTCCACTTCTTAAATTTACTTCAGTTATTTTTTCTGAATTTGGTGTTTCCTTTTGAATTGGAGCAACTAGTTCTTCTGAAGTTGCTTTGGTGTCTGATGGTTCTAATTCTATCTTGATCGGAACCCCTCGGAATTCACAAATGGACTCGTTGCTTGTCGAGCTTTCGTAGCCTCCTTTGTGAACATCTTCTTCGTCGTGGTCGTCGAGGTTGTGTATGATTTGGGAATCATTATTTGTATTGGAATCAAGATCCGGATTAAGTCGGTTATCGCTAGTTACGTAATCGTTAGAAACAGTCAAAACATAGTCAACGCCATAACCCTTATCATTATAAGATCCCACCGGAGCGAGAAAATAATCATACAGAGTCAGGAGTTTGAGGGATTTCTCCCCCGAATCGGAAACAACCATCCTAGGATAAGCAGCCCCTAGTCTACCCTTCGGAGCCTCGGTCTTCTTTTCTTCCACAATCTTCTCCTCCTTCTGGGGCGGTTCTTCAATCGCAAGTGATAGTGTCGGCTCGACAGGTTTCAAACTTTGAGTTGAAGCGTGTACCGAAGCGCCTTGGATGTGATCCAAAATTTTCTTTGATGACTTTGTCCAGACGATACTCCATCCATCATCAGTCGCGTAAGGGTCTATCGGAACAATAGGATCCGTCGAAATAACATTGACGGAACCTCCTTTCTGGGGTTCCTTCATGTATTGCTTGGGATCGTTAAGTTCCCTTTCTGGAGATTGTCATCAAGCCAAGTATTGAAAGTGACGCAATTCTCTATCTTATGTTCGAGCATCTGGTGGTAAGGGTAATAGTTCGGATGATCTTTCTTGTTGAATTCCTCCGGCCTCTTGGGCTCTGGCAGCTGAAAATTCGGTGTCTTCATTAAGTCGTGGAACATCTTCGCTATCGCTTCAGCTTTGAATGGATATTCTTTATTTCGGAGTTCTCTTAAGGTACGCGATGAATGAGGTCGTTGTTCATACGTCGAGGTGACTCGATAGCTCGGACGAGGTTGTTGATAGCCTTGCCGAGGTTGCCGATAGCACTCGCCGAGGTTGCTGATAAGTTCGCTGTGGTGGTTGATAACTAGGCTGTGGTCGTTCTGACTGTATCTAAACCGGCTGCTTGCCCTTATCTACTACCGCGACGATTCTGAATTTCTTTTCGAATGTTTTCACGGGCTTCTGCTTATCGTTCTTGTCTACGAAACATAACTACTTGGCCTCTTCTTGCAAGCTCCCGTCCTTGCTAAGCAACTTCTCGAAAGTTTTGATTGTAAACCCTTTAAGGAGAAGTGCTATCGGGCTATGGATACTTTTAAGTAGGATGCCGACTGCATGTTGTTCTTGAAGCTATGGTTCACACTTCATGCTTAAGTTTCTCCATCAAAGTATGTAATCCACTAAAGTCTCGTTCAACTTTTGTTGCTCCACTACTAGATCGCCAATAGTGATGTGATATTGAGCTCTGAGAAATCGTTTCACGAAGAGATTTTCTAGTTCTGAAAAGGTCTTTACTGAACCGTTCGGCAATTCTGCATACCAGTCGAAGGCAATCCCTGATAAGCTGCTAACAAACTGTCGGAAGAGTAAAGCTTCGCTCCCACCGGCATTGCAGCAACTAGCACGAAAATGTGCAACATGTTGTCGGGGGTTTCTTGTTCCATCAAAAGTCTTAAACAGAGGTGGTACGAAGCCTTTCGGGTATTGGACCGCATCGAACTCTTCGCGGTAAGGTCTACCCGTTTGAATAGATGCTCCATTCTTAGATTGTGCTAGGGCCTCTCGCATCTGTTGTTCTACCATGCTCTTAATGTCCTTTTCTGGAATCATGCTTTGTGCGGGATTTTTCTTTGGTTGTTCGTCTCCTTTGACGGATGTGATTTCTTTTCCTCCATCTGCAATATGGATAATTTCTGGGGGTGTTTCTTTTTGAGGTTGTACCTAACTCTGGAGAGTGGCTAAGGTAGCAGCCATCTCTTCAATCCTCTTTGCCATCTGGGAAATTGTGTCATCTCTTTCCCAAATCTGTGCTCTCATAACTTCCGGTTCATCTCTTTTCGCAGCTGCCGGAGCACCTTGTGAAGCCGATGATGCTCCTGTCTCAACCATGTTGATCTCGGCATACTCCTCATCCATGAACTCGGATGAGTCAACTTCATCTCCTAATTCTTCTTCTCTTTCTCTGTGGCAGCAACAGGCTCTATTCGCTGTCCGAGGCGGGGTTTAGCTGGCACCTGTCCTATCCTCCTTAAAATTTCTGACACAGGGCATCTTTCTTTCTTTGCCAATCTTTTTATCACAGCTTGCAGCTGAGTCAATGGCGTAGTCTTATCCCTTTTCCTTTTGTAATTGTTGTAGTACGCGGTGTCGGGGTAATGCAATGGCGATCCTACTGACATTTTCTTCATCTAATGCGGCGAGAGAGGGTGAAAAATGCTCCCTTCCAACGGAGGTATATACTCGAGCGCTTCTTCTCTTTCCTCGGAATTTCTTCTAGAAAAGCAACTTCGGCAGCTTCCGGCTTTCGTGGCAATCTTTCCGCGTCTATTTCTCCTTTGAGTCCGAGTTAGGGGTGAAATTCTCGAACTGGACCCAATCTGAAAAATAGATGGTATTGTAGCAGAATCTGTACCCTCCACTGTCACAGGCTCATCACACACTTGGATTTCATTCCCCTTCAGTTTGGCGGAAGTCGGGGTAGGTGCAGAGATGACTAGACCGGTGGGGTAGAGATGACAGTCCTCATATGACCAGTAGTACTCTTCTCAGCTGGAATCCTTTGCAGGGGAGGGAATTATTGAGTCGATTTCTGATTGAACTCAATCACGGCTCTTCGGCTTCGACACTTCGTCCATTAATGTGAAGAGAGTGACATCGCAAACTTGATATCCGTGTTGCCGAACCCTTGTCCGAAACGGATGATCCCATTGTCGGGCAGCTCATCCTTGTAAACGACAAAGTCCATTCCATTGGTGAAGGAGAAGATTAGCTTTGGGGTAGTCATTTTCTGCAGGGCAGGTTCCGAATGTCAATCCCGAATTATGCTTCTTTTCGTTGTGAAGTTTAGGACGAAAAAGAAAGAGTCTGAACACATTTTCATTTATCTTAGTGTATTTGTGATTTTTAAAAGAGATTGTTTATTAGGAGGTTCGTTTGTTAGAAATAAAAAGATTGAAGGAAAAAAGCATTGTAGAAAAGGTGAAGGGCCTGATTTAGAATTGGAAAGGAAGAGAAAGACTTATGCAGGACTTCTCGACTCAAAGGATCGCTCCTAAACAAACATTTATTGGGGGGTCCACCCCACCTCAGAAAAGAGGTAAAAGGATCTCGGAACCTCTCTGTTTAGGGGTGTCTAAACAGTGGCTCCTAAATCCAAGAGAGTTGACTATACCTGTTCAAGACAGAAATGAACGTGGTATTTCAACAGAAGAATAGTAGTTTGGACCACTAGGGGCATGGAGTCAGTACCGATTTATGAAAGCAAAACCATCTGATCAAAATGGAGAGAGAAACTACTCCCCAGCTGAGTTGCCAGAAATTCTCGGCAAATTTTAAATTTTAAATTTAATTTAAATATATATATATATATATATATATAATTTGAATGTAGCATTTTATTTTGAAAATAATTTTAAGTTTGAAAATTTTAAGATATGGAATCAAACAGATCTCACATCCTGAATAGTTATATAAACGAGCACTGCACCACAAACTGTATATCTATTCCGGAGAATAGACACGCTGCTTGATGATGGGGCTCGATTAAATAAACTAGAAGATTGGAGACATATGTTTGGTTTGCAAACAAATTTTATAAGCCGACAAGATCCCCTATTTAATATAAAGAAATTAAGCAGGGTTTATATTACCTGGGTTCTTAAAGTTCCCTATAAGGGCAAGCCCCTATAGTTAATTACATCCTAAGTGATGGGAATCACTTAAGAAAACTCTCGATAATGATCAGTGGTTTTGCTCTCAAGAATTTCAATGTTTAAAGTTTTCAAAGGATTGGATTTTGTAAATTTCAATAGGGATTGGATCAAGTTTGGAACAGTTAATTTCAGGAGTTCAAAGGAAGAAAAGTAGGAGAAGCTGAGGATCCAAGAAAAATCTTGGAAACTTCCCAAACTATTATATCGTTTGGCTTCAATTTGAGGATTTATTTAATGTTGCAATCCTGCCAATTTTAATTAATTAAGACTTATATTTGTATGACATGATCATACAAATAACCTGGAAGATGTGTGGGTTTATGTCGTACCGAACGACTACCTCAGAATCCTAAGACCGGTTAGGGCTTAATTTACATAACATGATCATGCAAATGCCTAACGAAGAGTTGAGGATTTATGTTGCACTACGAAAACTACCTCGAAGTCCTATGGCTTGGTTATTTAATTCTAAGGAACGTTTAGCTGATGTAGAGTTGTTTTGCTGATGACGATGGTCGAGCTGCCCACCATGCTCCGAGCTCCTTGTTGTTGCAGAGGTTTAGTTTTAGAAGTCATAAATCAAGAGATGAGGGAAGTATTTTGGTTTAGAGAAAATCATAAAATCCATGTGTTTTCTAATATTTTAATTAAAACAAATCTTAAAGTTAATTAAACAAAAACGATTAAGATCCCACGGTTCCGTCATCCCGGCACCGTTATTTTCATTGAATTCACTTAGTCCAGATGAATTTGCTAAACTTAACTGAATGAGTTCCACACTTTCATTTAGACCGTCGGAAATCCCGTTAGTAACACGTGGGTTACATCATCCGAGGTATTCCCGATCATTCAATGAGTCGTTTTAATTTAGTTGCAATTGTAGTTTTGTTGTTCTGTTTGTGATTAAATTTTGAGTTGTTTTATATTTTGAAATGTTGCGGCGGTGAATTTTATCTTGCAATGACTTTTAATTTGATTTTGGTTTCAGTTCAGGGACTACCCTAAAGGTTTTGGCTTTCATGCAACAGTCTTGTTTAACATGCAAGAAAAGTAAAGTACAGTGCATGTAAGTAAATTGTAATAAAGTAAATTGCAATTAAATAAAAGCGTACCTGGAGGGTCTTCCCGTCATCCCAAGCTGCACTTAAAACACATGTTAAGGCATTAAATATTTCAACAAGTACCTAGGTAAACCTAAGGGAAGGGTTTTGGTTGTCTACCAAATTCCTAATCCTATAACTAGTCATCTCCTATGAGGTCTAGGTTCTTGTGTTTGATTTAAGGATGATTTTATTCATCAAAGAACAATTAAATTTAGTTGTTCTTCTAAAACATCCCTTCATATTGAGGAAGTGCTTAGGACAAGTCCTAAACATCTTTTCAATATTTCTGGGATTGTTTTGAGTCCAAGTAAATTTAGTTGTACAGATGAATTAATCATCCAGAAGTTTAGTTAAACATTGTTTCTTGCTCAGTGAACTTAGGTATTTGATTACCTGATGAATGAAGTGGCATCTCACTCAATACTCTATTTAAGAGTTATAATAATTAAAGCCATTAAGGGCAAGTTGGTTTATCGAGATTTTTAATCATTCTTAATTAAAAGTTTGAATTAATGGTTTAAAGTGTTTTAATTTAATTATGAGGTTTTAATTAATAATTTTAAGTTTGGAATAGTGTTCGAATTATTTTGGATTTAATCCTTAATGATTTCATTTAGGTTTGTTGTTAAATGATTTTAATTCAATTTGATTTTAATTTAATTTAAATTTAATTTAAATTTATTTAATTTTTTTAATTCAATTTAATTTTAATATAATTTAATTTTAATTTAATTTAATTTTAATTTAATTTAAGTTTAATTTAATTTTAGTTTAATTTAATTTAATTTAATTTAATTTAATTTAATTTAATTTAATTTAATTTAAATTTTAATTTTAGTTTTAATTGTTAATTTTAATTATCAATTTGTATTATTATTTTAATTTTTAATTAGGAATTAAGTATTGTTAAAGTGACTTATTTAGGGATTTTTAGATTAAGTTTCCTCTTAATAATATCCTTATTTTAATGATCCAAATTTAAATATATTCTTTCCAAAATTTAAATTATTTAATTAATTAAAGTTTCATTTTTGATATTTCAAAATGTTTAGTGGGTTTCTACCCCTTAATTTTCCTAAGTTTCAATCATCCAAGAGAAAGTTAAAAACAAATATTTTACCCCCCCCCCCTCCCCGCCCCCCAACATTTTGATAAACGAAAAGTTTTAATTAAGGGTTAAAATTTTTAGTTACCTTTATGCCCTTTTAAGCTTATTTATTTCATAACTCACTAAATTGAGCTCGAATGAATTTGAAATTTTTATGCCACCTCACTCACATGTCTATTAAGACATTAGAGGATAAAATGTGATTTTTCTGAATTTAATTTATTTATATAATTATTTTTAGTAGAAAATATGGTTTTTTAAAGAAAATTCAACAACAAGTCCATGAAAAGGTTTATATCCTTAAGAAAATTATGGGGTGTTCCTAATGACCAGAGGATCACTTGGACCAATTTTGGTTATTTTTTGAATTATAGTTTATTTATTATAATTATTTTAGTTTTCAGAGTATTAATTAATTATAAAATACAATTAAAATTGAAAAATAGATTTTATATTTTTCATAAATCTCTCTGATCCCAAGGAGTTTAGAGAAATAAATTTTATAATTTTATAATTTTTCTTTGATTTATTGGAATTATTTTAGTGAAAAACGTTAAAAACTTATTTTTTAATATTAAAAATTACATTGAGCCTTAAAAATTCAATATCTTACGCTAGGGACTTAGGGAAAATATTTGGTTTGTTCCTAAGTAATTAAGAATTAAAATGTGACATTTTTATGATTTTTAATATTTTTATGATTTTTATTATTTTTTAATTATTAAAAAATTAAAATAATATGAAAAATAAACTTTTTTAGAAAATTCCAATTTTAATTTTCCTAAACTCCCCTGATATCAGAGAAGCCCCAAAACCATTTTTGTGAATTTTTTAAAAGTGTTTTTGGAGTTATGAATTTTTAAAGTTTCATTTTTCATCTGAGGCTTAATTAATCCATTTGATAAGGTTAATCAAGTCCAATTGATTTCAAATTTTTATGTGAGGTCTCTCTGAACATAAATTTCAGTGGAGAATTATTTTCAAATCAATTTGATGTGTGGTTAACCCTAATTAATTCAAATTCAATTTTAGGGGTTTAGGCCAATTAAGGTTATTATGAATGAATTAACTCAAAAAACATTTTTCATAGGGTCCTCTAGTCCTAAGGAACATCACCTAATTTTTCTAGAATTTATTTCACAACATGCTAATTATTGAAATTAAAATACCTAAAACAGTGACATATAATTGAAAATTCAATAACTTTTCACAGAGATGGCCTCTGACCTTGAAAAATTCAGGCAATGTTCCCAAGATCAGAGGCTTCAAAAGCCTTATGGTCTCATGCCATGGTGGATTGTCTATGCAAATGAAGAATCAAAATACTAAAATCAGTAAATAAGTTATTAAAAGTAAAATACTCATCCAATTAATTTGATTTCTTTTCCACATTATTCTACTCTGTTAACTGAGCAAGAGGGTATTTTTTTTATTTTTGTGATTTTTCTATGCAAAGATATGAATTTTTGAAGTTCTGGTATTTAAATAAATAGAAAATAACCCTATTTTTCTACTTATCCACGCGGTGCCACGTAATCCTCGGCAGCTCCGAGAGGCCACGCGACGCTTTCTGATTCGGCGCCGCCATCTGAGTCAGCGCTACGGGGGCCAGCCATCCACATACCATTGCGCTGTCTGGCTTGATCTCTACCTTCCGCTCGATACACGCGTGATCCAACGGCTCCTGGTCATCGTCTACAACTGGTGTGCACCCGTGACCGTCCACACTAAAACCCTAAGAACTCACTCGATTCTCAACAGATTTTGGTGTTCTTATGCTCTATGGATTCTTCTTGAATAGAAGAACACATCCATATGGTAAACATGCATTGAAATCGACTCAAACAAAATGGAGAATCTCCAGAAGCTCGGGAGGAAGAGTGAGTTCATACCTTTTCTCAGAGAAGTGAAGCTTCATTCTGAGGGTTGTGTCACATTCAATTGAGTCCAAGCAAGCTCCAGATGAAGTCTCTTGCTCTAGGGAAATTCCTAGGTACAAAAATGACCAAGGCCGATCACAAAGCTTGGAGGCTGGAAGCAATGGCTGGCCTGGTGAGGGGGCTTTTACTGGGGAACTTCTCATCTTGGTCCGGTGAAGGTGTAGACTCAATAAATTTCAGGATTGGCTCACTATGGTGAAGTGTCCTGGTTTTTTGGTGGATTTTTGACTGAGAAATTGGGCTCTGTTAATTGGGATTAGGGCAAATGGATACTGTGGATCAATTGCTCTAGGTTGGGAGAAGGTCCTGGAGTAATTTTGGCAGAGTTTTGATAAGTTTTTGTTCAGCACTCCTCATGGCTGAGAGGAGGTGGTGTTTAAATAGGCATGGCTGGAGGGCCTCACAGGAGGAGTTAGGGCTTGGGATCAGCTGCTCCATGCAAGAGAAGAACAACCATGGTGTCCATTAGGGTTGAGACAAGTCAGCAAGGGAGAATTGAAAAGTTTGGCTCACATGGAGCTCTCGGCCATGGTGTTTTCTGGTTGCCTGGTGGCTGGCCGGCCAGGCATTGGTCACCATCTTGACCAGTGATGTCAGGGCTAGGGTTTGGTGCAAGCAATTGGAGATTGACATGTGTAAAGGGGCTGAATTGAAATGGAATGGGGAGAGGCTCATTTTGGGTTCAATTTGGTCAACCCATGTATTTGGCATTGGTTCACCTTTCCAAGCTCTGATTTGAGCTGAGGGAATCAATTAGGTCAGCTGAATTGGAGTGGTGAAGTCTCCATCCATGGTGAGGTGGCTAAACATGGTTTAGTGTGTGACATGGTTATGGTTAAAAGGGCTTAATCAAGGATTAAGAAAGGGGGCCCTCCTTTTTCCATTAATGGCTTGGTCACATGTCAAACCGTCCATGGCTTCATATGGCTTGTAAATGGCTTGCTCATGGCTCCATGTGGCTTGGGACAAAGCTTGGTCATTTACATGATAGAAGGTTTTAGATTTTTTGGGATTTATGGGTGATCTTGGCATGAGGCCTAATTTCAGATTATTTGATGACTGATTTAGGACTTAAGGGATGATATCAATTAATGGGGTGATGAAAAGAATGTCATACGGGCTTTAGCATGAAGTTTGGGCCTTCAAAATTTAGTGAAAATGGGCTTTTAAAATGGTTTAGGGAAGTGGGCTTTTGGATTTTAAAATGGATTTTAGGATGAAAGTTTGGTAAAGGCTTGGGCCAAACAAGTGTTAGGTTTAGTTTAGGGATGTGTCATGAATAATTTGGAATTGGTTTGGAATAATTTGGAGTTGAGTTGGATTTAATTTGAGACTTTCGGTAAATGGGCCAAAGTGGGTCAAATTGGGTTAACTTGGGCTAAGGTTGGGCTAATGTTGGATTTGATGTAAAATTAATGTTGGGAAATATTTATGGGAATGGCACAAAGAGTTTTCAACTTTGGTTAGGATCTAATTTTGGGATTTGGGCCCATTTCGGTTAGGTTTGGGCTTTGGTCAATTTAAGGGATTTTGGTTTGGGTTATGTTTGGGTGGAGTTTATGTTCAAATTTTGGGCAATTTTATGGGGGTGTTAGGAAAGCTTTAGAAATGATTTGGGGGCAATTGGAGTTGAATTGGGTGTGTTTGAGCTTGGTTTAGGTCATGGGCCAAAATTGGGCCTTAGGCCTCAAATTGAAATTGGGCTCAAATGTCAATCAAATTGGAATTATAATTGGTCTAAATTGATATTGGGGATTTTGAATTGAAGTTTAGAATTGAATTGGACCAAAATTGAGGTCAATTGAAGTGGTTTGGTTTGAAATTGGGTTCACTTGGGCTTAAAATGGGTAAAATTGGGGGTTTTGGTAAAAGTGGGGTAAATTGGAAAAATTAGCCCATGGTATAGTTGAACAAAATTAAATTGGGAATATTTGGGATTTTTTCGAATTTTTTGAGCAATTTTCTGAATTTTTGGATTTTTGGGCTAAGAAGGGCATTTTGGGTATTTGGAGGGTATTGGGGGGTACTTTTGGAACTTTTAGTATTTTTGACTATGGATGATCAATTTGAGTGGGGGAAAATTTTTAGGATTGATTTTTAGGAATTTTGGGTAATTTAGGTGATTTTGTAGATTTTGGGTAGTTTCAAGGGATTTTGGTAGGTTTAGAAGGTGAAGGGCCCCGGGGGTCAAAAATTTAAATTTTGGAAAAATGAAGATTGATCAAATTTGAGTAAAATGAAATCATTTTGGTTGATCCATGAAGCCATATCAAGCCCATAAGATCCATGAAGCCATATCAAGCCCATAAGAGCCATGAGAGGACTAATTTGAGGCTTTCACTATGTTGTTCCTAACCCCCTTAGCCAGGGGCTTAGGGGTTAAGGACCATCCATGTGAATTACCTACATAAGTTAAGAAGTCAAGTTGGGTGAGTGTGTGGTTTTAGGACTTGGAATATGTGTGAAAGTTTAGTGTATGTGCAATTCAACCCTCACCAGAGTAGGTCATCCAGGGTATTCATAAGGCCAAGAAGTCCTATAGGGAACTCATCCTTTAAACCTCCACATTTGATTTCAACCCTCTAGGTGATTAGGGGTCTATAATCAAGCTTGTGGGGTTTGCAGGGAGTTAAGAGGTGTTTGAATTTCTAAAGGGTGGGTTCCACTTCTAGTCCTCTAAGAATAGTTAAAGGAAAAGCCTAAGGCTAGATCCTAAGTATTAAAGAGAGGAAAAAAAGACCTCATCAAAAATGAGGTCTACATCCTCAAACTAGTGGTTTAGCTGAAGTTTCTAATCGTGAGATCAAAGAAATTTTAGAAAAAACTGTAAATCCTAGTAGTGTAGATTGGTCTATGAGACTGGATACTGTATTATGGGCATACAAGTCTGCTTATAGAACTCTTATTGGTATGACTCCTTACAGACCTATATATGGAAAAACTTGTCACTTACCAGTAGAATTGGAGCATAAAGCATATTAGGCAATTAAAGAATTCAACTATAATTTGAAAAATGGTGGTGAGAAAAGATTGTTCCAATTGAATGAATTAAAAGAATTAAGTAATGAATCATACGATAACGACAAAATTTATAAGGAAAAACAGATGTTAATGCATGATTAGAAGATTAACCAGAAGAACTTTGAACCAGGACAAGAAGTTTTGCTTTACAATACCAGGTTGAAATTATTTCCTGGGAAATTGAATTCTCGTTGGTTAGGACCCTTTGCTGTGACTCAGGTTTACACTTATGGAGCGGTTGAAATTGAAGATCAGAAGACTGGGGATAGATTTAAAGTAAATGGACATAATTTAAAACCATATTTTGAGGATAATAGACCAAATTATAAAGATGTTTTAATGCTCAGTCAACCTGAATAACACCTGAATTGGCCTGGCTGACCAAGTTAAACCTAGCGCTTTATGGAAGGCAACCCATAGTTATCTTTATTTGTTGTGTGTTTGTTTGATTTTGCTATTAGTTTGTAGTAATATAGAATTCTACTACTTGTATTTGACCTTTGATTATCAAGACTTTGGATCCATAGAGAACATTTGGAACGAATTTGACCAATGCATAAATGTGTAAATTTTTGCATGGGGCACCGACGACTCGCTCGACGCCTCCGACGGTGGGTTTTTCCTCATAGCACTGGAAGTTAACTACACAAAGCTCGCCGACGGTGCATTCGAGGCTGCTGAAAGTGGGATCGGTGAGTGGGCAGTTTTTCGAGTTTCAAATGATAGATTTTAACAGTTTTTAGCGAATTCATCCCTTATAAACTCCTATGGACGGTTCTAAACACTCCAAATCCCCGAAATGAATGGAAACACCTTTCAATTCCTCACTAATGGCCTCCAATTCAGTAGATTACCCTAGATTTCAAGTTTACAACTGGAGAAAGTTCGTTAGTGCTGAGGCGCAGGGACTTTTCAACAAGGTGATGTCCAAGAGAAGGCTACTCAAGGAAAGAGGATTCATCAATCGAGGATTGAGTAATTCTTTGTCGCCAGTTGAAAAAATGATTGTACGGCGAAAATGGGATGTGTTTTACTATACTACTGTTGCAGTAGTCGTTTCAGTGGTAAAGGAATTCTATGATATTTTACATGTAATCAACCAAGGAAGCGTTTATGTGTGAGGTAGGTGGATAAAATTCAATTTTGGAAGCATTAATGAGTTATATATGCTTGAGAATGTTCTTGTCTACCACTATTCAAATTTTGTGTCGACGAGAGACAATATGAATGAAATATACCAATATTTGATGGACGAAACCGATGACTGGGAAGTTAGTGAAAATGGGTACGTTAATTTTTCAGCAACACTTTTAAAACTTGTTTCAAAGAATTGGCACTTTTTCATAACTGGTAAGTTATTGCCAATGATAAAAATCGGCAAAGTCACGAAAGAAGGTGCGATTTTGAACTACTGCACTCAAATGTGATGGCTCATTGATAATGGATAAATAATTGTGAAGTCTGTGTTTGGCCTGATCATTCAAGGATCATCTCAAGGGCTTGGACATCCTTCAAAAATCTATTCAATATGCAGTTTGTTTCAAGTTTTGTATGAGATTTGGGACAAAATACTGTTACCTGGAAACCAAAATCTTGACCCAACTTTGCGTACCGTGCGTAATTTTAATTTTTGTAACAAGTATATTATATATTATTTTAATCTCAGAGTAACTAATCAACGCAAGTATACATATCGTTCAAGTAATACAGGGCTCTAGTGGAGTCCTGGATATCGATCCCACAGGGAATATTTTAGAGGCTGCAGACTTAGGATTATAGAAATCAATTCAAAATCACAACTAAATCTAATATCTGTCACTAATACGCAATCGACAAAACTATGAAGTTTAAATTAAACTAGTTCTACTAATAGATAACTAGTTCTAGTAATGTGAAGTTCAAATATATATAAGCAAGAATCTTTCTCCTTTGTTAAGATATTTATGTGAATTGATAATTTAGAATTAGTTTAAGATTGTGTTGTGCCAAAGAGGAGCATAACTATTCTTTACCCTTTAGTCCAGGCATAAAGAACATTGACTAATCTTATGCTTGGTTACCGAATCGCGCTGCAGTCGGGAGGATACCAGCTCTCACTTCAGAGCTCCCACATTCCCCTCGCCTGAGGGCTAATATCTACACTTCATCACCCAAAGGATACGACCAAATTGAGGATTTTAGCCTGTCACTCTACAATCTCCAATTCTACGCCCGATAAATATTATTTCTCTATTTATTTGCACCCTGCTTCCAAGAATTTTGATCTCCCAGAATCTCAGATGTAATCTTAACAATAGTAGTCAAACTCAACAGATTTTAACTTTTCAATTGGCCAGAATGAAAGTAAACTAAGACTTAAATAAAATATTATCATAACTTCTTTTAAACTTTTATGGCACAATAATTTAAATTATCATTTCACAAAAATATCAAAACAAGGAGAAAGACAGAACAACTACTCAGAATTTATGGAGAGCATGCAATACAACTTGGATTTCATATATAAAAATAAAGTTCTACAAACTAAAGTAAATAAACACAACTTATATAAAATTCCTCTCCAAGAAAACGCCTTGAAGTTCCTCTGAATCTCCTCCTTTCTTAACTGTACGTGGAATTCTCCTTCGAAACGGTAATGCAGAAGAGATCTCTCACTTCCCTTCCACTCTTACAATCCTTCGAAGAATTTCTCTTGATATCTCTCTTTGAACTCACTATATAACACTCACTAATAACAAGGGACACTAGTGGACTCTCTAATTGAACACTAAGTATCTATTAGATGACTCTAATAGAACTTTTTACTGACTCTTAGTGACTTTTATAAGACTCTAATAGGACATTTTTTCGGCCTAAAATGGTTCTTTTTAAAGTTGTCGAAGAGTCTCCACGGGTTTTCCAAGCATCCCTTAGAAAATCGTGCACATTCGAAGTATTTTGTGAAAGAACCGTCGATCCCGCTGTCGGCGGCCTCGAGCTCCGCCGTCGGCGGCCTTCTAGAAACAATGAATTGAACTGGCCCCGCTGTCGGTGGCCTTGACCTCTGCCATCGGCGGCCTCCCTTGAAATAAATTCTAAACACTCGGGAAAATCACGCCATCGGCGCCATAAACCTAGCTGTCGGCGCCCTAAGTCAACTTTTCATAATTTAGCATTTTTTGCTCCAAATTCGCTCCTTTTTACATATTTTCACTCCATTGTCCTTAAATCTTCATATCTGCAGAAAAACACCAAAAATACCCTTCTTTAAAGTGTAATATCATCAAAATTAGTATAAACTAAGCATGAAATTCTTAACATTTTTTCCTTGGGTCAACATTCCACAACAATCCTACATAATTTAATTACTTCTTTATTTAAGAAAGAACAAGATAAAGAAAACTACTCAAACTTCATGGAGAAAACACAAGCAAACATTGATTTGAAAATAGAAATCATAAAGAAAGCACAACAATAAAAACTAAATATAAAAAATAAAAGTAAACACTTATATGAAAATCCTCTCTAAAAGACTCTGGAAGTTCCTTTCAAACTTAACTTTTCATAGGACAACACTACAGAGGTTGGCGCCCAACTCTATTGACTCCAACTCTGACTTTAGACTTCAATAAAAAAGACTAGATAAATGGATGAAAGTAAATTGGTGGAAAGAAAGTTTCACACCAAACTAACTAACTCTAAACAATAAAAGACTGAAAGTAAATCTCTTTAAACTAGAAGATGAAACTAAAAACTAGAAGAGACTCTTGAAAACTTAACTAAAAGACTAACTTTCACTAAAGACACACACACAAAAGACTCCCTCATTCATTAAATGACATAATTTTTAATAAAAACCCAAAATGTGCCTTGGTGTCTCTTCAAATCATGTCTCGATTCAACGGATCCATCAAAAAATGCATCCCTTCATTCAAATTTGCTGCCTATGGGAAGTTAAGGAAGTCACCGCCAAAAGTTGTTTCAAACACCCCTTGAAATTGGCACAAAAATTGAAGAAAATTTGATTTTTAACTGTGGCTGCTAAGCGCCGACCAGGCGGCGCTTAGCCGCCATGGTCTAATTTTTCATTTTTTTTATTTTTTGCTTCAAATTTGATCCAATTTTTGCTCCTTTCGTCATAATCACTAATTTTCATTATACATATAAAAAAACACAAAATACCTTCCATTACAGTGCAATATCATAAAAAATAGGTACAAAAAAGTGCATAAAAACACTATATATTTTAGGTGTATCATGGCGCTGTGTAAAAAGTGTCAAATTTTGCGGAGTGCCTGAAAAGCGAGGGATTCAAAGATGAGTGCAAAGACTCAGAATCTCGAGAGAGAGGAAAAACGAATATTATCATTGTTTGTTTTTTTAATTCATCATCATTTTTTTAATTTGTTTTGTTTAATTATTTTTCTATTGATTTAAATTTCAATTTTGATTTCATTTCAACTTCGTTTTTATTTGACTTAAGTTTGGGTTCATTTTGATTTTAATTTTATTTTGTTATGATTTTATCCTTTTATTATGCATTATTCTTTCTTGAGTTAACTGAAAAAGATGAATCTTATGGTCCATCAATTGAAAAACCTCATGAACTTGAGTTAAAAAAGCTTCCTTATAATTTGAAGTATGTTTTTCTAAGTGAATCCCCAACCTTGCCAGTTATAATTTCCTCTCAATTAACTGAAAAAGAAGAAGATAGTTTGCATGAAATTTTGAAGAAGCACAAGAAAGCCTTTGGATGGACAATTAATGATATTAAAGGAATCATTTCTCCAATTTATATGCATAGAATTCTTATGGAAGATAATTGCAAACCGCGGGCTGATCCCCAAAGGAGATTAAATCCTATCATGAAAGACGTTGTTAAGAAAGAAATTTTAAAATGGTTGGATGTTGGAATTATCTACCCTATTTTAGATAGTGCATGGGTTAGTCCTATTCACTGTGTTCCTAAGAAATGAGGATTGACTGTGCCTGTTAATGAAAAGAATGAAATAATACCAATAAGACAAGCTAAAGGGTGGCGAATATGCATTGATTATAGAAAATTAAATGTTGCCACAAGGAAAGATCACTTTCCACTCCCATTTTTGGATCAAATGTTGGATAGACTGGCTGTGCATAAATACTTTTGTTTTCTGGATTGATATACTGGTTACCACTAAATTCAAATTGCTCCTGAGGATCTAGAGAAAACTACGTTTACCAGTCCTTATGGTACGTTCGCTTTTAGAAGAATGCCCTTTGGTTTATTTAATGCCCCTGCTACATTTCAGAGATGTATGATGGCTATTTTTTGTGATTTAATAGAAAAAGAGATTGAAGTTATTATGGATGTTTAGAACATTTATCTAAGGTTCTAAAAATATGATAAGATTTTCATTTGACCTTTTGGAAAAAACCTTTTGAATTGATGTGTGGTGCTAGTGATTATGCTATTGGTGATGTTTTGGGTCAGAAATATGATAAGATTTTCAAAGTTATTTATTATGCTAGTAAAACTCTTAATGAAGCTCAAATTAATTATAGCACTACTGAGAAAGAGTTAATAGCTATAGTATTCGCCTTTGATAAATTTTGATCATATTTAATTCGAACTAAATGTGTTGTGCATACTGATCATTCTGCTATCAAATACTTAATGAAGAAAAAAGATGCAAAACCGAGACTGATAAGATGGATTCTTCTTTTGTAAGAATTTGACCTTGAGATAGCAGATAGAAAGGGTTCTGGAAAATCAAATTGTTGATCATTTATCCAGACTTGAAATTGAAAAATCTCTCTGTGTTGTTGAAGAAATTAATGAACATTTTCCTGATGAAAAATTGTTCACTGTTAATGAGTGGCATATTTCGTGGTATGCAGAAATAGTAAATTTTATTTTCAGTGATATAATACCCTATGGTTTGACATATCAGGAAAAGAAAAAATTTCTATCTGATGCAAAGACTTATTTTTGGGATGACCCATTTTTATATAAAAAAGGAAAGGATCTTCTAATTCAAAGATGTGTACCTTTGGAAGAGACTTATGAAATTATTCAAAAATGTCATGATTCTGATTATGGGGGACATTTTGGAAGTCATAAAACTACATATAAAATCTTACAATCTAGATTTTATTGGCCTATAATTTTTAAGGATGTGAATGCTTATATTAAAAATTGGGATAGATATCAGCGTGTAGGCAATATTTCTTAGAGAAATGAGATGCCCCTCAATTATATATTGGATGTTAAAATATTTGATGTTTGAGGATTAGATTTTATGGGACCATGTTTTTATTTTTATGGTAGTAGACTATGTTTCAAAATGGATTGAACCTATTGCTTTACCTCTATGTTATGCTCAAAGTGTTGCAAAGTTTTTGGTAAAGAATATATTTTGCAGATTTGGAATACCAAGAGTAATCATAACTGATGGTGGAAGTCATTTTAGAAATGCGATTATTGGAAAGTTAGCAAAGAAATATCATATTAATCATCGCATTGCTACTGCTTATCATCCGCAGACAAGTGGTTTGGTTAAATTATCCAATCGTAAAATTAAAATAATATTGGAATAGACTGTTAATCCAAATAGAAAGGATTGGTCAATCAAACTAGATTATGCTTTGTGGGCCTATAGGACTGCCTACAGAACCCCTATAGGAATGTCCCATATAGGCTGATTTTTTAAAAGCTTATCATTTACCTATTAAACTTGAGCATAAAGCATTTTGGGCTAATAACGAGTTCAATTATAATTTGAAAAATGCTACTGAGAAGAGATTATTGCAATTAAATGAGCTTGAAGAGATAAGGAATGAATCTTATGAAAGTGCTAAGATTTATAAGGAAATAATGAAGTTATGGCATGATCGAAAGATTATTACTAAAAATCTTGTGCTAGGACAGAAAGTTTTGCTGTATAAAACCAGATTGAGAATTTTTTCTGGAAAACTTAAGTCCAGGTGGATGGGTCCTTTTATTGTTATTAAAATTTATTCCAATGGAGTTGTGGATATTCAAGATCCTAAGACTGTAAAATATTTAATATTAATGGAAATAGACTTAAACCATATTTTTCAGTCGAGCAATCTAAATCTGATGAGAATTAGATGTTGGGTCACTTAGAATGAGTTCTGGGTTTGTTAGGCTGAAGACGTTAAATAAGCGCTTTGTGGGAGGCAACCCATATTTATCCATGTGCTTTACTTTATGTTTGTTTTGTGTGCTTTGTTTGCTTTGTTTGGTTTGTTTTTATATTTTTAGTGGTAGTAATTTGGAGTTTTTAAACTAAATAGAGTTTATTTGACCTTATTTAATGACTTAAAGGAGTCAGAATGAAAATTTGGACATTTGGCAGACCTTTGCTAAATTGAGCACTGGCAGCTAAGTGCCGCCTAATTGGTGCTTAGGCGCCAGAGTTACAGAAAATGTGAAAAATGAGATTCTGGAAGCCTAGATCATGAGGAAGAAATTTTGGAAGTTATTTCGGAGTTTTAAAATGTCTTGGGGCAGTTTTAGCACTTCCCAAGTCTATAATAAGAACCCGATTTAAGAGAAACACTTGCCCAATGTCCTATTTTCAATCCTGAGTCTTAAGAAGAATATTTTGAGTGCATCATGTCTTCCTGGGAGAGTGAGATGAAGAAGAAGCATGATTATGAAAAGAGTAAGTTCATTAGTGACAGTGTTAAAGAGCTATTTAATGGATTTCTCGCTGTTAGAGTTCAAGGGATTGCAGAAATGATTGGAAAAATTGAAGCCCGAGTGACTTCAATGGAAGCAAAGATCAATGAAACTAACTTACAGTTTGAGCACATGCGATGGTAACTCAAGATGCAATTTAGTCATTCAAGATATGTGGAAGAAGCAGATAAGGCAATGTTTTTGAAGAACAAATGGATTGAAGAAGATGTAAGAATGAATAGTTATCGCCTGTTCTATCAGATTTATATTCCTGAAGGGTCAAATGAGAATAATAGTTGTCCTGGTTATAATCCGCCTAATGGAGAATGGAATTAAGTATGCTTTGTTTTTATATGTTTAGTGTTCTTATGTGTTTTGTTTAATATGTTCTATGTTCTTATGTGTTTTGTTTGGTGTGTTTAGTGTTTTTGCTTAAGTTTTTAATTACACCTTATGATGTGATAGTTACATCCCAGAGATGTAAACTTATCAATTAGAGATTAAGTCTCTTGTATTTAGAGAATTTCGTCTTATGTATGTGGATAGAAATTCTAGGATTGTATTAAGTGTTATGTTTATTTCGATGAATATAAGTTTGTGTTTGGGTGAAATTTGTTTGGAATCGATGAATATTTAACATTTGAAATGGAGTATTGGAAGATTTATGGGGAAGAGATAGTCATTTTGAACAGATTAAAGGTGATTAACGAAGTGGTTTAAAGCATATACCTTACTTGTGAAAATTTAGGTATTGGCAGCTAAGCGCCAGAGTGCCGGCGCTTAAGCGCCGAAGGGTTCGCATTTAGGAGCCATTTCACGAAAATTGGTTCCCACCCGTTAAAAAATCGTGAATTGCCATTTTTAACTCCATGTTCATCTTCAACCCGTAATTTTCACGCAAGAGAGAGTCTAGGGCATCCTTGATTTGGACCATTTAAGAGCCGATCTCAACAAAAATTTGTAGATTTAGATTCCTTGAGGTAAGAGCACTAATCCTAAGTAAAATTTTTTTTATTTTCACCATGTATTTGAGTACATATTGGAAAATCTTAAAATCACTATTCATGGTGAAATTTTGAGGAAAAACTTAAGAAATTGCTTAGATTTAGTGGAAACATCTTCTGGAAAATAATTTAGCAAGTTTAGTGTGATTTTGGAATTTATGGTAAATTTTTTGTAAATTTTTAGAGATGGCTCCAAAGTCAAAGCGCGCGAGAGAAAAGACAAAGTTTGATTCCAACAAACTTGTTAGTGCAAGGGCTGAGGAACGATACGTCGATGTGTTGCAATCACGTAAATTGATTCCTGAAAGACTGTTCAGTAAGCAGGAGAAGTAATTGAAGATATGATTGCTAGGAGGAACTGGGAGAACTACTGTTGCTTCTCTGCTGTTGCTGTTATTTTTGTTGTTAGAGAATTCTATGCAAATTTGGCTGCATCAGAAGAGAATATAGTGATGGTTAGGGGGCAAGATGTGAACTTTTCTTCTGGGGTAATTAACACTTTCTATCAACTGCCTCTTGCTATGTTTTGTTATTATTCTAATTGTCATCCTACGAAGGGAGAGTTAGATGAGATAATGGGATTTTTGACTGATGGAAGAGATTATGGAAAATAATAAATGATAGAAGAGTGAATTTTCCTACTTCCAAATAAAATGCCATTTCTATGGCATGTTATTATTTTATTTCTTCTAAACTGTTGCCTTCAAGTCATACTAGTGAAGTGATGAGAGAAAGAGCTGTTTTGAACCATTGCATTCAGCAAGGGAAGCCTAAAGATATTGGAGCAAACATTTATGGTTATATTGTGAATTGTGCCAGATCTACCACTACTACAAGTATGGGATTTCCTTCCCTGATTCATTCATTATGTGAATGATCTGAAGTGATGTATGAAACCTGAGAATAGTTACTTCAGCCGTTGAGACCTATCTCCAGAGTAAACATTGGAGCTTACACTGTACATTCAGAATTTGGCTGGAGAGGAGGATTTGGTAGGGCTTCTACTGCTTCTGCTTCTTCTTCTGCTGCATCTACTTCTTGTGCTACTACTTCACGTGCATCATCATCTACTGATTCATAGACTGGTTTAGTAAGAAAAATTTTTAAGAAAGTGAGTCTTACTCCTGAGCATGTTAGAGACATGGATGGTAAGATGGATAATGTGGAAAGATATGTTGTTAAACATGATGAGTGTGAGGAAAATTATCAGTATTATTTGGATAGACTTATTAGAGGTGATCAGAGTGCTGAGATGCCCCCTCATCCATTCTACATACCTTATGTGCCATCCAGGGATTGGAATGAGCAAGATGATGATGATGAGGATGAAGAGTAGATGTATGTTGTTTGTTTTAGTTATTGTGTTGTTCTGCTGTGCTATTGAGTACTTTGTCTAGTATTTTGTTTGATGATTGTGTTGTGATGTGAACTCTGATAGTATGCAAATTGTAGTTGTTCTATTTATCTATTATGCATATTCAGATATATTGTTGTTGGATTGATGTTTTATATGTTGATTTGAGTGTAGTGTGTGTGGTAGTAAATGTCTTAATGTGTATGTTGTACTAGTTTTTTTTTTAGGGTTTACTTTAATTCTCAAACTATTAGGAGATTAGAGAATGCTATAGAAACTACTATTTAGGAAATTGCATGCTTAAAACTTACCAAAAATCTACCACTGCCATTTGCTATCTAGTATCAGTGTGATTTCAGTTAGTGTGTATTTGCTTTGAAAACCTCCACTACTGTAGAAGTCTTTTGAAATTTTTGCTTTTATTGTTTTAAAAAGAAAATATTTTGAAAAATAGAATTTAATTTCATTTTACTGCTATTGTTTAAATTGTTTTACTTGCATATTTATGATATTTAAATTCCTGCGAGCATGTTATATTAGTCTTTAATTCTCAGCCATGGTATCGTTTCTTATGCTTAAATGTTTTTTCCTAACTTAAAATTAAAGTTTGGGGGGGGGGATTTTAAAAACAAAATTTTTTTCAAAAACCTAAAATTTTATTTGTTCTCAAGAATACTTAAAATAAATCTTATTTCTTAATTGAAAAGAATTATGTATATGAAGTTATATTAGAGGAACACAAAGTTTGAATATAAAAATGAATAAAAGAATTTAGTTGAAAATTTATAGTAATTATGAAAACTTAAAATTAAAATTTTCTTAGTGAAGAGATGTTAAATATAGCTATCTATCTTTAGTAAGAAATTTTATATTTTTGGATAAATAGAAGATTTGACTTTATTCTTCAAAACTTAAATTTCTTTTATTGAGAAATAATTTTCAAATACTATTATTATGATTTTTAAGTGAAAGATATATATCTAACCATTATTTTAAATAGAAGGGTGGAATTCAAAATCATTAAATGCCTATCCAGATATAGTAAACCTTGCCTTAAAAAAAAGAAAAAGAAAAAAGAAAAAGTGAAAATAGTATGTAACAAGGGAGGAGAAGCATAAAGTTTAAACATATAAGTTTAGAGAAAATCTAAAGCTTAAGGTTATAATATAGTAAGTAAAATTATTTTCAAATGAAGATTTTTAAGTGAGAAAAATATGATGTTTGAATCCTATATTTTGAAGAATCTACAAATACTTCTGAATTAGATAGAGACTTATATTTGTCATTTTTTTCCTTAAGATCTTTCTAAACTTTAAGTTGGCCTTAATTACTGAAATTTTTTCTAAATTGGACTATTCCATTTCTAGAACAAATTTTTGTTATCTTCCTAAGAAACTCATTACAGAATTTGCATGTTAAAATTTTTCTATGAGATTAACTGTCACTTGAGGACAAGTAACATTTTAAGTTTGGGGGATTTTGATACACCTAAAATATATAGTATTTGTTATGCTCATTTTTATACCTATTTTTGATGATATTTCACTTTAATGGAAGGTATTTTCTGTTTTTCTTGCAGGTATGATGAAAATGAATGATTATGATGAAATGAGCAAAATTGGATCAAATTTCGAGTAAAAAAATGAAAAATTAAAATTTGGGCACTGGCGGCTAAGCTCCACTGGGCCGACGCTTAGCCGCCACACTTAAAAATCAAGTTTAATTTAAATTTGTCACCATTTTCAAAGGGGAAGGGATGCAACACCTGGTGATAACTTCCATAACTTCCTTTGGGAGGCAAGTTTGAATGAAGGGGTGCAATCTTTGGTGGATACATCAAATTTGGACACATTTTGAAGAGAAACCAAGGCACCTTTTGGTTTAATATAAAAAGAGAGCCTTAGGAAAAATTAAATTGACTCTTCCCTTACATTTTGAAGGGCTTTTTCTTTGTATTTAGAAAGTTTTAATTAGAAGTAGGACTAGAGAGTAGAAAAGAGAAAAGGGTAGGATTGAAGCTTTCTTCTTTCCACTACTTTTCTTTCCTTTAGTTTAGTTTAGTTTTTATTGAACTCTAAAATCTGTATTCTGAGTCATCGGAGTTGGGAGACTTGCTCTGACGAGTAGTTTAGTGAAGAGTCAAAGTTTTAGAGGAACTTTCTGAGACTTGTGGAGAGGATTTTTAGATATGTGTTTACTTTTATTCTTATATTTAGTATTTAATTAATACTTGTTTTTGTTTTTTGTTTTTCTTATGGTTTTTAATTTCAAATTAATGTGTTTTTGTATTTTCTCAATGCATTCTGAGTAGTTTACTTTATCTTTTTCTTTCTTAAATGAAGAAGTAAGTAATTCATAAAGAATTGTTGTGGAAAGTATATGTGTTTAAAGTTGGAAGAAGTTGTAAAAATTGATTCTATAAACTTTGTTTACTTCTTAATTTAGCCTGTTAAGATGTAGAATTTGTGGTGAGATTATGTAAAATCCAATGCGGTATTGTCTCATAAAAGTTAGAAAGAATCACATGCAATTATATGGGTGAAAATTGTAGTTCATATAATTGAATGTAATATATTAGAAGATGTTTTAAAAAAGGGAGTAAAATTAGATGATTTTTAGTGTGACAAGCTAAAAGCCCCTAATTTGGTTTGAAATTTTGAATTTTGTTATGAGAAGTTAGCCCCCAGGTGGAGGGAATCGAGGGAACTTTAGAGTGAGAGCTGACATCTTCCCTGCCTAACCATGTTCAGAATGATAAAATTTCAAATTAACCAATGTTCTTTATAGAACCAAGGGTAAAGAATACGTTTGCTTCTATTTTTCACAACAAATTTAAATACTTCCACAATAATACTTTCATAATTATTACTACTTTATAAAAGAAAGAAAAAGATATTTTAGTTAATAATGCTTTTCATACCAATTCTAGTTAATAGTGTTTTTCATACCAATTCTAATTAATAGTGTTTTTCATACCAATTCTAGTTAATAGTGTTTTTCATACCATTCTAGTTATCAGTGTTTTTCATACCAATTCTAGTTAATAGTGTTTTTTTATACCGTGATTACAGTTATTATCATTTTAACTTCATTATTTGACTTTTATAAGAAAATTTAAAGAGTGAAATCAACTATCAAATTTTTCAAAATAAAAACATACTTTCAAAAGCCAATTTAAAAAAAAAAGTAAAAAGATAATTTTCTAATATCTTTAAAGATTTATCACTTTCCCTGTGGGTTGATATCTCGGGGCTTAATAAAAAAGTCCTATATTACTTGATAAACGATACGTATACTTACGTAGTATCTCATATTATAACGTCAAAATTTTCATATCTAAATCATCAGCACATATATTTATCGGTAAAGGACCAAGTTTCTGGCGCACATATATTTATCGGAGATCATATTGCTATACCTCAGGATACTCCTGGCTCTTGATTAACATTGAGGCAGCTGCATATGCCTTGAATGTGCCATATTCTTCAAGCTGTAATACATGACAATCTGGGCACTTTTAAAATGCCCCTGACACCGTAGGCAGTCTGGGTAAACCTGAGTTGCAAGTCAGACACCCAGTCAAACTCTCTTCCATTGAATTAAATGTCGGCACAGGATCCTCTGCAGTCTCTGGCTCGGTATCAATGCATGGTGCACTGTCGTCAATTTCTTTCATTTCAAGATTTTAAGAATCTTTTGGAATGAGTGATAGCGCGGTGGCTAGTTCCCGAGTCTGTCTTCTATCCATCCTGTCCAAGAGGCGATGCTTATAGAGATTTGCATTTCTTCTCTTTGTACATGCAAATGGCGCATCAGAGCTCTCTCAGCTGAAGCAGCAACAAGATTGCCTTCTGCAGTACAAATCATGGATGGAATCTGAGTATGTCTCATGTCGAGGAGGTGTAGATCAACGAATACCCTAGTTCCTCCATATCCGGACGTCTGTCCGGTCTCTTTGCGACCACTTTTCCTCATCAACTTCATATATGTAATCTCCTTTTGTGTGTTTCTTTTTTAAGATGCGAAGTCTAAGCCGTTTATGAAGGCAAACACCAACTCGCAAGCCTGCACCACCTGCAAAAGTAAACAGGGGAAATATCAGTGGGTGGTATTGTGCACGAACAAGTGCAAGGACAAAAATCATTATCTTTCAAGTTTTAATAAGTTTTATAATTTTTTTGATGCCATTATCTTATTTAATATAATTTTATGAGATTTAGATTTAGAAATTTCAACAAGCGTATTTTATTTGGTGAGAAAATTTTATTTTATTTCATTTAACTTTATTTTATTACAAAATTTGGACCCAGTCACATACACTGGCCCTATTCTACATCGAAATGAAGATCTTTCTCTAGATTCCTCATGTTGCGTAGTAATTCTTGAGTTATCTTCCATTTATCGGCAACATGGGTCTCTCCCCTTGAGAACCTATCAACTTGCACGATCCTCCAGAGTAAACCTTTTCTACCACGAATGGTCCTTCCCAGATCGGTTCAAATTTTCCACCTATCTTGCGATTTGTAAGAATAGGCCTTCTGAGAATGAGCACGTGGTCACTAATTTTGAACGACCCCGGGCAGAACAACTTATCGTGGGCCTATATCATCCTATCTTGGTAGAGTTCCAACTTTTACTGTGCAAGCAATCTTTTTCCTTCGAAACATTCCAGCTCCGTAAGTCCTAGTTTGGCATTGTCTTCCTTTGTAATTTTGTTGGAGACGGCGATTCTTATCGAAGGTAGCTGGACTTCTAACGGGAGAATGGCCTCGAACCAGTACACAAGTTCATATGGCATAGACTGCGTCGGCGTTCTGACTTTCGCCTGTAGGCCCACAAAGCTTCTAGCAATTTCCCGTACCATCCTCTTTTGTTGTCGTTGAGTGTTTTCTTTAGAATTTGAACGAGCATCTTGTTGTAGGCTTCTGCCAAGCCATTCATTTTGGGGTAATAGATCATAAAATATCTCCAATCTATCCCGTGATTTCTGACGAAAATCTTGATTCTCATTCTCTTGAAGGCGAACCCATTATCGGAAATGATCCTGCGCGGCACACCGAAGTGGTAGACAACCTAATTATTGAATAACTATAGAATTTGTTATGTTATAACTTCTCATAGAAGAACTACCTCTGCCCACTTGGAGAAGTAGTTCGTAGCTGCTAGTATGAATATGTGTCCTTTTGAAGACGGAGGGTTTATCGGACCCACTATATCCATGCTCCAACACTCGAATGGCCACGAAGCAATCGTGGGATGTAACACGTTCGAAGGTTGGTGCAAGACCACTCTGTGCACCTAGAATTAGTGACACTTCTTTACTATTTCCATGCAGTCGGAGATCATTGCTGGCCAGTAGTATCTGATTCTTTTGATTTTCATCTTCATTTTTATATCAGCGCCTGACTCCAATCTTCGGTATCATCTGCCACTTTGGTTGTTATCTTTTCTTCTCCAAGCTTGTGTAGACTATCGAAGTTGATCTATGACAAAATCAGATGTCCCAGTACCGTATTATTTATAGAATCTTCGGGTGGACAAGCCAATGCTTTAGTGAGTTTAGCTAAAGCGTCCGTGTGGGCGTTGTCTGCTCGAGGAACTCTATAGAATATCACACTTGGGATCTGCTCGATCAGTTTCATCATGTACCAGTGGTATTCTTATAGTTTTGGTTTAAGAATTTTGTATTTTCCTACCACTTGTTGAATGACGAGTTGTGAGTAACCATAAATGGTAATGCTTATGATTTCCATTAGTTTTGCTAATTCCAAACCGTTGATTAGAGCTTAATATTGTGCTTCATTATTGGTACACGGCTTTGACAGGTCGTAAGAGAATCTTAGCATGGCCTGATCTGGAGTCACGAAGATTAAATCGATTCATGCTTTGCCTGGTATCGCTGTCTGTTGTCCTTTATCTCTTCGGGCTGTTGAAGCTTCGTCGAAGTACATTTCCCAATGTCTGGAACTTGTCTGTTCTACTTGTAGTATTTGTTCATCTGGTAGTTCGTCATTGAGCGGGGACCCAGCTGGCAGTGGGTGCGCTGCAAAAAAATCAGCGAGAATTAGCCCTTTGATTGCGCGAAGGGACACAAAAGTTATGTCAAATTGCAATAATATCATCAACCATCTAGCTAGGTATCTGGAAAGTGTTGGTCGGGTCACTAAGTATTGTAACAGATTAAATTTTGAGATTAGGTTGACCTTATGAGACAACATGTAATGTCTAAGCTTTTGAGCGGCAAAAACCTGATCTAGATAATATTTCTCAATAGGAGGATACTTTACTTCTGCTAGTATTAGACGTCTACTCAGGTAGTAGAGTGATGTTTTTTACAATCATCATTGACTTTGTCAAGTAAGGCTCTGAGGGACTCGTCCAAAGCCACAGTACAAAGTATAAAAGGTCTACCTGCGATAGGAGCTGCCAAAACACGAGTTGTCGTTAGATATCTTTTAATATCTTGGAAAGCTCGTTGACACCACTCTTCCTAAAAAAATGTGACATCCTTTCGAAGTAGGTTCAAAAAGAGGGCACACCTTCCTGACAAATTAGATATAAAGCGTCTTAGATATGCCAACTTTCCTTAAAAAGAATGTAATTGTTTTAAGGTTCTTGGAGGAGGCATTTCTAATATTGCTTTAATCTTTTCTAGGTCAATTTCGATTCACCGATGACGGACAACAAATCCTAGAAATTTCTCAGAGGTAACGCCGAGAGCGCACTTTAAGCGATTCATCTTTAGATTGTATTGTCTTAAACGTTCAAATACAATCCTCAAATCTTACAAATGGTTCTCCTTTACTTTTCTCTTGATGACCAAGTCGTCCACGTTACATTCTACTTGGTTGTGAATGATGTCATTGAAGATCTTTTTCATTGCTTTTTGGTATGTTACTCCTGCGTTCTACAAACCAAACGGCATCACGGTGTAACGGTAAATCCCGATCGTAGTTTTGAATGTTGTAAGTGTTGCATCTTCTGAAGCCATCTTGATTTGATTGTAACCTGATAATCCGTCAATAAAAGAGAAAATTTCGTGTGACGAGGCAGTATCCACAATAAATTATGGTCTTGGCAACGAGAATTCATCCTTCGAACATGTTTTATTCAAATCGTTGAAGTCCACACAAACTAGGATTTGTCCATTTTTCTTCTTTACTGACACAACGTTAGCAAACCATGTTGGATATTGTTCTTCTCAGACAATGTTAGCGTCTATTAATTTCTTTATCTCTTCCATAACTTGTTGTTCTATTTCGAGGAACATTCTTTGTGGAGCTTGCTTCACTGGTATTGTACTTTGATCCACTCCTAGTCGGCGAACTGCAACCTCTAGAGATTGTCCAGGCATTTCATCATAGCTCCAGTGAAGCAATCTTTAAATTTTTACAGTAACTTGACCAAGTCTGTAACCTCTTCTTCGTTGAGCAACAAACTTATGAAAGTTGTCCGGGGCTGCTCCTCAGTCCCAAGATTGATCTCCTTTAATTCATTGACTATTGATTTGATTTTTTTTTTTAATTCTGGCGAAGCCTCCTCTATCAGTTGATCTTCATATTCATCTTGGATGTCCAGGGAATCTTCCACTGGCTGACTAGTAACAACCTTGCAAAATCCTAAGTCATCGACGGGTCCAATCATACCAAACCCAAGACCTTGTTTTGAGTTGAGTTTATTTCCTTTTGTATTCCATAATTTTTCAAAGGATTGTAACTTATCTATTGGCATTTTCTTTGACACAAATCATTGTTGAATTAGCTTTTGTACATAAGGTGAAAAGTAACCAAAAGGTAATTCCATTAATTCATTAGAATCATCTTCTTCGAGAGTTACACTAGGTTCAGAAGTAGAAGGAGAAGCCTTATAAAGTTTGATCGGTTTAAAACCATCATTATGGACTTCCTTAACTTCCATACTCTCGATCTTTTGAGGATGGATCAGAGTTAGAATCATGGCTTGCACATAAATGACTAATCCGATCATACATTGATTGATATTCATCTCACTCTATGTCATCCGTAGAAATCTCAAACTGAGGCTTCTTCTGACTTATCATCATTGTTTCTTTATCTTCTTCGGAGCTTCTTTCTACTTCAATGCTAATTGGTGGCTTCGTCCATTCAACAATCTAGTGAGTTCTTCCTTGACCACGTCCCCAGCCTTGATCTCGGATGCATGGGCTAAAAGAACCTCCACTAACTCATTGTGAAGGAGTGGCGAGAAATCATTGAACTGGAGCCATATAGTCCCGTTCTCGTAGTTTTTCTGAATCTTTTACTTTACATGTCACAATTTCTCTTGAAAGTCTTGTTTTCTTCGGGAGAGTGTAGTAGGCAGCGTCTTTGTGAATGCCTCTTTCGTGTATTGAGAAAGGCTGTAAGTATCCCTTAATGCAATGTTTATGTCCATCCTTGTAGTCCTTGATACACTGGTGTAATGACAAAATGACCATATTGTACTCGTGAAGCCATGGCTGACCAAGCAGGGTATTGAACGATGTATCTGCATCAATGACATGAAATTTTGTGGTTGTTACTAGATTTCCAACTTCCATCTGTAGCGTTATATATCCAAGGGCTCTTTCACCTTTTTGGTTGAATCCCTTTAGCATCATTTTATCCATAGAAAGTTCTCGAGAGTCGATGTCCCAGTAAGCTAGTGTCTATAAACTCATTATGTTGAGGGACGCTCCAGGATCTACTAACACTCTAAAAAGTACGAACCTGCCAATGATGATGAAAATATAAAGCGGACGGTTATGATCGTCTGTACCGAGTAGAAAATCTTCATCTGTGAAGGTTACGCCTGTCTGTTCTATCAAAGTGCAAACTCCATCTAAAGATGTGCTGGCTAACTGTGCTAAGCAAATATCCGGATCAAGTAGAGCCTTGATCAAATTTTCTCTCATCTCCTTGGAAAGGATCAGAGCATCGTAAAAGCTTAGTTTGGCTGACAACTTCCTGAGATGAGCTAGCACGTTATAATCCACTTTGTTTAAATCTTCAATTTTACCTCGCTCTTATACTTCTTCCGTTGCCGGAGACACTTCTTTTTGAGTAATTGCCTGTTTTCCTTTACCTGTTGGAGCTGTTCTTGGTGGTAGTACCATGCCACTAATTAAATGTACTTCTGTTATTTCTTCCTCTTCTAAACCCAAAGATTCTTCTATTACTGTATCTGGCTCTTCTGTGTCTGAGAAGTCCACATTGATGGCAAGTGGAGCTCCTTTGCATTCGAGGACTGGTTCCTCACTTCCGGTGTTGTTGTAGCCGGTGTTGTCAATATCTTCTTCATTCTCGTCAACATTCTCGTTGGGAAAAATCAAGATTTGAGGATCAATTTGGGAATCAAAATCGGGGTTAGAGAGGTTGTGATTAGTTATGTCATCACTAGAGACAGTAAGAACGTAGCCAACATCGTTCATATTATCATTATGAGACCCTGGAGGGGCATAAAGATAATGGTACAAAGTCAAGGGTTCGAGGGGTTTCACCCCTGAATTTGAAGCAACCAATCTAACAGAGGAAACCTCTATCCTACCCTTCGCGCTATCGCCCTTAATTTCGTTCACGATTTGTTTCTTCCTCCATTGTTGTTGCGGTGGTTTCCTTGGTGTGATCTTCATCTTGGACTGGGCTGGCGGAAGACTTCGGTCAATAGCTTTCTTTAGAGTAGACTAGATCTGATCCAGGACTTTCTTGAGCTCATTCCAAATTGTGCTCCTCCACCTTTACCGGTATATGGATCAATCAGAGAGATCGGCTCAGCTGAAATCATGTTTATAGAACCTCTTTCAGGTTCTTTTATGTATTCTTTTGGTATTTTTATATTCCCTTCCTTGTAATTCCGCTCGAGCCAATCCTTAAAACTGAAGTAGCTTTCTATAGTGTGTCCGAGCATCCTGTGGTAGAGGCAGAAGTTTGGCTGATACTTTTTGTCCACTTCTTCTGGCTTCTTCGGCTCGGGTAATTTGAACTCGTGCTTCTTCATTAGATTCCTGAAACATCTTTTCTACGAAGTTATCTTCGAAGGAGTGGTTTCTGCACAGCCATTCTGAAATTTTTGAAACCTGTCATCCATCAGTCATGTATGACCTCTGTTGCTGACCAGACTGACTGCTCTGCTGTGCACGAGGCTGACCATACTACTGAGGCTGACTGTACTGAGGCGACTGGTTGTGCTGCTGCTCAGGCTGAATCCTCATTGGCTGCTTTCCTTTATCGACAGTTGCCTTCATGCCAAACCTCTTCTCGTATGCTTTAGCTGGTTTAGCTTTCTCTATCTTTTCTGTAGGCTCCATGTGCTTGACTTCTTCTTGTAGGCCACTGGCTTTACTGAGTAGCTTTTCAAAGGAGTAGATGGTGAGACCCTTAAGCATGAAGTCCACTGGACCGTGGAAACTCTTTATTAGTATCTTGATCATGTGCTGATCTTGTAATTAAGGTTCACATTTCATGCTTAAGTTTCTCCACCTGAGAATATCGTCAACCAATGTCTCATCGGGCTTCTACCTCCCCACCACGAGATCTCCTATGGTAATATGATGTCGGGCACCGATGAATCTTTTCACAAACAAGTTTTCCATTTCTACAAAGGTCTTTATTGATCCGTTGAGAAGCTCGACATACCAATTGAAAGCTATTGCCGACAGGCGACTAAAATGTGCTATGTGTTTATAATGATTCCCTATCCCGTCGAACCTCTTAAAAGTCGGGGGCATGAAGCCTTTAGGGTAAGGAATGACATCAAATTTTTCTGGGTAGGGTCTACCCTTTGAAATTGATGTACCTCCTTTGGACTGAGCCAAGGCCACCCGAACTTGCTGTTAGACCATCTGTTTAATGACTTTTTCAGGCGGATTCAGAGTTGGATTTCTTCTTGGTGGTTCGTCTTCATTGGCTGAAGTGACCTCACTTCTTTCATCAGTGATGTGTATAATCTCAGGCTGGTTAACTTTAGGAGATACTGTTGGTCGTACCTGTGACTGTCAGTGGAGTGTAGCCATGGCGGTCATGGAGGCGGTCATCTCTTTTATCCTCTTCACCAGATGGCTAATCTGCTCATCTCTTGTCAGGACGGTCCTCCACAGTTCATTCATGTTGTTCTCCTCACCAGGAGCATCGCGCGCAGATGACGTGGACTGAGTTTCAACCATATAGATTTCCATTAAATCTTCATCCATGTAATCCAATAGGAAGTAATCCTAGTCATTGATATCCAACCCTTGTTATTTGGCTAACTCGAAAATTTCTGCCTGGAGCTTTAGAACTCTATCATCAACTGTTTCCTTTTTAGTTAGTTTAAATTTGTAGGTTTTCCTGTGCTATCACTTTTTTTTTGTGATTGATTCAGAAGTAAGGGCGGCAGTGGCAACAAAACATCGGACACATAATCCATTTTGCGGTCGGCAGACCTTCTAGAATGTACAGGTATAATACATGTCGGTAACCACACTTTCCTCTTAAAAGTCGATGTCTCGAGATGAGGTGTCTTTGCGTGGACATTGGGGGAAGTGTGCTCCTTAGTGTGTAGACCATGTACGAAGGAGAATGAATACTCCTCTTTTACGCTTTCTCTTTTGGGATTTCTTATGATCATCAACAGCCAGGACACTCGGACCCAGCCGGGACTTCTCTGACTTGCTTATAGTGGTATCATTTATAGCAGCTGTATCAACGCGTTTCCGCAAATGGTCTTGATAGAAACTTGGACAGGTCTTTCCATATCCAGAATTTTATCCTTGATTTCAGGGGATATTGCACATCCCATCCTCTTGAGAAGCTTCGCGACAGAACAACCCCCTATTTCAGACAACATCCGTAGAAGGGTGTGACCACGGGTGATTGGTGTGGGCCTTCCCCTCACCTTATCACGATTATGTGGTCTTTGGAAGTGTAGCGACAATCCTATGGAGGCTTTCATCTCCACTAGTGCCAGCTAATGGGTTGAACTTGCTACCTCGAAGAAGAGGAGAGGTATCCAGTAAATCGAGTTCCTCCTGTTGAGGAATTTGATTAATTACTGGCAGATCTGTGACATGTGTTTTGGCAGCCCTGCGAATCCTACTGTTGCAGTTTCTTCTTTGAGATTTGGTTAGCAGGGGAGGTCTAGAATTTAAGCTAACTTCGAAGACTGATGTCGGGGCAAGAAAGGTATCCTCAGAATCTACTTCAAGCAGAATCTCTTTCCCTTTGCCAAACGGGAAAGTAGGTGCAGTGACGGTGAAGCCAGTGGCAGTAGAGGTAACAACTCTCCTTGGCACTGAGATGACTGACTTGATGGGAGCAGTAGTTATTTTCGCCTTCTTCATAGAAGGGAAATTATGGGAGTTCAGTCCGAACTCAGCAGACGGTTCTTGAATTTCGAGAGTGGCAACTTTCACGATCACAAACGGAGCTTTTCTAAGTACGACTTCAAAATCACTGAAGTCTGTCCTGAATTGAATCATTGGTGCTTCAAGACGAGCTTTGCAGGAGGAAGACATGTTATAGGATAAAATCAATGTAGAGGCTGAAATCTTTAACTGTGAGGTAAAGCATTCCGAAAGTTAGTTAGGCAAAAAACCTTGGCATCATAGTGCAAACACTACGAAAAAGGTTATTCTGTGGACTGGGGAAAATTTATTTCATTTTGATATTTTATTTTCTTTTATTTCATTTTTTTTGATTTTCACGTGTTGGTTAAAAGGAGCTTTAAGAATTAAAGAAGGCTGGGTCAATCTACCGAAGATAAGATTGAACCCAGGAGGCATAAAAAAGAGGTGAAGTATGGAACCCCCTCGGAGGTCCCCTTCACAGTGCAGATTGCCCTAGCTAGATTTGCTCGCTGACACACCTATTGGGGGTCCGACCCCACAAGATCAAAAGGAAAACCTATGGACTCTTGAACCCTTCTGTTTAGGAGTGACTAAACATACGGTCCTGAAACCCAGAGGAGTTGATAACACTTTCCCAAGGAAGAAATGGATGAAGTATGTCAATGGAAGAATCATAATTTGACTCATGAGGGACATGAGCACATTTCTGATATATGAATATAGTATTTCTTGATATTAATGTAGAGAGAAACTATTCCCCAGTGGAGTCACCAGAAAACAGTAGGACATTTTATTTTTCTCTTCCATCTTTAAAAAATATGTTTTTGGGTGTTTTGTTTTGAAAAAGGTTATAATTTTATAAAATTTAAATTAAATTTAATTTAATATATGTATGGATTTTGAAAGTAATATTTGAATTTTGGAAAATAAGAAATCAAACTGATCTCATACAGACGTTAGTTCAGATAATCAAGCGCTTCATCATAAGACGTGTATCTATCCCGAAGAATAGATATATGACTTGGAATGATGGTTGATCAAACAAACTAAAGGATTCATGACATCCGTTTAATCTGAGGACCATTTTGACTGATAATTTTCCCTATCTAATATGAAGGAATTAGATAGGGTTTATATTAATCTGAGGTCTTTAAGTTTCCTATAAGGGCAAGCCCCTATAGTTAATTACATCTTAGATAACCGAAGTCACATAAGAAAACTCTTGATATAGATCAGGAAATATTTATATTCATGACTTCCAAAGGTATGGTTTGCCAAGAAAATGTGATAGTCGAAAATTCAATAGGTGAATGGCTCAAATTTTGGAACATTTTATTTTATCAGAATCCAAAGGAGAGAAGGATAGAGGAAGGACATAAACTCAAAATAATCTTGATATCTTCTCAAACTATCCTATAGTTTGGCTTTAAATCTTGGAAATGAAGTTATTTAAATTTCAATCCTGCCATTTAATTATAGGGATTACATTCGCATAATATTTGATTATGCAAACAACCTGAAGATGGGAGGATTTATGTCATATCTAACGACAACCTCAGAATCCTAAAGCGATTAAGGCTCATATTGCACAGCAGGGCTATGCAATGGCCTAAAGAAAAGTTGATGATTTATACTGCACTAGGCAAGCTACCTCAAAGTCCTATGGCTTGTTGTTTAGACTAAGGAAAGGTTTTACGGATGTAGATAAGTTCGCCTGTTGAAGATGGCCGTGCTTACCATTGTGCATGCTCCAAGCTCCTTGTCGTAGCAGGTTTAGTGAGAAGTGTCATGTTTTAGAAATATTTAAATTGAGGTGTCTTAATATTTTATTAAGGGATCATTAAAGTTGATTATAGCAACACCGGTTAAGTTCCCATAGTTCCATCATCCTGGCACCTCTATTTTCATTGGATTCACTTAGTCCAAATGAATTTACTAAACTCAACTTGATGGGTTCCATACTTTCATTTAGACCGTGTGAAAGTTTTGATAGCAACACGTGGGTTACGTCCTCCAAGGAATTTTCAATCATCCAACGAGACGTTTTAATTTAGTTACAATTGTAGTATTTGTTATTTTCTTTGTGATTATGTTTTGAGTTATTTTATATTTTGAATGTTGTGGCGGTGAATTTTATCTTTTTGTAATTTTTAATTTAGTTATGGCCTCAGTTTTGTGGCTATCCTAAAGGTTTCAGTTTTTATGCAAGGTAACATTGTATTTTATCATGCAAATTGCAGGAAAAGTAAAGTGCAGTAAAGAAAACACAGGGAAGGAAAGCGTTGTAAACTTATAAAAAGTGTACTTGGTGAGTCTTCTTGTTCCTCCACCTGAAACTTTATTATTATTTGCAATAAAGATTTATATTTGCAGGGAAATAAAACCTTATGGATATGTTTGTCATAGGCCTACCAAGTCCTATGTCATAACACGGTGAACTCCTATTCATTTGTGAGATATTTTCATTCAATAAGTATGATCGGTGCAATCGTCCTGCAAGATGTCCAAAAGACTTGTGAAGAGCCTCTGGGAGATACCTAGATGTTTCACAATTCTTTTGAGCTTTCTTGAGATCATTTTGAACCTATCATAATTATTAAATAATTTATCTATTTTATACCCTTATGCTCAGTGAGTTGGAGATTTTAAATAACCCGAAAGACAGGGTAATTATCTTTCGTTATTTTATTTAGATATTATATGGGTGAAAATTCCTTTAGGCAAAGTTGATTTTAAATTGGCTTGTAGTGTTTCTCAGGTATCTATAATTTGATTATGTTTGCTTTTTCTAAACTTCTATTAGCAAGATTGATTATGCCTAGCTCACTACCAAGCCTTTTAAAATTTTGATTCATATATTTATAATTCTTTTCAGAAAAAGTTAAATGAGTTTAATTGATCTTTATCAGAATATTGGGCTATCATTTAATATATCGGATAGGCGTGTAATTTAGTGGATTATTAACCTCCAAGATCAACCCCCTAATCCTAAGGATTATTTTGTTTAATTGTCTTCCAAATTAAAACTAATTAGGAAAATCCAAACATTTAGTTTTGATATGACAAAATTGAAGTTGGTTTCTAGCATTTGTCCCTTTATTGTTTTAAACATCCAAACATATTATTTAGGATCATTAATTGCCCATTTTACCTTTTGATTAAATCTGAGTATTAATTAAAGGCTAAAACCCTTACAATTACAATTTTGCCCTTGGGACCTTATTACTTCATAATTCCCTAAATTCAATTCAAAGGACTTTGGAATTTTTATGTTACCTTTCTAATGAGTTAATTAAAATATTAGAGGAGAAAATGTGATTTTCAAACTTTAATTTAATTTATATATTTATTTTAATGCAAAAAAAGATTGTTTTAGTGAAAATTCAATAACTTAATCAAAACAAAATATTTTACTTTAAAATCTTTACTGGAGGTAAACCTGGACTAGAGGACCACTTGGACTAAAATTAATAATTTTTTTGAATTTTATTTTATTTATTAGAATTATTTTAATTTTTGGAGTTTTAACTAATTATAAAATATTTTAAAAATTGAAAATTCAATTTTTGATTTTTTAAAAATCTCTCTGAGGTCAAAGAACCCAGAGAAACAAATTTCATATTTTCTTGATTTTTCTTTTAATTTTTAGAATTATTTTAGTGCAAAATTAAGGAAATTCATTTTTTAGCCTTTTAAAAATTCATTTAAGTCTTTAAAAATTAATATCTTGACTTAGAGACTTGGGGTCCTAAGATTGGGGATGGTTCCTAAGTGATTAGAAAGCCAAATGTGATAATTTAATGATATTTAATATTTTTGTGATTTTTAATATTTTTTTAATTATTTAAATATTAAAATATGATTCAAAATAAAATTTTATTAAAAATATATTTTTATTTTTAAAAAACTCCTCTGATCACAGAGAACCCCTAAAATTGATTTTATAATTTTTCAAGTGGTATTTTAATTACTAAAAATCTTTTAAGTTCCAAAAATGTCATTGGACTTAGGAAAATCTTTTAACTTATTAAATTAATTCTAAATGACTTCAAATTTTTTAGGGGAGTTCCACTGTTCCTGAAGCAAAGCGGAGAATCATTTTTTCAGTTATTTTAATTTTTATTTCATCTTAATTGATTAAAAGTTTTTTTTAGGTCAAGTTGATTTTTAGTGAACATCTTAGTGATATAGCCCATGAAATAATTATCCTAGGGTCCTCTGATCATAAGAGACCTAAAAAATTTAATTTATAATTTGTTGATTACTATTTTAATTATTATAATTTTTATACCAAAATAGACACAATAACTTGAAAAATAGAGATCTCCTCACAGAGATCTCCCCTGACTTTAGAAAAATCAAGGAAGGTCCCTTATGACAGATAGAACAAGACTCCCAATGCTCAAGCCACGGTGAAATGTCTGGGTCAGTCGAGAATTAAAAGATTAAAATCAATATTTAAATCATTAAAAATAAAAAATACATAAAAAACACTTCAAACCATTTCCACATTGTTCTCCTCTGTTCACTGAGCAGCAGTGTATTTTTCTTTCATTTATTTGATTTTTCTAAGCCAAGATATGGAGTTTTAAGGTTTCGGTAATTTAATTAATTCAAAAAATACGGATTTTTCTACTTAACCACGTGGCGTTGACTGGATCCTCGACAGCTATTAAAGATCACGTGTCACTCCGCCATTTGACTTTGTCATCTGATTAGGATGTTATGTGACCACACTTTATGTACTCGATCTCCATCCGACTTCATCCTGGCCATCCAAGCATTTTACGCGCGATCCGACGGCGCTCCTTTATCGTCTTTGGCCAATTCATCCCGAGAGCCATCCACACTAAAACCTTAATATCCCAGCCTAGACTCAACCAAATCACTTCAGGTTTGATCATATAGACTCGTCTAAGCATGACGAACATATCCATATGGTTAAGCATGGTTTAAATTAACCTTAATTACATGGACAATCCAAAGAAGCTCGGGAAGAAGAAGGAAAAAATACCTTGGCTCTGAGAAGAAAAGCTTCTATTAGAGATGCTCTACACCTTTGTTTGAGGCCCAGGAGCTCAGTGATGAAGCCTCTTGCCCTAGTGAATTTCCTAGGTATAAAAGTGACCAAGGCTGATTTCGAGCTTTGATGGAAGTCTGGTGCAGAGGCCGTCTGTGATGGGGCATTGATGGGGGATCCTCTTCTCTTACTGCTGTGAAGATGTGGGTGCGGTTAATTGAGGTTTGGTGTTGTGTGGAGGTGTATTGGAAAATGTCCTCATTTTCGGCCAAATTTAAGCTCTGAAATTGAGCTCAGACAATGGGAACCAGAGAGGGAAAATGGCTAGAATGGTCTTAGGGAGATCTGGCGGAGCTCTGGTTAAGAGATTTTTAACACTTAGATTTTGGCCGTGAGAGGGTGATTTTATAGCCATGGCCAACAGGCTAAGCTCAGGGCCTGGCTTTGGGTGTTTTAGGCCACTTATGGTGAGGGCAGAGTAGTGTCATTGATCACTGAGGTGATCCCTCATTGACAAGGCTCAATTTTGAATTTTAAGGGGTATGGGGGCGCTCGGGCTGAGCTGTTCCGGTGGATAGGGCGGCCAGCAAGGAAATGGAAGGTGGATGGCAGGTGTGAGAGAGTTTAAGGAGTGCCGCAGTGCATTTAATTAGGCATGATGGTTGCTTATTCAAGGGTTAAGGGGAGACAAAAGCTAGCCATAAAGAGGAGAATCCATTGGTCCCTAGCTGAGCAACCTTTGGTCCATGGCTCTATGGACTTGGATTACGTCAGATCAGACCAGTTCTAGGGGTCCTAAGATTGGCTGCCATGGTGTTAATTTGGTCAATGTGGTTTAATTGGGTTCCATCTAAGTGTCATTAGATCATAAGTTCAATTTTGGGTACATTGGGCTTAGGTTAGGCCAGCGTGAGTTTAAGCTTGAGTGGAGCCCAAGTATCTTGAGCAACATTGTGTAGATGATTGTAATAAAGATTTTTCATGAGGACTTGTAGTGGTATTGAATTCATTTTGGGGTTCAATTTGTTGGATTTTGGGATTTTGGTAAATTTAGGGTAAGTTGGGTTAACTTTGGTTTAGGTTTAGCTTGGGTTGGATCCAAGGCTAATCAAGGGCTCCAAATGGTCTAGGGGAATGTGGTAAAGAGTTCCCAACATCAACTGTGTGGAAATTTTAGGGTTAGGCCAATGAATTTGGGAGATTTTGGGCACATGTTATATTTGGGTCAAAATTAGGAGTTTTAGAATTTATGTGGATTTGGGTGATACTTGAGCTCACATTGGGAAATATTGATGGTTCAATTCAGTTTGGGGGAGTTTTATGAAGGGTCTAGAATTGAAATTGGAGAGAAATTAATTGGTATTAGGTCAATTTGGGGGATTTGGGTCACTTAGGCAAAATTGGGGATTTTTGGTTTTAAGTGAAATTGAACTCAAATGAGGGTCAATATGGGCTTGGATTTGGTCCAGATTGGTATTGGAGATGTTAAATTAAAGTTTGGTACTGAAGTTGGCCAAAATTGTAGTCAATTGGGTAAACATTGGGTTTAATTTAGGCACTTTTGGGTTATATGGGTCAAATTGGGGCTTTTGGTTAAATTTGGCTAAATTGGCCAAATTAGGTCATGTGGTAGTTGAGAGAAATGAAATTGGGAATAGTTGGTAGGTTTTCGGAATTTGTGTGAATTTTTGGTAAAGAGGGGCATTTTAGTCGTTTTGGGGATTTTTTTGGGAAATTTGGTAATTTTGGGTAATTTTAGTTAATAGGGGGTATCATGGAATGATTTTTGGAGAATAATGGATAGTTTGGGTGATTTTGGAAAATTATGGGAGATTTTAGGATTTTAGGGGTAGTTTGGGTATTTAGGATATTTTGGGTATTTTTGGGCTAAGTGTATAAACATTTGGAATGTTTGGGCAAATTGATGTTGGTTGAAAGTGAGCAAGATGGAATTATTTAAATTGAGCCTTGGAGCAAGGGTTACCCTCATTTGGTCCTCTATATGTTGGTACTAGCCAAACCTTAGCTTGAGTCTAAAAGCTTGGGAAAACCACTTACATGAGTTTCCAAAGAGTTATGAGATCAAAAGGTGGTGTGCTTAGTTGAAGGTTGTGAGTGTGTAGTGTGAATGTGGGCTCCAGACCTCCCAGGGTAGATCCTATGGCCTGACCACCTATAGGTGACTTCCCCTGGGCTTCCTTATGCTTGGTCTCTTCCTCCCAAACTGGAGGTTAGGCCTTAAGCATATGAAAACTCCCAGTGAAGTGAGAAAAGTTTGAATTTTTATGGGGAGGGTTGTCATGGCTAGTCTTCTAAGAAAGTCACCAGGAGAGTCCTATGGCTAGACCCTAGGCTATTCTAAAGGAAGTCTAGACCTCAACCAAAAGTGAGGTCAAAAAATTGAACATTGACATCAACAGATTGTTAACTAATACGATCATGTTACAAGGATTTAATCAACAAGGAGAACGAGCAGTAGGATCAGCAAATTTGCTTTTAAAGACAGATAATTTGTTGACAAAGGCAAAATTCCATGTCATTGATTCAGACACATCTTTTAATGCTCTACTTGGCCGACCTTGGCTCCATGAAAATAAAATTTCACCTTCATCATTGCACCAATGTATCAAATATCTATAAAAAGGAAAAGAATGTTGCATAATAGGGGATGTCAAACCATTTTCAATCCAGGAAATTGGTTTACATGAGGATGCTGCATATTATGCCTCAATAGAGAAATTGATATTATCTAGAGACGTGATGTCAGATATGAAGGAAAAAGATAAAAATCAAAATAAACAAAAATGAGTTGATGCTGGTGGTCGAAGCCAAGGCCAACGACAAGCACAACAAAAAGGAATCCCTACTACTAACATAAAGAAAACTCCAAAGTTTGAAATTTATTTGGATTATGAAGAAGAAGAAAGGAAGAAAACAATTTTGAATAATCTCCAGTTCAAGATATTTTTTGAAGAGGAAGATAAAGGAAAAGAATTTGAATCTATGTATGAAAAAATAAATGAATATGTAAATACTATGACTCTAACTCCTCTTTCTTCCACAAACGTTGAAGATTTAGTGGTCAAAGAGATGCATAGTGAAGACAAGAAACCAATTAAATTTTGAATTGATTCTATCAAATGTTGATGTAAAATCAAAAGATGAAAAATTTTTGGAATAAAAAAACATTCCTTTTGAGCTTTATTCTCCTTGTGTTCAAAAACTTTTGCGAAATAGTTTAATGTATAAACAAATTCATTAAAACAACCTTATAATTTTGAGCATTTATGGAATAGAAATAAAAAAAATTACAAGTCCTAGAACCTTTAGATGATATGGAATTTTGCCGGGTTGTCACAGATTATCTAACATTTGAATAAAGACTTGATCATATGATAGAGGATGCCCCACCATAATTTGAAGAAGAAATCAAATCAACAATGGACGAATTAAAAAAAAAATAAACTTGGGAACTGACGAAAACCCAAAATTGACTTCATTAGTAGTTCTCTTAAAAATATAGAAGCACAAGAAATAATTCAACTATTAAGAGAATATAAGGACTGCTTTGCTAGGAAATACGACGAAATGCCTGGACTTGCTCCAGAAATGGTAGTTCACAAGCTAGGGATAGATAAAAAATTTGTCCTTATAAAACAAGGTCCAAGAAGAATGCGTATTTACATAGAACAACAAGTCATCACAGAAGTCAAGAAACTAATTGAGGCCAATTTTATTCGAGAATAAAAATATCCGATATTGCTGGCCAATATAGTACCAGTAAAGAAGAAAAATGGCCAAATCTAAGTTTGTGTAGACTTCCGAGATCTAAATAAAGCAAGTCCAAAAGACAAATTTCCTCTACCAATTCCTGAATTAATGGTAGATATTGCATCGACACATGTAATATTCTCCTTTATGGACGAAATGTCAGGATATAATCAAATTAAAATGTCCCCTGAAGACGAACTAAAAATAGCTTTCAGAACACCCATTAGGATATACTATTGTAAAGTAATGCCATTTGTACTATAGAAAGCCAGTGCTACTTACTAAAGGGCCATGACAAAAATTTTGGATGAGCTTATTCACAAGCAAGTTGAATGTTACGTAGATGACTTGGTTGTGAATAGTAAATAAAAAAATGAACATACATATGATTTAAGAACCATCTTCGAGTGATTACGACAATTTAATCTTAAAATGAATCCTCTTATGTGTTCTTTTGGTGTCACCTCAGGAAAATTTTTAGAAGTTGTTGTTCGACATCGTGGGATCAAAATTGACCCACACAAAATTGGACCTATCATAAATATGCCTCCTCCCAAAAATCTAACACAATTACGATCTTTCCAAAATAAATTAGCATACATTCGTTGTTTCATCTCCAATCTGTTAGGAAGATGACAACCTCTCACTGCCCTGAGTAGAAAAGACTCCAAATTTGTATGGGATCAATCATGCTAATATTCTTTTGAAACCATCAAACAATATCTAATGACACCTTCTGTTCTAGTAGCCCCTATGTTAGGAATACCTCTAATCCTTTATACTGTAGCTTTAAAAAATTCTTTAGGAGCATTGCTGGCTCAAAATAATGATGAAGGTAAAGAAAATGCTTTATATTACCTAAGTCATTGTTTAAATCTAACTGAAATAAGGTATCCTGCGATTGAAAAACATTGTTTAGCTTTGATCTTTGCTGCTCAAAAGCTAAGAAATTACATGTTATCACACAAAGTGATCCTTATTTCAAAGATTAACCCATTACCATATTTAATGACTCGACCAACTCTTTCTAGAAGATTGGCAAGATGGGCAAAGTTGTTACTTCAATTTGATATAACGTACATACTGTTATGTGCTGCCAAACGCCAAATCTTGGCAAACTTTCTAGTAGCACGCCCCATATCGAATGAATCTCCACTTAATAATGATTTTCCTAATGAAAAAGTATTTAAAATAAAATAATCTGACTCAAAGCAATGGGAGTAATATTTTTATGGAGCTTCTTCCGCTAGAAAAAATAAAGACAAACAAACCACTATACCTGGCAAAGCAGGGGTAGGAATAATCATTATAACTCCACACACATGGATGATACAATTTTCCTATCATCTAAATGAGCAATGTACAAATAATAAAGATGAGTTTGAAGCGCTCATCATGGGCTTAGAACTGGCAATAAAAATGAACATCAAAAGTCTCAACCTTTATGGTGATTCTCAACTGTTTATTAATCAGATAATAGGAAAATACAAAATTTTGAAATCACATCTTGAACAATATTTTAAATACGTTATGGAATTACTGCAAGAAATTCCTAATGTGACAGTTTTCCTGAAGGCAAGATAATTCCCTAGCATATGCTTTGGCAAAGCTCGCAAAAGAATTTTCTTTTCCTGAAGGGAATAACAATTTAATATCCGTAAAAGAATGACGAGTTTTAGCTCAAATTGATTTTGATAGTTTGGACAAAAAGGAAGAAAATATAGAAATAATGGTTTTCAATGAAGAAATGAATGAGGATTGGGGACAACCGATTATTAAAAACTTACGAAATGGGACATTACCTGACAAAAGTTCCACAACACTTTAAATTAAACAGAGAGCATTATATTATGTCTTTATAGAAGATGTTCTTTATCTTCGATCTTTTCATCAAATGTGCTTAAGATGTTTAAGTCAATCAAAATCTCAAGAACTCTTTAAAGAAGTTCATTCAGGCTTATGTGGTGCACACCAGTCTGGGCCCAAGTTGAAAATGAAAAAAAAAAGAATGGGATATTATTGGCCATCAATGATGACTGATTACCTTGAAGTAGCAAGAAAATGTCATCAATGCCAAGTTAATGGAGTGGTCTTACATCAACCGTCAAATGTATTACATCCGACAATTGCATCTTTGTTGTTTCAATGTTGGGGCACAGATATTGTGGGCCCTATAGATCCTCCGTCAACCGAAGGACGTAGATTTATATTGGCAAACACTGATTACTTCTCAAAATGGGTAAAAGCCGTGCCACTTAGGGAAGTTAAAGTAGAAAAAATTCTTCATTTCCTATAGACACAAATTTTTTATAGATTTGAAGTTCCACTTAGGGATTATCTCAGATAATGGATTAACCTTTAAGAACACGAAAATAAACAATTTTACTTAAAAACATGGAATAGATTGGTGATATTCAACAATTTATTACCCAAAGGCCAACGGTTTAGTCGAATCATTCAATAAAACATTAGTCCAAATTTTAAAGAAAATATTGACTAGCAATCCAAGATAATGGCATGAGAAATTAATTGAATCGTTATGGGCTTATAGGACTAAATACCGAGCACCAACAGGGTCAACACCGTCTTCTTTGGTATATGGTTCTGAAGCCATACTTCCATTAGAAATTCAAATTCCTTCCCTTAGGATTGCAGTTAAAAACAAAATTACTAAAGAAGAAAACACAAAATATGTCTTGAATAACAAGAAAATTTCTAGGGTAAATGACCTCAAGCTCAGCATAATCTAGAATTGTACCAAGAAAAAATGATACTGCCCCATGTTAAATTGTTTCGCCCTAGAACATTTCAAATCAAAGATTTGGTCTTAGTACATTGAAGACCTATCCTTGCTCACAGGAAAATAGCTAGGAAAATTGAGCTATTGTGGGAGGGAGCATATGTAATTAAAAAGTCCTATTCAGAAGGATCCTATCAGTTAGTTGACTGTCAAGGAGATAGAGTTTTGTCCCCAATTAATGGCTGTTTCCTAAAAAAATATTATGCGACATAAGACAATGACTTGTTTCTAAAGAGGAAAAATAATAAAAATAACTCTAAACAGGAAAAATAATAATAATAATCTTTCTTCTCGTTTGTACAAATTGAGTTTGTCTTTTGACATTTTCTTTTTTGTTAATGAGTATACACATATGAGCACAATCCCTCAAAATATATATATATAACAATACTTTGAAAATAAAATTTTGTCTGAAAAATCTTAACCTTGTCATTTACAGGAAAATGTCTAACAATAGGCTACTTTTCACTTTTCAAAGTGATATAAATTTTGTAGTGGACTGCTGACACTTTGACAAGGGTTCAAAAATTTATTTCAACTTTGATGTACTACAGCTTGAATCAATATAACATGGGTCCTTTTTGTACCTAGTTGATCAAAATAAAATTAAGTAATAGACACCACTGATAGAATTTAAACTTCAAGAAAAATATGATTTCGAGGATGAATCAGAAACAGATAATCATGAACCGAATCCTAATAATAGGAAATTGAATTTAGTAGTGACGACTGCAGCTCAGAGGATGCAGAGGTTAACAAGACAACAACAGGACTTGCCCGTTCACAAAGGCAAAATCGAAACAAATGACTGAAACAACAAGAAGAGAAATAACTACAAGATCGAAAATTTAAGGAAGATGACATCAACCAGTTTGAATCTTTTGACCTCAACACATCATTTGATAAAATTTAGCCTATCATGACAATGCCAGAGAATGAAATCCCTAGGAGAAACATCTCTGAAGTAGAGATATGATGGATTCAAGATATTAAACGATAGTCCTTTGAACAATTCAAGCATATCAATGGACGAACACTCAATATCCTTGAAGGTATTAAGTTGTTCACCCTAATATTTGATGAATATGAACAAGCGTCCATCATTGAGCATGTGATGAAAACTCGAGATTTAGGTCTTGCTGGACGTCTTAGAAGGAGAACCTACTCTAGCATATGCTGTGGCAAAGCTCGCAAAAGAATTTTCTTTTCCTGAAGGGAATAACAATTTAATATCCATAAAAGAATGACGAGTTTTAACTCAAATTGATTTTGATAGTTTGGACAAAAAGGAAGAAAATTTATAAATAATGGTTTTCAACGAAGAAATGAATGAGGATTGGCGACAACCGTTTATTAAATACTTACAAAATGGGACATTACCTGACAAAAGTTTCACAACACTTTAAAATAAACAGAGAGCATTATATTATGTCTTAATAGATGATATTCTTTATCTTCGATCTTTTCATCAAATGTGCTTAAGATGTTTAAGTCCATCCAAATCTCAAGAACTCATTAAAGAAGTTCATTCAGGCTTATGTGGTGCACACCAGTTTGGGCCAAAGATGAAAATGAAAAAAAAAGAATGGGGTATTATTGGCCATCAATGATGACTGATTACCTTGAAGTAGCAAGAAAATGTCATCAATGCCAAGTTAATGGAGTGGTCTTACATCAAGCGTCAAATTTATTACATCCGATAATTGCATCTTTGCTGTTTGAATGTTGGGGCACAGATATTGTGGGCCCTATAGATCCTCCGTCAACCAAAGGACGTAGATTTATATTGGCAAACTCTAATTACTTCTCAAAATGGGTAAAAGTCGTGCCACTTAGGGAAGTTAAAGTAGAAAAAATTCTTCATTTCCTCTAGACACAAATTTTTTATTGATTTGAAGTTCCACTTATGGATTATCTCAGATAACGGATTAGCCTTTAAGAACACGAAAATAAAAAATTTTATTTGAAAACATGGAATAGATTGGAGATATTCAACAATTTATTACCCAAAGTCCAATGGTTTAGTCGAATCTTTCAATAAAACATTAGTCAAAATTTTAAAGAAAATATTGACTAGCAATCCAAGACAATGGCATGAGAAATTAATTGAATCGTTATGGGCTTATAGGACTACATACCGAACACCAACACAGTCAACACCGTCTTCTTTGGTATATGGTTCTGAAGCCATACTTCCATTAGAAATTCAAATTCCTTCCCTTAAGATTGCAGTTAAAAACAAAATTACTGAAGAAGAAAATGCAAAATACGTCTTGAATAACTAGAAAATCTCTAGGGTAAACGACTTCAAGCTCAGCAGAATCTAGAATTGTACCAAGAAAAAATGATACGGGTGCATGTAAAATTGTTTCGCCCTAGAACATTTCAAATCAAGGATTTGGTCTTAGTACATCGAAGACCTATCCTTGCTCATAGGAAAATAGCTAGGAAAATTGAGCCAATGTGGGAGGGCCCATATGTAATTAAAAAGACCTATTCAGAAGGATCCTATCAGTTAGTTGACTGCCAAGGAGATAGAGTTTTTCCCCCAATTAATGGGTGTTTCCTAAAAAAATATTATGCGACATAAGACAATGACTTGTTTCTAAACAGGAAAAATAATAATAATAATCTTTCTTCTAGTTTGTACAAATAGAGTTTGTTTTTTGACATTTTCTTTTTTCTTAATGAGTATACACTTATGAGCACAATCCCTCAAAAAATATATAGATTTATAACAATACTTTGAAAATGAAATTTTGTCTGAAAAATCATAACCCTGTCATTTTGTCGGCAAATTTTTAGGTTGGTCTGTTGTATTTTTGAAAAAGGGTCGCCTACATAAATTGTCGGTGAATTTTAGATTTAATTTAAATAAATAATTTGAAAAGTAGTATTTTATTTTGAAAATAATTTTAAATTTGAAAATTTTAAGATATGAAATCAAACTGATCTCACATCCCGAATAATTTATATAAACGAGCACCGCACCGCAAACCGTGTATCCATCCCGAAGAATAGACACACTGCTTGACGATGGGGCTCGGATAAATAAACTAGAAGATTTGTGACATTTGTTCGGTCTGCGAACCAATATTATAGGCCGACAAGTTCCCCTACTTAATACAAAGAAATTAAGCAGAGTTTATATTACTTGGGTTCTTAAAATTCACTATAAGGGCAAGCCCCTATAGTTAATTACATCTTAAGTAACAGGAATCACCTAAGAAAACTCTCGATAATAATCAGTAGTTCTGCTCTCAAGAATATCAAAGTTTAAGTTTTCAAGGGATTGAATTTTTAGAATTTCAATAGGGAATGAATCAAGTTTGGAACATTTTATTTTGGGAATTCAAAGGAAGAAAGGTAGGAGAAATTACAGATTCGAAGCGAACCTCGGTAATTTCCTGACTATCCTATTGTTTGGCTTGAATTTAGGAAAGTCCTAATATTTATTTAATGTTTTGATCTTGCCAATTTTAATTAATTAGGACTCATATTCGTATGACATGATCATACAAATAACCTCGAAGATGTGAGGGTTTATGTCGTATCGGACGATTACCTCGGAATCCTAAGACTGGTTAGGGCTTAATTTGCAATGCAATTGCCTAACAAAATGATTGGGGATTTATGTTACACTAGGCAAACTACCTCGAAGTCCTATGGTTTGGTTATTTAATTCTAAGAAAGTTTTGCTGAAGTAGACTCAGGTTTTGCTGATAACGATGGCCGTGCTGCCCACCATGCTCCGAGTTCCTCGTTGTTACAGAGGGGTTTAGTTTTAAAAGATTGTAATCAAAAGAGAAAAGAAGGGTTTGGTTTTATAAATCTTAAAATCCAATTGTTCTTTATGTTTTAATTAAAACAAATCTTAAAATTGATTATAACAACACCGGTTAAGATCCCACGGTTCCATACTTCCGACATCGTTATTTTTATCGTATTCACTTAGTCCAGATGAATTTGATAAACTCAACTAAATGAGTTCCACACTTTCATTTAGACCGTGGGAAATCCCATTAGTAATACGTAGGTTACATCATCCGAGGTATTCCCGATCATCCAACAAGACGTTTTAATTCAGTTGTAGTTGTAGTTTTGTTGTCTTGTTTGTGATTAAATTTTGAATTGTTTTATATTTTGAAATATTGTGGCGGTGAATTTTATCTTGTAATGACTTTTAATTTAGTTTTGGTTTCAGTTTTAGGGACTATCGTAAAGGTGTGGGTTTTCATGCAACAGTTGTTTATCATGCAAGAAAAGTAAAGTGCATTTGCAATAAGGTAAATTGCAAGAAGGTAAATTGCAATAAAATAAAAACGTACCTGGAGGGTCTTCCCGTCTTCCCAGGCTGCACTTAAACACAATTTAGAATATTTAAGTATTTAAACCAAGTTCCTAGGTAAAGCTAAGGGAAGGGTTATGGTTTTCTACCAAGTTCCTAATCCTATAGCTAGTCATTTCCTATGACGTCTAGGTTCTTGTGTTTTGGTTTGAGGACGATTTTCTTCATCAAAGAATAATTAATTTCAATTGTTCTTATAAACATCCTATCGTATTGAGGAAGTGCTTGAGACGAATCTTAAACATCTTTTCAATACTTTTAGGATTATTTTAAGTCCAAGAGAATTTAATTATACAATGAATCAATCATCCAGGAGTTCAAGTTTTGTTATCTTGCTCAGTGAACTAGGACATTTGAATATGTTATGAGTGAAGTAACACTTCACTTAACACTCTGTTTAGGAGTTATGACAACAAGAGCTTTTGAGGGCAAATCGATGTTCAAGAGATTTGTGATTTGACTTAATTTTAATTAATGGGTTTAAGTTTGGAATAGTGTTCAAGTTGTTTTAGATTTATTTTTGAATTCTTCATGTCTTAAGTGATGTTATATTTAATTCAATTTAATTCAATTTAATTTTAATTTAATTTAATTTGGTTTAGTTTTTAATTTTAATTTAATTTTATTTATTTAATTTAATTTTAATTTTATTTTAACTTGATTTTATTTTTTATTTAATTTAATTTAATTTAATATGTTTTGATTTAATTTAATGTGATTTAATTTAATTTAATTTAATTTAATTTTAATTTTAATTTAATTTAATTTAATTTAATTTAATTTTAATTTATTTTAAATTTTAATTTGGTTTTATTTTTAATTTTAATTTAATTTTATTTTTTTAAATTTTAATTTAATTTTAATTTAATTTTAATTTAATATTTTATATTTTATGCTTTAAGGATGATTTAATTTTAATTGTTAAAGTATTAATTTAATTGAAATTTTAAAAGGATTTAATTTAAATGTTTTAATTTTAATTTAATTTAATGATTAAGTCTTTTAGCATTATAAATTTTGAATTTGGATTATCATTTTAATTAGGAATTAAATATTATTGAGGTGATTAATTTAGGAATTCTTAGATTAAGGAATAAATATCTTCCTAATAATATCCCTATTTTAATAATTCTAATTTTTTTATTATTCTTCCAAGTTTAAACAATTATTTAATTAAGGTTTATTTTAATTATTTTCAAATTATTTGGTAGGTTTCTACCCTTTAAATACCTAAGTTTCAAACATCCAAAATCAACTTAGTATCAAATATTTTACCCATCCTTTTAATTAAACCTATAATTTTTAATTATAAGTTAAAATTTTAATTACTATTTTGCCCTTTAAACTTACTAATTTCATAACTCACTAAATTGAGCTTAAATGAATTTGAAATTTTTATGTGACTTCACTCATATATCAATCATGATATTAGAGGAGAAAATGTGATTTTTCTGTATTTAATTTATTTATATAATTATTTTTTGTAGAAAATAAGAATTTTCAAGGAAAATTTAATAACATGACCAAGGGAAAGTTTCAGTCCTTAAGAAAATTATGGGACATTCCTAATGACCAGAGGACCACTTGGACAAATTTTAGTGATTTTTTGAATTATATTATTTTTATTATAATTATTTTGAGTTTTAGAGTATTAATTAATTTAAAAATAAAATAAAGGATGAAAAATGAATTTTATCTTTTTCAAAAATCTCTATAATATCAAGGAAACCAGATAACCAATTTTTATAATTTTCTAATTTTTCTTTGATTTATTAGAATTATTTTAGTGGAAATGCTAGAAAATTCATTTTTTTAATTTTAAAATTACCTTAGGGCTTTAAAATTTAATATCTCATCATAGAGACTTAAGAAAAATATGGCGTTTGTTCCTAAATGATTAAAATTCAAAATATGACATTTTGGTGAAAGTTATTATTTTTGTGATTTTTATTATTTTTTAATTATTAAAATATTAAAATAATGCAAAAAATCAACTTTTTTTGGAAAATTGCAATTTTATTTTTCTTAAATTCCCCTGATATCAGAGAGGCTCCAAAACCAATTTGGTGAATTTTTGAAAAGTATTTTGAAAATTATGAATTTTTTAAATTTAATTTTGGCTAAGTGACTTAATCAACCCATTTGATAGGGCTAACCAAATCCAATTGACTCCAAACTATTATGGTGGGTTCCCCTGATCCTAAAGGTCAGTGGAGAATTAATTTCAAGTCAATTTGATGTATGATTAGTTCTAATTAATTAAGGTTCCATTGTGGGTGTTTAAGCCAATTATGGTTATTACAAGTGAGTTAACTGAAAAATCATTTTCCCTAGGGTCCTCTGGTCATAAGAAATATCACCAAATTTTCCTAGAATTTATTTCACAACATGCTAATTATTAGAATTAAAATACTCAAAATAGTGACCTAAAATTGAAAAATCAATAACTCTTCATAGGGGTGGCCTCTGACTTTGAAAAATTCGGGGAATGTTCCCAAATTCAGAGGCTTCAAAAGCCCTATGGTCTCATGCCATGGTGAATTGTATACATGCATGATGAATTAAAATAGTGCAGAGAGTAAATAAATAATTAAAAATAAAATACTTACTGAAATTAAATGATTTCTTTTCCACATTATTCTCCTCTGTTCACTGAGCAAGAGGGTATTTTTATTTTATTTTTCTGATTTTCCTACACAAAGTTATACATTTTTTAAGTTTAGGGAATTAAATAAATCAAAAATACCCTAATTTCCTACTTATCCATGCGGCGCGGCGCCATCCTCGGCAGCTCCGAAAGGCCACGCGTCTTCTTCTGATTCGGCGCCGCCATCCGACTCAGCGCCGCCATCCGACTCAGCGCTCCAGGGCCCCGCGGTTCACGTACTATCGCGCTGTCCGGCTCAATCCAGACCATCCGTTCGATACACGCCCGATCCGACGGCTCCCAATCATCGTCTACGACTGGTGTGCACCGGTGACCGTCAACCTTCTAACCTTAATTTCTTACTCGATTCTCAATGAATTTTTGTGTTCTTATGCTCTATGGATTCGTCTTGAGGAGACGAACACATCCATACGGTAAACATGTATTGAAATTGACTCAAATCAAATAGAGAATCTCTGTAAGCTCGGAAAGAAGAGTGAGTCCATACCTTGGCTCAGAGAAGTGAAGCTTCAATCTGAGAGTTGTGTCACCTTTGATTGGGTCCAAGCAAGCTCCAGATGAAGTCCCTTGGGGTGGTGAATTGTCCAAGTATGATTTCGACCACAGCCGATTACAAATCTTGGAGTTTGGAACAGATGGGTGGCCTGGAGAGGGGGCTTTCACTGGGGAACTCCTTCTCTTGACCTTGTGCAAGTGTGGGTGAGTTTAATTTGAATTTGGTGGAGAGTTGGGAGATGTCCTATTTTTGGGTGGAATTTTGGCTGAGAAATTAGGCTCTATTGGTGGGGATTAGGGCAAATTGTCACTAGGGATCAACTGCTCTGAGTGTGGAGAGTGGTCTAGAGCAATTTTTGGAGGGTTTCAGTAAGGTCTGGTTCAGCACCCCCCATGGCCAAGAGGAGGTGAGGTTTAAATAGGAGAGGGTGAAGGGCCTCCTAGGGGGTTTTAAGGCTTGGGATCAGCTGCTTAGGTCAAGGGAAGAACATCCATGGAGGCCATTGGGCATGGGGCAGCTCAGCAAGGGAGAATTGAATTTTTTGGCTCCTCCCAAGGTCTTGGCCATGGTGTTTTCTGGCGATCCAGGCGGCCGGCCGGCCAGGCACTGGTCATCATCTTGTTCAGGTGGGTCAGGGCTGGGGTTTAGTGCAATCAATTGGCCATGGACATGTGTAAAGGAGTTTGATTTAAATTGAATGGGAGAAGGCTCATTTTGGCTTGGTTTGGGTCAACCCATGGAAATAGGCTTGGTGCACCTCCCCAAGACCCGATTTTGAGCTGAGGGAATCATTTAGGTCAGCTTAGAAGGAGTGGTGAAGTCTCCATCCATGGTGAGGTGGCTAAGCATGGTTTAGTGTGTAACAGGGAAGGGGTTAAAAAGCTTAATGAAGGTTTAAGAAAGGGGGCCCTCCTCTTGCTACTTTGGGCATGGTCACATGTCAAACATCCCATGGCTTCATATGGCTTGTACATGGCTTGTCTTTGGCTTACCTATGGCTTGGGACAAAGCTTGGTTATTTACATGAAAGAAGGTTTTGAATTTTTGGGACTTATGGGTGCTTTTGGCATGAGGCCTAATTTAGTATTATTTAATGATTGATTTAGGACTTAAGGGATGATATCAATTAATGGGGTGATGAAAGGATTGTCATATGAGCTTTAGCATGAAGTTTGGGCCTTTGAAATTTAGTGAAGATGGGCTTTTAAAATGGTTTAGGGAAGTGGGCTTTTGGATTTTAAAATGGATTTTAGATGAAATTTTGGTAAATTCTTGGGCCAAATAATTGTTGGGTTTGGTTTAGGGATGTGTCATGAATGATTTGAAATGAGTTTGGAGTGATTTGGGTTTGAACGGGGTTGGATTTGGGCCTCTTTGGTAATTGGGCCAATGGAGGAGGTCAAATTGGGCTAACTTGGGCCAATGTTGGGCTAGGGTTGAAATTGATGTAAAATTAATGTTGAGAAATGTTTATGGGAGTTTCTCAAAGAGGTTTTGACTTTGGTTGGGTTTTGATTTTGGGGTTTGTGATTATTTGGATTAGGTTTGGGTTTAGGTCAAAATTGGGCCTTTTAGCTTTGGATTGAATTTGAGTGGGGTTTGGGTCTAAATTTTGGGCAAATCATGTTAGAGTTTTGTTTGTGGGGATGTTAAGGAAGGTTTAGAAAATTCTTGGGGTTAATTGGAGTTGAATTGGGTTAGTTTGGGCTAAGTTTGGGTATTGGGTCCAAATTGGGCTTTAAGGTCAAAAGTAAAATTGGATTCAAATTCCAATCAAATTGGACTTGGATTTGGTCTAGATTGGTGTTGGGGATGTTTAATGGAAGTTTAGAATTGAATTGGACCAGAATTTGGGTCAATTGGGTAGGTTTGGTTTGACATTGGGTTCATTTTGGGTTAAAATGGGTCAAATTAGGGATTTTGACAAAAGTGGGGTAAATTGACACAATTGGCCCATGGTGTAGTTGATCAAAATGATATTGGGATTATTTGAGATTTTTTGGTATTTTCTGAGAATTTTCTGAATTTTTGGATTTTTTGGCTAAGAGGGGCATTTTTGGTATTTGGAGGGTATTGGGGGGTATTTTTGGAATTTTCGTTATTTTTGACTATGAATGATCAATTTGAGTAATGTGGTAATGTTTGGAATTGGTTTTGAGGAATTTTGGATATTTGGAAATTTTTTTGAAAAATTTGGGTAATTTCAGGGTTTTGGGTAGGCTAGGCGGGTGTAGGGTCCCGGGGGTCAAAAATTGAAAATTTAGAAAATTGAAGATTGGGTAAATGTAAGTGGAATGAAATCATTTTGGTTGAGCCATGAAGCCATATCAGGCCCACATGAGCCATGAAGGGACTCATTTGAGGCATTCACTATGTTGTTCCTAACCCTCTCAGTCAAGGGCTTAGGGGTTAAGGACCATCCATCTGAATCACCTCCATGAGTCAGGAGGTCAAGTTGGGTATGGGTGTGGTTTTAGGAGGTGTGTGAAAATATAGTGTATGAGTGTAGTGTGTGTGTAAGTCAGCCCTTCACCAGACCGGGCCACCTGTAGGCGATCCTAAGGCCAAAGAGTCCTACAGGAACTCATCCTTTAAACTTCCACATTTGATTTCAACCCTCTAGGTGATTAGGGGTCTAAAATCAAGTTTGTGGAGTTTGTAGGGAGTTAAGAGATGTTTTTTTTTTGAAATTCTAAACGGTGGGTTCCACTTCTAGTCCTCTAAGATAGTCAAAGGAAAAGCCTAAGGCTAGATCCTAAGTACTAAAGAGAGAAGAGAAGACCTCATCAAAAATGAGGTCAACAAATGGACCCCCAATAGGTGTGGTGTGCTATCCAAGCACATTGCGCGTATTGGCGTTGACCGAAGCGATCAATAAAACCAACACAGAAGTCCAAGTGACAAACTCAGGACAGAGTAGAAGCGTTTCCGCTGGGGAGTGTCAAGTATATCTCTGAGACTAGAGATTCCTGAACTCTCGCTGGGGAAAGGAAAAGGAGGTGAATCCCAAATCGCATGATCTGGGGGAATTTCGATTTAGATTTCATTTTGTTTCAGTTTAAGTTTTGATGTGTGGGCTCAGATTTTAGTTTGAGTTTCAATTTAGATTGAAGTTTTGTTAAGATTAATTTGAAGTGATTTGAACTTGAAATGAAAATTGGAATTTCGTGGTTTTAGATGTAACATCTTCAACCTCAAAAGAAAATTAAATTGATTGGATTGAATCATTATAATGAGGAGAAATCTCAGAGCAATGCGGTATTGGATGTAAAATCCTTAACCTCAAGAGTTTTATTTTGATGTATTTCATTCCGATAGGGAAAGAATCCTAAAGCAATGCAGTCTCGGATGTAAAATCCTCAACCCCAAAAGTTTGATTTTGATGTATTTCATTGCGATAGGGAAAGAATCCTAGAGCAATGCAGTCTCGGATGTAAAATCCTCAACCCCAAGAATTTGAGTTTTGATGTATTTCATTGCGATAGGGAAAGAATCCTAAAGCAATGCAGTCTCAGATGTAAAATCCTCAACCCCAAAGTTTGATTTTGATGTATTTCATTGCGATAGGGAAAGAATTCTAAAGAAATGCAGTCTCGGATGTAAAATCCTCAACCCCAAAAGTTTGATTTTGATGTACTTCATTGCGATAGGGAATGAATCCTAAAGCAATGCAGTCTCGGATGTAAAATCTTCAACCCCAAAAGTTTGATTTTGATGTATTTCATTACGATAGGGAAAGAATCCTAAAGCAATGCAGTCTCGGATGTAAAATCCTCAACCCCAAAAGTATAATTTTGATTTATTTCATTGCGATAGGGAAAGAACCTAAAGCAATGTAGTCTCGGATGTAAAATCCTCAACCCCAAGAATTTGATTTTGATGTATTTCATTGTGATAGGGAAAGAATCCTAAAGCAATGCGGTCTCGGATGTAAAATCCTCAACCCCAAAAGTTTGATTTTGATGTATTTCATTGCGATAGGGAAAGAATCCTAAAGCAATGCAATCTCAGATGTAAAATCCTCAACCCCAAAAGTTTGATTTTGAATGGTAACTGATTTTGCAAAGATTTGTAGTGTTGATTTGAAAAGTGTGGAATTTTGGTGTTTCGAGAATTTCATGTGAGTTGTAAAAGATTTTTGTGGAAAGAAACAGATTAGGAGGGAATATGTAGATGTTACATATCCCATTCAAAAGAGTTGATCGAAAGTTGCTGGTTTGGATTGGATACAATTCCTCGCCATCAGATTCGAATTGAAAACCTCATGGCTCCGTGTCAATGGAATCAACCGCTTCCATCCCAGACAAGGGAGAGAGTAGAACGGATTGGATTTCAGATTTGGAATGTTGAGTTTGAATTTGATTGAGATTTGATTTGAGATCTGGAAGGTTGAATTTGAATTTGATTGAGAATTGATTTAAAGTTTGTGTTCATTTTGTTTGTCCTTTAACGATTCAAATTTGCTTTATCGTTCATTTAATGTTCATGTGAATTTGGCGTTCATCATTTTTTTTTAGATTTTTTAAGGAAAGTTTTCTTTTATTCTTTTTGTTTCTTTTATGTTCTTTGTTCGAAGTTCATTTAACTTTAATGACTTTTCCCAGTCAATTTGCACAAAAGAGGTGAAGGCCAAAATGTGACATGGTCACTTTCATTCCAATCATGTTGAAGATACATCACACGACTCAATCTGGAATACATCTCATACAATCCATGTAGACTCAAAACAGATTATGTATGATCTTTGTCGATCCATCCAAAAAGGCATCTGTCAGAAATCCATGTCTGAATAGTGAGGTACATGGTCAATAACATCACCTTCCAAGCCATCCCTGGCAAGGATGTCGTATGGATGTACGTTGGAGGTGTGATATTTTCCATGTAACTCACAGCTCGTAAGGTCGGAGGCTCTCTAGATCTGGATCTGGCTGGAAGTGATAAGGTGCTTTCCTGTCATCCATCCTTCTGAAAGTAACTGAGATCCGCTTCATTAGTACTCCCGGTATGCAATATTTAGCGACATCTGCTCCGTTGCCCTTTAGTATCATGATGGAACCTACTGGTAACGGTATCTTTACTGGCCATCAGAACTCACCTAGGCCTGCTATCCGGAGGTTAGATCTGAACATGATATTACACTCGTTCAAAAAAGAAACTGTGCAGAAAGGTCTGACAAAGTCGTGGTGATCAATGTGCAGGGTTATGCAGTCACCCTACTTGTAAATGTTAATGATGCAACTGTTGGGTATGCAATCTGCTGGTAGTACCCTCAATGTTATCATTCTCTTTACCATCCTTTTGATGACTAATGGCATTGGATCTACCTTGCCACGACGGAGTATCCCTGGTGGGTTTCCCTTCCTGTCTTCTGTGAAGTTGTAGCAGCATCCACATTGTATTGTAATTCTCCCTTTTCCCTGGCATCCATCTCCGGGGTTCTGAGTAGGTGTTTTCTCTTAGGCGACCTGCTCGACCCATTCTTTTCAGATCCCGGATGCAGTCCACGATTTATTGTTGTTCGTATTCTGAGAACACGTTTGTATGTAGCTTGAGGCCTTCTAGTATATTGATCCTCCTGCCTCTAATTCTCTCTAAGTATTCAAAAGTTTGCTTCTCGACATTCTGCATTCTTTCTAGCTCGTATTCTGGAATAATTTGCAAATGGCGAGGCCTGGTGATGTACTGTGGGATGTATGGCTCAATCCCTTCGCTTTCTCCTTCATACCTCGGCTCTCGGGATGGTCTCCGTCGGGAGATCCTTCGGGGTTGCTTCTGCAATAAGGTTATGCATTACTGGTGGCTTTATCTGGTGGCGAGGTAGCCTTCCTTCTTCTGAACTTCTTAAGATTTCCCTGGTGTCTTCTGTTATCCTTGGAGCTGGCCTCCTTTCTTCAGGTTCCTGGTGAACCGGTATCCTTGAAGTATATGCACTCTGGTAGTAGTGATCGCCTCGTCGCGCCGGTCCGCTGCTAGTTTAGTTAACATCTTACGGATACGGCGATTTTTATTTCTTCGCCGAGTTGTCTGTGAGAGTAGCTCTTCGTACTTCCCGACTTACGTGGGCGCGGCGCCGACAAGCTCGCCCTCTGCAGTAGCAACCACGGACTTGATTCTCTTGTCCTCCTCGGTGTTTGTTTTCCTTTTCTTGCTGCCGGGTTGGTGGCTTGGGCCACCCACTTTCATTATCGTCCGATCGGGCGGTTCCTCTCGGTCAACTAAGACCCAGTCACTTTCCTCGTATTGCAGGCCTGCTGGTGCGAAGTCTGAGTCAATCTCTATTATCGCTCCATCTTTGACCCTCTTTTCGTCGAGTGCAAGGCTTACGCCATTTCTAAAGTTTAGGACCAACCGCCCGTTCGACATTTCCCTGCGAAAGGACAAGGAAAAGGATCAGGGGTTGTACTAAGAACAAGAAAATTAAGAAAAAGTTTATTAGAAACAGAGTTTTCTTTTGTATATATTTTTTTAAAATTCAACAGGAATGAAGTGGGAAAAGATCGGGGAAAAGATCGGGGAAAAGATTTTGATTTGGAAGAGAGAACAAGGAAAACTTTATTATCACAATTTTATTTATTTTAGCACATTTTTATTATTTTTAGGTTCGGACCCAGTCATAAGTAATTACTTTGCCCGTGCTTCTAGGGATGAAGAATTCATTCCTTCGAAACATCAGGTGGCGTAATACTTCTTCAAGTATCGTCCGTTGATCGGAAGTATGTGTCTTTCTCCTTGGCAATTCACAAGCTGGTAGGAGCCTTCTGAGTAGACTACCTCAACCACAAATAGTCCGTCCCAAGTGGGTTCAAAGTTTCCTCCTATATTGTGGTGTGCAAGGATAGGTCTCTTGAGAACGAGAACTAAGTCACCAACTTTGAAGGTTCTTGGGCGGACCGATCTGTCATGGGCTTGAACCATCTTAGCTTGGTATAGTTCTAAATTCTCGTCGCGCTGCAAGTCTTTTCCCTTCCAGGCTTTCTAATTCCTCTAGTCGTAATTTGGCATTCTCTTCTGTCGTGATTTTTTTTGCAACTGCAATTCTGTGTGAAGGAAACTGGACCTCTAAGGGTAACACTGTCTCGGACCCATACACCAGAGCGTAAGGTGTAGCTTGAGTAGGAGTTCTGATGGTTGTCTGGTAGGCCTATAAGGCTTCTAATAACTTCTCGTGCCAATTTCTCTTATTATCATCCAAAGTTTTCTTTAAAATTTGAACGAGAGTTTTATTAAAAGCCTCAGCCAGGCCGTTTGCTCTTGGATAGTAAATTGTTGAATACTGCCAGTCGATTCCGTGTCTCCTGACAAAATTGTTGATTTGCGTGCTTCTGAATGCTGATCCATTATCTGAGATGATCCTGCGCGGCACTACGAAACAGTAAACAACTTAGTTCTTGAAAACCGTAGCACGTGGTGTGCTTTCACTTCTCCGAGTGGAACCGCCTCTGCCCACTTGGAAAAGTAATCTGTAGCCGCAAGAATGAAGCAATGTCCTTTTGAAGATGGTGGTTCTATTGGACCCACTATATCTGTGCCCCAACATTCAAATGGCCACGACGCAATTGTCGGATGTAGCACATTTGGAGGTTGGTGTAGAACCACTCCGTGCACTTAGCATGGGTGAAAGCTCTTGGCGATTTTCATGCAGTCGGTCATCATCGAGGGCCGAGTAGTACCCTAGTCTTTTAATTTTCATTTTCATCTTCGGACTCAGACTGGTGAGCGCCACGCAGTCCCGAATGCACCTCTTTAACAATTTCACGGGCCTCGGACCCGCTTAGGCACCTTAGCCACATTTGATCGAAAGACCTTCTGTATAACGTGTTGTTTATTAAAGCGTAGGACAGAGTTCTTTTCTTGATCTGATGGGCTAACGACCTATCGTATGGTAGTTTTCCTGTTTGCAGGTAGTCTAATAATGGTCGTTTCCAATCTTCTCGTGTTTTCACGTCACTGTCGCAATCGATTCTTTTCTTTTTCTGATTTGTGTATTGTGTCTATGTCGAGCTGTGATAGGACCTGACGTCCGTGAACTGACACTTCTACTGATTCATCTTGCAAGCAGGCAAATTATTTTGCGAGGCGGGCTAATGCATCTGCTAAATCGTTTTCTTTTCTGGAAATTTTGAAGATCGTCACATTCGGAATCTGTTCTAACAATTGTATGGCATACTAGAAGTATTGCTTGAGTCTTGGCTTTAAAATTTTGTACTGTCCGGCAATCTGTTGAATGATTAACTGCGAATTCCCGTAGATGTTGATGTTTGTTATCCCCATTTGAATAGTTAATTCCAATCCTGTTACGAGAGCTTCATATTCTACTTCGTTGTTTGTACATGGCTCTGTTAAGTGGTAGGAGTATCTTAACATCCCCCGCTCCGGTGTTATAAAGATTAGTCCGATTCCTGCCTTACCGGGTACTATCCCTTGTGATTCTTCATCTTTGTGTGCTGAAGATGCTCCGTCAAAATATAATTCCCAACGTCGATCATCGGGGTCTTCTAAGCTCATTATTTGTTCATTTGGCAAGTCGTCATTGAGAGGAGATTCTGCCGGCAAAGGGTGTGCTGCGAGGAAGTCTGCTAGGACTTGTCCCTTTACGGCACGAAGAGGCACGAAAGTTATATCGAATTGCAATAATATCATTGACCACCTGGCAAGTCTACCAGAAAGCGTTGGACGGGTCATCAAGTATTGCAATGGATTAAATTTCGAGATCAGGTTGACCTTATGAGAAAGCATGTAGTGCCTGAGCATTTTAGCGGCAAAGATCAGGGCCAAACAGTGCTTTTCAATTGTGGGATACTTTACTTCCGTCGGAAGCAAACAACGGCTTAGGTAGTAAAGAGCATTTTCTTTACCCTCATCATTGACTCAGGCTAACAGGACTCCGAGTGAGTCGTCTAAAGCCGCGAGTATAAAGTATCAACGGTCTACCCGAGATCGTGGCTGCTAAGACGAGGAGGTGTCATTAAATATTGTTTAATGTCCTCGAAGGCTTTCTGGCATTTCTCTTCCCAAATAAATTTGGCGTCCTTTTTAACTAATGCCGAGAAAGGCTGACACCTACCTGTCAAGTTTGAGATAAAGCATCGAAGATATGCCAGCTGCTCTTGAAAAGATTGTAGTTGTTTTAAGGTTTTGGGAGGCGGCATTTCTAAGATAGCTTTAATCTTTTCCGGGTCGATTTCAATTCCACGATGTCGGACAACGAATCCTAAGAATTTCCCGGAGGTGACGCCGAAGGCGCATTTTAAGGGATTCATCTTAAGGTTAAATTGTCTTAATAGTTCAAAAACAATTCTCAAATCATACAGGTGGTTTTCCTTTACTTTGCTTTCGATGAACACATCGTCCACGTAGCACTCGACTTGATTGTGGATGAGATCGTCAAAAATTCTTGTCATCGCTCTCTGGTAGGTTGCTCCTGCGTTCTTCAGTCCGAATGGCATCACTGTGTAGCAATATACTTCGATCGGCGTTCTGAATGCTGTAAGTTTTTATCTTACGGAGCCATTTTTATTTGGTTGTATCCTGAAGATCCATCCATGAATGAGAATATTTCATGTGTTGAAGCAATGTCAATCTTTAATTCTGGGATCGGTAGAGGGAATTCATCTTTTGGACATGCCTTGTTTAAATCTCTGAAATCCACACAATTTCTGATCTGACCATTCTTCTTCCTGACTGGCACCACATTGGCTAACCAAGTAGGGTATTGTTCTTCATGGACAAATTTGGCGTCTATTAGCTTTTTGACTTCAGCTATGACTTGTTGTTCGATTTCTAGACGAATTCTTCTGGGACCTTGTCTGACTGGAACAGAAGTAGGATCCACTCCTAGCTTATGGACTGCGACCTCCGGAGCTAATCCCGGCATCTCATCGTAGCTCCAAGCAAAACGATCTTTTAAATTCTATTAATAACTTGATTATTTCTTCAGAGTCTTCTTTATTAAGTAAGGAGCTAAAAAAGGTAGGTTTAGGCTCTTCGCTAGTACCTAAGTTAACTTCCATTAATTCATCTATTGTAGATTTGATCTCTTCTTCGAACTCTGGTGGAGCGTTTCCAATTTGTAAATCTTCAAATTCTTCTGTAGTTTCTATGCAGTTTTCATTAGACACGCAAGTGACAACCAAGCAAAATTCAATATCGTCAACTGATCCTACTGTGCCGAATCCGAGACCATGCCTTGAATTGGTTGGACGACCAGAGTTATTCCATTAATTTTCAAAATGTTATGATTGACCTTTTGTCCATTGTCGAGGTAAGAAACCACGCTGAATTAAATTTTGGACACAGGGAGAGTACCACACAAAAGGCAATTCCATTAATTCTGATGAAGTAGCATCTTAAAATTGTACATTATTTTCAGTTTTGGAGGAAGGAGCACCACGGTAGAATTTGATGGGCTTTGCACCGCTGCTACGTACCTCTTTGACCACCATACTCTCGATCTTATTAGAATGGATCGGGGTCAGGGTCATAACATGTACATAGTGGTTAATCTTCTCGTACATCGATTTATATTCCTCGTTATTTTCATCTTCGAGAGAGATCCTGAATTGCGGCTTTTTCGACTTATTGTCGTTGCTTCTTGCTTGATCTCTTTTTCTTCTTCAGAACTATCTTCCCAATCAACATTGATGGCTGGTTTCCTCTGTCCAACTGTCTTAACGTCTTTGCCACGACCTTGTCCCCGGCCTCGACCTCGGATGCGAGTTGTGGAGAAACCTTCACTATCTCGCCGTAAGGGAGTGGTGAGTGACTGTTGGACTAGAACTTCAAGTTATTCGTCGTCCCGAACTTCCTTTGCTTCATTCGATATGGTATCTCTGGAGAAGATTATTTTTTTTGGAGGTGCGTAATAAGCTGCATCTTCATGGATTCCAATTTTATGTACGGAGAATGGTTGTAAGTCACCTTTGATGCACTGTTCCCCTCCATCGTAGTATTTGATGCACTATGTAGGGATGATGGTACCATCCTATTTTCATGTATCCATGGTCGGCCAAGTAGAGCGTTGAATGACGTTTCTGAATCAATTATGTGAAATTTCGCGGTTGTCTTTGCCAAGCCATCGGTCTTCATTAGCAGTGTTATTGATCTGAGGGTTCTTTCTCCTTTCTGGTTGAATCCTCTTAATAACATTTTGTCCGCGTCGAGCTCGCGAGCATCAATTTCAAATATGCTAGCATTCGAAGATTCATTATATTGATTGATGCTCCTGGATCCACCAATACTTTGGAGAGTGTAAACTTCCCAATTGTAACTGAAATGTACAACGGTCGGTTGTGATCTGTCGTCCCAAGTAGTAGGTCATTGTCCGTGAAGGTAACACCTCGTTGTTCCTTTAACGAGCAAACCTCATCTAAGGAATCTCCGGTCATTTGAGCTAAGCAAATTTCTGGATCAAGCAAGGCCTTGATCAGAGCTTCTCTCGTCTCCTTTGATAAGATGAGAGCGTCGTAGATGCTCAGTTTGGCCTGTAGTTTCCTAAGATGGGCTAGCACGTTGTAGCCCACTTTATTTCCATGTGTCTCGATTTCTTCCCGATTGGGTATTTCTTCTGCCGGGGTTGGTTCTTCTTGAACAACCACCTGCTTTCCTTTGTCCTTTGGACCGATTCTTGGAGGTAGAATTCTTCTACTTTTTAAGTTGACTTCTGTAATTTCTCCTGAAACTGGTATTGAGTTTGCTAGTGTATCCTCTTGAATCGGAATGACAGGTTATTCCGGATTAGCTTCAGAGTCTGAAGGCTCTAACTCTATTGTGACTGGAGCTCCTCGAAACTCGCAAATAGATTCATTGCTTGTTGAACTCTCGTAGCCTCCTTGGTGGATGTCTTCTTTGTCATTGTGACCGTCGAGATTGTGTATGATTTGAGAATTGTTACTTGTATCGAAATCGATGTCCGGATTAGGTTGGTTGTCGCTAATAACGTAATCATTAGAAACAGTCAAAACGTAGCCAACGCCATAACCCTTATCATTATAAGATCCCACTGGAGTGAGTAAATAATCATACAGAGTCAGAGGTTCGAGGGGTTTCTCCCCCGAATCGGAAACAACCATCCTAGGATAAACAACCCCTAGTCTAGCCTTAAAAGCCTCGGTCTTTTCTTCTTCATCAATTTTCATCTTTTCTTCAATCGTCTCTTGTTGAGGTGGTTCTTCTATCGCAAGTGATAGTGCCGACTTGACAGATTTCAAACTCTGAATTGAGGCTCGCACCGAAGTGGTTTGGATGAGATCCAAAATCTTCTTCGAAGACTTTGTCCAGGCGGTAGTCCATCCATCATCAGTCGCATAGGGATCTATCGGAACAACGAGATCCGTTGAGATAACATTGACGGAACCTTCTTTTCTGGGGTTCCTTCATGTATTCCTTCGGGATCATTATATTCCCTTTTCGAAGATTATCGTTGAGCCAACTTTTGAAGGTAATACAATCTTCTATCTTGTGTCCAAGCATCTGGTGGTAAGGGAAAAGTTGGGATCACCTTTCTTATCGACTTCTTCTGGTTTCTTAGGCTCTGGCAGTTGGAAATCTAGAGTCTTCATCAGACTGCGGAACATTTTCGACACTGCCTCATTCTTGAAAGGATACTCCCTGCTCAGAAGGTCCCTTAACGTACGTTGTGGACGAGGTGGTTGTTCATACTGTTGAGATGACTGATAGCTGGGTCGAGGTTGCTGGTAATTCTGTTAAATTTGTTGTGGCCGTTCTAGCGGTATTTGTATTGGCTGCTTGCCTTTATCGACTGCTGCGACGATCCCGTACTTCTTTTCAAAAGTTTTCACGGGCTTCTGTTTTTCTGTTTTGTTGGTGAAACTTAATTGCTTCGCCTCCTCTTGAAAGCTTCCGGCCTTGCTTAACAACTTTTTGAAAGTATTAATAGTAAATCCCTTGAGGAGAAGTGCTGTCGGGCCATGAATGCTCTTCAGTAAAATGCCGGCTGCATGCTATTCTTGTAGCTGTGGTTCACACTTCATACTTAGATTCCTCCATCGAAGTATGTAGTCCACCAAAGTTTCATTCGGCTTCTGCTTCTCTACCAATAAATCACCTATAGTGATGTGGTGCTGAGCTCCGACAAATCGCTTGATGAAGAGGTTCTCTAATTCGAAAATGTCTTCACCGAACCGTTCGGTAATTCCGCATACCAATCAAAGGCGATCCCCGACGAGTCGTCGACAAATTGTCGGAAGAGTAAAGCATCACTTCCGCCGGCATTGCAACAACTGGCACGAAAATGTGCAACATGCTGCCGAGGGTTTCCAGTTCCGTAAAAGGTCTTGAACAAAGGTGGTACGAAGCCTTTTGGGTAATGTATAGCATCGAATTCCTCGGGTTAAGGTCTACCCGTCGGAATGGATGTCCTGCTCTTTGATTGTGCCAAGGCTTCTCGCACCTGCTGTTCCACCATGCTCTTGATATCCTTTTCCGGAATCATGCTTTGTATTGCATCCTTTTTTAATTGATCATCCTCTTTGACGGATGTAATCTCCTTTCCTCCATCTACAATGTGAATAACTTCTGGGGGTGTTTCTCTTTGGGGTTGAACTCGACTCGGAGAGTGGCTAGGGCTGCAGCCATCTCTTCCATCCTTTTTGCCATTTGGGCGATCGTATCATCTTTCTCTTGAAGCTGCATCCTCATTACTTCTGGCTCCTCTCTTTCTACGGCTACAGGAGCACCTTGTGAAACTGATGAAGCTCGTGTTTCAACCATGTTAATTTCTGCATATTCATTATCCATGAACTCTGACGAGTCGACTTCATCTCCGAATTTTTCTTCTCTTTCTCTTGCTAATCGCCGAATATCAGTTCTTAGTTTCTCCATAGCATCTTCTAGTAGTCTTTTCTGTACATCTTTGTAGTTGTCATGCGATAACTATCGGGTTTCCTTCTCATGAGCGCCCTTCACTGTAGTAGCACTTTCTTCGGACGCAAGTCTCCTGACGAGACTTTCCTTCTCAGGCTGTTGTTTTAATCTTAATTGTCCGGTAGTGGGACGCCATACCATCCTTCTAACAGTAGAAGGTCTAGGACCGGATGGTCTGTCAGCCAAATGCTAGAAGGTGGTATCCTCCCTAATTTGTAGTCTCGAAACAACGACGAGTGGACTAGCTTTCATTCTCTTATTTGGCTTTTCCGCAGCGATAGCAGGTTCTACTCGCGGCCCAAGATGGGACTTGGCTGGCACCCGCCATATCATTCTTAAAATTTCTGATACAGGGCATTTTTCTTTCTTTGCTAACTTTTCTATCAGGGTTTGCAGTCTAGCAAATGACATAATTCTAGCCCTTTTCTTATGGCCATCGTTGCAATATGCGGGCTGAGGCAATGCAGAAGCAATCTTGCGGACATTTTCCTCATCCTCTGCGGCGGAGAGGGGATGGAACCTACTTTCTCCCAAAAGTGGTATGTATTCAGGCAGTGGTGTATATTCGGGCAGTTCTGGGATTTCCTCCAGGGAAGCAACTTCAGCAGCTCTGGCTTCTCTAGCAATCTTTCTATTTCTGTTCCTCCTTTGAGTCCGTGTCAGTGATGGAATTCTCGAGCTGGACCCTATTTCAAAAACGGAAGGTCTCACAGGAAGATCTGTACCCTCCATAGTAACAGGTTCATCACATTTCTGAATTTCCTTCCCCTTTAGTCCGGCGAGCGCGGGGTAGGTGCGAGACAACTAGACCAGGTGGTGGTAGCAACAACGGCCCTTCACGAACAACGCGTACTCCTCTCAGTTGGAATCTTTTGGAGAGGAGGGAATTCGTGAGTTGACTTGAGGTTAAACTCGATCAACGGCTTCTCGCTTCCGGTACTTTGCTTGTGAGTGAAAAGAGAGTGACGTCGGGGATTTTGATGTCGGTGTCCCCGAATCCTTGTCCGAATCGAATGATTCCATTATCAGGCAGTTCGTCCTTGAACACAGCCAGGTCCAGTCCATTGACAAAGGAGAAGATCAAGTCGGGGATTATTTGATGATTGATTTAGGACTTAAGGGATGATATCAATTAATGGGGTGATGAAAAGAATGTCATATGGGCTTTAGCATGAAGTTTGGGCCGTTGAAATTTAGTGAAGATGGGCTTTTAAAATGGTTTAGGGAAGTGGACTTTTGGATTTTAAAATGGAGTTTAGGATGAAATTTTAGTAAAGTCTTGGGCCAAATAATTGTTGGGTTTGGTTTAGGGATGTGTCATGAATGATTTGAAATGAGTTTGGAGTGATTTGGGTTTGAATGAGGTTCGATTTGGGCCTCTTTGGTAAATGGACCAATGGAGGTTAAATTGGGCTAACTTGGGCCAATGTTGGGCTAGGGCTGAAATTGATGTAAAATTAATGTTGGGAAATGTTTATGGGAGTGTCTCAAAGAGGTTTTGACTTTGGTTGGGTTTTGATTTTGGGGTTTGGGCTTATTTGGATTAGGTTTGGGTTTAGGTCAAAATTGTGCCTTTTAGCTTTGGATTGAATTTGAGTGGGGTTTGGGTCTAAATTTTGGGCAAATCATGTTAGTTTTTTGTTTATGGGGATGTTAAGGAAGGTTTATAAAAGGTTTGGGGTTAATTGGAGTTGAATTGGGTTAGTTTGGGCTAAGTTTGGGTCATGGGTCCAAATTGAACTTTAAGGTCAAAAGTGAAATTGGATTCAAATGACAATCAAATTGGACCTGGATTTAGTCTAGATTGGTGTTGGGGATGTTTAATTGAAGTTTAGAATTGAACTGGACCAGAATTTGGGTCAATTGGGTAGGTTTGGTTTGACATTGGATTCATTTTGGGTTAAAATGGGTCAAATTAGGGATTTTGACAAACGTGGGGTAAATTAACAAAATTGGCCCATGTTGTAGTTAAACAAAATGAAATTGGAAATATTTGGGATTTTCTGGAATTTTTTGGGAATTTTCTGAATTTTTGGATTTTTTGGCTAAGAGGGGCATTTTGGGTATTTGGAGGGTATTGGGGGGTATTTTTGGAATTTTGGGTATTTTTTACTATGAATGATCAATTTGAGTAATGTGAGAATGTTTGGGATTGGTTTTGAGGAATTTTGGGTATTTGGAGATTTTTTTGAAAAAATTGGGTAATTTCAAGGGTTTTGGGTAGGCTAGGCGGGTGTAGGGTCCTGGGGGTCAAAAATTGAAAATTTAGAAAATTGAAGATTTGGTAAATGTAAGTGGAATGAAATCATTTTGGTTGAGCCATGAAGCCATATCAAGCCCACATGAGCCATGAAGTGACTCATTTGAGGCATTCACTATGTTGTTCCTAACCCTCTTAGCTAAGGGCTTAGGGGTTAAGGACCACCCATGTGAATCACCTCCATGAGTCAGGAGGTCAAGTTGGGTATGGGAGTGGTTTTAGGAGGTGTGTTAAAATATAGTGTATGAGTGTAGTGTGTGTGTAAGTCAGCCCTTCACCACACCAGGCCACCCAGGGCAGTCCTAAGGCCAAAGAGTCCTATAGGAACTCATCATTTAAACTTCCACATTTGATTTCAACCCTCTAGGTGATTAGGGGTCTACAATCAAGTTTGTGGAGTTTGCAGGGAGTTAAGAGGTGTTTTTATTTTGAAATTCTAAAAGGTGGGTTCCACTTCTAGTCCTCTAAGATAGTCAAAGGAAAAGCCTAAGGCTAGATCCTAAGTACTAAAGAGAGAAGAGAAGGCCTCATCAAAAATGAGGTCAACACATTTACTGGAGAATGTTTAACAATATGCTACTTTTCACTATTCAAACTGATATGAATTTTGTAGTGGACAGCTGACACTTTGACAAGGGTTCAAAAATTCATTTCAACTTTGATCTGCTACAGATTGAATCAGTATAACATCGGTCCTTACTCTACTTAGTTGATCAAAATAAAATTAAGTAACATACACCACTGATAGAATTTAAACTTCAAGAAGAATATGATTTCGAGGATGAATAAGAAACTGATAATCATTAACCGAATCCTAATAATAGGAAATTGAATTTAGTAGTGATGACTGCAGCTACTTTTCACAGGAGAATGTCTAACAATATGCTACTTTTCACTTTTCAAACTGATATGAATTTTGTATTGGATAGCTGACACTTTGACAAGGGTTCAAAAACTCATTTCAACTTTGATCTGCTACAGATTGAATCAGTATAACATGGGTCCTTACTGTACCTGGTTGATCAAAATAAAATTAAGTAACAGACACCACTGATAGAATTTAAACTTCAAGAACAATATGATTTCAAGGATGAATCAGAAACTGATAATCATGAACCGAATCCTAATAATAGGAAATTAAATTTAGTAGTGATGACTGCAGCTCAGAGGATGCAGAGGTTAATAAGACAACAGCAGGACTTGCCCATTCACAAAGGAAAAATCGAAACAAATGACTGAAACAACAAGAAGAGAAACAACTACAAGATTGAAAATTTAAGGAAGATGACATAAACCAGTTTGAGTCTCTTGACCTCAACACTTCATTTGCTAAAATTTATCCTATCATGACAATGCCAGAGAATGAAATCCCTAGGAGAAACATCTCTAAAGTAGAGATATGATGGATTCAAGCTATTAAACGATAGTCCTTTGAAAAATTCAAGCATATCAATGGACGAACACTCAATATCCTTGATGGTATTAAGTTGTTCACCCTAATATTTGATGAATATGAACAAGCGGCCATCATTGAGCATGTGATGAAAACCTGAGATTTAGGTCGTGCTAGACGTCTTAGAAGGAGAACCAACTCTGAGCCAAACAAATGGATACGTGGTAAGGGAAAGCTGACAATTCAATATGGATGTTGCTATAATTATTCTAGAGATAATGAAGGAAATCCTCTGGGAATCCTACGACATGAACATGTGGATCCACTGCCTACAATAATCATTCAGATTATTAAACGTCTTGTTACCTGGGGTATCATGCCATCAAGCTGTATTCCAAATAGTTGTATTATCAACATCTATGACAAGGGGGATTGTATCCCGCCTCACATCGACAGTTATGATTTTAAAAGACCATTTTGTATAATTTTTTAATGAATCGCTGTTCTGTCCTTTTTAGAAGGGAAATACAGATCCTTGGACCTAGAGAATTTGTAGGAACATTTCTGGTCCTTTTGCCATTAGGAACAATTCTTCTACTACAAGGAAACGGAGATGATGTGGTGAAACATTGTATACCTAGTGTCAGTAGACCTTGTATTTTAATCACTCTACGTCGAATGTGACCAGACAAAAGACCCATTGAATATCAGGATATTCAAGAACATGAAGGGTTGAAGCCTTTGGACCTACCATGACCCCGTAAATGTCCAAACACCTGAGACATGTTTGGCAAACGATATCTTGGAGTGCTAAATGTTTATGGTTGGTCTAGTAGTATTCATGTCTATGTTATGATAAGGAAAATGACATGAAAACTTCTGACATATGATATATCGATAGTTTGTAGAATATGTGCTATACGACATATGTACATATATGTACTGTTGACTTTTATTTGTAATGATATGTACTAGTGACTGTTGTACAGTCTCTTTGGAAATGAAATGAAATGTTAAAATATTTTCTGTTGTCTATAATGTGATTGCAGGTCTTAAAAGTGCCAAAATGAATCCTCTAAATAAAATGATGACAAAACAATAATTGATTTAAGAACAATCGTTTGACATGTAAATAGTCAGATTCCCAGTGGATATCCCCAACAAATACACTTTCTCCTAGTGAGTCTTCCACTCTTCCTAGTTATTGGATATAAGTCCTTTCTTGACAAGGAAGTTATGGCATTCCTTTAACTTGACATCAACATTTGACATTTCCAAGAATGGGATATGACACCCACTTTCTCTTTCTAACTATTGGATATAAGTATTTTCATGGCACAAAAGTTATTGCATTCCTTTAACTTGATATCAAAATTTGACATTTCTGAGAAATGGGATATGACACCAACTTTCTCTTTCTGGTTATTGGATATAATTCCTTTCCTGACACGAAAGTTATGGCATTGCTTTGACTTGACATCGACATTTGACCTTTCTGAGAATTGCAATATGACACCCACTTTCTCTTTCTAGTTATTTGATATAAGTCCTTTCTTGACACAGAAGTCATGACATTCCTTTAACTTGACATTGGCATTTGACATTTCCGAGAAATGGGATATGACACCCACATTCCTTTCTAGTTATTGGACATAAGTCCTTTCCCGACATGGAAGTTATGGCATTCCTTTAACTTAACATCTACATTTGACATTTCCAAAAATTGGGATATGACACACACTTTCTCTTTTTGGTTATTGCTTATAAGTCATTTCTTGACACGGAAGTTATGACATTCATTTAACTTGATATCGACATTTGACATTTTCGAGAGATGGAATATGACATACAATCTCTCATTCTCGTTACTGGATATAAGAACTCTTCCTGACACGGAAATAAGGCATTCCTCTAACTCATTCTTCAGAAAAGGATATAAGTCATATAATATTCCTTTTCATAATGATATATACAGATTCGATATTTTTTGAAATACAATCTCATCCTTCAAATAATGATGTAGAATACTTTCCGACAAATTGACATTTGTGACTTCCAGACAGTTTCGGTCAACGCCAATAAGTGCGACATACTTTTACAGTATCCCACACATATTGGGGGCCAATTTGTTGACCTCACTTTTGTGAGGGTTATTCACAAAATATATTAAGAAAGGAAGTCTACCGATATTGACATCCTAAAATTTAACGAGGGATAACAAACCCTAATGATTAGGGTAAAAATGTATAAATCTTTCTTTGACCCAGATTGATTAAATCAGTAATAAAAAACCTTGTTTTAATCTATCATTGACCCAATAGGTCAACTTTTGACCAAAAAGTTAAATTTGGTTAAAATGGTCAATTTTTGACCCAAGGACCACCCCATTGACTCAACAAATCAATTTTTTAACCAACAGGTTAATTTTGGTCAAAATGGTCAATCCTTGACCCAATAACCATTCCATTCACCCAAGTAGTGAACTTCTGACCGAAAAAGTCAAAAATTGACCAAAATCATTAAACCCAATACCTAACGACCATCACATTCACCACATTGGTCATCTTTGACGAAACAGACAATTTTGGTCAAAATGGCTAACCCATATCCCCTTGACCACAAAATTGACTTCAAGAATAGACATTGACATCATCAACTTGACAATGATCAGAATGACAAAAAATTAATCAAAAAATAACTACATTGACCATTAGATTGACCTAAAACCCTAAAATTGGCCAATTCTATGCAACATGTATCAAATTTGGTCAAAATACCCAATTTTTAATAAAAATGATAAAATTAATCAAATAATTATTTCCAAAATTATTTATGATTAATTTATTGACAAAAATATAATATCCAGTATTTTAAATTAATGAAATAATTAATTAAAAAGGGGAAATATAATTAAAAGCCATAAAATAAGACCATACCTAGTTTTAAACTAAAATAATATAAATTAATCAAATAAATTTTAAAATATTATTTAGATTAATTTATTAGCCAATAATAAAATTTCCAAATATTTTTAATTAATGACAATTAATTAAGGATGAAATTATATTCAAAACACCATTTTGACCCATGAAACCATTTATGACATAATAAATGGTTTTCAAAATTCTAAGCTCATTAATGACACCATGGATGACATCATAAAGGTTAGACACAATCCATATGACCCATCAAAAATGAATTGACCCATTAATAATTTATGATATAATATTTTTAACAATGGTTAAAAGACAGGATGACATGAAAAATGAAGTGGCAAAACCTTACCATTTCAAAGCATGAGTCATCTTCCTCCCCAAGATGATGTGGCTAGCCATGGCAAAGGTTATCTTAGCCACCTCCTTGATCATCCAATGAAAAAGAAACATAGGTTAGGATAAGCATTTTACCATGGTTAAAACACCATGATGATCCATTTATGCATGAAATAAATAAGGGGACTAAGGTGGCTTTCTCTTCTTAACACCATTAAAAAAAAAATATTAAAACATGTAGGCAAGGATATACAATGGTAAGTTAACATGCCATATCCACCTCCCAAAGGATCAAATAGGAAGAATTCAATTTTAGCCTATGTGTAACCATGAGCAAAACCTACATGGGTTAATCATTTTTTAAATCCCAAAATCCAAAGCATTTATGAGGGAGTTAAGAACTTCCCTAGATGAATCTATCCAAGCCAAGCTCAGCCCTAGCCATCCACATGGCTATAAATAGAGCTAGACATGAACACGTGGAGGAGGAGAGGAGAAAATAAGAAAACCTTATAAATTGCCATATACCCTTAACTCTCAACATCAAAAACTTAGTTTAGGACATAAGCAATGGATCCCACATGAATCCAAGCTACCAAATCCACTGAGTTAGCTCAATTGAGTCAACCGAGAAGCCCAAAACCAAGACAAAATGGAAGTTTGATACTAAACTCTTCAAACCTTCAAATTAACTATCCTAAACCCATCTATGGATTGTGTGAGGACAAGCCCAATCATCCTCATAGCCTCTAAGCTAGCTTTTGATCAATTCCCTCAAGCCGAGCCTCCCTTTAATCAAAGTCATATAAAGACTTGATTTGAGCTTAAATTGGACTGCAGGGAAGCCTTCTCTAGACCACACGATGCTTCCTGACTAATCATTTGGAGCTAGAACCACTGTGGCTAAGGTATGTATTACTCAACCCTAATTTCGTTCATGTTTGACACATTGTGAAATGAATTAATTCAAAACAAATATAAATCCATATAGATGTGTTCGGTTCCTCTTGATGAAGCTTCTGAAACAAATTTCATGAAGTTTCATCAAGATTTAGCTGAGATATTAAGCCTAGAACATGGATGATGTTCAAGTTGAGACTGGAGAAGGACGATGACTGAGAGTCGTCTGATCTTCTGTTTAAAAGACAGAAGGTTCAGATTGAACGATAGCCGCTCCGCCGTTCAGTTCCCCGCAGCAGATCAACCGTGTTTCTACACGTTCGAGGACACATGAAGCTCTAAGGTTTATCTAAATTTAATAAAATCTAGATAAACCTTAAAAACATTAAAAATATAACTTTGCATAGAAAAATCACAAAAATAAAATAAAAATACCTCTGGATTCAAGACAATGAGCACTACGATGTGGAATTGGAATTTTTAACTTTTGAGTTATATTTAATTTTTAATTAATTACATACTCTCTAGAGTATTTTAATTATTAAAAATTATTTATAAGATAGAAAATTATAAAAATTTGAGGGAATAATTCCTAGCACCATAGGAACAATTTTAATGAGACATTTTTCAAAAGACAACAAAATTCTCTAGCATAACATTTCTTAATTTTTATGAGATTTAGTAATTATTTTTATTAATAATTCTAAAAATAAGAAAATAAAAAGTTTTAATTGGAAATTGACTAGGAATTTAGGGGAGCAAACTTAAACCCTAAAATAACAGATTCTAACTTGTTAAAAATTTAAAATAGCTTTTCTTTTAGGATTAAAAATTTTAAATTTAAAACCCTAAAATAACTTTAAAACTTAAATATGCACTTCACTCATCCACCATGAGTTAGGTTAAATTTGAGTTCAAACATCAAACAAACTCAAATGAAAATATTATTAGGATTAATTTAAACATTAACCCTAATTAACCCTATTAATCTTTAATTAAATTAGGGTAAAAAAAAGTTAAAACTTAATTAGGTTTAATCATATATTAAACCTAATTAATTATCTTTTAGTGTTCATTACATTAGGCTTAGTATAAAATCAAACTCTCATTAAGTCTAATCACTTTACACTTAATTAATGATTTCAACCCTAATCATGTTGGGTTTAAGAAAAAAGAAACTTTAATAAGGTCTAAAGCATTATCAGGCTTATTTAACCATCATTAAACCTTAAAGAAATTAGGTTTAATAATAATCAAACTTTAAATAGCTCTAAAACATCATTAGGCTTAATTAACCATCATTAAACCTAAAAGACATTAGGTTTAATAAATAATAAACAAACATTAATTAATTATAAAACATCATTAGGCTTAGTTAACCATCATTAAACCTTAAAGACATTAGGTTTAATAATAATCAAACTTTATTAGGTCTAAAAAATCATTAGGCTTAATTAACCATCATCAAACATTAAAGACGTTAGGTTTAATATAAATCAAACTTTAATTAGTCTTAAGCTTAATCAAAATATTTAAATCTTAATTAAATTAGGTTTAATATAAATTAATCATTAAATTAAGTCTTAACTAAATTAGACTTAATCAATCCTAACGTTAATTAGGTCTAATCCATTAGACCTAATTAATCCATTATGTTTTAATTAAATAGACTTAATCAAACCTTAAACTAATTAGGTTTAACCCTAATTTAGTCCAATTAATCAATTAAACCTTACACAAATTAGGTTTAATTAACCTTAAACTAGTTAGGCTTAACCCTAATTAAGTTTAATTAACCACAAACCCCTTATCAAACAAAACTTATAACTTAGGTTCAACCTAACTAAAACCCAAGTTAAACCAAACTTAAGTTCAACCCATGTTGAACTTGAGTCAATCATAAGTCTAGGTTCAATTTAACTGGAACCTAACTTAACTCAAACTTAACCTAAGTCAAACCTAACTTAAGTCCAAATCACATCAGACTTAAGGCAAAACTAAACATAGGCTCAACATGACATAAACCCTAGTTAACTTAAATATACCTTGAGTTCAACCCATATTGAACTTGAGTTAATCTCATCCTAATTTTAACCTAACCCAAACTTAAATCTAACTTGTGTTAAAATCATTTGAACTTGAGTTAACTTTAAGCCTAGGCTAAACTTGAACATAACCAAAACCCAACTTAAAATTCAAACTGTATTAAACTTAAGTCAAACCTAAATTTAGATTAATTTAACTTGACATAAATTCAAATCAAACATAGTTCAACATAAATTTTAAATTCAACTTAATTTAACATATCCAAACATAAAAGCTAAGTTCAATTCAAATTGAAATCTAAAACGATATAAATCAACATAAAATGACATAATTTAACTTGACATTATTTAACATAAATCAACCCGACTTGACATAAATCAACTAATAAAATTTAAATCAACAAAATTAAATTTAAAACTGACACTTAAAATCAACAAAAAACTCAGAAGTTCTAGATCCAAATAAAACTGAATTTAAATTTTCAAAGTCTAATTTCTATTAGACTCAACTTCAAACCTTTAGACTCTTAATGACATGGAGTCTAAAAATTTTATTTAGATTCAAGCGACAACTAAATCTTAAAATAAAAAATCCAAGTCTTTAGGCTCAAATGACATCGAGTCTAAAAATCTTATTTAAGTGATGTGTTGACCTCACTTTTGTGAGGATTATTTATAAACTACATTAGAATAAGAAGTCTACCAAAATTGACTCCCTAACTCTTAATGATGATCACTAAACCCTAATATCTATGTGAGATCCTATAAAACCATTTTTTAACATAAAATTTGATGACATATTAAAATGATCAAATCAGTAATGACAAATACAGATCTAATCAACTATCGACCCAACAGGTCAACTTTTGACCCAAAGGTTAAATTTGGTCAAAATGATCAATCTTGACCCAATGACCAACCCTACTGGCCCAACAGGTCAACCTATGTACTTTGGTCAAAATGGTCAATCCTGACCCAATGACCAAACCTACTGACTCAACAGGTCAACCATTGACCCAAAAAGTCAACATTGATCAAAATGGTCAATTCCTGACCCAATGATCAATTATTAATTCAATAATCCAACTTTTGACCTAGAAAATAATTTTGGACAAATTAATCAATTATTGACTCAAAGATCAACCATTGACTACCAAGTCAATCAAAACACTAAAATAGTCAGATATGACCTATTTAACCACCTAAAGACATTATATGACTATTAAAGACAACTTAGGTCAAACCTTTGACCTAGATAGGTCAAACCTTTGACCTAGATAAGTCAAAATTGGTCCAAAATGGCTAATCCATACCCCTTTGATCACAAAATTGACATCAATAATAAACATTGACCTAATTAACTTGATATTGATCAAAGTTACTGAAATTAATCCAAAAATCACCACATTGACTTTTAGGTTCACCAAAACCCTCAATTTAGTCAACATGACAAATTTAGACCTCAAAATGGCAAAACCACTAATTTTATGACCAAATCAACCATAACAAGGTTGAAAAAGTTACATTAAATATCTTTGAACTAGAATTGATAAACCGAACTCGACTTGGGTTAACCTAGATCAATTTGGGTTAACCTAAGTGAACCATGGTCAACCAAAGTTAAACTTGGTCAAAATATTCAATTTTAAATCAAATAAATAAAATTAATTAAAATTATTAACTCATAAAATTCATTTTAATTAATTTATGGTTTAATATTTTAATTTCATATATTTCTAATTAATTAGAAATTGAATTATATAAAAATAGTCCAATATTGAATTTGAATTTATGACATCACACATGATGTCATAAACCCCTTTATTGATTTTTAAGCTTAAATTTAAATTATGGGGATTCATTAATGTGTTACCTAAGACCCATTGAATTCATCATGACATGGTCAACATATTACCTAATCCATAACTCATCACCTTTAACCAAGGTTTAAGAGTTGTCATGATATTATCATGATGGTTAGGCACATGTGTCATCCCCTCTCAAGATGAGGGGTGACATGGCTTCATAGGTGGCAAGCACCTCTTTTCCAACCAAATGGAGAAAGACCAAGACATGAGGTTAAGATTCCACTAAGGTTAAAACCATCATGAACAAAAAAATAAATAAATAATAGGGGTAAGGAAAATATGTGTCATATTCCTTTCAAGTTGCTTGATGATTCATCTCCTCTCATAAGGTGAGGTGGCTAACCAACATGTGTGACACCACAAACACGCTATAAACTCACCAATGAGGGTGCAACATCAGTTAAACCATCCTCATTACCAAAGTTAAAGACCATCATGACAAACCATTGGAAATGGGAATATGAAGATTATGTGTCCTCCTCTTCTAAACCCAATGAATGAATCATGAAGCTCAAATGAAGGAAGCTAATTCAAATCATATGAAGAAGCCTTATCCACCTCATAAGTGATCCAATAGAAGCAAGCCAAATTTTAAACTCAAGTCATCAACATAGTTAAACCAATAATAGCTAGGCTTGGAAATTGGCAATCCATCATCACCACAACCAAAAATCTCCCTCTAGACATTAATGAGAGAGTTCGTAACACCCCTAAGAGAATTTTGATCAGCTAAAACATATCCATAGCTATTGCCATGACTATAAATGGAGAAAACCCAAGCACATGGAGGAGAGGACCAATAATAGGAGAGACCTAACCACTGCTCAAATCTCATGAGCTTCAACACAAAAAACCTTCATTAGGTCCTAAGCAGTTGATTCTCAATGAAATCAAGCCTTAAACCCAGTGCATCGAGCAAATTTAGCCAACCTGAGAGCACCCAAATAAGCCAAAACCAGGACAGTTTAGGAGTCAGAAACCAACCTCCATAAATCTTTAAATTAGCCATCCCAAATCCATTTTGGGAATGAATGAAGGTAAGCCCAATCAAAATCAGGCATCCCTATAGACCCTAAGCCACTGATTAATCAAGCTCACCTAAACTGAACCACGTCTTGATCAAAATCATATACAGACATGATTTTACTCCATATTGACTTTGGGGAAAGCTTACTGAGGTTGTCACGAAGGTGTAGAGACAATCAGATTGAAATTTCATTCACTGTAGCCAAGGTATGGTTGGTCTAACCCTAATTGCATTCGGGTTTGGAACATTGTGAAACAAACTTATTCAAAATTGATAAATCACCGTATGGATGGGTTCTCCATCTCACATAGATCCTATAGGAACAAACCTCACTCAATTTCATCAATAATCGAGTGAGATATTTCTTCTAGATCATGGACGGTCTACAGGATTAGGCGGGAGGAATATGATTAACTAGGACCGTCTGTTCCTGTGTTTTGGGAATGGACGACTGAGATTAAATCCCCGCGGATCCACTGTTCGGACCCCTATAGGGGATTAAGCGCATTTTCGACACTGTCGATGACATGCGTCTCCTCCAAAATTTTTAGGGATCATTCAGATTTAATTAAATCCAGTGAAACCTTAAAATAATAAAAAATTCATATCTTTTTATAGAAAAATCATAAAAATTAAATAAAAACACCCTGGAAAAAGGTAAAAGAGAAGAATAATGTGAAATCAATAATTTTAGTTTTGGAATTGTATTTCATTTTTAATTAATTAATTTTTACAAAATCATCCTCTTAACATGACATATATTCCCTGATTTTTCTGAGGACAGAAAAATTTTCTAGGGTGATATTTAATAATTTCTAAGCCACTTTATAATTTTTTCAAAAAATAATTATAAAAATTAGAAATTAAAAAAAATAAAATTGGAAAATGACTTGAAATTTTAGGGTAACAGACAATAACCCTAAGACAATAATTTTTAAGTCATTAAATAATTTTAAATTATATTTAAAAATTTAGGATTTAAATTCCATTATTAATTAATAAATTCAAATCCTAAAAATCAACCCTTTGTAACTTAACTTATTTTCATGATAGACTATGTTCAAAATGAGTAACTCACAATAGACTCCTGAAAAATTCTAGTTAAGTCTAAAATAACAAATTAGGCTTAAGCACTATCTTAATCAAATCCTTAATCAAGCTTAAAGACAAATTAAGCTTAATTAAATCAAACATAAAAAGGAATGAATAAATATTAAATACTACCAATTTAATTATGTTTGAAGACACACGACACTTAATAAACCTATTAAACCTTAATAACTTTAGGTTTAAAATAAAAATAAATCCTAATTAGCTTTAAACCACACTGAACCTAATTAATCAACTTAAACCATTCTTACATTAGGTTTAAGTAATCTTTAAGCCTTAATTAGATTTCACCCACACTAAACCTAATTAATCAACTTAAACCTTACTTACATTAAGTTTAAGTAACCTTTAAAATCTAATTTGGTTTAACCCATACTAAACCTAATTAATCAACTTAAACCTTACTTACATTAGGTTTAAGTAATCTTTAAACCCTAATTAGGTTGAACCCATATTAAACCTAATTAAATAATTTAAATATTACTTACATTAGGTGTAGGTAACCTCTAAACCAATTAGACTTAACCCATATTAAGTCTAATTAATCAAATAAACCTTTCCCAAATTAGGTTTATTTAATCCTAAACCAATTAGACTTAACCCAAATTAATTCTAATTAATCAATTAAACCTTACCAAAATTAGGTTTAATTAATCCTAAACCAATTAGACTTAACCCATTAAGTCTAATTAATCTATTAAAACTTACCTAAATTAGGTTCAATTAATCCTAAACCAATTAGAATTAACACATTTTAAGTCTAATTATTCTATTAAACCATACCCAAATTAGGTTTAATTAATCCTAAACCAGTTAGACCTAGTCCATATTAGTCTAATTAATCAATTAAACCTTACCCAAATTAGGTTTAATTAATTTTAAACCTAGTAGACTTAACCCATATTAAGTATAATTAATCAATTAAACCTTACCTAAATTAGGTTTAATTAACCTTAAACCAAGACTTTACCCTAATTAAGTATAATTGATCAATTAAAACTAGCCTAAAATTTGGTTTAATTAACCTATAACCAATTAGACTTAACCCTAATTAAATCTAATTAATCAAATAAACCTTGCCCAAATCAGGTTTAATTAGTCTTAAACTTATTAGCTGAAACCATAATTAAGTCTATCACATTAGACTTAATTAAACTATTAAACCTTAACCAACAAGGGTTTAATCAATACTAAATCATAATTAAGTCTTTCACATTAGACTTAATTAATTTATTAAACTTTAACAAACTAAGGTTTAATCAATATTAAACCATAATTAAGTCTATCACATTAGACTTAATTAATCTATTAAACCTTAACCAACTAAGGTTTAATCAATCTTAAACCATAATTAAGTCTATCAGATTTGACTTAATTAAACTATTAAACCTTAAGCAACTAAGGTTTAATCAATCCTAAATGTTATTTAAGTTTAATTCATTGATTTAATAAAATTATTAAATCTTAATTAAATAAGGTTTAATCAAACGTATATTCTAATAAGTCTTACTTAAATTATACTTAAATAACTTTAAATTTCCGTTAAGTTTAATTTTAATTGGACTTAATTAAACCTTATGTTTTACCTAAATAAGACTTGAATGGTCTCTGAATTCTAATTAATTCAAATATAATTAGACTTAATCAACCTTTGAGTATTATTTAAATAAAACTTAAATCTTAATTAAGTTTATTTTAAGTAGACTTAACTTAAACCATAGGTTCAAACCATATTAAACCTAACTCAATATACTTAACATAAGTTCAACCTAAATGGAACCAAAGTTAAATCAAACTTAAGTTCAACCCATATTGAACTTAAGTCAACCTTATGTTTAGGTTCAACCTAAGTATAACCCAAGAAAAATCATACCCAAATAAAACTTGAGTTCAACCCAACATTAAGTTCGACTCAAATCGAACTTAATTTAACATTAAGTTCATTCTAAATTGAATTTATCTTAACAAAAATGTTAGGTATAATTTAAATCAAACTCAACTCAACATTAAGTTTAACCCAAATCAAACTTTAAGTTCAAGCAAAATTGATCTTATTCTTGCATAAATCAAACTTAATTATGTTTAATTCAACTTTAAGTTCAAGCAAAATTGATCTTATTTTTGTCGAAATAAATTCAATTATGTTTAATTTGGGTTAAGCTTAATATTGACTTAAATCGGACTTAAATCAACAAAATTATAAGATTGGCTTAAGCTAAATTTAATTAAACATAACTCAACATCTAAATTGACAAAAAATTTTAATCAGACAAGAATCGACATAAAATCAAGAATTTAATCTAAATCGACATAAATCAAATAAAAAAAATAAAATTGACATAAATCTAAACTCGGCATTTGAACCAAATTTGTATATCTAATAAGACATTTTACCAGAATAATCTTCTGACAATGTTCTCTTTGCAGGATGGAGACAAAATTCGTTTTAGATTTCCTTTGCATGTTTTAGGGTGTGCTAACTCTGTTTTACAAAATGATTTTCCGAAGATGAGACAAACGACAACAAAACAAAACAAAATCACAATTACATCAAAACAACAACATTGACAAAATAAAACAAAATAAACAACATTAAAATAACAAAACCAAGAAAAGAAATAAAACAAAAAATTTTAGTATAGCCACCAAAACAAAAATGACAAACAAAACAAAAACGACAAACAAAACAAAAATGATAAACAACAAAACAAAAATGACAAACAAAACCAAAATGATAAACAACATGATGACAAAACAATAACATAAATGTTAACAAGACAAAAAGACATTTAGGATTGATAGTGAGCACATCTTTCCTTAAAAAAATTTCAAATAACAAGTGATTAACATTAACCAGAAGTTTTCTTAGACAATTATAAATTACCTAAGATGTAATTAACTATGGGAGCTTGCTCCTATAGGAGATTTAAAGAACTCATAATAGATATTATATCTAAAAATCTCTGCTTACCAAAAATTTTTCTATCCCTATATTGAATTTCTAAGATAAGACAATTCTAGAATTATTATTTTAAGTATTATCACCGACATCTCTTTTTCTACTGTTTTCTATATTATTAGCCTTTATTTTTTCCAAATATGTTATTATCTAAATATTCTTTTATAGAACCTAAAGAAATAAGATTTATTGAAGATTAGGGCAATATTATAGATAAACAGAGTGGCGACTCCTAATTGACATCGACACCCAGAAAAATCTCTGACACGGCAATGACACCGCCATCAAGAGATTTTATTTGGTGACTCCGCTGGGGATTTTCTTTCTTCTCATATTTTGTTATCACTTATTTTCATTTGACATTTCGTTCTTTGACAAATAAGAGCTACATCTTTTAAAACCTTTAAGACAAATTCCTAGTTTATATATAAGTCAATAACATTCGTCTTTCTTAAAATTTCAGAAAAGTTGCATTGGAATCTCCAAATTTAATATTTTCTTGTTTTCAAGACTTCAATACACCAATGGAAGACGATGTTTCCCTTTGTCAGAATGATATTGGATTATTTGGTGAAACTGAATCTGCATTAGACAATCTATTCCAAACTGATATACACACTTTTGAAGAATTTGATCTACAACCTTATGAAAACTTTCTAAATTTTATAGAAGACCTACCTGAATATACACCTAAAGAACCTTATACTCTTAAAGAGATGAAAAGACAAAGTGATAGGAAAGGAAAGAAAATGTATGAAGAGGGTGATATTCCACCACCATCCATATATAATGTTGGATCTTGTTCTAAAAATATTCATAAAAACAGAACTCGTTCGCTTAAAAGGAAGAAAAAGTGGAACGAGTAGATAAATTTTAAACACCTGAATTTGAACAAAGTGTTTTCGAAAACCCTTCCTTCTCAAAAGAAAATCAGTATATTCTGATCCCTGTTGAATATACTGATAATTTATTTCAACCTAGATGTTCTCCATCAATTCATGCTATATATTCATTATTTAAAAGACTAGCATGAAAAGATATATGTTCAATTTCCAATTATTGGACAATATGGGATGTGTAGTATCTAAAATAATAAAATGGAGAATTCTCGCAATAGAAAACTATGTTTATCAAGAAACAGGCTATCAAATCCATATAGATGATCATTGCACTCAAGTGGCAGTAAAGTTTCGATTGAGACCAAGAGTAAAAGAAGTGACAGTTACAAATGACAAGGCCAGATATGACAAACTTATATCAGAAGCAGGAGATACTTCTACCAAAATGATAGATTTGGACAATATGTTTAAAAATGCAGATTGTTCATATTCATAATACGATAATACACCACCTAGAGGGTCTCGTCCCATACTAAGAAATAATGTATGGAAACGAAGATCGTCTGAAGGAAACTCAGATACTATAAGCACTCCTACAAATAGTTCACAAGAAGGAACTTGTAAAGAATGTCCTGCAAAATCATCTAAAGAAAGACTAAAAGAATTAAAGAATGACATCAAACAATTCTCGATGCGAGAAAAAAAGACTCTTCTAACAGTTCAAATAAAATTGTAGCCAATTTTAATATGGTAGAATTACGGTCTACTTCTTTTGTACGAGAATTAAATGAAGAATATGCAACAAACAAATTATGAGAAATTATATGACAACGAGATGAACAAATCAATCATCTTGAACAAAAATTGGAAGAGTTGGTAGCAACTTTACAAAATCCACCAACAAATCCATCACCGGCCATTAAAATCATTAGGCTAGAGGCAACTACATTTTAGAAGACAGAGGAGAGCCAATAGAAGTTGACGAAAGTACTCAAAATAAAAAGGATTCCCCTCACAGTGGAATTGCACAAAAAGATATCACGCAACTTATATAACAAAAGATAAAAGAAACAATGGCTCAGGTAAAGGCAGGATCATTAATTCCAAAGGGCAGACCATATCCAGAGGAATTTAATTTTGTTCAATAAACTAGAGGTTTTGTTCCTCCTATCTTTAAAATGTTTGATGGAACTTGTAATCCCCAACAACATTTAGCACACTTTAGAGCAAGCTGCTGCAATGCGGAAGGAAGTGATGCTCTCTTTTTCCGTCAATTTGTTAATAGCCTCACGGGAGTTGCCTTTGACTGGTATGCAGAACTTCCTAATGGGTCTGTTAAAACTTTTTTAGAGCTAGAAAGTCTCTTCATTCATTGATTCACTGGAGCACAACATCATACTATAGTTGGTGACCTAGTAGTAGAAAAATAGAGACCAGGAGAAAGTTTAGTGGATTACATTTTGCGCTGGACAAACCATGGTATGAAATGTGAACCATAACTTTAAGAAAAACACGTTGTTGAAATTTTTCTAAAAAATATTTATGGTTATATAACATTTATGCTTAAAGGATTTACAATAAAAACTTTTTAAAAATTGCTCAGTAAAGCTGCCAATCTTCAAGAAGAGGCTAAGCAGATGAGTGTAACCAAGAAGACTGAAAAGACAAAGACTATCAAAGCATTTGAAAAGAAACTGGGAAATGTTGTAGAGAAAGGTAAAAAAGTGATGCATGTTCAACCTGAACAAAAGAAATAATGACAAAATCTATCATCATCACAAATCTCTTCTCAATTACAGCTTCAACAACCAATCGCAGTACCGGCAGATAAAAGAACAATGGCTGAAAGAATGAATAAAGAATTTCCATTTAAAACAGAGGCCATCGGAAAAATATTCTGTAGCTTGCTTAAAATACCGGAATTTAAGCTACCAGAAGCTAAAAGACCAGAAGAAGTTTACATGAAAGTTCATCCCAATTATTATCTTTATCATAGAATGCTTGGACCTAAGATTGAAGAATGTTTTGTTTTCAAAGACTGGTAAAAGCATAATTTTAAAGAAGGAAATATAGTAATCCTGAAAGAATATTTGAAAGAACCTGACAAAGGTTTAATCAATATGATTTTGGTAGATAAACTTATTTCTGACATAAAAAACAAAGACAACACTGTTCGAGGTAAATCTTATGAGGAGATTCTTACTGAATATCAAGTTACAAAACCATCTAGGAAAGGAAAAAAATAAAAATAAAGAACCAAAAAGGATTAAAAGTCTTCCACATATAGGGACTGCACTTCCTTTTGTATCTCCTAGTTCTTATGTATCTCCATCTCCTACTAGGATAGTTGTCTCAGACGTAGGGAGAAAATCTTTTAGGCCGTTGACTTTGTGTGAATTTTTGTTTACCACTATTGTGAATAAAAACGCTTCTAGTTCTGCTTACATTTTGCCTATTTTGGGTTTTGTTTCTAGAAATGATCATTTAAATTCTAACCCTGTAGACAATACTCAAATCGTACATGATTTTAATCAATCTAAAGACAACCAAAATGACAGTAACACTAATAATGATTCTGACAATGACAAAGATGAAAGCGATACTACCACACATCAATTACAAGGTACCCCAATTTTCATAGAATAGGAATCTTCAGACTCGGAAACAAAAGAGACAGACAGTATACTTGAAGAAATAATTGAGATTAATTTGAGAATTGGAAAGGTTCTATCTCCTAGAATAACTTCACAAGAGAAGGAAAAATAAATAACCACATCGGAAAAGATCATTCCTCCAATATGTCCCCAAATCCCTGAAAGAAATGAGGATGATCTTCATAACAAAGTGGAGTATAATGTATTAACTCATTTGAGAAAGTTATCAGCAAAATTGAGCATCTATGAAACTCTTATGCTTTCCAAAGAAATGAGAGAGTCATTAATAAAAGCTCTTTTAGATCTAGACATTTGCTTAGCTCAACTTTATAGTATTACTCAAAATGAAGTCTTTCCATTAGAAGAATCAACAAAGATTACCTTCTCTGATAATGACTTGTTACTCTGAAAAATTGAGCATAATCGTCCACTATACATTACAGTGAACGTAAATGACAACACTTTCAAGGGTTCTTATTGACCCAGGTGCCTCGATTAACATTATGAATTTGAGAACTCTTGCATATCTGGATATTGAAGCATCCCAACTATCAAGTGATAGAATGATGTTACGAGGATTCAATCAACAAGGAGAACAAGCTCTTGGATCAATAACATTGCTCCTAAAGATAGATGATTTGACAACAACAACAAAATTTCATATCATTGACTTTGATACTTCTTTTAATGCTTTACTTGGCAGAACATGGCTTGATGAGCATAAGATGATTCTTTATTCACTGCATCAGTGTATAAAATATTTGTAAAAAAGACAAGAATGTTGTATTGTAGGACATTTGCAACCGTTTTTGATCCATGAAATCGGTATACATGAAGATGCAGCATATTGTGCTCCTATAAAGAAAACAATATTCTCCAGAGAGACAACGATGAATATAAAAGAAAAAGATAAAGAGAAGAAAATAAATAAAAAAGATTATCCTTCTTTATAAATGAAAAACGTTGATCAAACTCATGTTTGAGGTCGAGGCCAGAGTCAAGGATAAGGGAAAGAAAATCCAATTGTCACAATGAAGAAACCATTGAAGATCAAAATTCACCTAGACTCTGAGGAAGATACAAAAGAAGAAACGACATCGGTAGTTATAAAAGAGCCTTAATTCAAAATATCCTTAGAAGAAAAAGACAAATGGAAACAATTTAAATTTATTTATGATAAAATTAATCATTATATACACTCTATGACTTTAACTACAATCTCTACTGCTATGGTTGAGAATTTAGTAGTCAAAGAAGTATGTAGTGATGATAAAAAGCCAATTAAGTTTAGACATGGCTCTACTTTTTCTAGTACTAAAATTGATGTAAAAATAAAGAATGAAAATCCTTTGAAATCAATGAAAATTCCTTTTGAACTGTACTCTCCTTGGGCAAAAAAAATTTATTCAAAATAGTTTAATGCTCAAACAATGGTCATTAAAACAACCACATTTTGTTGAACAGATGTGGAATAATAATAAACGAAATCTTAACTCCAAAGAAGATTTTGGATTCGGTACTCTAGAACCCCTAGATGATACAGAAGTTGCCTAGTCACTAAAGAAAATAATTCTAAACTGATATCTTATCTTCCTATTGAAGATGCTCCTTTAGAATTGGAATAGGAAATTAAATCAACAGTTGATAAATTAAAAGAAATAAATTTAGGAACTATTAAAAATCTGAAACCAACATTCATTAGTTCATTCCTTATTGATATAGAAGCAAAAGACATAATTCAACTGTTGACAGAATACAAAGATTATTTTCTTGGACTTATGACGAAATGCATGATTTATCTCCAGAATTCATAGTCCATAAACTTGGGATAAATCAAATTTCAATCCCTGTTAAATAAGCTCCAAGAAGAATGCATGTTGAAATAGAGAAACAAGTCATTGCAAGGACTTAAAAAATTGATAGAAGTTGATTTCATATGAGAAGAAAATTATTCGACATGGTTAGCCAATGTGGTACCAGTTAAAAAGAAAAATGGTCAAATAAGGGTGTGTATAGACTTCAGAGATTAGAATAAAGCATGTCCAAAAGACGAATTCCCTTTACCAATCCCCGAATTAATGGTTGACATAGAATCAACACATGCAATATTTTCCTTTATGGATAGATCGTCAGGATATAATCAAATAAAAATGTTTTCAGAAGATGAAGCAAATACTGCTTTCAGGACACCCATAGGAATATATTGTTATAAGGTTATGCCATTTGTATTAAAGAATGTTGGTGCAATCTTTCAAGGATCCATGACACGGATTTTTGATGAATTAATATACAATCAAGTCGAATGTTATGTGGAGGATTCAGTTGTCAATAGTAAGCAAAAAGATGATCATGCATAAGATTTGAGAATTGTCTTCAAACGATTGTGACAACATAATCTTAAAATGAATCCCTTAAAGCGCGCTTTTGGTGTTACTTCAGAGAAATTTTTAGGATTCATAGTTCGACATCGTGGTATAGAAATTGTTCCCCTCAAAATGGAAGCTATCTTAAATATGCCTCCTCCTAAAATCTAACTCAATTGAGATCATTTCAAGGAAAAGTAGCATATATACGATGTTTCATTTCTAATCTATCAGGTAGCTGTCAGCCTCTTACTACCCTAACCAGAAAAGATACCAAATTTTTATGGGATGAAAAATGCCAACACGCCTTTGAAAACATTAAACAATAGCTAACAACACCCCCTGTCTTAGCAGCCCCTATGTTAGGAAGACCTTTAATCCTTTACACAGCAGCATTAGATAATACCCTTGGAGCATTACTAGCACAAATAAATGATGAGAGAAAATAAAATGCATTATATTATTTAAGACGTTGTCTGGTTCCAACAAAAATAAAATTCCCGTCAATTGAGAAACATTGCTTAGCCTTGATTTTTGCAGTTCAGAAATATGGGCATTATGCGCTTTCTCATAAAGTGACACTTATTTCAAAAGTCAACTCATTACAATATTTGATGACACGACTTAAACTTTCTTGAAGATTAGCAAGACGAGCAATGATACTAATCCAGTTCGACATAACATTTGTACCATTACGTGCTGTCAAAGGACAAATCTTAGTAGACTTCCTAGGAACACACCCAATTTCAACTAGATCACCTCTCAATGATGATTTACCTGATGAAAAAATATCAAAAATAAAAAGTTCAAATGTACAACGATGGGAACTATACTTTGATGGAGCATCATCTGAACGGAAAGATAAAGACAAACAAACATTTATACCGGGCAAAGTGATCTATAAAAAAATACCTATTTCTCTATGTCTTAATTCTTGTCAATTTCTAAGGATATTATGCTTTAATGAAAGATATTTTTTGTGTTTTTGGATGTAGGTAATGTAAAAAGGTCTAAGAAGGAAAAAGGAGCAAAAATGAGCAAAAATGGAGCAAAATACCAAAAGTATAAAAAAAATATGGCCTGGAGCCAAGGCGCCAGAAACTAGCGCTTAAGCGGCAGACTCGATACGAAAACTGTCAAGTTTTTGACAATGTTTGATAAGTTATTTTGACTGAGTGAGCGGTTATTGGACATTCTAGAGGTCGGCAGTTGTTCCTTGATAATAGGACATGTGATACATTACATTTGGATACTCCAAAATGGTTTTAATCGCAAAGAGGTGCGAGCCAAAGTGAAGAGTTGCGAAGAACTGGACGCGGTGTCCGACTCCTAGGCACCAGATTCCGGTGCCTAGGCGCCAGACCGACCTTCTAGAAGATTCATTGAATGTGGACATGTTTTGAAGAGGTGCCTCAAGGCAACTCTTAAAGCCTATAAATAGAGGTCCATTTCTTCAGTAAACATGCCCCTCCCATCGTACCCCATTCTTTTATCTACTTTAGGATATCTCATCCTTAGAGAGAGAATTAGATAGAAAAATTTAGTGCCACTTTTGTTTAGTTGAGTGAGTTTATTTTCAAGTTATTGCATCTGGAGTTCACTACACTGTGGAGTCAGTAGGAATCAGAAGATCTGTAGAAGAAATATTTGAGATAAGTATATTTTTATATTTGATTCAATGTTTAATTATCATGTTTTGTTATTTACTTTCAATGTGTTCTGAGTAGTTAGTTACTTTCTTACTTTAATTATGAAGAGATAGATAAGATAATATAAAGATTCGATGGAGAATTAACATTCAAAATATTTTCAAAATATTGCGATGATATTAATACCTGATCTTACTTTACTTTTTAAATTGGCCGTTTGAATTGTTAAAACCTGTTGAAGAGTTTTGAGACCTTAAGGGAGAAAAACTCTTAACTTGTAATGTCACATGAATTCTTGGGTAGTCGAAGGCCATGTGCGGGCTATTCATGGTGAAGTGCAAATAAATAGGAAGATAATATTTAAAGAGTGTAGAATTGATAAGTTTTTAGAGTGATAGACTAAATTCTTATAATTTGATTTATAGACTAGGAAAGGGTCACTAGTAGGGCCGACCATAGCCACCCTTGGACATCTAGAAGTGTGAGCCTAGATTAACCCATTCTACTAACAATACATCCGGACCTATTCTGTAAATTAGTCAATGTTCTTTGCGCCTGGATCAAAGGGTAAAGAATAGAAATGCTTCTATTTGGCACAATACCATAAATCAAATTCTCCAATGAATATTAAATTATCTTAAAAATCATAGATTAATTGAAGGAAAGAAAGTTGTTTATTTTATATAGTATTCATAAAATCATTATCTTATTATTGTTTTATTTATTGCATCTAGTAAATTAATAGTAATTTATAATAAAATTAAAAGATAAAAAAATTTTTTACTATTTTATTTCACTTTCACTTCATAGAAAATTTATTTCTATAAATCTTTCCTGTGGGATCGATACTGGAGTCTTTGTTTAAAACCCCTATATTACTTGAAACGATAAGTATACTTGCCTAGTACCCCTAGTGTGAAAAAATATTTACTAAATTATGAAATATTAATTTTATACACTAGCCGCTATTTATAAATTAAGTCAATGTTTTTGGCTATCTTTTGGAAGCAAACATTACTGCGTTAAGCGCGGCTCGGGTCAAGTTTTTGGCGTCGTTGCCAGGGAAGGAACAGAAGTAAGGAAGAAAGAAATAGAATAGTTAAATTTTATATTTATTGCATGTTTTATGCGAAGATTTGGTTCTGAAGGATTAATACCTTTAGATTCTGAATTGGAAAGAATAATTAGAAAAATAAAAAAGGGAAAACAAATTCAAAAATTTTAAGAAATGGCTACTTTATAAAATCCAATTGAACTTAATCATCAAAATGTTTATAAACCATTATGGGATTATGCTAACCCTACAGTTGATGAACTTCATAGTAGTATTCAAATACCCACTGTAGATGCTAATTCTTTTGAACTTAAACCGTTTATTATTCAAATGGTGCAAAACAATCAATTTGGTGGATCACCAGAATGAGGATCCAAATTTACATCTTGTTAGTTTTTTAGAACTTTGTGCTACCTTTAAATATAACAACGTTTCTGATGATGCTATTAGACTTAGACTCTTTCCTTTTTCTTTAAGAGATAATGCAAAGATGTGGTTAAACTCATTAGCGACTGGTTCTATTAAAACATGGGCTGAAATGGCTCAAAAATTCCTTGCTAAATATTTTCCTCCTTCTAAAACTGCTAAATTAAGAAATGATATTACTTCATTTAGTCAATTTGACGGGGAGAAAATATATGAATCTTGGGAAAGATTTAAAGAACTATTAAGAAAATGTCCTCATCATGCTTTACCTGATTGGTTGATTATTCAAACATTTTATAATGGATTAATTGGATCTTTAAAATCAATTATTGATGCTGCTGCTGGCGGTTCTTTAATATCTAAATCATTTGAAGAATCTTACACTTTAATTGAAGAAATGGCTAATAATAATTTTCAATGTCCTTTCGAAAGGATTAACCCTAAAAAGATGGCCAGTATTCAAGATAATGAAGCCTTTTCTATCATAGCTTCACAAGTTGCAGCAATGTCTAAGAAATTAGATAATTTTGCAATTAATATTTCACATAATAACTCTGCTAATATTGAAGATTCTCAAACTATTGAAACTTTACAAGCTATTGCAAGTAAAAATAATCCTTATTCAAATTATTATAATCTTGGATGGAAAAGTCATCCTAATTTTAACTGGAATAATTCACAACAACAATGGGGTAATAATCAATCTCATCCCACTGGAAATTGGAATAATCAAGTTAATTCAAATTATAAACCTCCTGGATTTAATAATCAACAGAAAAAGTTATCAATGGAAGAATTAATTATGCAAATGAATAATCAATTATGAAATCAAAATAATGCTATTCGTAATATTGAAAATCAAATGGGGCAAATTGCTACTTTAATTAATAACAGGCCGGTAGGAACACTTCCTAGTAATGTTGAAATCAATCCAAAGGAAACTGGAAAAGAACATAAACAAGTTAAAGCTGTGCAACTTAGAAGTGGAAAGGAATTAAAAGAAAAATTGCAGAATGAAATTGAAAAAGAAATTGAGGTTGAAGAGATTGAAAAACCTAAAGAAACTCTCTCTCCAAGTCAAGATCGATCATTATACTCGTTAATGTGGAAGTTGAAAAACCACCACCACCTTTTCCTCAAAGACTTAAACAGCAGAAACTTGATCATCAATTTTCTAAGTTCTTTGAAACTTTTAAGAAACTTACTATTAACATACCTTTTGCTGAAGCTTTGGAACAAATGCCAACTTACGCAAAATTTATGAAGGATATTTTAAGCAAAAAATGAAAATTTGAAGCTTTTGAAACTGTTGCATTAAGTGAAGAATGCAGTGCAATAATTCAAAAGAAATTACCTGAAAAGCTTGAGGATCCTGGAAGTTTCACTATACACTGTGCTATAGGAGAAAAATTTTGCCGAAAAGCTTTATGTGATTTAGGAGCAAGTATTAATCTCATGTCACTTTCTATCTTTCGAAGATTGGATTTTGGAGATATTACTCCCACCACTGTAACTATTCAGTTAGCTGATAGATCTATCACTTATCCTAAAGGAGTTATAGAGGATGTCCTTGTTAAAGTGGATAAATTTATCTTCCCTGCAGATTTCATAGTACTTGACATGGAAGAAGATAAAGAGATACCTATTATTTTAGGAAGACCTTTTCTAGCTACAGGACGAGCTTTGATTGATGTGCAAAAAGGAGAATTAACCATGAGAGTCAATGATCAAGAAATTAAATTCAATGTTCTTAAATAAATGAAGTACCCTGATAAAGAGAAATGTTATCGAATGGATATAATTGATTATTTAATTAAAAAACATTATCAAGAAAAATGTAAAGTTATTTCTGAAGAAAAATTTGAATTTTTAACTGATGAAGAAGTAGTAGAAGAAGAAGAAACTCATTTTATTAAAGATAATTGAGAAACTTTGGACATAACTTAAAATGATATACTTTTACCCTCAATTAAAAAAGCACCTGAACTGAAATTAATAATGTTACCTTCACATTTAAAATATGTGTTTCCTCGAAAATCATTAACTTTACATGTTATTATTTCTTCCGAACTGAGTAAAGATCAAGAAGAAAAGTTACTAGGTGTGTTAAAGAATTATAAGAAAGCTTTTGGTTGGACTATTGCTGATATAAGAGGAATAATCCCTTCCATTTGCATGCATAGAATTTTAATGGAAGAAAATTTTAAACCTACTAGAGAATCACAAAGAAGATTAAATCCTATCATGAAAGATGTTAAAAAAGAAATTATTAAGTGGTTAGATGTTGGTATTATTTATCCTATTACGGATAGTCAATGGGTAAGTCCTATTCATTGTGTTCCGAAGAAAGGAGGTGTAACTGTCATTGTTAATGATAAAAATGAACTTATTCCTGCAAGACAAGTTACTGGATGGCGAATTTGTATTTACTATAGGAAATTAAATAAAGCCACTAGAAAGGATCATTTTCCTTTACCTTTCATGGATCAAATGCTCGATAAATTAGCTGGACACTCATATTTCTGTTTTCTAGATGGATATTCTGGTTATCATCAATTACTTATTGCTCCTGAGGACCAAGAAAATATAACTTTTACAAGTCCTTATTGAACATTTTCTTTTAGAAGAATGCCTTTTGGTTTATGTAATGCACATGTAACTTTTCAAAGATGTATGATGTCAATATTTTGTGATTTGATTGACAAACTAATTGAAATATTCATGGACGATTTTTTAGTCTTTGGAACTTCTTTTGAATCTTATTTGGAAAACACAGCCAAAGTTCTGAAAAGATGCGAAGAAAAAATTTAGTTTTTCACTGGGAAAAATGAAAATTCATGGTCACAGAAGGCATTGTACATGGACACAAAGTATCACGAAAAGGGATGAAAGTAGATCAAGAAAAAGTGAAAATTATTGCTGAATTACAACCACCTACTACTGTTACTGATGTGAGAAGTTTTCTAGGTCATGCTGGATTTTATAGAAGATATATAAAGGATTTTTCTAAAATTGCTAAACCTCTTTGTCATTTATTAGAAAAAGATGCATAATTTGAATTTAATGAAGAATGTATTAATGCTTTTAATATTCTAATAGAAAAAATAATAACTGCACCTATTATTGTTGCACCTGACTGGAATAAATCTTTTGAATTAATGTGTGATGCAAGTGATTTTGCAATTTGAGCTGTATTAGGACAAAAATATGAGAAAATTTTCAAAGTTGTATATTATGCTAGTGAAACTCTCACTAAAACACAAAGAAATTACACTACCACTGAGAAAGAGCTTCTAGCTATAGTATATGCCTTTGATAAATTTAGACCTTATCTTCTTGGTACTAAATGCATAGTTCATACTGATTATTCTCCTATTAAATATCTAATATCCTAAACTTAGACTTATAAGATGGGTTTTACTTCTACAAGAATTTGATTTTCAAATAGTAGATAGAAAAGGAACTGAAAACCAAATTGCTGATCATTTGTCAAGAATTAAAAATGATATTATTTCGAAAGAAAATATAAATGAGAATATCCCCGATGAATCTTTATATGTTATTCAAAGATACAAAACACCGTGGTATGCTGATATTGTTAATTATCTAGTTAGCAATATTTCACCTTATGACTTGGATAACAAATTTATTAAGAAATTTGAATATGATTCTAAATCTTCAATTTGGGAAGAAACTCATTTATTTAAAATTGGTAAATATTCTATGATTCCAAGATGTGTACCATATGAGGAAACTTTTGCTATTATTCAAAAATGTCATGATTCCGATTTTGGAGGACACTTTGGCATAGATAAAACTGCATTTAAAATTTTAAATTCTAGATTTTATTGGCCTACCTTATTTAAAGATGTGAGACAATATGTGAAAACATGTGATCGATGTCAAAGGATGGGAAATATATCTAGGAAAGATGAAATGCCTTTAAACTATATATTGGAAGTTGAAATTTTTGATATATGGGGATTAGACTTTATGGGACCATTTGTTCCATCATCTAGAAAAATTTATATTTTATTAGCAGTTGATTATGTTTCAAAGTGGATTAAAGCTATTGCTTTACCAAACTGTGATTCCAAAAGTGTTTCAAAATTTTTAAAGTAAATGATATTTTCAAGATTTGGAATGCCTAAGGCAATTATCACTGATGGTGGAAGTTATTTCAGGATTATAAGAATTCAATCATTACTACAAAAATTTGAAATCAAACATAGAATTGCAACTGCTTATCACCCTCAAACTAGTGGAATGGCTGAAGTATCAAACAAAGAAATTAAAAGAATTTTAGAAAAGACTGTTAATCCTAAAAGAACTGATTGGGTTGATAGACTTGATTCTGCATTATGGGCTTATAGAACAGCTTATAAGACACCAATCGAAATGTCACCTTACCGGTTAATTTATTGTAAGCATTGTCACTTACCTGTAGAACTTCAACATAAAGCTTATTGGGCGATAAAAGAGTTTAATTTTAATTTGAATAATGCAGGAGAAAAACGACTATTGCAACTAAATGAAATGGAAGAAATTAGAAACGAATCGTATGACAATGCAAGAATTTATAAAGAGAAAATAAAGATGTTGCATGATAAGAAAATTTCAGGAAAAATTTTTGAGCTTGGACAAAAAGTATTACTGTTTATTTCTCGTTTAAGACTTTTTCCTGGAAAATTAAGATCTAAATCGATTGGACCTTATTTAGTTGAGAAAGTATACCATTATGGAGCTATAGATATTAAAGATCCCAAAACTAGAAAATTTTTTAAAGTAAATGGATTAAGATTGAAGCCTTATTTGGGAGTTATTAAGAAGATTTATAAAAAGGCTTATGAATTGAGTCAACCTGATTAAAGATTTACTTATGTCGGGCTGATGACGTTAAACCAAGCGCTTTGTGGGAGGCAACCCATAATTATCTTGTTTTTTTGTGTTTTAATGAAAGGTTATGCCTCGATCTTGATTAATTTTATATTACTTCAGAAAAATTTGATGCTCATAAGTCTTGGTTGACTTAGGCTAAAAATTATTTTAAAGTATGTAGAAATTAAAAATAGGATCACTCTATTTTAAATATGAGTAAAAAGGAGATTAAGTTAACATTCATTATGATAGTTTACAATGTGAGCTATCGAGTCTAAATTACCCTTATCAGTATAATTTACCTATCTTGGAGAACGAAATTTTGAAAATTTGACGATTAGGTGAAACGGAGTTGAACATAGTTCCGACGCCTAGGCACTAGAATTCGGTGCCTAAGCGCCAGAATCAACTATGTATCAACAGGTTCGGCACCTAGGTGCCAGATTCGGCGGCTAAGCGCCACGGTTACTGGGTCGTGCAAAAATTGAAAATTTTCAGTTTTTCACACGATTTTCCCCTTTAAATCAACCCATCTTCTTCCCTAACCTTCAAGCAATGAAAATTACATCCCTTACACTTTCTTCTTGAGAGATTTGAGAAATTTTTAAAGAAATGGAAAGGAGAAATCATGGAGAAGAGGCTAGGGACAAGGTCTCAAGGGATCCTCAACCCTACTTCAATGGTTTCATTGCTGTAAGTTTAGAGAAAATTTCTAGTCGTTTGGATAAGTTTAAAGAAGATTTTAAAAGGATTGGAGATCGCCTTCATGAGATGTTTAATCAAGTTGAACATCTAGAATGGCAAATGAAACTTCAATTTGATCATTTTGCGGCTTATCAAGATGCTAAAGTTGAAATGTATGCAAAGAACATGTGGATTGATGAAAAGATGGCTAAGGATTTCCTGAGAGCGTTAGTATTCTTTCCAAGTGGAATACACAATTTCCCTTGTGAAGATTAGAATATTCTGGTAATGAGATAGTTATTATGGTTTGTTGAGTCGTTGTATCGATTTAGAGAATCGATTGTGTTTGTTTGTGTATTTGCTGTCATGTTCAATGTGTGTTGTTTTTGCTTTGAAATTGTTATGATTAAGTGTGTATTAGGAACTTGAATCAAATATAGTACTTATCTGGAATGTATTGAGTCAAAATTGAAGATTTTAAATGGAAATTAGTGAGTTTCATTGAAAACCTTATGTTTGATTGGTGGATTTAATATTTAATTTTTATAAATTTTTGAAAAATGTTGTGGAAGTTAGAAACTGAAGCTCTACTCTGATATGAGTAATTGGAAGTTGAATTTATGAATTTTGGTGGAAAAATAAATTTTAAAAAAAAAATTTTTGTGAAAGGCGAGTCTGGCGCCTAGGCGCCAGAATTCGGCGCCTAAGCGCCAGTTCGGCCTGTACCCGAAAATTTACTTAAATAACCCCCAAAAGCCATTTTTGACGCCTAAGCTTCATCTTCTTCCCCATTTTCGCAAAAATACATCTTCTAGATCCATTTTGAGGTCAAAACATCTAGGATTTGAGCGCGAAACCACTTGATTTGTTCATCTCAAGGTCAGATCTACACTTTAAACAATTTATTTTCAATTTTCACCATAGATTTCCCCAAGTTTAGCTAAGAAACAAAAATTTAAAAAAATATTCGATTTTTAGTGATTTCTTTGGATTTTTAAACTTATTTTAAGTTTAATAAACTTGAAAAGAGTTTAAATCTTTGATTCGTAAATTTGTTCTTGTTTTCTTTCACGTTTAGATGGCTCCAAAATCTAAACGCGGGAAGGCACGAGATAACTTTGATAGCAGCAAATTCCCTACTGCGGCGGCACATTTTCGTTTCCATGAATTTGTAACATCCAGAAAGTTCATTTCTGAAAGAAGTTTCTACCATCTTGGAGAAATGATCGAAAACACTATTGTTACGCACAATTGGCAACAATTTTGTTATTTTACTGTTGTTGCTATTATCCCGATTGTTCGAGAATTTTAGGCAAATTTTCTGGATGTTGAGGATTATGAAGTCTTTGTCAGAGGTATCGAAGTAGGATTTAGTCCAGATAGAATCAACATATTTTATGGCCTGCCACCGACTATTGAGTGCTATTATTCTGGATTATCACCATCTAAGGGAGATTTGGATATGATTATTGCTTATCTGACTAATGGTACTGGATCTTGGAAGATCAGAAACGGAAAGAGGGTAAACTTTAAATCCTCTGAATTAAATGGTGTATCTAAAGCATGGCACTACCTTATTTCTGGAAGATTTTTAGCATCCAACCACCTGAGTGAAGTGACTAGAGATCGAGCGATCTTAAATTACTGCATTCAGGAGAGGAAGCCTATTGATGTCGGGAGCATTATTTATGATTCTGTGGAGTCTACTGCGAGGTCCAGTACTTCTGTTAGATTAGGATTTCCATCTCTCATCTACTCACTATTGTACGGCTTATTTTTAGGTTATGTGTTGTATTTTTGAAAAGAGGTCGCCTACAGAAATTGTCGGCAAATTTTTAATTTAATTTATAATTTGAAGAGTAGTATTTGATTTTGAAAATAATTTTTAAATTTGAAGATTTTAAGATATGAAATCAAACTGATGTCACATCCCGAATAGTTTATATAAACAAGCACCGCACCACAAATCGTGTATCTATCCCGAAGAATAGACACACTACTTGATAATGGGGCTTGATTAGATAAACTAGAAAGGTTTGTGACATATGTTTGGTCTGCGAACCAATTTTATAAGCCGACAAGTTCCCCTGTTTAATATAAATGAATTAAGTAGGGTTTATATTACCTGGGTTCTTAAAATTCCCTATAAGGGCAAGCCCCTATAGTTAATTACATCTTAAGTGACGGGAATCACCTAAGAAAACTCTCGATAATAATCAGTAGCTCTGCTCTCAAGAATTTCAAAGTTTAAGTTTTCAAAGGATTGAATTTTGGGATTTCAATAGGTAATGGATCAAATTTGGAACATTTTGTTTTGGGAATTCAAAGGAAGAAAAGTAGGAGAAATTACAGATTCGAAGCGAACTTCTGTAATTTCTCGACTATCCTATTGTTTGGCTTGGATTTAGGAAAGTCCAAATGTTTATTTAATGTTTTGATCTTGCCAATTTAAATTAATTAGGACTTATATTCGTATGACAAAATCATACAAATAGCCTTGAAGATGTGAGGGTTTATGTTGTATCAGACAACTACCTCGGAAATCCTAAGACCGGTTAGGGCTTAATTTGCAATGCAAATGCCTAACAAAGAGTTGAGGATTTATGTTGCACTAGGCAAGCTACCTCAAAGTCCTATGGCTTGGTTATTTAATTCTAAGAAAGTTTTGCTAAAGTAGACTCAGGTTTTGCTGATGACGATGGTCGTGCTGCCCACCATGCTCCGAGCTCCTTGTTGTTGCAGAGGTTTAGTTTTAGAAGTCATAAATCAGGAGATGAGAAAAGTGTTTAGGTTTAGAGAAAGTCTTAATTTCCAAGTGTTTTTTTATGTTTTAATTAAAACAAATCTTAAAGTTGATTATAACAACACCGGTTAAGATCCTACGGTTCCATCCTTCCGGCATCGTTATTTTTATCGGATTAACTTAGTCCAGATGAATTTGCTATACTCAACTAAATGAGTTCCACACTTTCATTTAGACCGTGGGAAATCCTGTTAGCAACACTTAACTTACATCATCCGAGGTATTCCCGCTCTTCCAACAAGACGTTTTCATTTAGTTATAATTGTAGTTTTGTGTTCTGTTTGTGATTAATTTTGAGTTGTTTTATATTTTGAAATGTTGTGGTGGTGAATTTTATCTTGTAATGACTTTTAATTTAGTTTTGGTTTCAGTTTTAGGGACTATCCTAAAGGTGTGGGTTTTCATGCAACAGTTTTTTATCATGCAAGAAAAGTAAGTGCGATTGTTGGCCTCATTTTTGATGAGGTCTTCTCTTCTTCTTTTTAGTACTTAGGATCTAGCCTTAGGCCTTTCCTTTGACTATCTTAGAGGATTAGAATTGGGATCCACCACTTAGAAATTCAAACCACTTCTTAACTCCCTGCAAACTCCACAAACTTGATTGTAGACCCCTAATCACCTAGAGGGTTGAAATCAAATGTGGAAGTTTAAAGGATGGGTTCCTATAGGACTCTTTGGCCTTAGGACTGCCCTGGGTGGCCGGGTCTGGTGAGGGCTGACTTACACATACACTATATTTATACACTACACTTTCACACACCTATACCCTACTTGGTCTCCTGACTCATGAAGGTGATCCACATGGATGGTCCTTAACCCCTAAGCCCTTGGCTAAGAGGGTTAGGAACAACATAGTGAATGCCTCAAATGAGTCCCTTCATGGCTCATGTGGGCTTGATGTGGCTTCATGGCTCAACCAAAATGATTTCATTGCACTTACATTCACCCAATCTTCAATTTTCCAAATTTTCAATTTTTGTCCCCCGGGACCCTACACCCGCCTAGCTTACTCAAAACCCTTGAAACTACCCAAAATTTGCAAAATCACCTAAATTACCCAAAATTCCTCAAAATCAATCCCAAACATTCCCACAATACTCAAATTTATCATCCATACCCAAAAATACCAAAAATTCTAAAAATACCTCCCAATACCCTCCAAAAACCCAAAATACCCCTCTTGACCCAAAAATCCAAAAATTCAGAAAATTCTTAGAAAATTCCAAAAAATCCCAAATATTCCCAATTGCATTTTGTTCAACTACACCATGGGCCAATTTTGTCAATTTACCCTATTTTTGTCAAAACCCCCAATTTGACCCATTTTAACCCAAAGTGAACCCAATGTAAAACCAAACCTACCCAATTGACCCAAATTCTGGTCCAATTAAATTCTAAACTTCAATTCAAAATTCCCAATACCAATCTAGACCAAATCCAAGTCCAATTTAGTTGACATTTGGATCCAATTTCACTTTTGGCCTTAAAGCCCAATTTGGACCCATGACCCAAACCTAACCCAAACTCACCCAATTCAACTCCAATTAACCCTAAATCTTTTCCAAACCTCCCTTAACATCCCTACAAACAAAACCTTAACATGATTTGCCCAAAATTTAGACCCAAACCCCACTCAAATTCAACCCAAAGCTAAAAGGCCCAATTTTGACCTAAACCCAAACCTAACCCAAATAAGACCAAACCCCAAAATCAAAACCCAACCAAAGCCAAAACCTCTTTGAAACACTCCCATAAACATTTCCCAACATTTATTTTACATTAATTTTAACCCTAGCCCAAAATTGGCCCAAGTTAGCCCAATTTGACCTACATTGGCCCATTTACCAAGGAAGCTCAAATCCAACCCAATTCAAACCCAAATCATTCCAAACTCATTTCAAATCACTCATGACACATCCATGAACTAAACCCAACATTTGTTTGGCCCAATCCTTCACAAAATTCCCATCCATAAATTTATTTTTAAACCAAAAGCCCATTTTCTTAAACCTTCCTAAAAGCCCAAATTTCATGCTAAAGCCCATATGACAATTGCTCTACATCATACCCTTAATTAAAATCAATCCCTAAGTTTCAAAAATCAGCATGAAGCCATTCCAAATTAAGCCCCATACAAATTCCCATCAAAATACCAAATTTTTCTTAAATTCATTTCCATGAAATCGACTTAACTTTTCCCAAGCCAAAGATGAGCCATGAAGCCATGCATGAGCCACATGAAAGCCATGAGAGCCTCTTTACATATCACCATGCCATTTTAGGAAAAAGGAGGAGACTCTTTCCTTAATTCCTAAAGGTGATTAACCACTCCCATGATTCCCCTTATCCATGCTTATGCCTAATTGTGCTTGGATGGTGACTTGACCCTACTGATTATGCTGAGCCAAATCACTTTCTCTTCAACCTAAACCAAGCCTTGGGTGGTGCACCTAGCCCAAAGGGATGGGTTGACCAATTTGAGCCAAAATGAGCCCTCTCCCATTCCATTCTAGTCCAAGCATTTTACACATGGCATTTTCCACTTGCCTACACTAAACCCCGCCCCCGACCCGCCCGAACAAGATGGTGACCGATGCACGGCCGGCCATCCACCGTGTCGTCGGAAAACACCATGGCCGAGACCTCGGGAGGAGCCAAACTTTGGAATTCCACCTTCGTCGAGCCGCCCCATGCCCAATGGCCACCATGGCTGTTCTTCCCATGCCCGCAGCAGCTCGATCCCAACCCTTGGCCATCCCCGCGAGGCTCTCCGACCACCTCTATTTAAACTCGACCCCCTCACGGCCATGGAAGAGAGTTGCACAAACCTTACCGAAACTCGCAAAAATTGTTCCAAACCCTACTCCATACTTAGAGCGGTTGATCCCCAAGTGTCAATTTGCCCTAATCCCCACTCAACAGTAATCCAATTTCTCAACCGAAATTTCACCCAAAACTAGGACACTTTGCCACGAGTGAGGCAATCCTCAAATTGACTGGTCCTACACCTTCACTGGACCAAGAGGAGAAGTTTCCCACTGAAAGCCCTATCTCCAGGCCACCCAATTGTTCCAGCCTCCAAGCTTTGTGATCGGCTGAGGTCATTTTCATAGCTAGGCAATTCACCGGACCAGGAGACTTCATCTGGAGCTTGCTGGGATCCAAGGGAAGGTGACACAACCCTCAGATTGAAGCCACACTTCTCTGAGCAAAGGTATGAGCTAATTCTTCATCCCAAGCTTCTGAAGATTCTCCATTTCAAATGCTTTAATTTCAATGCATGATCACCATATAGATGTGTTCGTCTCTTCAAGACGAATCCATAGAGGACAAGAACACGAAAATTCGTTAAGTATTGAGTGAGTTCTTAGGGTTTTATTGTGGTCGGCTCTCGGGTGAGGACACTTGGGGACGATGAACGGATGCCATTCATTTAATACATGCGCGCACGGACGGCCAGGATCGCGTCGGATGAGGAGACGGAACGACACAGCGGGCCCCCGGAGCGCTGAGTCGGATGGCGGTGTCGAATCAGAGAGCGCCACGCGGCGTTTCGGAGCTGCCGAGGTTGACGCGGCGCCGTGTGGATAAATAGAAAATTAGGGTATTTTCTTATTTATTTAATTCCCTAAACTTCAAAAATCCATAACTTTGTGTAGAAAAATCAGAAAAATAAAATAAAAATACCCACTTGCTTAGTGAACAGAGGAGAATAATGTGGAAAAGAAATCATTTAATTTCATCAAGTATTTTATTTTTAATAATTTATTTACCCTCTGATTTATTTTAATTCTCCATGCATATAGGAAATTCACCATGGCATGAGACCATAGGGCTCTTGAAGCCTCTGAATTTGGGAATATTCCCTGAATTTTCCAAAGTCAGAGGCCATCCCTATGAGAAGTTATTGATTTTTCAAATTCATGTTGCTGTTTTGAGTATTTTAAATCCAATAATTAGTATGTTGTGAAATAAATTCTAGGAAAATTTGGTGATGTTTCTTATGACCAGAGGACCCTAAGAAAAATAGGTTTTAAACTAGTTCATTTAAAATAACCCTAATTGGCTTAAACACCCAAAATAGGTCCCTAATTAATTAGAGTTAACCATACATCAAATTGACTTGAAATCACTTCTCCAATGACCTTTAGGATCAGAGCAACCCACCATAAAAGTTTGAAGTCAATTGAACTTGGTTAGCCCTACTAAATGGGTAGGTTAAGCCATTTAGCCAATTTAAACTTTAAAAATTCATAACTTTCAAAATACTTTTCAAAAATTCACCAAATTGGTTTTGGAGCCTCTCTTATATCAGGGGAATTTAAGAAAATTAAAATATCAATTTTCAAAAAAAGTTAATTTTTTGGTATTATTCTAATATTTTAATAATTAAAAAATAATAATAAATCACAAAAATAATAAAATTCACCAAAATGTCACATTTTGAATTTTAATCACTTAGGAACAAACCCCATATTTTTCTTTAGTCTCTATAATGAGATATTAAATTTTAAAGCCCTAAGGTAATTTAAAAATTAAAAAAATGTATTTTTTAGCATTTCCACTAAAATAATTCTAATAAATCAAAGAAAAATCAGAAAATTGTAAAAATTGATTCTCTTATTTCCTTGATCAAAGAGATTTTTGAAAAATATAAAATTTATTTTTCAACCTTTATTTTATTTTTAAATTAGTTAAAACTCCAAAACTCAAAATAATTCTAATAAAAATAATATAATTCAAAAAATCACCAAAATTGGTCCAAGTGGTCCTCTGGTCATTAGGAATGTCCCATAATTTTCTTAAGGACAGAAACTTTCCCTTGGTCATATTATTAAATTTTCCTTGGAAATCTCTATTTTCCACCAAAAATAATTATATAAATAAATTAAAACAGAAAAATCACATTTTCTCCTCTCATGTCTTTATTGGCATATGAGTGAAGTCACATAAAAATTTCAAGTTCATTTAAGCTCAATTTAATGAGTTATGAAATTGTTAAGTTTGAAGGGCAAAGTGGTAATTTAAATTTTAACCCTTAATTAAAACTTTAGGTTTAATAAAATTAAAGAGTAAAATATTTAATCTTAATCTGATTTGGATGATTGAAATTTAAATAATTAAAGGGTAGAAACCTATTAAATAATTTTAAAAAATAAGTGAAATAAACCTTAATTAAATAATTAATTAAATTTGGAAGAATAATAAAATTGGAATTATTAAATAGGGATATTATTATTAGGAAGAAATTTATTCTTTGATCTTAGGATCCCTAAATTAATCATCTCAATAATATTTAATTCCTAATTAAAATGATAATTCAAATTTATGTTTTAAAATGTTAAAGGACTTAATCATTAAAATTAAATTAAAATTGAATTAAAGATTAAATTAAATTAAATCAAACAAATTAAATTAATTTAAATTAAATTAAATCAAACAAATTAAATTAATTTAAATTGAACAAATTAAATTAAGTTGAATTAAATTTAATTAAAATTAAATTAAATTAATTAAATAAAAAAATAATAATTAAATTAAATTAAATTAAATTAAATTAAATTAAATCATATTAAATTAAATTAAATTAAATTAAATAGAAAAAATAATAATCAAGTTAAAATTAAAATTAATTTAAATTAAATAAATTAAATTAAAATTGAAGTTAAACCAAATCAAATTAAATTAAAGTTAAATTAAATTGAATAAAAAAAATAACATCACCTAAGACATAAAGAAATTCAAAATAAAGCAACTTGAACACTATTCCAAATTTAAATCCGATAACTGAAATTAAACTAAATCACAAACCATTTGAACATCAATTTCCCCTCGAGAACTTTTATTTGTCATAACTCCTAAACGAAACGTCAAACGAAATGTTACTTCACTTATAGGATATTCAAATGTCCTAAGTTCACTGAGCAAGATAACAAAATTGAATTCCTGGACGATTAATTTATTTGTATAATTAAATTCATTTGGACTTAAAACAATTCTAGCAATATTGAAAAGATGTTTAAGATTCTTCTTAAGCACTTCCTCAATATGATAGGATATTTATAAGAACAATTGAACTTAATTATTCTTTGATGAAGAAAATCGTCCTCAAACCAAAATACAAGAACCTAGACATCATAAGAAATGACTAGCTATAGGATTAGGAATTTGGTAGAAAACCATAACCCTTCCCTTAGCTTTACCTAGGAACTTGCTTAAATATTCTAATTATGTTTTAAGTGCAGCTTGGGATGACGGGAAGACCCTCCAAGTACGCTTTTATTTTATTACAATTTACTTTTCTTGCAATTTACTTCATTGCAAATGCATTTTACTTTTCTTGCACGATAAACAACTGTTGCATGAAAACCCACACCTCTAGGGTAGCCCCTAAAACTGAAATCAAAACTAAATTAAAAGTCATTGCAAGATAAAATTCACCGCCACAACATTTCAAAAATATAAAACAACTCAAAATTTAATCACAAACAGAACACAAAACTACAACTACAACTAAATTAAAACATTCTGTTGGATGATCGGGAATACCTCGGATGATGTAACCTGCGTGTTGCTAACGGGATTTCCCACGGTCTAAATGAAAGTGTGGAACTCATTTAGTTGAGTTTAGCAAATTCATCTGGACTAAGTGAATTCGATAAAAATAACGATGCCGGAAGGATGGAACCGTGGGATCTTAACCGGTGTTGTTATAATCAACTTTAAGATTTGTTTTAATTAAAACATAAAAAAAACACATGGAAATTAAGATCTTCTCTAAATCAAAACACTTTTCTCATCTCCTGATTTATGACTTCTATAACTAAACCTCTGCAACAACAAAGGAGCTCGGAGCATGGTGGGCAGCACGGCAATCGTCATCAGCAAAACTTGAATCTACATCAGCAAAACCATTCTTAGAATTAAATAACCAAGCCATAGGACTTCGAGGTAGTTTGCACTAGTGCAACATAAATCCTCAACCTCTTGTTAGGCATTTGCATGATCATGTCATGTAAATTAAGCCCTAACCGGTCTTAGGACTCCGAGGTAGTCGTTTAGTACGACATAAACCCTCATATCTTCGAGGCTATTTGTATGATCATGTCATACGAATATAAGTCCTAATTAATTAAAGTTAGCAAGATCAAAACATTAAATAAATATTAGGACTTTCCTAAATTCAATCCAAATAATAGGATAGTTGGGAAATTACCGAAGTTCGCTTCGAATCTGTAATTTCTCCTACCTTTTTTCCTTTAAATTCCCAAAATAAAATCTTCCAAATTTGATCCATTCCCTATTGAAATTCCAAAATTCAATCCCTTGAAAATTTAAACTTTGAGATTCTTGAGAGCAGAATTACTGATTAGTATAGAGAGTTTTCTTAGGTGATTCCCGTCACTTAAGATGTAATTAACTATAGAGGCTTGCCCTTATAGGGAATTTTAAGAACCCAGGTAATATAAACCCTGTTTAATGCTTTTATATTAAGCAAGGAAATTTGTCGGCTTATAAAATTGGTTCGCAGACCAAACAGATGTCACAAATCTTCTAGTTTATTTAATCGAGCCCTATTACCAAGCAGTGTGTCTATTCTTCGGGGTAGATACATGGTTTGTGGTGCAGTGCTCATTTATGTAAACTATTCGGGATGCGACATCAGTTTGATTTCATATCTTAAGATTTTCAAACTTAAAATAATTTTCAAAATCAAATGCTACTTTCTAAATTATATATATATATATATATTTAAATTAAATTTAAAATATAAAATTCGCCGACAATTTCTGTTAGGCGACCCCTTTTTCAAAAATTAAACACATAACCTAAAATATGCCGACATATTTCTGGCAACTCCGCTGGGGAGAATTCCTCTCCATTTTTAATCAGATAGTTATGCTTTCAAAAATCGGTAATGCATCCATGTCCCTAATGGATCAAGCTACCCTTCTTTCCGTTGGAATACTATGTTCATTTCTACCTTGAACGAGTATAGCCAACATTCTCTTTGATTTAGGAGCCACTATTTAGACACCCCTAAACAGAGAGGTTTCGAGATCCTTTACCTCATTTCTGAGGTGGGGTGGACCCCCAATAGGTGTTAGTTTAGGAGTGATCCTTCGAGTCGTGAAGTCTTGCGTAAGACTTTCTTTTTCTTTCCAACTCTGAATCGGATTCGTTACCTTCTCTACACCTTTGAACATTCCGTTCTAAATAAACAAACCCTCTAATGAATGACTCTTTTAACAAATAACTCCTTCTTATAAATACATGAACAGGAATGTGTTCGGACTCTTTTCGATTCCTTTCTTTTCGTCCCGATGAGAAGAAGCATAACTTGGGACTAACAATCAGAATATACCCTGCAGAAATGGAAGCCCCAAAGCTGATTTTCTCCTTCACCAATGGACTGGACTTCGCTGTTTACAAGGATGAGCTGTTCGACAATGGGATCATCCGGTTTGGACAAGGATTCGAGAATACAAATGTCAAGATCACCGACGTTGCCCTTTTCGCGCTGACAAACAAAGTATCTGAAACTGAGAAGCCGCTGATCGAGTTCAACCTTAGGTCAACTCAAGAGTTTCCTCCCTGCAAAAGATTCCAACTGAGAGGAGTACTGCTCGTCCACGAAGGACCGTTGTTGCTACCCCACTAGTCTAGTTGTCTCCGCACCTACCCCGGCCTCGCCAAATTAAAGGGGAAGGAAATCCAGAACTATGGTGAACCTGTTACCGTGGAGGGTACAGACCTTCCTGTGAGACCTTCTATTTTTGAAATCGGGCGCAGATCGAGAATTCCATCACTAACATGGACCCAAAGAAGGAACAGAAGTAGGAAGATTGCCAGGAAGGCCAGAGCTGCTGAAGTCGCTTTCTTAGAAGAAATCCCTGAGTACACACCACTACCTGAATACATACCATTGCTCGAAGATACACCCCTTTTGGAAGGAAGTAGATTCCATCCCCTTCCGCCGCAGTTGACGAGTAAAATGTCCGCAGGATTGTTTCTACATTACCTCGACCCGCATACTACAGCAACAGCAGAAAGAAAAGGGCTAGGATTACACCATTTGTCCGACTACAGACTGTGATTGAGAAGTTAGCAAAGAAAGAGAAATGCCCTGTATCGGAGATTTTAAGAAGGATAGGGCGGGTCCCAGTCAAATCTCACCTTGGGCCGCGAGTAGAACCTGCCATCCTTACAGAAAAGCCAAATAAAAGGATGAAGGCTAGTCCGCCTGTCGTTGTTTCGGGATTACGGATTAGGGAGGACACCACCTTCCGACATTTGGTCGACTGCACCATCCGGTCCTAGCACCTTCGTCGCTAGAAGGATGGTATGGCGTCCCACTACTAGACAATTAAGATTGAAACAACAGCCTGAGAAGGAAAGTCTCATCAGGAGACTTGAATCCGAAGAAAGTGCTACTGTAGCAAAGGGTACTCATGAGAAGGGAACCCGACAGCTGTCACACGACAACTGCAAGGATGCGCAGAAAGGACCGCTAGAGGATGCTATGGAAAAGTTGAGGACTGATATTCGACGATTAACAAAGGAAAGAGAAGAGAAATTCGGAGATGAGATTGATTCGTCGGAATTCATGGACGATGAGTATGCAAAAATTAACATGGTCGAAACACGAGCTTCGTCAGCTTCACAAGCTGCTCCTGCAGCAGCAGAAAGAGAGGAGCCAGAAGTAATGAGGAGGTAGCTTCAAGAGAAAGATGATACAATCGCCCTAATGGCAAAGAGGATGGAAGAGATGGATGTAGCCCTAGCCACTCTCCAGAGTCAAGTGCAACCCCAAAGAGAGACACCCCCAGAGGTCATTCACATTGTAGACGGAGGAAAGGAGATTACGTCCGTCAACGGGGATGATCAGTTAAAGAAGGATGCGACACAAAGCATGATTCCGGAAAAGGATATCAAGAGCTTGGTGGAACGAGCGAGTGCGAGAAGCCTTGGCACAATCAAAGAGCGGGACATCCATTCGGACGGGTAGACCTTACCACCGAAGAATTCGACGCCGTCCAATACCCGAAGGGCTTCGTACCACCTCCGTTCAAGACCTTTGATGGAGCCGGGAACCCCCGACGGCATGTTGCACACTTTCGTGCCGGTTGTTGCAATGCTGGCGAAGTGATGCATTACTCTTCCGACAATTTGTCGGCGACTCGTCGTGGATCGCCTTTGATTGGTATGCGGAATTACCGAATGGTTCGGTGAAGACATTCTCGGAACTAGAGAACCTCTTCATCGAGCGATTTGTCGGAGCTCGAGCACCACATCACTATAGGTGATTTAGTGGTAGAGAAGCAGAAGCCGAACGAAACTTTGGTGGACTACATACTTCGATGGAGGAACCTAAGTATGAAGTGTGAACCACAACTACAAGAACAACATGCAGTCGGCATTTTACTTAAAAGCATTCACGGCCCGATAGCACTTCTCCTCAAGGGATTTATTATTAAGACTTTTGAGAAGTTGTTAAGCAAGGCCGGAAGCTTACAAGAGGAGGCGAAGCAATTAAGTTTCACTGACAAAACAGACAAACAGAAACCCGTGAAAACTTTTGAAAAGAAGTCCGGGATCGTTGCAGCAGTCGACAAAGGCAAGCAACCGATACAAATATCGTCCGAACGGTCGTAGAAACCTCAACAGAATTACCAGCAACCCCGACCCAGCTACCAAAAATGTTCCGCAGTCTGATGAAGACTCCAGATTTCCAACTACCAGAGCCTAAGAGACCAGAAGAAGTCAACAAGAAAGGTGATCCTAACTTTTTCCCTTACCACTGGATGCTTGGACACAAGATAGAAGATTGTATTACTTTCAAAAGTTGGCTCAATGACAATCTTCGGAAAGGGAATATAACAATCCTGAAGGAGTACATGAAGGAACCCCAGAAAGGAGGTTCCATCAATGTTGTCTCGACTGATCTCATTGTTCCGATAGATCCCTATGCTACTGACGATGGATGGACTACCGCTTGGACAAGGTCTTCGAAAAAGATTTTGGATCACATCCAAACCGCTTCGGTGCGAACCTCAATTCAGAGTTCGAAACCTGTTAAGCCGGCACTATCACTTGCAATAGAAGAACCACCTCAACAGGAGACGACGGAAGAGAAGAAGAAAATTGATGAAGAAGAGAAGACCGAGGCTCCTAAGGCTAGACTAGGGGTTGCTTATCCTAGGATAGTTGTTTCCGATTCGGGGGAGAAATCCCTCGAACCTCTGACTCTGTATGATTATTTGCTCACTCCGGTGGGATCTTATAATGATAAGGGTTATGACGTTGGCTACGTTTTGACTGTTTCTAACGATTACGTAACTAGCGACAATTCGGACATCGATTTCAATACTAATGACAATTCTCAAATCATACACATTCTCGACGATCGAAATGACGAAGAAGACATCCATCAAGGAGGCTACGAGAGTTCAACAAGCAACGAATCTATTTGCGAGTTTCGAGGCGCTCCAGTCACAATAGAATTAGAGCCTTCAGACTCCGAAGCTAATCCAGAAGAACCTGTCATTCCGATTCAGGAAGAAACACCAGCAAACTCAATACTAGATTCAGGAGAAATTACAGAAGTCAACTTAAGAAGTGGAAGAGTTCTACCTCCGAGAATGGGTCCAAAGGACAAAGGAAAATAGGTGGTTGTTCAGGAAGAACCAACCCCGGCAGAAGAAATACCCATTCGGGAAGAAATAAAGACACATGAAAATAAAGTGGACTACAATGTGCTAGCCCATCTTAGGAAACTACCGGCCAAACTGAGCATCTATGATGCTCTCATCTTATCAAAGGAGATGAGAGAAGCTCTGATCAAGGCCTTACTTGATCCAGAAATTTGCTTGGCTCAAATGGCCGGAGATTCCTTAGATGAGGTTTGCTCGTTAAAGGAACAGCGAGGTGTTACCTTCATGGACAATGACTTATTACTTGGGACAGTAGACCACAACCGACCGTTGTACATTTCAGTTACAATTGGGAAGTTTACACTCTCCAGAGTATTGGTGGATCCAGGAGCATCAATCAATATAATGAGTCTTCGAACACTAGCATATTTGGAAATTGATGCCCGCGAGCTTGAAGCCGACAAAATATTATTAAGAGGATTCAACCAGAAAGGAGAAAGAGCCCTCGGATCAATAACACTACTAATGAAGACCGGTGACTTAGCAAAGACAACCACAAAATTTCACATAATTGATTCAGAAACGTCATTCAACGCTCTACTGGGCCGACCATGGATACATGAAAACAGGATGGTACCATCATCCCTACACCAGTGCATCAAATACTACGATGGAGGGGAATAGTGCATCAAAGGTGACTTACAACCTTTCTCCGTACATGAAATTTGAATCCATGAAGATGCAGCTTATTATGCACCTCCGAAGAAAACAATCTTCTCCAGAGATATCATAACAAATGAAGCAAAAGAAGTTCGGGACGACGAAGAACCTGAAGTTCTAGTCCAACAGTCACTCACCACTCCCTTAGGCGAGATGGTGAAGGTTTCTCCACAACTCGCATCCGAGGTCGAGGCCGGGGACGAGGTTGTGGCGCAGACGTTAGGACGAGTTGGACGAGAGAAACCAGCCATCAATGTTGATTGGGAAGATAGTTCTGAAGAAGAAAAAGAGATCAAGCAAGAAGCAGCGACAATAAGTCGGAAGAAGCCGCAATTCAGGATCCCGCTCGAAGATGAAAAGAATGAAGAATATAAGTCGATGTACGAGAAGATTAACCACTATGTACATACTATGACCCTGACCCCGATCCATTCCAATAAGATCGTGGGTATGGTGGTCAAAGAGGTACATAGCGGTGGTGCAAAGCCCATCAAATTCTATTGTGGTGCTCCTTCCTCCAAAACTGAAAATAATGTACAAGTTCAAGATGTCACTTCATCAGAATTAATGGAATTACCTTTTGAGTGGTACTCTCCCTGTGTTCAAAATTTAATTCGGCGTGGTTTCTTACCTCGACAATGGACAAAAGGTCAATCACAACATTTTGAAAAATTATGGAATAACTCCGGTCGTCCACCCAATTCAAAGCATGGTCTCGGATTCGGCACAGTAGGATCAGTTGACGATACTGAATTTTGCTTGGTTGTCACTTGTGAGTCCAATGAAAACTGCATGGAAACTACAGAAGAATTTGAAGATTTACAAATTGGAGACGCTCCACCAGAATTCAAAGAAGAGATTAAATCTATAATAGATGAGTTAACGGAAGTTAACTTAGGTACTAACGAAGAACCTAGACCTACCTTTGTTAGCTCCTTACTCAATAAAGAAGACCCCGAAGAAATAATCAAGTTATTAATGGAATTTAAAGACTGTTTTGCTTGGAACTACGATGAGATGCCAGGATTAGCTCCGAAGGTCGCGATCCATAAGCTAGGAGTGGATCCTACTACGTCTCGGTCGGACGAGGTCCCGAGAAGAATGCGTCTAGAAATCGAACAACAAGTCATAGCTGAAGTTAAAAAGCTAATAGATGCCAAATTTGTCCGTGAAGAACAATACCCGACTTGGTTAGCCAATGTGGTGCCATTCAGAAAGAAGAATGGTTAGATCAGAATTTGTGTGGACTTCAGAGATTTAAACAAGGCATGTCCAAAAGATGAATTCCCTCTACCGATCCCAGAATTAATGATCGACATTGCTTCGACACATGAAATATTCTCATTCATGGATGGATCTTCAGGATACAACCAGATAAAAATGGCTCCAAAAGATGAAAAGCTTACAGCATTCGTAACGCCGATTGGAGTATATTGCTACACGAGTGATGCCATTCGGACCGAAGATCGCAGGAGCAACATACCAGAGAGTGATGACAAGAATTTTTGATGATCTCATTCACAATCAAGTCGAATGCTACGTGGATGACGTGGTCATCAAAAGCAAAGTAAAGGAAAACAACCTATATGATTTGAGAATTGTTTTCGAACAATTAAGATAATTTAACCTTAAGATGAATCCCTTAAAATGCGCCTTCGGCGTCACCTTCGGGAAATTCTTAGGATTTGTTGTCCGACATCGTGGAATTGAAATCGACCCGGAAAAGATTAAAGCTATCTTAGAAATGCCACCTCCCAAAACCTTAAAACAACTACGATCTTTTCAAGGGAAGGTGGCATATCTTTGACGCTTTATCTCGAACTTATCAGGTAGGTGTCAGCCTTTCTCGGCACTAGTTAAAAAGGACGCCAAATTTATTTGGGAAGAGAAATGCCAGAGGGCCTTTGAAGACATTAAGAAATATTTAATGACACCTCCTGTCTTAGCGAGCCCAGGTCTCGGGTAGACCACCGATACTTTATACCGCGGCTTTAGACGACTCTCTCGCAGCTCGATAGCCTGGGTCGACGATGAGGATAAAGAAAATGCTCTTTACTACCTAAGCCGTCGTTTACTTCCGACGGAAATAAAGTATCCTGCAATTGAAAAGCATTGTTTGGCCCTGATCTTCGCCGCTCAAAAGCTCAGGCACTACATGCTTTCTCATAAGGTCAACCTGATCTCGAAATTTAATCCATTGCAATACTTGATGACTCGTCCAACACTTTCCAGCAGACTTGCCGGATGGTCAACGATATTATTGCAATTCGATATAACTTTCATGCCTCTTCGTGCCGTAAAGGGACAAGTCCTAGCGGACTTCCTCGCGAGCACACCCTTTGCGGCAGAATCTCCCCTCGATGAGGACTTGCCGGACGAACAAATAATGAGCTTAGAAGACCACGATGATCAACGTTGGGAATTATATTTCGACGGAGCATCTTCAAGCACACAAAGACGAAGAATCACAAGTGATAGTGCCGGGTAAGGCGGGAATCGGATTAATCTTTATAACACCGGAGCGGGGAATGTTAAGATACTCCTACCACTTGACGAGCCATGTACAAACAACGAAGCGGAATACGAAGCCCTCATAACGGAGTCGGAATTAACTATTCGAATGGGGATAACAGACATCAACCTCTACGGGGATTCGCAGTTAATCATTCAACAGATCGCCAGACAGTACAGGATTTTAAAAGCAAGACACGAGCAATACTTCCAGTATGCCATACAGTTGTTGGAACAGATTCCGAATGTGACGATCTACAAAATTCCCAGGAAAGAAAACACTTTAGCAGATGCGTTAGCCCGTCTCGCAAAAGAATTTGCCCGTTGCAGGATGAATCGATGGAAGTGTCGGTTCACGGACGTCGGGTCCTATCACGGCTCGACATAGACACAATACACAAATCGGAAAAAGGAGAAGAATCGATTGCAACGATGACGAGAAAACACGAAGATTGGCGACGGCCATTAATGGACTACCCGCAAACGGAGAAAACTACCGGACGATAGGTCGTTAGCCCATCAGATCAAGAAAAGAACTCTGTCCTACGCATTAATAAACAACACGTTATACAGAAGATCTTTTGATCAAATGTGGCTAAGGTGCCTAAGCGGGTCCGAGCCCTATGAAATCGTTAAAGAGGTGCATTCAGGACTCTGTGGCGCTCACCAGTCGGGTCCGAAGAAGAAGATGAAAATTAAAAGACTAGGGTACTACTGGCCCTCGATGATGACCGACTGCATGAAAATCGCCAAGAGCTGTCACCAATGCCAAGTGCACGGAGTGGTTCTACACCAATCTCCAAATGTGCTACATCCAACAATTGCGTCATGGCCATTTGAATGTTGGGGTACGGATATAGTGGGTCCAATAGAACCACCATCTTCAAAAGGACATCGTTTCATTCTTGCGGCTACAGATTACTTTTCCAAGTGGGCAGAGGCAGTTCGACTCAGAGAAGTTAAAGCACACCACGTGCTACAGTTTTTCAAGAACCAAGTTTTCTACCGTTTCGGAGTGCCGCGCAGGATCATTTCAGATAATGGGTCAGCAATCAGAAGCACACAAATCAACAATTTTGTCAGGAGACACGGAATCGACTGGCGATATTCAATAATTTACTACCCAAGAGCAAACAGCTTGGCTGAGGCTTTTAATAAAACTCTCGTTCAAATTTTAAAGAAAACTTCAGACGACAATAAGAGAAATTGGCACGAGAAGTTATTAGAAGCCTTATGGGCCTACCGGACAACCTTCAGAACTCCTACTAAAACTACACCTTACGCTCTGGTGTATGGATCCGAGGCAGTGTTACCTTTAGAGGTCCGACTTCCTTCACTCGGGATTGCGAGTTGCAAACAAAATCACGACGGAAGAGAATGCCAAATTACGACTAGAAGAATTGGAAGTCCTAGAAGGGAAAAGACTTGCAGGCGCAGACAGAATTTAGAACTATACCAAGCTAAGATGGTTCAAGCCCATGACGAGATTGGTCCGCCCGAGAACCTTCAAAGTTGGTGACTTAGTTCTCGTTCTCAAGAGACCTATCCTTGCAAACGCAAGATAGGAGGAAAATTTGAACCCACTTGGGAAGGACTGTTTGTGGTTGAAGCAGTATACTCGGGAGGCTCCTACCAGCTAGTGAACTGCCAAGGAGAACGACATATGCTTCCGATCAACGGACGATACTTGAAGAAGTATTACGCTACCTGATGTTTTGAAGGAATGAATTCTTCATCCCTAGAAGCACGGGCGAAGTAGTTATTTATGACTGGGTCCGAACCCAAAAATAATAAAAAATGTGCTAAAATAAATAAAATCATGATAATAAAGTTTTTCTTGTTTTCTTTTCTATATCAAAATCTCTTCCTGATCTTATCCCACTTCATTCCTGTTAAATTTAAAAAATACAAAAGTAATAAAAAACTGTATTTAATAAACATTTTCTTAATGTTCTTGTTCTTAGTACGACCCACGATACTTTTCCTTGTCTTTTCGCGAGGAAATGTCGAACGGGCGGTTGGTCTCGAACTTTAGAAATGGCGTAAGCCTTGCACTCGACGAAAAGAGGGTGAAAGATGGAGCGATAATAGAGATTGACTCGGACTTCGCACCGGCGAGCTCGCAATATGAGGAAAGTGACTGGGTCCCAGTTGACCGAGAGGAACTTCCCAGTCAGACAGTAATGAAAGTGAGTGGCCCAAGCCACCAATCTAGCAGCAAGAAAAGTAAAACAAACACTGAAGAAGACAAGAAAATCAAGTCTGTGGTTGCCACAGCAGAGGGCAGGCTTGTCAGAGCCGTGCCCACAGAAATTCAGAAAGTACGAAGAGCTACTCTCACGGCAACCCAGCGAAGAAATAAAAATCGCCGTATCCGCAAGATGTTAACCAAACTAGCAGCGGACCAGCGTGACGAGGCTGTTGCTACTGCCAGTACATACACTTCAAGGACACCGGTTCACCAGGTACCTGAAGAAAGGAGGCCAGCTCCTAGGATGATAGAAGAAACCATGGAAATCTTAAGAAGAACAGAAGAAAGAAGGCTGCAACGCCACCAGACAAAGTCAATAATGATGCATAACCTTGTTGCAGAAGCAACCCCGGAGGATGTCCCGACGGACACCATTCCCAAGGAGCCGAGGTATGCAGGAGAACGTGAAGGGATTGAGCCGTATATCCCACAGTACGTCACCAGGCCTCGCCAGTTGCAGATTATTCCAGAGTACGAGCTGGAAAGAATGAAGAATGTAGAAAAGAAGACTTTTGAATACTTCGAGAGAATTAGAGGCAGGAAGATCAATATACTAGAAGGCCTCGAGCTACATACAGACGTGTTCTCAGAATACGAACAACAACAAATCGTGGACTGCATCCGGGATTTGAAAAGAATGGGCCAAGCAGGCCGCCTAAGAGAAAACACTTACTCGGAACCCGGAGATGGATGCCAGGGAAAGGTAGAATTACAATACAATGTGGATGCTGCTACAACTTCGCGAGAAGACGGGAAGGGAAACCCACCGGAATACTCCGTCATGGCCGAGTGGATCCAATGCCATTAGTCATTAAAAGGATGGTAAAGAGAATGATAACATGGAGGGTACTGCCGGCAGATTGCATACCCAACGTACTGCATCATTAACATTTACAAGAAGGGTGATCGCATACCCCGCACATAGATCACCACGACTTTGTCGGACCTTTTCGCACGGTTCTTTTCTGAATGAATGTAATATCATGTTCGGATCGGACCTCCGGATAGCAGGCCCAGGTGAGTTCCGAGGGCCAGTAAAGATACCATTGTCATGATACTGAAGGGCAACGGAGCAGATGTCGCTAAACATTGCGTACCAGGAGTACCAGTGAAGCGGATCTCAGTTACTTTCAGAAGGATGGACGACAGGAAAACACCTTACCACTTCCAACCAGACCCGGAGCTAGAGAGCCTTCGGCCTTAGGAGCTGTGAGTTACATGGAAAATATCACACCTCCAACGTACATCCATAAGGCACCCTTGCCAAGGATGGCTTGGAAGGTGATGTTATTGACCATGTACCTCACTATTCAGACATGGATTTCTGACAGATACCTTTTTTTTGAATGGATCGACAAAGATCATACATAGTCTGTTTTGAGTCTACATGGATTGTATGAGATGTATTCCAGATCGAGTTGTATGATGTATCTTCAACATGATTGAAATGAAAGTGACCATGTCACATTTTTGGCCTTCACCTCTTTTGTGCAAGTTGACTGAGAAACGCCATTAAAGTTAAATGAAGTTCGAACAAAGAACAGAATAAAAAAAATAAAAAATAAAAGAAAACTTTCCTTAAAAATCTAAAAATGATAAACACCAAATTCACATGAACATTAAATAAACGATAAAATAAATTTGAATCGTTAAAGGAGAAACAAAATGATTTCAAATCAAATCTCAATCAAATTCAAACTCAACCTTCCAAATCTGAAATCCAATCCGTTCTACTCTTTTCCTTGTCTGGGATGGAAGCGGTTGATTCCATTGACACGGATCGAATCTAATGGCGAGGAATTGTATCCAATCCAAACCAGCAACTTCCGATCAACTCTGTTGAACGGGATATGTAACATCTACATATTCCCTCCTAATCTATTTCCTTCCATGAAAGTCTTTTACAACTTTCATGAAATTCACGAAACACCAAAATTCCACACTTTTCAAATCAACACTACAAATCTTTGCAAAGTCAATGACTACATCAAAATCAAACTTTTGGGTTGAGAATTTTACATCCGAGACTGCATTGCTTTAGGGTTCTTTCCCTATCGCAATGAAATACATCAAAATCAAACTTTTGGGTTGAGGATTTTACATCCGAGACTGCATTGCTTTAGGGTTCTTTCCCTATCGCAATGAAATACATCCAAATTCAAACTTTTGGGTTGAGGATTTTTACATCCGAGACTGCATTGCTTTAGTGTTCTTTCCCTATCGCAATGAAATACATCAAATTCAAACTTTTGGGTTGAGGATTTTACATCCGAGACTGCATTGCTTTAGGATTCTTTCCCTATCTCAATGAAATACATCAAATTCAAACTTTTGGGTTGAGGATTTTACATCCGAGACTACATTGCTTTAGGGTTCTTTCCCTATCGCAATGAAATACATCAAAATTCAAACTTTTGGGTTGAGGATTTTACATCCGAGACTGCATTGCTTTAGGGTTCTTTCCCTATCGCAATGAAATACATCAAAATTCAAACTTTTGGGTTGACGATTTTACATCCGAGACTGCATAGCTTTAGGGTTCTTTCCCTATCGCAATGAAATACATCAAATTCAAACTTTTGGAGTTGAGGGTTTTACATCCGAGACTGCATTACTTTAGGATCCTTTCCCTATCGCAATGAAATACATCAAATTCAAATTCCTGGGGTTGAGGATTTTACATCCGAGACTGCATTGCTTTAGGATTCTTTCCCTATCGCAATGAAATACATCAAAATCAAATTCTTGGAGCTGAGGATTTTACATCCGAGGCTGCATTGCTTTAGGATTCTTTCCCTATCGTAATGAAACACATCAAAATCAAACTCTTAAGGTTAAGGATTTTACATCCAATACTGCATTGCTCTGAGATCTCTCCTCGTTGCAATGATTCAATCTGATCAATTCAATTTTCTTTTGAGGTTGAAAATGTTATATCTAAAACCACAAAATTCCAATTTTCATTTCAAGTTCAAATCCCTTCAAATTAATCCTAACAAAACTTCAATCTAAATTGAAGCTCAAACTAAAATCTGAGCTCACACATCGAAAGTTAAACTGAAACAAAATAAAATCTAAATTGAAATTCCCCCAGGTCATGTGATTTGGGATTCACCTCCTTTTCCTTTCCCTAGGGAGAGTTCAGGAATCTCCAGTCTCAGAGATATACTTGACACTCCCCAGCGGAAATTCTTCTACTTCGTCCTGAGTTTGTCACTTGGACATTTGTGTTGGTTTTGTTGATCTTTTCGGTCAACTCCATTACGCGCGGTGTGCTTGGTTAACACACCACACCTATTGGGGGTCCATTTGTTGACCTCATTTTTGATGAGGTCTTCTCTTCTTCTTTTTAGTACTTAGGATCTAGCCTTAGGCCTTTCCTTTGACTATCTTAGAGGATTAGAATTGGGACCCACCACTTAGAAATTCAAACCACTTCTTAACTCCTGCAAACTCCACAAACTTGATTGTAGACCCCTAATCGCCTAGAGGGTTGAAATCGAATGTGGAAGTTTAAAGGATGGGTTCCTATAGGACTCTTTGGCCTTAGGACCGCCTACAGGTGGCTCTGGTCTGGTGAGGGCTGACTTACACATACACTATATTTATACACTACACTTTCACACACCGATACCCTACTTGGTCTCCTGACTCATGAAGGTGATCCACATGGATGGTCCTTAACCCCTAAGCCCTTGCTAAGAGGGTTAGGAACAACATAGTGAATGCCTCAAATGAGTCCCTTCATGGCTCATGTGGGCTTGATGTGGCTTCATGGCTCAACCAAAATGATTTCATTCCACTTACATTCACCCAATCTTCAATTTTCCAAATTTTCAATTTTTTACCCCCGGGACCCTACAGCCGCTTAGCCTACTCAAAATCCTTGAAACTACCCAAAATTTGCAAAATCACCTAAATTACCCAAAATTCCTCAAAATCAATCCCAAAAATTCCCACATTACTCAAATTGATCATCCATACCCAAAAATACCAAAAATTCCAAAAATACCTCCCAATACCCTCCAAAAACCCAAAATACCCCTCTTGACCCAAAAATCAAAAAATTCAGATAATTCCCAAAAAATTCCAGAAAATCCCAAATATTCCCAATTTCATTTTGTCCAACTACACCATGGGCCAATTTTGTCAATTTACCCTATTTTTGTCAAAACCCCCAATTTGACCCATTTTAACCCAAAGTGAACCCAATGTCAAACCAAACCTACCCAATTGACCCAAATTCCGCTCCAATTCAATTCTAAACTTCAATTCAACATTCCCAACACCAATCTAGACCAAATCCAAGTCCAATTTGATTGACATTTGGATCCAATTTCACTTTTGGCCTTAAAGCCCAATTTGAACCCATGACCCAAACCTAACCCAAACTCACCCAATTCAACTCCAATTAACCTCAAATCTTTTCCAAACCTCCCTTAACATCCCTACAAACAAAACCTTAACATGATTTGCCCAAAATTTAGACCCAAACCCCACTCAAATTCAACCAAAAGCTAAAAGGACCAATTTTGACCTAAACCCAAACCTAACCCAAATAAGCCCAAACCCCAAAATCAAAACCCAACCAAAGCCAAAACCTCTTTGAAACACTCCCATAAACATTTCCCAACATTTATTTTACATCAATTTCAACCCTAGCCCAACATTGGCCCAAGTTAGCCCAATTTGACCTACATTGGCCCATTTACCAAGGAAGCCTAAATCCAACCCAATTCAAACCCAAATCATTCCAAACTCATTTCAAATCACTCATGACACATCCATGAACTAAACCCAACATTTGTTTGGCCCAATCCTTCACAAAATTCCCATCCATAAATTTATTTTTAAACCAAAAGCCCATTTTCTTAAACCTTCCTAAAAGCCCAAATTTCATGCTAAAGCCCATATGACAATTGCTCTACATCATACCCTTAATTAAAATCAATCCCTAAGTTTCAAAAAATCAGCATGAAGCCATTCCAAATTAAGCCCCATACAAATTCCCATCAAAATACCAAATTTTTCTTAAATTCATTTCCATGAAATCGACTTAACTTTTCCCAAGCCAAAGATGAGCCAGGAAGCCATGCATGAGCCACATGAAAGCCATGAGAGCCTCTTTACATGTCACCATGCCATTTTAGGCAAAAGGAGGAGACTCTTTCCTTAATTCCTAAAGGTGATTAACCACTCCCATGATTCCCCTTAACCATGCTTATGCACTAATTGTGCTTGGATGGTGACTTGACCCTGCTGATTATGCTTGAGCCAAATCACTTTCTCTTCGGCCTAAACTAAGCCTTGGGTGGTGCACCTAGCCCAAAGGGATGGGTTGACCAATTTGAGCCAAAATGAGCCCTCTCCCATTCCATTCTAGTCCAAGCCTTTTACACATGGCATTTGCCAATTGCCTACACTAAACCCTAGCCCTGACCCACCTGAACAAGATGGTGACCAGTGCCTGGCCGGCCAGCCACCAGGTCGCCGGAAAACACCATGGCCGAGACTCTGCAAAAAATTGTTCCAAACCCTACTCCATACTTAGAGTAGTTGATCCCCAGTGTCAATTTGCCCTAATCCCCACCAACAGAATCCAATTTCACAACTAAAATTTCACCCAAAACCAGGACACTTTGCCACAGTGTGACAATCCACAAATTGACTGGTCCTACACCTTCACTGGACCAATTGGAGAAGTTTCCCACTGAAAGAACTATCCCCAGGCCACTCAATTGTTCCAGCCTCCAAGCTTTGTGATCGGCTGTGGTCACTTTCATAGCTAGGCAATTCACCAGACCGGGAGACTTCATCCGGAGCTTGCTGGGATCCAATCGAAGGTGACACGACCCTCGGATTGAAGCCACACTTCTACGAGCAAAGGTGTGAGCTAATTCTTCATCCCGAGCTTCTGGAGATTCTTCATTTCAAATGCTTTAATTTCAATGCATGATCACCGTATAGATGTGTTCGTCTCTTCAAGACGAATCCATAGAGCACAAGAACACGAAAATCAGTTAACTATTGAGTGATTTCTTAAGGTTTTAGTGTGGACGGCTCTCGGGTGAGGATGCTTGGGGACGATGAACGGATGCCGTTCATTTAATACACGTGCGCATGGACGGCCAGGATTGCGTCGGATGAGGAGACGGAACGACACAGTGGGCCCCCGGAGCGCTGAGTCGGATTGCGGCGTCGAATTAGAGAGCGCCACGCGGCGTTTCGGAGCTGCCGAGGTTGACGCGGCGCCGCGTGGATAAATAGAAAATTAGGGTATTTTCTTATTTATTTAATTCCCTAAACTTCAAAAATCCATAACTTTGTGTAAAAAAATCAGAAAAATCAGAAAAATAAAATAAAAATACCCTCTTGCTCGGTGAACAGAGGAGAATAATGTGGAAAAGAAATCATTTAATTTCATCAAGTATTTTATTTTTAATAATTTATTTACCCTCGCATTATTTTAATTCTCCATGCATATAGGAAATTCACCATGGCATGAGACCATAGGGCTTTTGAAGCCTACGAATTTGGGAATATTCCTTGAATTTTCCAAAGTCGAGGCCATCCCTATGAGAAGTTATTGATTTTTCAAATTCATGTTGCTGTTTTGAGTATTTTAAATCCAATAATTAGTATGTTGTGAAATAAATTCTAGGAAAATTTGGTGATGTTTCCTATGACCAGAGGACCCTAGAAAAAATAGGTTTTAAACTAGTTCATTTAAAATAACCCTAATTGGCTTAAACACCCAAAATAGGTCCCTAATTAATTAGAGTTAACCATACATCAAATTGACTTGAAATCAATTCTCCAATGACCTTTAGGGTTAGAGGAACCCACCATAAAAGTTTGAAGTCAATTGGACTTGGTTAGCCCTACTAAATGGGTAGGTAAAGCCATTTAGCCAATTTAAACTTTAAAAATTCATAACTTTCAAAATAATTTTCAAAAATTCACCAAATGGGTTTTGGAGCCTCTCTGATATCAGGGGAATTTAAGAAAATTAAAATTTCAATTTTCTAAAAAAGTTGATTTTTTGGTATTATTCTAATATTTTAATAATTAAAAAATAATAAAAAATCACAAAAATAATAAAATTCACCAAAATATCACATTTTGAATTTTAATCACTTAGGAACAAACCCTATATTTTTCTTCAGTCTCTATAATGAGATATTAATTTTTAAAGCCCTAAGGTAATTTTAAAATTAAAAAAATGTATTTTTTAGCATTTCTACTAAAATAATTCTAATAAATCAAAGAAAAATCAGAAAATTGTAAGAATTGATTCTCTGATTTCCTTGATATCAATGAGATTTTTGAAAAATATAAAATTTATTTTTCAATGTTTATTTTATTTTTAAATTAATTAATACTCCAAAACTGAAAATAATTCTAATAAAAATAATATAATTCAAAAAATCACCAAAATTGGTCAAAGTGGTCCTCTGGTCATTAGGAATATCCCATAATTTTCTTAAATACAGAAACTTTTCCTTGGTCATATTATTAAATTTTCCTTGGAAATCTCTATTTTCCACCAAAAATAGTTATATAAATAAATTAAATACAGAAAAATCACATTTTCTCCTCTCATGTCTTTATTGGCATATGAGTGAAGTCACATAAAAATTTCAAGTTCATTTAAGCTCAATTTAATGAGTTATGAAATTTTTAAGTTTGAAGGGCAAAGTGGTAATTTAAATTTTAACCCTTAATTAAAACTTTAGGTTTAATAAAATTAAAGAGTAAAATATTTGATCTTAATCTGATTTGGATGATTGAAATTTAAATAATTAAAGGGTAGAACCCTATTAAATAATTTAAAAAAATAAGTGAAATAAACCTTAATTAAATAATTAATTAAATTTGGAAGAGTAATAAAATTGGAATTATTAAATAGGGATATTATTATTAGGAAGAAATTTATTCTTTGATCTAAGGATCCCTAAATTAATCATCTCGATAATATTTAATTCCTAATTAAAATGATAATTCAAATTTAAGTTTTAAAATGTTAAAGGACATAATCATTAAAATTAAATTAAAATTGAATTAAAAGATTAAATTAAATTAAATCGAACAAATTAAATTAATTTAAATTAAATTAAATCAAATAAATTAAATTAAATTAAATTGAACAAATTAAATTGAATTGAATTAAATTTAATTAAAATTAAATTAAATTAATTAAATAAAAAAATAATAATTAAATTAAATTAAATTAAATTAAATTAAATCATATTAAATTAAATTAAATTAAATTAAATAAAAAAATAATAATCAAGTTAAAATTAAAATTAATTTTAATTAAATAAATTAAATTAAAATTGAAGTTAAACCAAATCAAATTAAATTAAAGTTAAATTAAATTGAATAAAAAAAATAACATCTCCTAAGACATAAAGAAATTCAAAATAAAGCGACTTGAACACTATTCCAAATTTAAATCCGATAATCGAAATTAAACTAAATCACAAACCATTTGAACATCAATTTCCTCGAGAACTTTTATTTGTCATAACTCTAAACGGAACATCGAATGAAATGTTACTTCACTTATAGGATATTCAAATGTCCTAAGTTCATCGAGCAAGATAACAAAATTGAATTCTGGACGATTAATTCATTTGTATAATTAAATTCATTTGGACTTAAAACAATTCTAGCAATATTGAAAAGATGTTTAAGATTCTTCTTAAGCACTTCCTCGATATGATAAGATATTTATAAGAACAATTGAACTTAATTATTCTTTGATGAAGAAAATCGTCCTCGAACTGAAAATACGAGAACCTGAGACGAAATAAGAAATGGCTAGTTATAGCATTAGGAATTTGGTAGAAAACCATAACCCTTCCCTTAGCTTTACCTAGGAACTTGCTTAAATATTCTAATTGTGTTTTAAGTGCAGCTTGGGATGACGGGAAGACCCTCCAGGTACGCTTTTATTTTATTGCAATTTACTTTTCTTGCAATTTACTTCATTGCAAATGCATTTTACTTTTCTTGCACGATAAACAACTGTTGCATGAAATCCCACACCTCTAGGGTAGCCCCTAAAACGGAAACCAAAACTAAATTAAAAGTCATTGCAAGATAAAATTCACCGCCACAACATTTCAAAAATATAAAACAACTCAAAATTTAATCACAAACAGAACACAAATCTACAACTACAACTAAATTAAAACGTCCTGTTGGATGATCGGGAATACCTCGGATGATGTAACCTACGTGTTGCTAACGGGATTTCCCACGGTCTAAATGAAAGTGTGGAACTCATTTAGTTGAGTTTAGCAAATTCATACGGACTAAGTGAATCCGATAAAAATAACGATGCTGAAGGATGGAGCAGTGGGATCTTAACCGGTGTTGTTATAATTAACTTTAAGAATTGTTTTAATTAAAAAATTAAAAAAAAAACACTTGGAAATTAAGATCTTCTCTAAACCAAAACACTTTTCTCATCTCCTGATTTATGACTTCTATAACTAAACCTCTGCAACAACAAAGGAGCTTGAAGCATGGTGGGCAGCACGGCCATCGTCATCAGCAAAACTTGAATCTACATCAGCAAAACCATTCTTAGAATTAAATAACGAAGCCATAGGACTTCGAGGTAGTTTTCTAGTGCAACACAAATCCTCAACCTTTTGTTAGGCATTTGCATGATCATGTCATGTAAATTAAGCCCTAACAGGTTTTAGGACTCAGAGGTAGTCGTTTAGTACGACATAAACCCTCGTATCTTCGAGATTTATTTGTATGATCATGTCATACGAATATAAGTCCTAATTAATTAAAGTTGGCAAGATCGAAACATTAAATAAATATTAGGACTTTCCTAAATTCAATCCAAACAATAGGATAGTTGGGAAATTACCGAAGTTCAGCTTCGAATCTGTAATTTCTCCTACCTTTCTTCCTTTGAATTCCCAAAATAAAATCTTCCAAATTTGATCCATTCTCTATTGAAATTCCAAAATTCAATCCCTTGAAAACTTAAAGTTTGAGATTCTTGAGAGCAGAATTACTGATTATTATCGAGAGTTTTCTTAGGTGATTCTCGTCACTTAAGATGTAATTAACTATAGGGGCTTGCCCTTATAGGGAATTTTAAGAACCCGGAGTAATATAAACCCTGTTTAATGCTTTTATATTAAGCGGGGGAATTTGTCGGCTTATAAAATTGGTTCGCGAGACCAAACGGATGTCACAAATCTTCTAGTTTATTTAATCGAGCCCCATTACCAAGCAGTGTGTCTATTCTTCGGGGTAGATACATGGTTTGTGGTGCGGTGCTCGTTTATGTAAACTATTCGGGATGTGAGATCAGTTTGATTTCATATCTTAAGATTTTCAAACTTAAAATTATTTTCAAAATCAAATGCTACTTTCTAAATTAGATATATATATATTTAAATTAAATTTAAAATATAAAATTTGCCGACAATTTCTGTTAGGCAACCCCTTTTTCAAAAATTAAACACATAACTTAAAATATGCCGACAGCGATGCGATTAAATAAGTTGCAATAAGGTAAATTGCAATAAAATAAAAGCGTACCTGGAGGGTCTTCCCTTCTTCCCAGGCTGCACTTAAGCACAATTTAGAATATTTAAGCATTTAAAGCAAGTTCCTAGGTAAAACTAAGGGAAGGGTTATGGTTTTCTACCAAGTTCTTAATCCTATAGCTAGTCATCTCCTATGACGTCTAGGTTCTTGTGTTTTGGTTTGAGGATCATTTTCTTCATCAAAGAACAATTAAGTTCAGTTGTTCTTATAAACATCTTATCGTATTGAGGAAGTGCTTAAGACGAGTCTTAAACATCTTTTCAATATTTCTAGGATTATTTTTTTTTTAAGTCCAAGAGAATTTAATCATACAAATGAATTAATTGTCCGGGAATTCAAGTTTTGTTGTTATCTTACTCAGTGAACTAGGACATTTGAATATCCTATGAGGGAAGTAACACTTCACTTAACGTTCTACTTAGGAGTTATGACTACAAAAGCTTTCGAGGGCAAATTGATGTTCAAATGGTTTATGATTTAATTTCAGTTAATGGGTTTAAGTTTGGAATAGTGTTCAAGTTGTTTTATTTTTGAATTTCTTTATGCCTTAGGTGATGTTATTTTTTTAATTCAATTTAATTTAACTTTAATTTAATTTAATTTGGTTTAGTTTTAATTTTAATTTAATTTATTTAATTCAATCTAATTTTAATTTTAACTTGATTTTATTTTTTATTTTAATTTAATTTAATTTAATTTAATTTAATTTAATTTAATATGATTTAATTTAATTTAATTTAATTCGATTTAATTTAATTTAATTTAAATTTTAATTTAATTTAATTTAATTTAATTTAATTTAATTTAATTTAATTTTAATTTTAATTTTATTTTATTTTTAATTTTAATTTAATATTTTATTTTTTTTATGTTTTAAAGATGATTTAATTTTAATTATTAAAGTATTAATTTAATTGAAATTTTAAAAAGATTTAATTTAAATAATTTAACTTTAATTTAATTTAATGATTAAGTCTTTTAGCATTTTAAATCTTAAATTTGGATTATCATTTTAATTAGGAATTGAATATTACTGAGGTGATTAATTTAGGGATTCTTAGATTAAAGAATGAATTTCTTCCTAATAATATCCCTATTTTAATAATTCCAATTTTTTTTATTATTCTTCCAAATTTAATTAATTATTTAATTAAGGTTTATTTTAATTGTTTTTAAATTGTTTGGTAGATTTCTACCCTTTAATACCTAAGTTTCAAACATCCAAAATCAACTTAGTATCAAATACTTTACCCACTCTTTTAATTAAACCTAAAATTTTAATTATAGGTTAAAATTTTAATTACTATTTTGCCCTTTAACTTACTAATTTCATAACTCACTAAATTGAGCTTAAATGAATTTGAAATTTTAATGTGACTTCACTCATATGTCAATCAAGACATTAAAGGAGAAAATGTGATTTTTCTGTATTTAATTTATTTATATAATTATTTTTGTGGAAAATAAGGATTTTCAAGGAAAATTCAACAACATGACCAAGGGAAAGTTTCTATCCTTAAGAAAATTATGAGACATTCCTAATGACTAGAGGACCACTTGGACCAATTTTAGTGATTGTTTGAATTATATTATTTTTATTATAATTATTTTAAATTTTGGAGTATTAATTAATTTAAAAATAAAATAAAGATTGAAAAATGAATTTTATATTTTTCAAAAATCTCTCTGATATCAAGGAAACCAGAGAACCAATTTTGTAATTTTCTAATTTTTCGTTGATTTATTAGAATTATTTTAGTGGAAATGCTAGAAAATATATTTTTTTTAATTTTAAAATTACCCTAGGGCTTTAAAATTTAATATCTCATCATAGAGACCTAAGAAAAATATGGGGTTTGTTCCTGAGTGATTAAAATTCAAAATGTGACATTTTGGTGAATTTTATTATTTTTGTGATTTTTATTATTTTTTAATTATTAAAAATATTAAAATAATGTAAAAAATCAACTTTTTTGAAAAATTGCAATTTTATTTTTCTTAAATTCCCTTGATATCAGAGAGGCTCCAAAACCAATTTGGTGAATTTTTGAAAAGTATCTTCAAAGTTATGAATTTTTAAAGTTTAAAATGGCTAAATGGTTTAATCAACCCATTTGGTAGGGCTAACGAAGTCCAATTGACTTCAAGTTTTTATGGTGGATTCCTCTGATCCTAAAGGTTAGTGGAGAATTGATTTCAAGTCAATTTGATGTATGATTAGCTCTAATTAATTAAGGAGCTATTTTGGGTGTTTAAGCCAATTAGGGTTATTCCAGGTGGATTAATTCAAAACCTATTTTTTCTATAGTCCTCTGGTCATAAGAAACATCCTCAAATTTTCCTAGAATTTATTTCACAACATGCTAATTATTGGAATTATAATATTTAGAATAGTGACCTAGAATTGAAAAATCAATAACTCTCCATAGGGGTGGCCTCTGACTTTGGAAAATTCGGGGAATGTTCCCGAATTCGGAGGCTTCAAAAGCTCTATGGTCTCATACCATGGTGAATTGTATACATGCATGGAGAATCAAAAATGTGCAGAGAGTAATTAAATCATTAAAAATAAAATACTTGATGAAATTAAGTGATTTCTTTTCGACATTATTCTCCTCTGTTCACTGAGTAAGAGGGTATTTTTATTTTATTTTTCTGATTTTCCTACACAAAGTTATGCATTTTTCAAGTTCTGGTAATTAAATAAATAGGAAAATAACCTAATTTCCTACTTATCCACGCGGCGCCCTGTCATCCTCGGCATCTTCGAACGGCCACGCGGCGCGCTCCCATTCGACGCCGCCTTCCGACTCAGCGCCGCGCGGCCCGCGGTTCGCGTATCATCTCCGGTTCGACGCCGTCCGAGCCATCCGTCCACGCGTGTATTGAATGAACGGCATCCGTTCATCGTCCCCAAGCCTCCTAGCACCGAGAACCGTCCCTCTTCTAGGCCTAAGATCTCACTCGATACTTGACCAAATTTAACGTTCTTATGCTCTATGGATTCGTCTCGAGAAGACGAACACATCCATACGGTTTGTGTGGCATGAAATTGACTCAATAAAAATGGAGAATTTTCAGAAGCTCGGGAAGAAGAGTGAGACCATACCTTTGCTTAGAGAAGTGTGGCTTCAAACTGAGGGTTGTGTCACCTTCGATTGGGTCGAAGCAATCTCCAGATGAAGTCTCTTGGCCTGGTGAATTGTCTAGGTAGGATTTTGACCACAGCCTATTACAAAGCTTGGAGTCTGGAACGGATGGGTGGCTCGGAGAGGGGCTTTTGTTGGTGGACTTCTTCCCTTGGTCCGAGTGACGGTGTAGGATCAATCGATTTGGGGATTGGTCCTTTGTGAAGAAGTGTCTTGGTTTTTATGCTGAAGTTTGAACTCGAAATTGAGCTCGAGTTGGAGGAATTGGGCTGGAATCCGGTGGAAATCAAGTGCTCTATGTGTAGAGAGTGGTACGGAATGATTTTGGCGAGTTTCGTTAAGGTTGGTTCAGCACCTCCTCCATGGCCGAGAGAGGTGGGGTTTAAATAGAGCTGGTGGAGGCTCTCCGGGGGAGTTAGGGCTTGGGATCGAGTTTGCTCGCGGTGAGGAGAAGAATAGCCGTGGTGGCCATTGGGCATGGGGCAACTCGGCGGGTGAGAATTCCAAGCTTGGGCTCACATGATGCTCTCGGGTGTGGTGTTTTACGGCGGCCCGGGTGGTGGCCGGAAGGCGAGGGTCACCATCTTGACCGGGGAGGTCGGGGCTTGGCAATGGTGAAGTCGATTGGGCTTGGACATGTGTAAAGTGCTTGGATTAAAATGGTATGGGGGAGAGGCCACTTTGGCTTGATTTGGGTCAACTCATCCTTTTGGGCTAGGTGCACCACCCGAGGCTGGTTTTGGGCTGAAAAGAGTCACTTGGGTCAGCTGCCATGGAGTGGTGAAGTCTCCTTCCATGGTGAGGTGGCTAAGCATGGTTTAGTGTGTGACATGCTTATGGTTAAAAAGGCTTAATGAATGTTTAGGAAATGGGGCCCTCCTTTTTCCATTAATGGCTTGGTCACATGTCAAACCTTCCATGGCTTCATGTGGCTTGTCCGTGGCTTGCATGTGGCTTCATTTGGCTCATCCATGACTTAGGAAAAGTGGATCCATTTATATGAAAAAGGAATTTGGAGATTTTAGCAATTTAGTGAAAAATTTAGATGGTGCTTGATTTAGGTTGATTTGATGATTGATTTGGGACTTAAAAATTGATCCCAATTAAAGGGATGATGAGAAGGAATTGTCATGTGGGCTTTGGGCTTTTGGATTTCACTTTGGATGGGCTTTCAAGATGGTTTAGAGAGTGGGCTTTTAGATTTCAAAACAAATTTTAAGATGATAATTTTGTAAAGGATTGGATCCAATAAGTGTTGATTTTAATTTAGGAAGGTTTCATGAATGATTTGGAATAAATTTGAAGTGGTTTGGGCTTGAATTGGGTTGGATTTGGACCTCTTTGGTAAATGGGCCAATGTAGGTCAAATTGGGCTAACTTGGGCCAATGTTGGGCTAGGGCTGAAATTGATGTAAGATAAATGTTGGGAAATGTTCATGGGAGTGTTTCAAAGAGGTTTTAGCTTTGGTTGGAATTTGATTTTGGGTTTTGGGCTTATTTGGGTTAGGTTTGGGTCATAGGTCCAAATTGGGCCTTTTAGCTTTGGGTTGAATTTGAGTGGGGTTTGGGTCTAAATTTTGGGTAAATCATGTTAGTGTTTTGTTTGTGGGGATGTTAAAGAAGCTTTAGAAAAGGTTTGGGGTTAATTGGAGTTGAATTGGGTTAGTTTGGGCTAGGTTTGGGTCATGGCTCCAAATTGGGCTAAAAAAGGGCTTTAATGCCAAAAGTGAAATTAGATTCAAATTTCAATCAAATTAGACTTGGATCTAGTCTAGATTGGTGTTGGGAATGTTAAATTGAAGTTTAGAATTGAATTGGACCAGAATTTGGGTCAATTGGATAGGTTTGGTTTGACATTGGGTTCACTATGGGTTAAAATGGGTCAAATTGGGGGTTTTGATAAAAGTGTGGTAAATTGACAAAATTGGCCAATGGTGTAGTTGGAAAAAATGAAATTGGGATAAGTGGGGCTTTTTGGGTATTTGGAGAGTATTGGGGGGTATTTTTGGAATTTTTGGTATTTTTGGCTATGAATGATCAATTTGAGTAATGTGGGAATGTTTGGGATTGGTCTTGAGGAATTTTGGGTGATTTGGAAATTTTGGAGGATTTGGGTAATTTCAAGGGTTTTGGGTGGGCTAGGCGGGTGTAGGGTCTCGGGGGTCAAAAATTGAAAATTTGTAAAATTGAAGATTGAGTAATTGTAAGTGGAATGAAATCATTTTGGTTGAGCCATGAAGCCATATCAAGCCCACATGAGCCATGAAGGGACTCATTTGAGGCATCCACTATGTTGTTCCTAACCTCTTAGTCGAGGGCTTAGGGGTTAAGGACCATCCATGTGAATCGTCTTCATGAGTCAGAAGGTCGAGTTAGGTATGGGTGTGTTTTTAGGAGGTGTGTGAAAGTGTAGTGTATAAGTGTAGTGTGTGTGTAGGTCAGCCCTTCACCGGACCGAGCCACTCGGGCGATCTCAAGGCTAAAGAGTCTATAGGAACTCATCCTTTAAACTTCCGCATTTAATTTCAACCCTCTAGGTGATTAGGGGTGCATAGTCGAGTTTGTGGAGTTTGCGGGGAGTTAAGAAGTGGTTTGAATTTCTAAGTGGTGGGTCCCGATTCTAATCCTCTAGGATAGTCAAAGGAAAAGCCTAAGGCTAGATCCTAAGTACTAAAGAGAAGAAGAGAAGACCCCATCAAAAATGAGGTCAACAAATGGACCACCAATAGGTGTGGTGAGCTGACGGAGCACACCACGCGTATTGGTGTTGACCGAAGAGATCAAAAAAACCAACACAAAATTCAAAGTGACAAACTTAGGACAAAGTAGAAGAGTTTCCGCTGGGGAGTGTCAAGTATATCTACGGAGGCTGGAGATTCATGAACTCTCGGCAGGAAAAGGAAAAGGAGGTGGATCCCGAATCACATGATGCGGGGAATTTCAATTTAGATTTTATTTTATTTCGGTTTAAGTTTTGATGTGTGAGCTTAGATTTCGATTTGGAGTTTTAATTTAGATTGAAGTTTTGTCGAAATTAATTTGAAGGGATTTGAACTTGAAATGAAAATTGGAATTTTGTGGTTTTAGATGTAACATCTTCGACCTCGAAAAGAAAATTGAATTGATTGAATTAAATCATTACAATGAGGAAAGAACTCAGAGAAATGCGGTATTAGATGTAAAATCCTTAACCTCAAGAGTTTGATTTTGATGTATTTCATTGCAATAGGGAAAGAATTCTAAAGCAATGCAGTCTCGGATGTAAAATCCTCAATCCCAAGAATTTGATTTTGATGTATTTCATTGCGATAGGGAAAGAAGCCTAAAGCAATGCAGTCTCGGATGTAAAATCCTCAACCCCAAAAGTTTGATTTTGATGTATTTCATTGCGATAGGGAAAGAATCCTAAAACGATGCGGTCTCGGATGTAAAATCCTCGGCCCAACAATTTGATTTTGATGTATTTCATTGCGATAGGGAAAGAATCCTAAAGCGATGCGATCTCGGATGTAAAATCCTCGACCCCGAGAATTTGATTTTGATGTATTTCATTGCGATAGGGAAAGAATCCTAAAGCGATGCGGTCTCGGATGTAAAATCCTCGGCCCCAAAAGTTTGATTTTGATGTATTTCATTGCGATAGGGAAAGAATCCTAAAGCGATACGGTCTCGGATGTAAAATCCTCGGCCCAAAAATTTGATTTTGATTTATTTCATTGCGATAGGGAAAGAATCCTAAAGCAATGCGGTCTCGGATGTAAAATCCTCGGCCCCGAAAGTTTGATTTTGATGTATTTCATTGCGATAGGGAAAGAATCCACAAAGCGATGCGAGTCTCGGATGTAAAATCCTCGGCCTCGAAAATTTGATTTTGATGTATTTCATTGTGATAGGGAAAGAATCCTAAAGTAATGCAGTCTCGGATGTAAAATCCTCAACCACAAAAGTTTGACTTTGATGTATTTCATTGCGATAGAGAAAGAATCCTAAAGCAATGCAGTCTCGGATGTAAAATCCTCAACCCCAAGAAGTTGATTTTTGTGTATTTCATTGCGATAGGGAAAGAATCCTAAAGCGATGCGATCTCGGATCTAAAATCCTCGGCCCCGAGAATTTGATTTTGATGTATTTCATTGCGATAGGGAAAGAATCCTAAAACGATGCGGTCTTGGATGTAAAATCCTCAACCCCAAGAAATAGTTTTTGATGTATTTCATTGCGATAGGGAAAGAATCCTAAAGCAATGCAGTCTCGGATGTAAAATTCTCAACCCCAAAAGTTTGATTTTGATGTATTTCATTGCGATAGGGAAACACTCCTAAAGCGATGCGGTCTCGAATGTAAAATCCTCGGCCCCAAAGTTTGATTTTGATGTATTTCATTGTGATAGGAAAAGAATCCTAAAGAAATGCAGTGTCGGATATAAAATCCTCAACCCCAAGAATTTGATTTTGATGTATTTCATTGCGATAGGGAAAGAATCTAAAGCAATGCAGTCTCAGATGTAAAATCCTCAACCCCAAAAGTTTGATTTTGATGTATTTCATTGCGATAGGGAAAGAATCCTAAAGCAATGTAGTCTCGGATGTAAAATCCTCGATCCAAAAGTTTGATTTTGATGTATTTCGTTGCAATAGGGAAAGACTCTAAAGCGATGCGGTCTCGGATGTAAAATCCTCGGCCCCAGAAGTTGATTTTGATGTATTTCATTGCGATAGGGAAAGAATCCTAATGCGATGCGATCTCGGATGTAAAATCCTCGGCCCCAAAGTTTCATTTTGATGTATTTCATTGCGATAGGGAAAGAATCCTAATGCAATGCAGTCTCGGATGTAAAATCCTCAACCCCAAGAATTTGATTGAGATTTGATTTGGAATCTGGAAAGTTGAATTTGAATTTTCGATTGATATTTGATTTGAAATTTGGAAAGTTGAATTTGAATTTTCGATTGAGATTTGATTTGAAATTTGGAAAGTTGAATTTGAATTTTTTGATTGAGATTTGATTTTAAATTTATGTTCATTTCATTTGTCTTTTAACGATTCAAATTTATTTTATCGTGAATTTAGAGTTCGTCATTTTTTTATTTAGATTTTTAAGGAAAGTTTTCTTTTATTCTTTTTTGTTTCTTTTCTGTTCTTTGTTTGAAGTTCATTTAACTTTAATGACGTTTCTCAGTCAACTTGCACAAAAGAGGTGAAGGCGAAAAATGTGACATGGTCACTTTCATTCCGATCATGTTGAAGATACATCATACGACTCGATGCGGAATACATCTCATACAATCCATATAGACTCGAAACGGATTATGTATGATCTTTGTCGATCCATTCAAAAAGGTATACGTCGAAAATCCATGATCGAATAGTGAGGTACATGGTCGATAACATCACCTTCCAAGCCATCCTTGGCGAGGTTGCCGTATGGATGTACGTTGGAGGTGTGATATTTTCCATGTAACTCACGGCTCATAGGCGGAGGCTCTCTAGATCCGGATACGGTTGGAAGTGGTAAGGTGCTTTCCTGTCATCCATCCTTCGAAAATAGCTGAGATCGCGCTTCATTGGTACTCCCGGTATGCAATGTTTTACGACATCTGCTCCGTTGCCCTTCAGTATCATGACGGAACCTACCGGTAATGGTATCTTTACTGACCCTCGGAACTCACTTGGGCCTGCTATCTGGAGGTCAGATCTGAACATGATATTACATTCGTGCGAGAAAGAAGCGTGTAAAAGGTCGACAAAGTCGTGGTGATCTATGTGCGGGGGTATGCGGTCACCCTTATTGTAAATGTTAATGATGCAGCTGTTGGGTATGCAATCTGCGGCGAGTACCCTCCATGCTTATCATTCTTTTTACCATCCTTTTGATGACTAATGGCATTGGATCCACCGGCCATGACGGAGTATTCCGGTGGGTTTCCCTTCTGTCTTCTGCGAAGTTGTAGCAGCATCCACATTGTATTGTAATTCTCCCTTTCCCTGGCATCCATCTCCGGGGTTAGAGTAGGTATTTTCTCTTAGGTGGCTACGCTCGAGCCCATTCTTTTCAAATCCCGGATGCAGTCCACGATTTGTTGTTGTTCGTATTCTGAGAACACGTTTGTATGTAGCTCGAGACATTCTAGTATATTGATCCTCCTTCCTCTGATTCTTTCGAAGTATTCAAAAGTTTGCTTCTTGACATTATGCATTCTTTCTAGCTCGTATTCTGGAATGATCTGCAAATGGCGAGGCCTGGTGACGTACTGTGGGATATATAGCTCAATCCCTTCGCGTTCTCCTGCATACCTCGGCTCCTCGGGGATAGTCTCCGTCGGGACATCCTCCGGGGTTGCTTCTGCAACAAGGCTATGCATTACTGGTGGCTTTATCTGATGGTGTGGTAGCCTTCCTTGTTTTGTTCTTCTTGAGATTTCCCTGGTCTCTTCTGTTATCCTCGGAGCTGGCCTCCTTCCTTCAGGTACCTGGTGAATTTGCGTCCTTGAAGTATATGCACTGGCAGTAGCAACTACCTCGTCGTACTGGTCGCGTTGCTAGTTTAGTTAACATCTTGCGGATACGGAGATTTTTATTTCTTCGTCGAGATTCTTTGTGAGAGTAGCTCTTCGTACTTCCGAATTTACGTAGGCGCGGCGGCGACATGCACTGCCCTCTGTCGTAGCGACTACGGACTTGATTCTCTTGTCTTCTTCGGTGTTTGTTTTCCTTTTCTTCTTCTTTGGATTGGTGGCTTGGGCCACCCACTTTCATTATTGTCTAGCGGGCGAGTTCTTCTCGGTCAGTCGGAACCCGAGTCACCTTCCTCGTATTGCGGAGCCTGTCGGTGCGAAGTCTAAGTCGATCTACTATTATCGCTCCATCTTTCACCCTCTTTTCGTCGAGTGTAAGGCTTACGCAATTTTTAAAGTTCAGGACGAACCGCCCGTTCGACATTTCCCTGCGAAAGAGAAGGAAAAGGATCAGGGGCTGTACTAAGAACAAGAACATTAAGAAAATGTTTATTAAAGACAGTTTTTTTTTATTACTTTTTGTATTTTTAAATTTAACAGGAATGAGGTGGGAAAATATCGGAAAAAAGATTTTGATTTGGAAGAGAAAACAAGGAAGACATATTATCATGACTTTATTTATTTTAGCACATTTTTTATTATTTTTGGGTTCGGACCCAGTCATAAGTAATTACTTCACCCGTGCTTCTAGGGATGAAAAATTCATTCTTTCGAAACATCAGGTAGCGTAATACTTTTTCAAGTATCGTCCATTGATCGGAAGCATATGTCGTTCTCCTTGGCAATTCACTAGCTCGTAGGAGCCTCCTGAGTAGACTGCCTCAACCACAAACGGTCCTTCCCAAGTGAGTTCAAATTTTCCTCCTATCTTGCGGTGTGCAAGAATAGGTCTTTTGAGAATGAGAACTAAGTCACCAACTTTGAAGGTTCTTGGGCGGACCGATCTGTCATGGGCTTGAACCATCTTAGCTTGGTATAGTTCTAAATTCAGCTGTCTTTGCAAGTCTTTTCCTTTCCAGGGCTTTCCAATTCCTCTAGTCATAATTTGGCATTCTCTTCCGTCGTGATTTTGTTTGCAAGCTGCGATCCGAGTGAAGGAAAGTCTGGACCTCTAAAGGTAACATTGCCTCGGACCCATACACCCGAGCGTAAGGTGTAGCTTGAGTAGGAGTTCTGAAGGTTGTCCGGTAGGCCCATAAGGCTTCTAATAACTTCTCGTGCCAATTTCTCTTATTATCGTCCAAAGTTTTCTTTAAGATTTGAACGAGAGTTTTATTAAAAGCCTCGACCAGTGCAGTTTGCTCTTGGGTAATAAATTGTTGAATACCGCCGGTCGATTCGTGTCTCACGACAAAATTGTTGATTTGTGTGCTTCTGAATGCTGACCCATTATCTAAGATGATCCTGTGCGGCACTCCGAAACGGTAGACAACTTGGTTTTTGAAAAACTGTAGCACATGGTGTGCTTTCACTTCTCTGAGTGGAATTGCCTCTGCCCACTTGGAAAAGTAATCTGTAGCCGCAAGATGAAGCGATGTCCTTTTGAAGATGGTGGTTTTATTGGACCCACTATATCTGTGCCCCAATATTCAAATGGCCACGATGCAATTGTCGGATGTAGCACATTTGGAGGTTAGTGTAGAACCACTCCGTGCACTTGGCATTGGTGATAGGTCTTGGCGATTTTCATGCAGTCGGTCATCATCAAGGGCCAGTAGTACCCTAGTCTTTTAATTTTCATTTTCATCTTCGGACCTAACTGGTGAGCGCCACAGAGTCCTGGATGCACCTCTTTAACAATTTCACGGGCCTCGGACCCTCTTAGGCACCTTAGCCACATTTGATCGAAAGACCTTCTGTATAACATGTTGTTTTCTAATGCATAGGACAGAGTTCTTTTCTTGATCTGATGGGCTAACGAACTATTGTCTGGTAGTTTTCCTGTTTGCAGGTAGTCTATTAATGGTTGTCGCCAATCTTCTGTGTTTTCTGTCACTGTTGCAACTGATTCTTCTTCTTTTTCGATTTGTGTATTGTGTCTACGTCGAGCTTGTGATAGGACACGACGTCGAGTGAGCGACACTTCCTGCGATTCATCTTGCAAGCGAGGCAAATTCTTTTGCGAGGCGGGCTAACGCATCTGCTTAAGCGTTTTCTTTCTCAGGAATTTTGTAGATCGTCGCATTCGGAATGCATGTTCCAACAAGCTGTATGGCATGCTTGGAAGTATTGCTCGAGTCTTGGCTTTAAAATTCTATATTGTCCGTGATACGTTAAATGATTAGCTTGTGAATCCCCGTAGATGTTGATGTTCGTTATCCCCATTTGAATAGTTAATTCCGAGTCCTGTTATGAGGGCTTTGTATTCTCGCTTCGTTGTTTGTACACTTGCTCTGTCAAGTGGTAGGAGTATCTTAACATCCCCCGCTCCGGTGTTATAAAGATTAATTCGATCCCTGCCTTACCGGGCACTATCACTTGTGATTCTTCATCTTTGTGTGCTGAAGATGTTTCGTCGAAATATAATTCCTAACGTCGATCATCAGGGTCTTCTAAGCTCATTATTTGTTCATCTGGCAAGTCGTCATTGAGAGGAGATTCTGCCGGCGAAGGGTGTCTTTGCGAGGAAGTACTGCTAGGACTTGTCCCTTTACGGAACGAAGAGGCACGGAAGTTATATCGAATTGCAATAATATCATTGACCATCCGGCAAGTCTGCAGGAAAGCGTTGGACGGGTCATCGAGTATTGCTATGGATTAAATTTTGAGATCTGGTTGACCTTATGAGAAAGCATGTAGTGCACGAGCTTTTGAGCGGCGAAGATCGAGGCCGAACAATGCTTTTCAATTGCGGGATACCTTATTTCCGTCGGAAGTACACGACAACTTAGGTAGTAAAGAGCATTTTCTTTACCCTCATCATTGACACTGAATTAACGAGGCTCGAGAGAGTCATCTAAAGCCGCGGTATAAAGTATCGGCGGTCTACCTGAGGCTAGGGGTCTGCTAAGACGGGAGGTGTCATTAAATATTGTTTAACCTCCTCGAAGGCCTTCGGCATTTCTCTTCCCAAATAAATTTGGCGTCCTTTTTAACTAATGCGAGAAAGGTCGACACCTACACGACAAGTTCGAGATAAAGCGCCGAAGATATGCCAACTTCCCTTGAAAAGATCGTAGTTGTTTTAAGGTTTTGGAAGGCGGCATTTCTAAGATAGCTTTTATCTTTTCCGGATCGATTTCAATTCCACGACGTCGGACAACGAATCCTAAGAATTTCCCGGAGGTGACGCCGAAGGCGCATTTTAAGGGATTCATCTTAAGGTTAAATTGTCTTAATCGTTCGAAAACAATTCTCAAATCATACAGGTGGTTTTCCTTTACTTTGCTTTTAATGACCACATCGTCCACGTAGCATTCGACTTGATTGTGGATGAGATCATAAAAAATTCATGCCATTGCTCTCTGGTAGGTTGCTCACTGCGTTCTTCGATCCGAATGGCATCAACTGTGTAGCAATATACTCCGATCGGCGTTACGAATGTCGTAAGTTTCTCATCTTACGGAGCCATTTTTATCTGGTTGTATCCTGAAGATCCATCCATGAATGAGAATATTTCATGTGTTAAAGCAATATCGATCATTAATTCTGGGATCGGTAGAGGGAATTCATCTTTTGGACATGCCTTGTTTAAATCTCTAAAATCCACAAAAATTTTGATCTGACAATTCTTCTTCCTGACTGGTACCACATTGGCTAGCCAAGTTGGGTATTGTTCTTCACGGACAAATTTAGCCTCTATTAGCTTTTTAACTTCAGCTATGACTTGTTGTTCAATTTCTAGACGCATTCTTACGGGACCTTGTCGGCTGGAGCGAAGTAGGATCCACTCCTAGCTTAGGACTGCGACCTCTGGAGCTAATCCTGGCATCTCATCGTAGTTCCAAGCAAAACAGTCTTTAAATTCCATTAATAACTTGATTATTTCTTCGGAGTCTTCTTTATTGAGTAAGGACCTAACAAAGGTAGGTCTAGGCTTTTCGCTAGTACCTAAGTTAACTTCCGTTAACTCATCTATTGTAGATTTAATCTCTTCTTCGAATTCTGGTGGAGCGTCTCCAATTTGTAAATCTTTAAATTCTTCTGTAGTTTCCATGCAGTTTTCATTAGACTCGGAAGTGATAACCAAGCAAAATTCAGTATAGTCGTCGATCCTGCTTGTGCCGAATCCGAGACCATGTTTTGAATTGGGTGGACGACCGGAGTTATTCCATAATTTTTCAAAATGTTGTGATTGACTTTTTGTCCATTATCGAGGTAAGAAACCACGTTTAATTAAATTTTGAACACATGGAGAGTACCACTCAAAAGGTAATTCCATTAATTCTGATGAAGTAACATCTTCAAATTGTACATTATTTTCAGCTTCGGAGGAAGGAGCACCACGGTAGAATTTGATGGGCTTTGCACCGCCGCTATGTACCTCTTTGACCACCATACCCTCGATTTTATTAGAATGGATCGGGGTCAGGGTCATAGTATGTACATAGTGGTTAATCTTCTCGTACATCGATTTATATTCCTCGTTCTTTTCTTCTTCGAGAGAGATCTTGAATTGCGGCTTCTTCCGACTTATTGTTGCTGCTTCTTACTTGATCTCTTTTTCTTCTTCAGAACTATCTTCCCAATCAACATTGATGGTTGGTTTCCTACGTCAATCTGTCACGACGTCTCGCCACGACCTCGTCCCCGGCCTCGACCTCGGATGCGAGTTGTGGAGAAATCTTCACCATCTTGCCGTAAGGGAGTGGTGAGTGACTGTTGGAATAGAACTTCAGGTTCTTTATTGTCTCTAATTTCTTTTGCTTCATTCGTTATGCTATCCCTGGAGAAGATTGTTTTCTTCGGGGGTGCGTAATAAGCTGCATCTTCATGGATTCCAATTTCATGTACGGAGAACGGTTGTAAGTCACCTTTGATGCACTGTTCTCCTCCATCGTAGTATTTGATGCACTGGTGTAGGGATGATGGTACCATCCTATTTTCATGTATCCATGGTCGGCCCAGTAGAGCGTTGAATGACGTTTCTGAATCAATTATGTGAAATTTCGCGGTTATCTTTGCCAAGTCACCGGTCTTCATTAGTAGCGTTATTGATCTGAGGTCTCTTTCTCCTTTCTTGTTGAATCCTCTTAATAGCATTTTATCTGCTTCAAGCTCGCGAGCATCAATTTCCAAATATGCTAGCATTCAAAGATTCATTATATTGATTGATGCTCCTGGATCTACCAATACTCTGGAGAGTGTAAACTTCCCAATTGTAACTGAAATGTACAACAGTCGGTTGTGGTATGCCGTCCCAAGAAGTAGGTCATTGTCCGTGAAGGTAACACCTCATTGTTCCTTTAACGAGCAAACCTCATCTAAGGAATCTCCGGTCATTTGAGCTAAGAAAATTTCTGGATCAAGTAAGGCCTTGATCAGAGCTTCTCTCATCTCCTTTGATAAGATGAGAGCGTCGTAGATTCTTAGTTTGGCCGGTAGTTTCCTAAGATGGGCTAGCACGTTGTAGTCCACTTTATTTCCATGTATCTCGATTTCTTCCCGAATGGGTATCTCTTCTGCCGGGGTTGGTTCTTCCTGAACAATCACCTGCTTTCCTTTGTCCTTTGGACCCATTCTCGGAGGTAGAACTCTTCCACTTTGTAAGTTGACTTCTATGATTTCTTCTGAATCTAGTATTGAGTTTACTGGTGTCTCCTCTTGAATCCGAATGATAGGTTCTTCTGGATTAGCTTCAGAGTCTGAAGGCTCTAACTCTATTGTGACAGGAGCTCCTCAAAACTCGCAAATAGATTCATTGCGTGTTGAACTCTCGTAGCCTCCTTGGTGGATTTCTTCTTTGTCATTGTGATCGTCGAGATTGTGTATGATTTAAGAATTGTCATTTGTATCGGAATTGATGTTCGGATTATGTTGGTTGTCGCTAGTTACGTAATCGTTAGAAACAGTCAAAAAGTAGCCAACGCCATAATCCTTATCATTATAAGATCCCACCGGAGTGAGCAGATAATCATACAGAGTCAGCGGTTCGAGGAATTTCTTCCCCGAATTGGAAACAACTATCCTAGGATAAGCAGCCCCTAGTTTAGCCTTAAGAGCCTCGGTCTTATCTTCTTCGTCAATTTTCTTCTTCTCTTCAATCGTTTCCTGTTGAGGTGGTTCTTCCATCGCAAGTGATAGTGCCGACTTGACGGGTTTCGAACTACGAATTGAGGCCCGCACTGAAGCGCTTTGGATGTGATCCAAAATCTTCTTCGAAGACTTTGTCCGAGCGGTAGTCCATCCATCATCGGTCGCATAGGGATCTATCGGCACAATGAGATCCGTCGAGATAACATTGACGGAACCTCCTTTACGGGGTTCCTTCATGTACTCCTTCGGGATCGTTATATTCCCTTTACGAAGATTGTCGTTGAGCCGACTTTTGAAGGTAATACAATCTTCTATCTTGTGTCCGAGCATCCGGTGGTAAGGGCGAAAGTTGGGATCTCCTTTCTTGTCTAATTCTTACGAGTCTCTTGAGGCTCGGCGAGTTGGAAATCTGGAGTCTTCATCGAGTTGCGAAATATTTTCGACGCTGCCTCATTCTTGAACGGATACTCCCTGCTCGAAGCTCCTCGAGCGTACATTGTGGATGAGGCGGTTGTTCATGCTTGTTGAGATGAGTGATAGTTGGGTCGGGGTTCTTGGTAATTCGTTGAGGTTGTTGCGGCCGTTCGACGGTATTTGTATTGGTTGCTTGCCTTTATCGGCTATGTCACGACGATCCTGGACTTCTTTTCAAAAGTTTTCACGGGCTTCGTTTGTCATGTTTTGTCGGTGAAACTTAATTGCTTCGCCTCCTCTTGCAAGCTTACGACCTTGCTTAACAACTTCTCGAAAGTCTTAATAGTAAATCCCTTGAGGAGAAGTCTTATCGGGCCATGAATGCTCTTAAGTAAAATTCCATTGCATCTTTGTTCTTGTAGGCGTGGCTCACACTTCATACTTAGATCCTCCATTGAAGTATGTAATCCACCAAAGTTTCGTTCGGCTTCGCTTCTCTACCACTAAATCACCTATAGTGATGTGGTGCTGAGACTCCGAACAAATCGCTTGATGAAGAGGTTCTCTAATTCGAAAATTTCTTCACCGAACCATTTGGTAATTCCGCATACCAATCAAAGGCGATCACGACGAGTGGCGACAAATTGTCGGAAGAGTAAAACATCACTTCCCCGGCATTGCAACAAGCGGCACGAAAATGTGCAACATCTTGCCGAGGGTTTCCGGTTCCATCGAAGGTCTTGAACGAGAGGTGGTACAAAGCCTTTCGGATATTGGACGGCGTCGAATTCTTTAATGTAAGGTCTACCGTCCGAACGGATGTCCCACTCTTTGATTGTGCCAAGACTTCTCGCTTTCTTTGTTCCACCATGCTCTTAATATCCTTTTCGGAATCATGCTTTGTGTTGCATCCTTCTTTAATTGATCATCCCAGTTGACGGACGTAATTTCCTTTCCTCCGTCTACAATGTGAATAACTTACGGGGGTGTTTCTCTTTGGGGTTGAACACGACTTTGGAGAGTGGCTAGGGCTACGGCCATCTCTTCCATCCTTTTGCCATTTGGGCGATCGTATCATCTTTCTCTTGAAGCGCCTCCTCATTACTTCGGCTCCTCTCTTTCGCGGCTGCGGGGGCACCTTGTGAAGCTGACAAAGCTCGTGTTTCAACCGTGTAAATTTCTACATATTCATCATCCATGAACTCTGACGAGTCAACTTCATCTCCGAATTTCTCTTCTCTTTCTCTTGCTAATCAACGAATATCAGTTCTTAGCTTTTCCATAGCATCTTCTAGTGGTCTTTTCTGTACATCCTTGCAGTTTTCATGTGATAACTGTCGGGTTTCCATCTCATGAGTCTCCTTTACTGCGGTAGCACTTTCTTCAGACTCAAGTCTCCTGACGAGACTTTCCCTCTCAGGTTGTTGTTTTAATCTTAATTCTCCGGTAGTGGGACGCCATACCATCCTTCTAGCGGCGGAAGGTCTAGGACCGGATGGTGCAGTCGGCCAAATGCTTTGGAAGGTGGTATCCTCCCTAATTTGTAGTCTGAAACAACGACGGGTGGACTAGCTTTCATTCTCTTATTTGGCTTTTCCGCAGCGATAGCAGGTTCTACTCGCGGCCCAAGACTGGACTTGGCTAGTACCCGCCCCATCCTTCTTAAAATTTCTGACACAAGGCATTTTTCTTTCCTTGCTAACTTTTCTATCAGGGTTTGCAGTCGAGCAAATGGCATAATTCTAGCCCTTTTCTTACGATCGTTGTTGTAATATGCGGGTTTAGGCAATGCGGAAGCAATCTTGCAGATATTTTCCTCATCCTCTGCAGCGGAAAGGGGATGGAACCTAATTCCTCCCAAAAGTGGTATGTATTCAGGCAGCGGTGTATACTCAGGTAGTTCTGGGATTTCCTCCAGGAAAGCAACCTTAGCAGCTCTGGCTTCCCTAGCAATCTTTCTACTTCTGTTCCTCCTCTGAGTCTGTGTCAGTAATGGAATTCTCGAGCTGGACCCGATTTCAAAAACAGAAGGTTTCACAGGAAGATCTGTACCCTCCACGGTAATAGGTTCATCATAGTTCTGAATCTCCTTCCCCTTTAGTTTGGCAGAAGCCGGGGTAGGTACGGAGACAACTAGACCAGTGGGGGTAGCAACAACAGTCCTTCTGCGAACAACAGTACTCCTCTCGGTTGGAATCTTTTGCGAGAGGAGGGAATTCATGAGTTGACTTGAGGTTAAACTCGATCAACGGCTTCTCAATTTCTGGCACTTTGCTTGTGAGTGAAAAGAGAGTGACGTCGGGGATTTTGATGTCGGTGTCCCTGAATCCTTGTCTGAATCGAATAATTCCATTATCAAGCAGTTCATCCTTGAACACGGCCAGGTCAAGTCCTTTGACGAAGGAGAAGATCAGTTTTGGGGCTTCCATTTCTGCAGGGCAGATCCCAAGTGTTAGTCTCTGAATCGTGCTTCTTCTTATCGTACAACTTATGACGAAAAAGAAAGCGTCCGAACACATTTCTGTTTACCTTAGTGTATTTGTTATATTAAAAGAAAATTGTTTTTTCGAAAAGATTTGTTCGTTAGGGAGGAGAATTATTAAAAGATGGAGAGTTGTAGGAAGGGTAAAAGGAATTGATTAAGAACTGGAAAAGGAAGAGAAAGTCTTGTAGAAACTTCTCGACCCGCAAGACCGCTCCTAAACTAATACCTATTGGAGGTCCACCCCACCTCAGAAATGAGGTAAAAGGATCTCAGAACCTCTCTGTTTAGGGGTGTCTAAACAGTGGTTCCTAAATCTGAGAGAATGTTGGCTATACTTGTTCAAGGTAGAAATGAACATAGTATTCCAATGAAAAGAAGGGTAGTTTGATCCACTAGGGACATGGATACACTACCGATTTTTGAAAGCAGAACTATCTGATTCAAAATGGAGAGAGGAATTTTCCCCAGCGGAGTCGCCAGAAATTGTACGGGTTATTTTTAGGTTATGTGTTGTATTTTTGAAAAGAGGTCGCCTACAGAAATTGTCGGCAAATTTTTAATTTAATTTATAATTTGAAGAGTAGTATTTGATTTTGAAAATAATTTTTAAATTTGAAGATTTTAAGATATGAAATCAAACTGATCTCACATCCCGAATAGTTTATATAAACGAGCACCGCACCACAAATCGTGTATCTATACCGAAGAATAGACACCTTTGCTTGATAATGGGGCTTGATTAGATAAACTAGAAAGGTTTGTGACATTCGTTTGGTTTGCGAACCACTTTTATAAGCCGACAAGTTCCCCTGCTTAATATAAATGAATTAAATAGGGGTTATATTACCTGGGTTCTTAAAATTCCCTATAAGGGCAAGCCCCTATAGTTAATTCATCTTAAGTGACGGGAATCACCTAAGAAAACTCTTGATAATAATCGGTAGTTACTGCTCTCAAGAATTTCAAAGTTTAAGTTTTCAAATGATTGAATTTTGGAATTTCAATAGGGAATGGATCAAATTTGGAACATTTTGTTTTAGGAATTCAAAGGAAGAAAAGTAGGAGAAATTACTGATTCGAAGCGAATTTCGGTAATTTCCCGACTATCCTATTGTTTGTCTTGGATTTAGGAAAGTCCTAATGTTTATTTAATGTTTTGATCTTGCCAATTTAAATTAATTAATATTCGTATGACAAAATCATACAAATAGCCTTGAAGATGTGAGGGTTTATGTTGTATCAAACAACTACCTCGGAAATCCTAAGACCGGTTAGGGCTTAATTTGCAATGCAAATGCCTAATAAAGAGTTGAGGATTTATGTTTCACTAGGCAAGCTACCTCGAAGTCCTATGGCTTGGTTATTTAATTCTAAGTAAGTTTTGCTGAAGTAGACTCAGGTTTTCACGATGACGATGGTACGTCTTGCCCCCCAGTACTCCGAGCTCCTTGTTGTTGCAGAGGTTTAGTTTTAGAAGTCATAAATTAGGAGATGAGAAAAGTGTTTTGGTTTAGAGAAATTCTTAATTTCCAAGTTTTTTTTTTATGTTTTAATTAATATAAATCTTAAAGTTTATTATAACAAAACCAGTTTAGATCCCACGGTTCCATCCTTCCGGCATCGTTATTTTTATCAGATTCACTTAGTCCAGATGAATTTGGTAAACTCAACTAAATGAGTTTCACACTTTCATTTAGGCCGTGGGAAATCCCGTTAGCAACACATAGGTTACATCATCCGAGGTATTCCCGCTCATCCAACAAGACATTTTAATTTAGTTATAATTGTAGTTTTGTGTTCTGTTTGTGATTAAATTTTGAGTTGTTTTATATTTTGAAATGTTGTGGCGGTGAATTTTATCTTGTAATGAATTTTAATTTAGTTTTGGTTTTAGTTTTAGGGACTATCCTAAAGGTGTGGGTTTTCATGCAACAGTTGTTTATCATGCAAGAAAAGTAAATGCGATGCGATTAAATAAATTGCAATAAGGTAAATTGCAATAAAATAAAAGCCTACCTGGAGGATCTTCCCGTCATCCCAGGCTGCACTTAAGCACAATTTAGAATATTTAAGCATTTAAAGCAAGTTCCTAGGTAAAACTAAGGGAAGGGTTATGGTTTTCTACCAAGTTCTTAATCCTATAGCTAGTCATCTCCTATGACGTCTAGGTTCTTGTGTTTTGGTTTGAGGACGATTTTCTTCTTCAAAGAACAATTAAGTTCAGTTGTTCTTATAAACATCCTATCGTATTGAGGAAGTGCTTAAGACGAGCCTTAAACATCTTTTCAATATTTCTAGGATTATTTTTTTTAAGTCCAAGAGAATTTTATTATACAAATGAATTAATCGTCCGGGAATTCAAGTTTTATTGTTATCTTACTCAGTGAACTAGGACATTTGAATATCCTATGAGGGAAGTAAAACTTCACTTAATGTTCTATTTAGGAGTTATGACAACAAAAGCTTTCGAGGGAAAATTGATGTTCAAATGGTTTATGATTTAATTTCAGTTAATGGGTTTAAGTTTGGAATAGTGGTCAGGTTGTTTTATTTTTGAATTTCTTTATGCTTTAGGTGTTGTTATTTTTTTAATTCAATTTAATTTAACTTTAATTTAATTTAATTTGGTTTAGTTTTAATTTTAATTTAATTTATTAAATTCAATCTAATTTTAATTTTAACTTGATTTTATTTTTTTATTTTAATTTAATTTAATTTAATTTAATTTAATTTAATTTAATTTAATTTAATTTAATATGATTTAATTTAATTTAATTTAATTTTATTTAATTTAAATTTTAATTTAATTTAATTTAATTTAATTTAAATTTAAATTAAATTTTATTTTTAATTTTAATTTAATATTTTATTTTTTTTATGTTTTAAAGATGATTTAATTTTAATTATTAAAGTATTAATTTAATTGAAATTTTAAAAGGATTTAATTTAAATAATTTAACTTTAATTTAATTTAATGATTAAGTCTTTTAGCATATTAAATCTTAAGTTTGGATTATCATTTTAATTAGGAATTGAATATTATTGAGGTGATTGATTTAAGGATTCTTAGATTAAAGAATGAATTTCTTCCTAATAATATCCCTATTTTAATAATTCCAATTTTTTTTATTATTCTTCCAAATTTAATTAATTATTTAATTAAGGTTTATTTTAATTGTTTTTAAATTGTTTGGTAGATTTCTACCCTTTAATACCTAAGTTTCAAACATCCAAAATCAACTTAGTATCAAATATTTTACCCACCCTTTTAATTAAACCTAAAATTTTAATTATAGGTTAAAATTTTAATTACTATTTTGCCCTTTAACTTACTAATTTCATAACTCACTAAATTGAGCTTAAATGAGTTTGAAATTTTTATGTGACTTCACTCATATGTCAATCAAGACATTAGAGGAGAAAATGTGATTTTTCTATATTTAATTTATTTATATAATTATTTTTGTGGAAAATAAGGATTTTCAAGGAAAATTCAACAACATGACCAAAGGAAAGTTTCTATCCTTAAGAAAATTATGGGACATTCCTAATGACCAGAGGACCACTTGGACCAATTTTGGTGATTTTTTGAAATATATTATTTTTATTATAATTATTTTAAGTTTTGGAGTATTAATTTATTTAAAAATAAAATAAAGATTGAAAAATGAATTTTATATTTTTTAAAAATCTCTCTGATATTAAGGAAACTAGAGAACCAATTTTGTAAATTTCTATTTTTTCGTTGATTTATTAGAATTACTTTAGTGGAAATGCTAGAAAATACATTTTTTTTAATTTTAAAATTACCCTAGGGCTTTAAAATTTAATATCTCATCATAGAGACCTAAGAAAAATATGGGGTTTGTTCCTAAGTGATTAAAATTCAAAATGTGACATTTTGGTGAATTTTATTAATTTTGTGATTTTTATTATTTTTTAATTATTAAAAATATTAAAATAATGTAAAAAATCAACTTTTTTGAAAAAATTGCAATTTTATTTTTCTTAAATTCCCCTGATATCAGAGAGGATCCAAAACCAATTTGTTGAATTTTTGAAAAGTAGCTTGAAAGTTATGAATTTTTAAAGTTTAAAATGGCTAAATGGTTTAATCAACCCATTTGGTAGGGCTAACGAAGTCCAATTGACTTCAAGTTTTTATGGTGGATTCCTCTGATCCTAAAGGTCCGTGGAGAATTGATTTTAAGTCAATTTGATGTATGATTAACTCTAATTAATTAAGGAGCTATTTTGGGTGTTTAAGCCAATTAGGGTTATTCCAGGTAGATTAATTCAAGAACTATTTTTCCTAGAGTCCTCTGGTCATAAGAAACATCCTCAAATTTTCCTAGAATTTATTTCACAACAGGCTAATTATTGGAATTAAAATATTCAAAATAGTGACCTAGAATTGAAAAATCAATAACTCTCCATAGGGGTGGCCTCTGACTTTGGAAAATTCAGAAAATGTTCCCAAATTCAGAGGCTTCAAAAGCCCTATGGTCTCATGCCATGGTGAATTGTATACATGCATGGAGAATTGAAAATGTGCAGAGAGTAATTAAATCATTAAAATTAAAATACTTGATGAAATTAAGTGATTTCTTTTCCACATTATTCTCCTCTGTTCACTGAGCAAGAGGGTATTTTTATTTTATTTTTCTGATTTTCCTACACAAAGTTATGCATTTTTCAAGTTCTGGTAAATAAATAAATAGGAAAATAACCTAATTTCCTACTTATCCATGCGACGCCCTGTCATCCTCGGCATCTCTGAATGGCCACGTGGTTCACGTATCATCTCCTGGTCTGACGCCATCTGAGCCATCCGTCCATGCGTGTATTGAATGAACGACATCCGTTCATCGTCCCCAAGCCTCCTAGCCCGAGAACCGTCCATCTTCTAGGCCTAAGATCTCACTCGATACTTGACCAAATTTAAAGTTCTTATGCTCTATGGATTCGTCTCGAGAAGACGAACACATCCATACGGTTTGTGTGGCATGAAATTGACTCAATAAAAATGGAGAATGTTCAGAAGCTCGGGAAGAAGAGTGAGACCATACCTTTGCTCAGAGAAGTGTGGCTTCAATCTGAGGGTTGTGTCACCTTCGATTGAGTCCAAGCAAGCTCCAGATTAAGTCTCCTGGCCTGGTGAATTATCTAGGTAGGATTTCGACCACAGCCGATTACAAAGCTTGGAGTCTGGAACAGATGTGTGTCCTGGAGAGGGGGCTTTTACTGGTGGACTTCTTCCCTTGGTCTGGTGAATGTGTAGGATCAATCAATTTGGGGATTGGTCCACTGTGAAGAAGTGTCCTGGTTTTTGTGCTGAAGTTTGAACTCAAAATTAAGCTCAGCTGGAGGGAATTAGGGCTGGAATCCAGTGGGAATCAAGTTCTCTATGTGTAGAGAGTGGTCTGGAATGATTTTGGCAGAGTTTCCTTAAGGTTGGTTCAGCACCTCCTCCATAGCCGAGAGGGGTGGGGTTTAAATAGAAGCTAGTTGGAGGCTCTCCCGGGGGAGTTAGGGCTTGGGATCGAGTTGCTCGGTGAGGAGAAGAACAGCCATGGTGGCCATTGGGCATGGGGCAACTCAGCAGGTGAGAATTCCAAGCTTGGGCTCACATGATGCTCTCGAGTGTGGTGTTTTCTGGTGGCCCAGGTGGCTGGCCGGCAGGCAGGGGTCACCATCTTGACCAGGGAGGTAAGGGCTTGGCAATGGTGAAGTTAATTAGGCTTGGACATGTGTAAAGTGCTTGGATTAAAATGGTATGGGGGAGAGGCCACTTTTGCTTGATTTTGGTCAACTCATCCTTTTGGGCTAGGTCCACCACCCAAGGCCTAGTTTTGGGCTGAAAAGAGTCACTTGGGTCAGCTGCCATGGAGTGGTGAAGTCTCCATCCATGGTGAGGTGGCTAAGCATGGTTTAGTGTGTGACATGCTTATGGTTAAAAAGGCTTAATGAAGGATTAGGAAAGGGGGCCCTCCTTTGGCAATTAATGGCTTGGTCACATGTCAAACCTTCCATGGCTTCATGTGGCTTGTCCATGGCTTGCATGTGGCTTCATTTGGCTCATCCTTGACTTAGGAAAAGTGGATCCATTTATATGAAAAAGGAATTTGGAGATTTTTGCAATTTAGTGAAAAATTTAGATGGTGCTTGATTTAGGTTGATTTGATGATTGATTTAGGACATAGGAATTGATCCCAATTAAAGAGATGATGAGAAGGAATTTTCATGTGGGCTTTGGGCTTTTGGATTTCACTTTGGATGGGCTTTCAAGATGGTTTAGAGAGTGGGCTTTTAGATTTCAAAACAAATTTTAGGATGATAATTTTGTAAAGGATTGGATCTAATAAGTGTTGCTTTTAATTTAGGAAGGTTTCATGAATGATTTGGAATAAATTTGAAGTGGTTTGGGCTTGAATTGGGTTAGATTTGGACATCTTTGGTAAATGGGCCAATGTAGGTCAAATTGGGCTAACTTGGGCCAATTTTGGGCTAGGGTTGAAATTGATGTAAGATAAATGTTGGGAAATGTTCATGGGAGTGTTTCAAAGAGGTTTTGGCTTTGGTTGGAATTTGATTTTGGGTTTTTGGCTTATTTGGGTTAGGTTTGGTCATGTGTCCAAATTGAGCCTTTTAGCTTTGGGTTGAATTTGAGTGGGGTTTGGGTCTAAATTTTGGGTAAATCATGTTAGTTTTTTGTTTGTGGGGATGTTAAGGAAGGTTTAGAAAAGTTTTGGGGTTAATTGGAGTTGAATTGGGTTAGTTTGGGCTAGGTTTGGGTCATGGGTCCAAATTGGGCTAAAAAGGGGCTTTAATGCCAAAAGTGAAATTGGATTCAAATGTTAATCAAATTAGACTTGGATCTGGTCTAGATTGGTGTTGGAAATGTTAAATTGAAGTTTAGAATTGAATTAGACCAGAATTTGGGTCAATTGGATACGTTTGGTTTGACATTGGGTTCACTTTGGGTTAAAATGGGTCAAATTGGGGGTTTTGACAAAAGTGGGGTAAACTGAAAAAATTTGCCCATGGTGTAGTTGAACAAAATGAAATTGGGAATATTTGGGATTTTCTGGAATTTTCTGGGAATTTTCGGAATTTTTTAGGTTTTTTTTTGGATAAGAGGGGCTTTTTGGGCATTTGAAGAGTATTGGGGGGTATTTTTGGAATTATTGGTATTTTTGGCTATGAATGATCAATTTGAGTAATGTGGGAATGTTTGGGATTGGTCTTGAGGAATTTTGGGTGATTTGGAAATTTTGGAGGATTTGGATAATTTCAAGGGTTTTGGGTAGGCTAGGCGGGTCCCGGGGGTCAAAAATTGAAAATTTACAAAATTGAAGATTGAGTAATTGTAAGTGGAATGAAATCATTTTGGTTGAGCCATGAAGCCATATCAAGCCCACATGAGCCATGAAGGGACTCATTTGAGGCATCCACCATGTCGTTCCTAACCCTCTTAGTCATGGGCTTAGGGGTTAAGGACCATCCATGTGAATCATCATCATGAGTCAGGAGGTCAAGTTAGGTATGGGTGTGTTTTTAGGAGGTGTGTGAAAGTGTAGTGTATAAGTGTAGTGTGTGTGTAGGTCAGCCCTTCACCAGACCAGGCCACCCAGGGCAATCCTAATGCCAAAGAGTCCTATAGGAACTCATCCTTTAAACTTTCACATTTGATTTCAACCCTCTAGGTGATTAGGGGTCTACAGTCAAGTTTGTGGAGTTTCCAGGGAGTTAAGAAGTGGTTTGAATTTCTAAGTGGTGGGTCCCAATTCTAATCCTCTAGGATAGTCAAAGGAAAAGTCTAAGGCTAGATCCTAAGTACTAAAGAGAAGTAGAGAAGACCTCATCAAAAACGAGGTCAACAACTATGTGTTAATTATAGAGTCACTGCTGTTATTTCTGAGGAGAAGCTGAAGTCTACTGAGCCAATTGGGCAGGAGAGTGTTAGTATCTATGATCGTCTTCGAGGGAAGAGATCAACCGCTCCTTCTACTTCTACACATACTTATGGTAGACCTACTTCTAGACCCTCTACTTCTGCTGAGCCACCATCAGATTTCTGGGAATCAATGCATGATCAGTTTTTAGAGGAACAACAGGAGTTATTTCAAACTCACTGCAGGATTGATACTATTGATAAAAAACTAGATCATTTATCTGATTATACCCAGAGGAAGAGTAGTTATGATGAAGCCCTAGTCAAATTTCTGAAGGGTGAACATGAGGTTTCCTTTCCTACTTTTCCTAGTTTCACACCATTTGTAGATCCTAAGGACGTAGAATTTTCCTTTGGTGATGCAGATGATGATGAGGCTACAGCTAGTGATTAGTAGTTATCGATTTCTTTGATGTACTACTCTGTTAGTTTGTTTTATTTGGATAGTTTATTAGTTTTGTATTTGATGTATGTTGACTGTTTAGTGTTAGGATTCTGTTGTGTTGAGACTGAATTTAGAATTAATTTATATGTTGTTTTAGTTTAATGTTTAGTAATTAATTATTTTGCTCTGTTTTAATTACGTTTCAAATTTAATATTATCATCGATTAGTCGCTTACCCTACATATACATGCTTCGATTTTATCTTAATTATTCATAAAAGCATGATTAGAAGTTAATTTTTCTTTTTAAGATTGTTTTTACATACTTATTAAAAATTCGATGATTTTCTTTCTCTCATACTTTCAAATTATCATAGTATACTAAAACTTAAGTTTGGGGGAAGGGAAAATCCATTCAAAATTAAATTTTATTTGTCCTTAAAGAACTAATATTTTCTTAAAAATAAAAACTTTTTAACATAACTTAAAGAATGAAGAATATATTTGAGATCACTTTTATTTTTGAAATTATAAACAATTTAGTGAAATTAACCAAAATTTTACTAACTTTGATTGATTTTAAGAATAGAATTATTTAACTTAAAGAAGAATGAGATAAAGAATTTTTCTATTCATGGTAGAAATAATAGAATTTCAAAATTTTTAAGTAATAAAAAATTATCACTTGAAAAGGAAAAGATTGGAATTCTTTTTGAATTTTTATTTATGTTATAATAATTAAGTGGAAATGTATAAGTTTTGAAAATATAAGTTAAGGATAGTGAAGTTTAAAACCATTAACAGGCTATCCAGATATAGTAATCCTCTCTATATATTCAAAAAAACAAAGAGATAGAGAGGAGAAGCTTGAGGAAATACCTAATCAAAAATTGGCTTCACTTGAATTATCTTATAGGAAGAAAACTAGTTACATATTTTACTTGATTTTTATACATAAATATTTATTTGGAAAAGATTTTTCAAGATCTTTTTCTTATAAATAATCTATGAAAGCTTAATATAATAGACTTATATTATTTTCAAAATGAATGAAAAATTTGAAATCTTAAGATTTGGTAGTTAAATATTCTTTAAATTCTTAAAATTAAACCTAGTTAGTGAAATTGGGTTAATAATTTACTAAAGACTTTATAAAATAAAAAATTATAAGGAATCTTAAATATTTATCTTTTATTTCCAAAAGTTATATTTTATGTAGTAAAAAGAGTTACTTGAGGACAAGTAACATTTAAGTTTGGGTGATTTTGATCTATAAAAAAATATCTATTTCTTTGTCTTAATTATTATCAATTTCTAAGGATATTATGCTTTAATGAAAGGTATTTTTTGTGTTTTTGGATGTACGTAATGTAAAAAGGTCTAAGAAGGAAAAAGGAGCAAAATGGAGCAAAAATGGAGCAAAATTCCAAAAGTATAAAAAAAAATATGGCCTGGCGCCTACGCGCCAGACTCGATACGAAAACTGTCAAGTTTTTAAAAACATTTGATCAGTTATTTTGATGGACTGAGAGGTTATTGAACATTCTAGAAGGCTGGCAGTTGTTCCTTGATAATAGGACACGTGATACATTGCATGTGGACGCTCCAAAATGGTTTTAATCGCGAAGATGTGCGAGCCAAAGTGAAGAGGTACGAAAAACTGGACTCGGTGTCTGGCGCCTAGGCGCCAGATTCCGGCGCCAGATTCCGGCGCCTAAGCGCCAGACCGACCTTATAGAAGATTCATTGAATGTGGACATGTTTTGAAGAGGTGCCTCAAGGCAACTCTTGAAGCCTATAAATAGAGGTTTATTTCTTCAGAATACGTGCCCCTCCCATTGTACCCCTTTCTCTTATCTACTTTAGGATCTCTCATCCGTAGAGAGAGAATTCGAGAGAGAAATTTAGGGCCACTTTTGTTTAGTTTAGTGAGTTTATTTTCAAGTTATTGCATGCGGAGTTCATTGCATTGTGGAGTCGGTAGGAATCGGAAGATACGTAGAAGAAATATTTGAGATAAGTATATTTTTATATTTGATTCAAAGTTTAATTATCCTGTTTTGTTATTTATTTTCAATGTGTTCTGAGTAGTTAGTTACTTTCTTACATCAATTATGAAGAGATAGATAAGATAATATAAAGATTTGATGGCGAATTAAATATCAAAATATTTTCAAAATATTGTGATGACATGAATACCTAATCTTACTTTACTTTTTAAATTTGTCGTTTGAATTGTTAAAATATGTTGAAGAGTTTTGAGACCTTGAAGGAGAAAAACTCTTAACTTGTAAATGTCACATGAATCCTTGGGTAGTCGATGGCATGTGCGGGCTATTCATGGTGAAGTGCAAATAAATAGGAAGATAATATTTAAAGAGCGTAGAGTTGATAAGTTTATAGAGTGACAGACTAAATTCTTATAATTTGATTTATAGACTAGGAAAGGGTCACTAGTAGGGCCGACCATAGCCACCCTTGGACATCTAGAAGTGTGAGCCTAGATTAACCCATTCTACTAACAATACATCCGGACCTATTACGTAAATTAGTCAATGTTCTTTGCTCCTGGATCGAAAGGGTAAAGAATATGAATGCTTCTATTTGGCACAATACCATAAATCAAATTCTCCAATGAATATTAAATTATCTTAAAAATCTTAGATTAATTGAAGGAAAGAAAGTTGTTTATTTTATATAGAATTCATAAAATCATAATCTTATTATTGTTTTCTTTACTGCATCTAGTAAATTAATAGTAATTTATAATCGAATTAAAATAGAAAATAAAAATATTTTTACTATTTTATTTCGCTTTCACTTCATAGAAAATTTGTTTCTATAAATCTTCCCTGTGGGATCGATATTGGGGTCTATGTTTAAAAACCCTATATTACTTGAAACGATACGTATACTTGCATAGTACCCCTAGTGTGTAAAAGTATTTACTAAATTATATAATACTAATTTTATACACTAGCCACTATTTATAAATTAAGTCAAAGTTTTTGGCTATCTTTTGGAAGCAAAAATTACTGCGTTAAGCGCAGCTCAGGTCACAAAGCTGGAGTAGGATTAATTTTCATCACTCCAGATAAAGCGATGATGCCTTTTTCCTATCATTTGACTGAACCATGCACAAACAACGAAGCCGATTATGAAGCGCTCATAACCGGTCTAGAATTGACAATAGTAATGGAAATTAAAAATACTGACATATATGGAGATTCTCTGTTGATTATCAAACAAATTGCTGACAAATATAAAACTCTGAAACCTCGACTTGAACAATATTCCCGTTACACTCTAAAACTACTTCATCAACTTCATGATGTGATATTCTTCTTAATCCTAAGATGACATAATTTTTTAGCAGATGCTTTGGCAAAGCTTGCAAAAGAATTTGATTATTCCAGAAGAAGATGACATACCAATTTCTATAAAAGAATGACAAGTTCTTTCTTAAATTAACATGGAAAATTTGCACAAAATTGGTGAAAACACGATTGTGACAATAATTAACGAAGAAGAAGATGATTGTTGACAATAAATTATTCAATATCTACAAACCGGAAGGTTACCTGAAAACACTTATATTGCCACTCAAATTAAACAAAGAGCATTAACATATGCTCTAATAAATGATGTCCTTTATAAATGATCTTTTGACCAAATGTGTTTAAGGTGCTTAAAACAAATTGAAGCTCAAGAGATTGTTAAAGAGGTTCATTCAGCTCTATGTGGTGCACACCAATCTGGACCCAAAATGAAAATGAAAATAAAGAGAATGGGATATTATTGGCTGACAATGATGATTGATTGTCTTGAGGTCGGAAAGAAATGTCATCAATGTCAAATACATGGAGTGGCCTTACACCAACCGTCAAATGTATTACACCTAACGATAGCATCATGGCCATTTGAACTTTGGGGTATTGACATAGTGGCCCTATAGACCCTCCACCGTCTAAAGGTCATAAATTTATTTTAGCAGCCACCGATTACTTCTCAAAATGGGCAGAAGTAACACCACTTAGAGAAGTTAAAGCAGAACAAGTTCTTTATTTCTTCAAAACACACATTGTCTATAGATTTGGAATTCCTCGAAGGGTTATATCAGAAAATGGATTAGCCTTTAAAAATACAAAAATGAATAATTTTATTCAAAGACATGGTATACACTGGAGGTATTCCACAATCTATTATCCAAAAGCCAATGGTTTAGCTGAAGCCTTCAATAAAACATTGGTTCGAGTTTTGAAAAAGATATTAATCAATAGTCCAAGACAATGAAATGAACGATTAATAGAAGCTTATGGGCCTATAGAACTATATACCGAACACCAACACGGTCAACACCGTTTGCTCTGATATATGGTTATGAGGTTATTTGGCCACTCAAAGTGAAAATCTCTTCTCTCAGTGTTGTGATAGCAAATAAAATAACTAAAGAAGAAAATGCCAAATTAAGACTTGAATAACATGAGAGTTTAGAAGGCAAACATTTACAAGCTCAACAAAACCTTGAACTATATCAAGAAAAAATGATACGGGCCCATGACAAATTGGTTCAACTTAGGACCTTTCAAATTGGAGAATTAGTTTTAGTTCTCCGATGACCTATATTAGCTCACCAAAAAATAGGTGGAAAGTTTTAAACAATATGGGTGGGCCCATATGTAATCAAAAAGACATATTCTGCAGGATCTTACCAACTGGTAAATTCTCAAGGAGAAAGAATTTTGCCTCCGATCAACGGGTGATTCTTAAAAAAATATTATGCAATATGAAAAATGATGACTTGTTTATAAACTAGGACAATAATAAATTCCTTCAAATCATCTTTGTGATACAAATCTTGACTTTTGTGTATTGTATTATCCATTCTGATCCTTAAAAGAATGTTTCCTTAACATAATAAAAAGAGTCTAATTTGTTAGATTATTTTGTTGTTTTCAGGGAAAATGTTTAACAACAAACTTCTTTTTACATTTTGAAGTGATGTTTGTCTGGTTTTGTACCGATGATGTATTGACATAGGATCTAAAATCCATTATGACTTCAATTTTACTCAAGTTGAATTGCTCTATGATGGACCCTTGTTATCCATTGCCATTAAGAAGCAAAAGGAAAGCCCTTTGCATTAGAGTTAAAATTTTGTCAACAAATTATTGAGACAGAAAAAGTTGATGAAAATTTAAAGTCAATAAAAGTAGCTCCATCTCAAAAAATGGAACGACATCTGCTAGAGGAGTGAAGAAATTAGCCTCTGGAATGACTAGAGCCCAGAGAAGAAATCGCAATATACGACTGAAGAAACTTAAGGAGAATGAAAGGCAAAATATAAAACCGATAGAAGAAGACAATGAGTTCGAGTTTCCTGCACTTGAAAACATTCCTAAAGAGACATATTATGTCTTATAAGAAGAAATGTTTGAAGAAGAGGAGAGAATTGAGAGAACAACATTCACTCACACTCCTTATGAACCGACATTAGATCTTACAGTAGCAGAGACATTAACTGACAGACGGATTGCTTCTCGAGAAGAAGTGAGACGTATTTAAGCCATTAAACGACAATCATTTGAACAATTCAAACATATTAATGGTTGAACTATTATCATATTGGAAGGCATTCATTATTTACTAGATTTTTTAATGAAGTTGAACAAGGTGCCATTGTTGAACATGTAATGGAAGTGCGTGATCGCGGACGAGTTGGATGCTTAAAAAGATCATCCTTTGAACCTAATAAATGGATACGTGGCAAGGGCTGGATGATGATCCAATATGGGTGTTGTTACAACTATGTCGTAGACAAAGATGACAATCCTCCGGGAATCTTACGACATGAACAACTAGATCCAGTACGGACAGCGATTATTTAGAATATTAGACGACTAATAACATGGAACATAATGCCCCCTGATTGTGTTCCAGACAGCTGCATCATGAATATATATGAGGAAGGAGATTGCATACCACCTCACACTGACAACCACGACTTTGAAAGACCTTTTTGCATTTTGTCACTCATGAACATATGTTCTATTCTGTTTGGAAGAGAATTACAAATTATGGGACCCAGAGAATTTCGGGGATCTTACCAAATGCTTATACCTCATGATTTAGTTTTAGTCGTACAAGATAATGGAGCTGACATTTCTAAACATTGCATACCAAGTGTAAGACAACAACAATGCATTTCGATAACATTGAGAAGGAAGTGCCCTGACAAGCTTTCTGATGGATACCAACCGATACCAGAACTGGAAGGGTTACAACCCTTAGAGATGCCACGACCCTATAAATATCTAAACACCTAAGACATATTCGATAGACAATGTCTCAGTGTTAGATATTTGTGGTAGGTCTAACAGTAACTGAGAAATTTTGACATGATATTATACAAATAGTTTGTAGTGTGTATTGTATAATACATGATGTACTGTAAACTTCTACCACTTATGTACATTATTGGGTGTGGAATAAAATCTTGTGAGATATTTCCCAGTTGGCTATAATACATTGTCAGGTCCAAGAGTGCCAAAATGAACTAAAATGATATGATGAATAAGCTGTGATAACTAATATGAGAATTATTATTTGACATATATTGGTCAAATCCCTAGCTGGAATCCCCAAAGGATATATTCTTCTTTGAAAGACATTTCTTCTCTCTATAGTTATTGGTTTCTTTCTTGACACGGATGTTATGGCATTCCTATAACTCAAAATTTAACATCTCTGAGAGATGATATGACATCCTCTCTCTCTATAATTATTCGATATAAATCCTTTCCTGACACGAAAATTATGGCATTCCTATAACTCAGCATTTGACATTTCTGAGAGACAATATGACATCTTCTTTCTCTTTAGTTATTTGATATAAGTCCTTTCCTGATATGGAAATTATGGCATTTCTATAACTCGACATCTGACCTCTCTAAGAGATGATATGACATTCTCTCTCTCTATAGTTATTCGATATAAGTCCTTTCCTGACATGAAAATTATGGCATTCTTATAACTTGACATTTGACATATCTGAGAGATGATATGACATCTCTCTCTTTAGTCATTGGATATAAGTCCTTTTTTGACAAAGGAATTATAGCATTCCAAGGAATATCTCTTCGAGAAAAAACATAAGTCCCATAGCATTCCTTCTTGAAACCAACATACATACATCTGATATTCTTTAGAAATAATATGACGTACATTATTTTTCTTAATCATTATAAGATATTTTTCGATAGACTGGCAATGGATAATCAAATCATTTCGGTCAACACGAATATGTGCGGCATACTTATACTGTATGCCACACATATTGGGGACCCTTTGTTGACCTCACTTTTATGAGGATTATTTATAAACTACATTAGAATGGGAAGCCTACCAAAATTGACTTCCTGACTCTTAATGATGATCACTAAACCCTAATATCTATGGTGTAATCGTATAAAACAATTTTTTTTAACATAAATTTTGATCACATCTTAAAATAATCAAATCAGTAATGACAAATCCTGATTTGATCAACTATTGACCCAATAGATCAACTATTGACCCAAATGGTCAACTTTAGTCAAAATGGTCAATCATGACCCAATGACCAACCCTACAGACCCAACAAGTCAACCTATGACTCATAAAGTCAACTTTGGTTAAAATGGTCAATCCTGACCCAATGACCAACCATAATGACTCAACATGTCAACCTTTGACCCAAAAAGTCAACTTCGATCAAAATGGTCAATTCCTGATCCAATGACCAATTATTGATCCAATAAGCTAACTTTTGACCTAGAAAACAATCTGGACAAATTAATCAATTTTTGCCTCAAAGATCAACCATTGAATACCAAGTGAATCAAAACACTAAAATAGTCAGATATGACCTATTTAACCACCTAAAGACATTATATGACCATTAAAGAGAACTTTAGTCAAACCTTTGACCTAGAAAGTTCCAAATTGGTCAAAAATGGCTAATCCATACCCCTTTGATCACAAAATTAACTTCAATAATAAACATTGAAATAATTAACTAGATATTGATCAAAGTTACCAATTCTAATCCAGAAATCACAACATTGACCTTTGGGTTCACCAAAACCCTAAATTTGTTCAACATGACCAATTTTGACCTCAAAATGACCAAACTATTAATTTTATGACCAAATCAACTATGTCAAGTTTGATAAAGTCACATTGAATATCTTTGAACTAGAATTGATCAACCCAAGTTAACTTTGGTTAACTTAGATCAATTGGGTCAACCTAAGTTAACCATGGTCAACCAAAGTTAAATTTGGTCAAAATATTCAATTTTAAATCAAATAAATAAAATTAATTAAAAGGATTAACTCCAAAAAGTTCATTTTAATTAATTGATGGGTTAATATTATAACTTCATATATTTCTAATTAATTTTATAATTAATTAGAAATGGAATTATATAAAAATAGTCCTACATTAAATTTGAATTTATGGCATCACACATGATGTCATAAACCCCTTTATTGATTTTTAAACTTAAATTTAAATTATGGGGAGTCACTAATGGGTTACCTAAGACCCATTGAATCCATCATGACATGGTCAACACATTACCTAATCCACAACTCATCACCTTTAACCAAGGTTAAGAGTAGTCATGATATTATCATGATGCTTAGGCACATTTGACATCCACTCTCAAGATGAGGTGTGGCATGGCTTCATAGGTGGCAAGCACCGCTTTTCCAATCCAATGGAGAAAGACCAAGACATGAGGTTAAGATTCCAACTAAGGTTAAAACCATCACGAGCAAAAAAAATAATGGGGGAAGAAAAATATGTGTCATCTTCCTTTCAATTTGCTTAATGATTCATCTCCACTCATAAGGTGAGGTGGCTAACCAACATGTGTGACACCAAAAGCATGCTACAGACTCACCAATGGGGGTGCAACATCTTTTAAACCAACGCCATTAGCATAGTTAAAGACCATCATGACAAACCATAGGAAATTGGAATATGAAGCTTATGTGTCCTCCTCTTCTAAACCCAATGAATGACTCATGAAGCTCATATGAAGGAAGCTAATTCAGATCATATGAAGAAGCTATATCCACCTCATAGGTGATCCAATAGAAGCAAGCCAAATTTTAAACTCAAGTCTTCACAATAGTAAAACCTATAATAACTAGGCTTGGAAATTGGTAATCCATCATCACCACAGCCAAAAACCTCCCTCTAGACATTAATGAGAGAGTTAGCAACTCCCCCAAGAGAATTCTGATCAGCTCAAACTTATCCATAGCCATTTTCATGGCTATAAATGGAGCAAACCCGAGCACACGGAGCAGAGGACGAAAAATTAGGAGAGACCTAACCACTACTCAAATCTCTTGACCTTCAAAAGAAGAAACCTTCATTAGGTCCTATGCAGTTGATACCCAATGAAATCAAGGCCTTAAACCCAGTGCATCAAGCTAATTTAGCTAACCCGAGAGCACCCAAATAACTCAATATCAGGATAGTTTGGGAGTCAAAAACCAACTTCCATAAATCTTCAAATTAGCCATCCCAAATTCATTTAGGGACTGAACGAAGGTAAGACCAATCAAAATCAGGCATCCTCATAGCCCCTAATCCACTGATTGATCAAGCTCACCTAAACCGAACCACCTCTTGATCGAAGTCATATACAAACACAATTTTAGTCCAAATTGACTTTGGGGAAAGCTTACTGAGGTCATCACGAAGGTGTAGAGCCAATCAGATTGAAATTCCATCCACTATGGCCAAGGTATGTTAGGCTAACCCTAATGGCGTTCGGGTTTGGAACATTGTGAAATAAACCAAAACAAAACCCATACATCACCGTATGGATGGATTCACCATCTCAGATAGATCCTGTAGGAACAAACCTCACTCGATTTCATCAAGAATCGAGCGAGATATTGCTCCTAGATCATGGATGGTCTGCGAGATCAGGCGGGAGGAAGACGATGAACTAAGACCATCTGTTCCCGTGTTTTTGGAATGGACGACCGAGATTAAATCCCCGTTGATCCACTGTTCAGATCCCCACTAGGGATTAAGCCCGTTTTCGACACTGCTGAGGACACACTTCTCCTCGAGAATTTTTAGGGATCATTTGGATTTAATTAAATCCAGTGAAACCTTATAAATATAAAAAATTCATATCTATTTATAAAAAATCACAAAATTAAAATAAAAATACCCCTGGCATGAGGAAAAAGAGGAGAATAATGTGAAATAAATATTTTTAATTTTTTATTTATATTTTATTTTTACTTAATCAATTACTCTCTGGAGTAATTTAATTATTAAAAGTTAATTACAAATTCAAAAATTATGATATTTTCCCAAAATCATCCTCTAAACATGACATGTATTCCCTGATTTTTCAAACTACAGAAAAGTTTTGTAGGGTGATATTTAATAATTTCTAAGCCACTTTATAATTATTTCTAAAAATAATTTTAAAAATTAGAAATTAAGAAAAATAAAATTAAAAAAATGATTTGAAATTTTAGGGTAACAGACAATAACCCTAAGACAATAATTTTTAAGTCATTAATAATTTTAAATGATATTTCAAAATTCAAGATTTAATATCCATTATTTATTAATAAATTCAAATCCTAAAAATCAACCCTTTATAAGTTCAAATCCTAAATATCCATTATTTATTTTTCGTGATAGACTAAGTTTAAAATGAGTCTAACTCACAAAAGACTCATGGCAAAATCTATTTAAGTCTAAAATAACAAATTAGGCTTAAGCACTATCTTAATCAAATCCTTAATCAAGCTTAAAAATAAATTAAGCTTAATTAAATCAAACTTAAAAAGAAATGAATAAATCTTAAATAATACCAATTTAAGTAAGTTTGAAGACACACTAAACTTAATTAACCTATTTAACCTTAATTACATTAGGTTTAATATAAAAAAAATCCTAATTAGGATTAACCTACACTAAACCTAATTAATCAACTTAAACCTTACTTATATTAGGTTTAAGTAATCTTTAAACCCTAAATTAGGTTTAACCCATACTAAACTTAATTAATCAATTTAAACCTTACTTACATTATGTTTAATTAACCTTTAAACTCTAATTAGGTTTAACCCATATTGAACCTATTTAATCAACTTAAACCTTACTTACATTAGGTTTAACTAATCTTTAAATCCTAATTAGGTTTAACCCGTATTAAACCTAATTAATTAATTTAAATCTTACTTACATTAGTTGTAAGTAACCTCTAAACCAATTAGACTTAACCCATATTAAGTATAATTAATCAATTAAACCTTACCCAAATTTGGTTTAATTAATCCGAAACCAATTAGATTTAACTCTAATTAAGTCTAATTAATCTATTAAACCTTATCCAAATTTGGTTTAATTAATCCTAAACCAACTTGACATAACCCATATTAAGTCTAATTAATCAATTAAACCTTACCTAAATTAGGATTAATTAATCCTAAACCAATTAGACTTTACCCGTATTAAGTCTAATTAATCTATTAAGCCTTACGAAAACTGGGTCTAATTAACCTTAAACCTATTAGATTTAACCCTAATTAAGTCTATTTAATTAATTAAACCTTACCTAAATTAGGTTTAATTAACCTAAAACTAATTAGACTTAACCTTAGTTAAGTCTAATTAAACAATTAAACCTTGCCCAAATAAGGTTTAATTAGTCTTAAACCTATCAGACTAAACCATAATTAAGTCTATCACATTAGACTTAATCAAACTATGAAACCATGACCAACTAAGGTTTAATGAATAATAAATCATAATTAAGTCCTCACATTAGACTTAATTAATCTATTAAACTTTAACCAACTAAGGTTTAATCAATACTAAACCAGAATTAGTCTATCACATTAGACTTAATTAATCTATTAAACCTTAACCAACTAAGGTTTAATCGATCTTAAACCATAATTGCATCTATCACGTTAGACTTAATTAAACTATTAAACCTTAAACAACTAAGGTTTAATCAATCCTAATCCTTATTTAAGTCTAATTCATTATACTTAATAAAATTATTAAACCTTAATTATATAAGGTTTAATCAAACTTATATTCTAATAGTCTTACTTAAATTTCAGTTAAGTTTAATTTTAATTGGACTTAAGTAAACCTTATGTTTTACCTAAATAAGACTTGAATGGATTTTAAATTCTAATTAAGTCTAATCTAATTAGACATAATTAACCTTTGAGTATTATTTGAATAAAACTTAAACCTTAATTAAGTTTATTTTAACTAGACAAAACTCATAACTTAGGTTCAAACCATATTAAACCGAACTCAATATATTTAACTTAAGTCAACCCCAATGGAACCAAAGTTAAATCAAACTTAAGTTCAACCCATATTGAACATTAGTCAACCTTAAATTTAGATTCAACCTGACTTGAACCTAACCTGAATCAAACTTAAATCAAAATTTAGTTCAACCCATATTGAACTTGAATCAACCATAAGTTCAGATTCAACCTAACATGAATCTAACTTGACAGAATATCAAGTTTGACTTAAATCAAGTTCAACCCAAATCGAACTTGATTCAACATTAAGTTCATTCTAAGTTAAACTTATTTTTGATTGAAATCAACTCAACAATAAGTTTGATTCAAATCAAACTTGATTCAACATTAAGTTCAATCTAAATTGAACTTATTTTAAAACATTAAGTTTGATTCAAATCAAACATAACTCAACAACAACTTCAACCTAAATCAAACTTGATTCAACATTAAGTTCAATCAAAATTAAACTCATTTTAACAAAAACATTAAGTTTGATCAAAATCAAACTCAACTCAACATTAAATTCGGCCCAAATCAAACTTAACATTGAACTTAACTTAACAAAAAAATTAAGTTTGACCTCAATCAATCTCAATTCAACATTAAGTTCGACCCAAATTGAACTTAATTTAACATTAAGTTCAATCTAACTTGAACTTATCATAACAAAAATATCAAGTTTGACCTAAATCGAACTCAACTTAACATTAAGTTCGACCCAAATCGAACTTAATTTAACATTAAGTTCAATTTAGACTGAACTTAATGTTAAATTGAATTTATCTTAACAGATACGTTAAGTTTAATTTAAATCAAACTCAACTCAACATTAAGTTCAATCTAAATTGAACATATTTTGATAAAAACATTAGGCTTGATTTAAATCAAATTAACTAAATATTAAGCTTAACCCAAATCAAACATCATTGAACTTATTTCAACAAAAATAAGTTTAGCCTAAATCAAAATTTGACTTAAATCAGACTTAAATCAAGAAAATTATAAGATTGATTATACACCTAAATTATATAGTATTTTTTATGCACATTTTTACACCTATTTTTGATGATATTACACTATAATGGAAGGTATTTTGTGTTTTTTTTTGCACGTATGATGAAAATGAGTGATTATGATGAAATGGGTAAGATTGGATCAAATTTGGAACAAAAAATGAAAAATGAAAATTTGGGCAAGCTGGGCGGGCGCTTAGCTGCCACAGTTAAAAATCGAGTTTAATTTAAATTTGGCACCATTTTTAAAGGGTATGGGATGCAATTCTTGGTGATAACTTCCATAACTTCCTTTGGGCGGCAATTTTGAATGAACGGGTGCAATATTTGTTGGATACATCAAATCTAGACACATTTTAAAGAGACACCTAGGCACATTTTGGTTTAATATAAAAAGAGAGTCTTAGGAAAAATTAAGGGACTATTTCCTTGTATTTTGAAAGGCTTTTCCTTTGCATTTAGAAAGTTTTAATTAGGAGTAGGAGTAGAGAGTAGAAAAGAGAAAAGGGTAGGATTGAAGCTTTCTTCTTTCCACTACTTTTCTTTCCTTTAGCTTAGTTTAGTTTTTATTGAAGTCTAAAGTCTGTATTATGAGTCATCAGAGTTGGGAGACTTGCTCTGAGGAGTAGTTTAGTGAAGAGCCAAAGTTTCAGAGGAACTTCCTGAGTCTTGTGGAGAGAATTTTCGGATAAGTGTTTGCTTTTATTCTTATATTTAGTTTTTAATTAATACTTGTTTTTGTTTGTTGTTTTTCTTATGGCTTTTAATTTTAAATCAATGTGTTTTTGTATTTTCTCAATGCATTCTGAATAGTTTACTTTATCTTTTTCTTTCTTAAATGAAGAAGTAAGTAATTCATGAAGAATTGTTATGGAAAGTATATGGGTTTAACGTTGGAAGAAGTTGTAAAAATTGATTCTATAAACTTTGTTTACTTCTTAATTTATTCTGTTAAGATGTAAAACTTGTGGTGAGATTATGTAAGATCCAATACGGCATTATCTTATAAAAGATAGAAAGAATCACGTGCAATTATATGGGTGAAAATTATAGTTCATATAATTGAATGTAATATATTAGAAAATATTTTAAAAAGGGTAGTAAAATTAGAGGATTTTTAGTGTGACAGGCTAAAAGCCCCTAATTTGGTTTGAAGTTTTGAATTTGTTATGAGAAGTTAGCCCCCAGGTGGAGGGAATCGAGGGAACTCTAGAGTGAGAGCTGGTATCTTCCCTGTCTAACCATGTTCAAAATGATAAATTTCAAATTAACCAATGTTCTATATAGAACCAAGTAAGGGTAAAGAATACATTTGATTTTATTTTTCACAACAAATTTAAATACTTCCACAACAATACTTTCATAATTATTACAACTTTATATAAAAAAAAAAGATAGTTTAGTTAATAGTGTTTTTCATACCAATTCTAGTTAATAATGTTTTCAAACAAATTCTAGTTAATAGTGTTTTTCATACCAATTTTAGTTAATAGTGTTTTTTTTATACCGTGTTTACAGTTATTATCATTTTAATTTCTTGTTTGATTTTTATAAGAAAATTTAAAGAGTGAAATCAACAATCAAACTTTTCAAAATCAAACATACTTTCAAAAGCCAATTAAAAAAAGTAAAAAGATAATTTTCTTATTTCTTTAAAGATTTATCACTTTTCCCGTGGGTTCGATATCTCGGGGCTTAATCAGAAAGTCCTATATTACTTGATAAACGATACGTATACTTGTGTAGTATCCCATATTATAAAATCATAATTTTCTTATCGACATCATCAGCACATATATTTGTCAGTGCGGGACCAATTTGTTGGCGCACATATATTTATCAAGGATCAAGTTTCTGGCGCCGTTGTCAGGGAGAGAAATATATTAAAATTACATTTTAAATAAAATTAAGAAATTTTAAAATTTTACTTTTCTTTGTTTTTATTAGTGTGTTGTGTTTTGTTTTATTTTATTGTTGTATACGCAGTTCAGGTTTTGAGGGACTTGTGCCTTAAAATTCTGAATTAGAAAGAACTATCAAAAAAATTAAAAAAATTATAAATACAGAAAAAGATAAACATTTTCAAGAAATGACAAATCATCAAGATCAAAATGTTGGCATCCATCAAGAATTAAGACCTTTAAGAGATTATGCTAACACTACAATGGATAAACTTTGTGGTAGTATTCAAAACCCTATTGTAGCTGCTAATTATTTTGAGTATAAACCTGTTATTATCCAAATAGTGTCTAATAATCAGTTCGGGGAGCAACAACTGAAGATCCTAATTTGCATCTTGCTAATTTTCTAGAGTTGTGTGCTACTTTTATATATGATGGTGTTTCGGATGATGCTATTAGACTTAGAAATTTTCCTTTCTCAAAAAGGGATAAAGCTAAAATATTGTTACATTCGTTAGCACTAAGATCAATTAGAACATGGGGTGAACTGTCACAAAAATTCCTTGCTAAATATTTTTCACCATCTAAGACTGCTAAGTTGAGAAATGATATTACATCTTTTTTTGAGTTTGAAGAGGAATCAATATATGAAGCATGGGAAAGATTTAAATATCTCCTCAGGAAATTTCCAAATCATTCGATACCGGATTGGTTAATAATTCAAAATTTTTAAAATGGATTAGTTGGATCTCTTAGATCGATCATCGATGCTACTGCTGGTGGATAGTTAATGTCTTAACCATTTTCTAATGCTTATGCTTTAATTGAAGCAATGGTTACTAAAATTTTTCAATGGCCTTCTGAAAGGTTAAATCGTAAAAAGGTAGCCAGTGTTTTTGAAAATGATGCCTTTACAATGTTAGCAAATCAAGTTGCTGCTATTTCAAGGAAGATAGACCAATTTGGGATGAATTTTACTCAGCCACATTCCATGATTGAAGAAAATTCATTAGGCTAAATGGTTGATTCTTATTCTTCACCAGAAAATGTGAACACTATAATTAAGCCTAACAACCCATATTCCAATTATTATAACCCAGGTTGGAAGAATCATCCAAATTTTAACTGGAACACAAATAATCAGGGTGGTGTTAATCAACAATGGGGGAACCACCATGTAAACTCATTGGGGAATTGGAACAACCAAGGAAATAATAATAATAATATATTAACTTATCCTTCAAGTTTTAACAATGCTTTACAATTAAAGGAGAAGAAGTTGTCTAATGAAGAAGTGGTGTCAAATATGGGAAATCAATTACAAATTCAAGGAGCAACCATCAGAAATATTGAAAATCAATTGGGACAAATTGCAAGTGCCTTAAGTAATAGATCCCAAGGAATGATTCTATGTAATACTGAAGTAAATCCAAGAGAAAAGAATAAAGAACAAGTAAAAGCAATTCAACTGAGAAGTGGAAGAGAATTGGAAAATAGAGTTTAAAAAGAAACTGAAGTAGAGAAAGAAGAGATTGAAGAACCAAAAGAGGACGCTCCGAAAGGTTTGGAAATACCTGTTTCTCCACCTAAGGCTGATTTAGAAAAACCACCATCGCCATTTCCTCAGAGAATTCATCAATAAAAGTTGGATAAGCAATTTTCAAAATTCTTGGAGATATTTAAGAAGCTTACTATTAATATTCCATTTGCTGAAGCCTTGGAACAAATGCCAAGGTATGCAAAATTTATGAAGGAACTCTTAACAAGAAAAGGAAGTTTGAAGATAATGAGACTGTTGCACTTAGTGAGGAGTGCAGTGCAATAATTCAGAAAAAGCTTCCTGAAAAGCTTAAAGATCATGGTAATTTCACAATTCCACGTGCAATTAGAGACAAATTTTATGGAAACGCTTTATGTGATTTGGGTGCAAGCATTAACCTTATGCCTCTATCTATATTCAAAAGACTGGGACTAGGAGAAAAAACCCCAACTACTGTACTCTTCATTTAGCAGATTGTTCAATCACATATTCTAAAGGAGTTATAGATGATCTTTTGGTTAAAGTAGATAAATTAATTTTTTTGTTGATTTCATTGTGTTAGAAATGAAGGAAGATAAAGATATACCTATAATTTTGGGAAGACCTTTTCCAGCTATAGGCTGAACCATGATAGATGTGCAAAAAGGGGAATTAACAATGAGGGTTAATGATCAGACTGTTACATTTAATATTTCAAAATTGATGAAATTTCTTGTTAAAGGTAAAGAAGATGATTGTTATAGGATGGATGTTATCAAATATTTGAGTAAATGTCATTTCAAGTAAACTTATGAAGAGAAATCTAAAAGAGAAGAATTGAAACATAAGCAAGAAGAGGAGTTACTTGGTTCTGAAGATTTTCAAGGGGAAGATTTAAAGTATGTTTGTGAAAGTTTTGAATTGTTGGATTTGACTGAAAAAGATGAATCTTATGGTCCATCAATTGAAAAACCTCCTAAACTTTAGTTAAAAATGCTTCCTAATAATTTGAAGTATGTTTTTCTAGGTGAATCCTCAACCTTACCAGTTATAATTTTCTCTTAATTAATTGTAAAAGAAGAAGAGAGTTTGCTTGAAATTTTGATGAAGCACAAGAAAGCCTTTGGATGGACAATTACTGATATTAAAGGAATCAGACCTTCAATTTGTATGCACAAAATTCTTATGGATGATAATTGCAAACCGTGGGCTGATCCCCAAAGGAGATTAAATTTTATCATGAATGATGTTGTTAAGACAGAAATTTTAAAATGGTTGGATGCTGGAATTATCTACCTTATTTCAGATAGTGCATGGGTTAGTCCTATTCACTGTGTTCCTAAGAAAAGAGGAGTGACTGTGACTGTTAATGAAAATAATGAAATAATACCAATAAGACAAGTTACAGGGTGGAAAATATGCATTGATTATAGAAAATTAAATCTTGCCACAAGGAAAGATCACTTTCCACTTCCATTTTTGGATCAAATGTTGGATAGACTGGCTGGGCATAAATACTTTTATTTTCTGGATGGATATACTGGTTACCATCAAATTCAAATTGCTCCTGAGGATCAAGAGAAAACTATGTTTACCAGTCCTTATGGTATGTTTGCTTTTAGAAGAATACCCTTTTGTTTATGCAATGCCCCTACTACATTTCAGAGATGTATGATGGCTATGTTTTGTGATTTAATTGAAAAAGGGATTGAAATTTTTATGGATGACTTTTCAGTGTTTGGAATTTCATTTGAATCATGTTTATGAACATTTATCTAAGGTTCTAAAATGCTGTGAAGAAACTAATTTGGTCCTTAATTGGGAAAAAAATGCCAATTTATGGTAGCAAGAGAAATTATTTTGGGACATCAGATTTCATAAAAAGGTTTGGAGGTAGATCCTGCAAAAATTCGAGTTATATCTAATTTACCTTGCCCAACCAATGTAAGGGGAATTCATAGTTTTTTAGGACATGTTGGATTCTACAGGCATTATCAAAGACTTTTCAAAGATTACAAAACCTTTTATGTTGTTTACTAGAAAAGGATATAATTTTTATTTTTTATGATGATTGCCTCAAAACCTTTGAAACATTAAAAGAAATATTAATCACTGCACCTGTAATAATTTCACCAAATTAGAAAAAACCTTTTGAATTCATGTGTGATGCTAGTGATTATAATATTGGTGTTGTTTTGGGACAAAAACATGATAAGATTTTCAAAGTTATTTGTTATGCTAGTAAAACTCTTAATGAAGCTCAAATTAATTATACCAGTACTGAGAAAGAGTTATTAGGTATAGTATTTCCATTTAATAAATTTTGATCATATTTAATTGGAACTAAATGTGTTGTGCATACTGATCATTCTGCTATCAAATACTTAATGAAGAAAAAAGATGCAAAACCGAGACTGATAAGATGGATTTTTCTTTTACAAGAATTTGACTTTGAGATAGTAGATAGAAAGGGTTCTGAAAATCAAATTGCTGATCATTTGTCTAGGCTTGAAATTGAAAAATATCTCTATGATGTTGAAGAAATTAATGAACATTTTTTTGATGAAAAATTGTTCACTATTAATGAGTGGTGTGTTCCGTGGTATGCAAAAATAGTAAATTTTATTGTCAGTGATATAATACCCTATGGTTTGACATATCAGGAAAAGAAGAAATTTTTATCTGATGCTAAGACTTATTTTTTGGATGACCAATTATTATAAATACAAGGAAAGGATCTTATAATTCGAAGATGTGTACCTTTAGAAGAGACTTATGAAATTATTCAAAAATGTTATGATTCTGATTATGGGGGACACTTTGGAAGTGATAAAACTGCATATAAAATCTTACAATCTGGATTTTATTGGCCTATAATTTTTAAGGATGTGAAGGCTTATATTAAAAATTGTGATAGATGTCAGCATGTAGGCAATATTTCTAGGAGAAATGAGATGCCCCTCAATTATATATTGGAAGTTGAAATATTTGATGTTTAGGGATTAGATTTTATGGGACCATTTACACCATCTTTCGAAAATGTTTATATTTTGATGGCAGTTGACTATGTTTCCAAATGGATTAAAGCTATTGCTTTATCTCGATGTGATGCTCAAAGTGTTGCAAAGTTTTTGATAAAGAATATTTTGCAGATTTGGAATACCAAGAGTAATCATAACTGATGGTGGAAGTCATTTTAGAAATGCAATTATTGGAAAGTCAGCAAAGAAATATCATATTAATCATTGCATTGCTACTGCTTATCATCCGCAGACAAGTGGTTTGGTTGAATTATCCAATCGTGAATTTAAAAGAATATTGGAAAAGACTATTAATCCAAATAAAATGGATTGGTCAATCAAACTGGATTATTTTTTGTGGGCCTATAGGACTGCCTACAGAACCCCTATAGGAATGTCCCCATATAGGCTGATTCTTGGAAAAGCTTGTCATTTACCTATTGAACTTGAGCATAGAGCATTTTGGGCTATTAAAGAGTTTAATTATAATTTGAAAGATGTTGTTGAGAAGAGATTATTGCAATTTAATGAGCTTGAAGAGATAAGGAATGAATCTTATGAAAGTGCTAAGATTTATAAGGAAAAGATGAAGTTATGGCTTGATAAGAGGATTATTACTCAAAATCTTGTGTCAGGACAGAATGTTTTGTTGTATAATGCCAGATTGAGAATTTGTTTTGGAAAACTTAAGTCCAGGTGGATGGGTCCTTTTATTGTGATGAAAATTTTTTCCTATGGAGTTGTGGACATTAAAGTTCATAAGACTAGAAAAATATTTAAAGTTTATGGAAATAGACTTAAACTATATTTTTCAGTCGAGCAATCTAAATCTGATGAGAATCTGATGTTGGGTCACTCAGAATGAGTTCTGGGTTTGTCAGGCTGAAGACGTTAAACCAAGCACTCTGTGGGAGGCAACCCATGTTTATTAGTGTGCTTTGCTTTATGTTTGTTTTGTGTGCTTTGTTTGCTTTGTTTGGTTTGTTTTTATGTTTTTAGATGTAGTAATTTGGATTTTTATAACTAAATAGTGTTTATTTGACCTTATTTGATTACTTAGAGGAGTCAGAATGAAAATTTGGACCTTTGGCAGACCTGTGCTAAATTGAGCACTAGCGACTAAGTGCCGCCTAGTTGGTGCTTAGGCGCCGGAGTTACAAAAAAATGTGAAAAATGAGATTCTATAAGCCTAGATCGCGGGGAAGAAGTTTTGGAAGTTATTTTGGAGTTTTAAAATGTCTTGGGGGTAGTTTTAGCACTTCCCAAGTCTATAAAAAGAACCTGATTTAAGAGAAACACTTGCCCCAAGTCCTATTCTCATTCCTGAGTCTTAAGAAGTGTATTTTGAGTGCATCATGTCTTCCTGGGAGAATGAGATGAAGAAGAAGTAAGATTCTGACAAGAGTAAGTTCATTAGTGATAGTTCTAATAAGTTATTCAACGGATTTCTCATTGTTAGTATTCAAGGGATTGCAGAAATGATTGCAAAAATTGAAGCCCGAGTGACTTCAATGTAAGCAAAGATCAATGAAACAAACTTACAGTTGGAGCACATGGGATGGCAACTCAAGATGCAATTCATTCATTTAAGATATGTGGAAGAAGTAGATAAGGTGATGTTTTTGAAGAACAAAATGATTGAAGAAGAAGATGTAAGAATGAACAATTATCGTCCGTTCTATCAAATTTATATTCCAGAAGGGTCAAATGAGAATAATAGTGGTCTTGAATATAATCCGCCTAATGGGGAGTGGAATTACGCATGCTTTGTTTTTATATGTTTAGTGTTCTTATGTGTTTTTTTTAATATGTTTTGTCTTCTTATGTGCTTTGTTTGGTGTGTTTAGTGTTTATGTTTGAGTTTTAATTATGCCTTATGATGTGATAGTTACATCCCAGAGATGTAAACTTATCAGTTTGAGATTAACTCTCTTGTATTTAGAGAATTTTATCTTATGTATGTGGATAGAAATTCTAGGATTGTATTAAGTCTTATGTTTGTTTTAATGAATATAAGTTTGTGTTTGTGTGAAATATGTTTGGAATCGATGAATATTTAACATTTGAATTGGAATTTTAGAAGATTTATGGGGAAGAGATAATTAATTTGAAGAGATTAAGGATGATTAATGAAGTGGTTTAAAGCATACTAAAAATTTGGGTATTGGCGGCTAAGCGCCAGAGTGTCGGCGCTTAAGTGCCAGATTTTACGGCTAAGCGCTGAAGGGTTCACGCTTAGGCGCTAGTTCACGAAAATTGGTTCCCACCCGTTAAAAAACCAAGAATCCCTATTTTTAACTCCCTATTCATCTTCAACCCATCGTTTTCACGCGAGAGAGAGTCTAGGGCAACCTTGAATTGCACCATTTAAGAGGTGATCTCAACAAAAATTTGTAGATTTGGATTCCTTGAGGAAAGAGCACTACTCCTAAGTAAAAATTTTTTGATTTTCACCATGTATTTTGAGTACATATTGGAATATCTCAAAATCATTATTCATGGTGAAAATTTTGAGGAAAAACTTAAGAACTTGCTTGGATTTAGTGGAAACATCTTTTGGAAGATAATTTAGCAAGTTTAGTGTGATTTTGGAATTTATGGTAATTTTTTCGTAACCTTTTAGAGATAGCTCAAAAGTCAAAGCGTACGAAAGGAAAGATGAAGTCTCATTATGAGAAATTTGTTAGTGCAAAGGTTGAGGAATGATATGTCAATTCGTTGCAGTCACGTAAATTGATTCTTGTAAGAGTGTTCAATAAGCCTGGAGAAGTGATTAAAGATATGATTACAAGGAGGAACTGGGAGAACTAATGTTGCTTCTCCGCTGTTGCTATTGTTTTTGTTGTTAGAGAATTCTACGTGAATTTTCCTGCATCAGAAGAGAATTTAGTGATGGTTAGGGGGTAAGATGTGAACTTTTTTTCTGAGGTAATTAACACTTTCTATCATCTGCCTCCTGCTATGTTTTGTTTTTATTCTAATTTTCATCCTACAGAGGGAGAGTTAGATGAGATAATGGGATTTTTAACTGATGGAAGAGGGTTATTAAAAATAACAAATGATAGAAGAGTGAATTTTCCTGCTTCTAAATTAAATGCTACTTCTAAGGCATGACATTATTTTATCTCTTCTAAACTGTTGCCTTCAAGTCATACTAGTGAAGTGATGAGAGAAAGAGCTGTTTTGAACCACTGCATTCAGCAAGGGAAGCCTATAGATATGGGAGCGATCATTTATGATTATATTGTGAATTGTGCAAGATCTACCACTACTACAGCTATGGGATTTCCTTCCCTGATTCATTCAATATGCGAACGGTCTGAAGTAAAATTTGAAACCTGGGAAGAGGTAATTCAGCCTTTGAGACCTATCTCCATTGTAAACATTGGAGCATACACTGTACATTCAAAATTTGGCTGGAGGGGAGTATTTGGTAGGGCTTCTTCTGCTTCTGCTTCTGCTGCATCTACTTCTCATGCTACTACTTCACGTGCTTCATCATCTACTGATTCACAGACTGGATTATTAAGAAAAAATTTGAAGAAAGTGATTCTTACTTGAGAGCATAAGAACGATATGGATGATAAGATGGATAATATGGAAAGATATATTGTTAAAAATGATGAGCATGAGGAGAATTATCAACATTATTTGGATAGACTGATTAGAGGTGATCAGAGTGTTAAGATGCCCCCTCATCCATTCTACATATCTTATGTGCCATCCAGGGATTGGAACTAGCAAGATGATGATGATGACGATGACGATGAAGAGTAGATGTATGTTGTTTGTTTTAGTTGTTGTGTTGTGCTGTGTTATTGTGTACTTTATCTACTATTTTGTTTGATGATTGTGATGTGAACTCTGGTAGTATGCAAATTGTAGTTGTACTATTTATCTGTTATGCATATTCAGATATATTGTTGTTGGATTGATTTTTTATATGTTGCTTTGAGTGTAGTGTGTGTGGTAGTAAATGTCTTAATGTGTATGTTATACTAGAGTTTTTTTTAGGGTGTACTTTAATTCTAAAACTGTTAGGATATTAGAGAACACTATAGAAACTACTATTTAGGAAACTGCATGCTTAAAAACTTTACAAAAATCTACCACTACCATTTGCCATCTAGTATCAGTGTGATTTCAGTTGGTGTGTATTTGCTTTGAAAACCTCCACTACTATAGAAGTCTTTTGAAATTTTTACTTTTATTGTTATAAAAAGAAAATGTTTTAAAAAACTGAATTTGATTTCATTTTACTCCTATTGTTTAAATTGTTAAACTTGCATATTTAGGATATTTAAATTCCTGTGAGCATGTTATGTTAGTCTTTAATACTCACCCATGTATCATTTCTTATGCTTAAATGTTTTATCCTAACTAAAAATTAAAGTTTTGGGGGGGATTATAAAAACAAAAATATTTCAAAAACCTAAAATTTTATTTGTTCTTAAAAATACTCAAAATAAATCTTATTTCTTGATTGAGAACAATTATGTATATGAAGTTATATTAGGGGAACAAAAATTTTGAATATAGAAATGAATAAAAGAATTTAGTTAAAATTTATAAGTAATCATGAAAAACTTAAAGTTAAAATTTTCTTAGTGAAGAGATGTTAAATAGAGCTATCTATCTTTAGTAAGAAATTTTATTTTTTTGAATAAATAGAAGATTTGACTTTTATTCTTCAAAACATAAATTTCTTTTATTGAGGAATAATTTTCAAATACTATTATTATGATTTTTAAGTAAAAGATATATATCTTACCTTTCTTTTAAATGGAAGGGTGGAATTCAAAATCATTAAAGGCCTATCCAGATACAGTAATCCTTGCCTTAGAAAAAAAAAGTGAAAACTAATATGTAAAAAGAGAGGAGAAGCTTGAGGATTTAAGGTCCTAATCAAAAATTGGTTCCATACCTAAACTTTAACATATAAGTTCAGAGAAAATCTAAAGCTTAAGGTTATAATATAGTAAGTAAAATTATTTTCAAATAAAGATTTTTAAGTGAAAAAAATAAGATGTTTGAATCCTATATTTTGAAGAATCTACAAATATTTCTGAATTAGATAGAGACTTATATTTATCATTTTTCTTTCATTAAAAACTTTCTAAACTTTAAGTTGGTCTTAATTACTGAAATTTTTCTAAATTGGACTATTCCATTTTTAGTACAAAATTTTGTTATCTTCCTAAGAAGCTCGTTACATAATTTGCATGTTAAAGTTTTTCTATGAGATTAACCGTCACGTGAGGACAAGTAACATTTTATTTTTGGGGATTTTGATAAACCTAAATTATATAGTATTTTTTATGCACAATTTTATCCCTATTTTTGATGATATTGCACTTAAATGGAAGGTATTTTGTGTTTTTCTTGCAGGGATAATGAAAATGAGTGATTATGATGAAAGGAGCAAGATTAGATCAAATTTAGAGCAAAAAAATGAATCATCGAAGTTGTTTTTATCGGAGCAAAAAAATACGCGAGGACAAGTCCATATTCTGAGTCATCAGAGTTAGGAGACTTGCTCTGAGGGATAGTTTAGTGAAGAGTCAAAGTTTCAGAGGAACATCCTGAGTCTTGTGGAGAGGATTGTCAGATAAGTGTTTACTTTTATTCTTATATTTAATTTGTAATTAATACTTATTTTTATTTGTTGTTTTTCTTATGGTTTTTAATTTCAAATCAATGTGTTTTTTTTATTTTCTTAATGCATTCTGAGTAGTTTACTTTATCTTTTTCTTTCCTAAATGAAGAAGTAAGTAATTCATGAAGAATTGTTGTGGAAAGTATATGTGTTTAAAGTTGGAAGACGTAGTAAAAATTGATTCTATAAACTTTGTTTACTTCTTAATTTATCCTATTAAGATGTAAAACTTATGGTGAGATTAGGTAAGATCCAATGCGGTATTGTCTGATAAAAGATAGAAAGAATCACATGCAATTATATGGGTGAAAATTGTAGTTCATATAATTGAATGTAATATATTACAAGAAGTTTTAAAAAGGGGAGTAAAATTAGAGGATGTTTAGTGTGACAAGCAAAAAGTCCCTAATTTGGTTTGATGTTTTGAATTTTGTTATGAGAAGTTAGCCCCCAAGTTGAAGGAATTGAGGGAACTCTAGAGTGAGAACTGGTATCTTCCCTGCCTAACCATGTTCAAAATGATAAAATTTCAAATTAACCAATGTTCTTTATAGAACCAAGTAAGGGTAAAGAATACATTTGCTTCTATTTTTCACAATAAATTTAAATACTTCCATAACAATACTTTCATAACTATTACCACTTTATAAAAGAAAGAAAAAGATATTTTAGTTAATAGTATTTTCATACCAATTCTAGTTAATAATGTTTTTCATACCAATTCTAGTTAATAATGTTTTTATACCAATTTTAGTTAATAGTGTTTTTTTTATATCGTGTTTACAGTTATTATCATTTTATTTTCTTGTTTGATTTTTATAAGAAAATTTAAAGAGTGAAATAAACTATCAAACTTTTAAAAATCAAAACATACTTTCAAAAGCCAATTAAAAAAAGTAAAAAGATAATTTTCTTATTTCTTTAAAGATTTATCACTTTCCCTGTTGGTTCGATATCTCGGGGCTTAATCAGAAAGTCCTACATTACTTGATAAATGATACATACACTTGCATAGTATCCCATATTATAAAATCCTAATTTTCATATCTAAATCATCAGCACATATATTTAACAGTGCGGGACTAAGTTTTTGGCACACATATATTTATCGGGGATCAATTGACTTAAGCCAAATTTAATTAAACATAACTCAACATCAAAATTGACATAAAATTTTAATCAGACAAGAATCAACATAAAATCCAAAATCTAATCTAAATCGACTTAAATAAAAAAAAATTAAAATTTACATAAATCTAAAACCGACATTTCAACCAAATTTGGATATCCAATAAGACATTTTACCCGAATAATTTTCTGACAATGTTTCCCTTGCAGGATGGAGACAAATTTCGTTTTAGAATTCCTGTGCATGTTATAGGGTGTGTTAACTCTATTTTGTAGGACAATATTCCAAAGATGTGAACGACAACAAAATAAAACAAAATCACAATGACATCAAAACAACAACATTGACAAAACAAAACAAAACAAACAACATTAAAATAACAAAACGAAGACAAATTAAAACAAAAAATTTTAGGATAGCTACCAAAACAAAAATGACAAACAAAAAAAAAAAAAACAAAAATGACAAACAAAACAAAAAATGATAAACAACAGACGACAAGACGATACAATAAATGTTAACAAGACAAAATGACATTTAGGATTGATAGTGGGCACATCTTTCCTTAAAAACTTTTCAGAAAATAAGTGATTAACATTAATTAGATGTTTTCGTAGACAATTATAAATTGCCTAAGATGTAATTTACTATGAGAGCTTGCTCCTATAGGAGATTTAAAGAACTCAGAATAGATATTATATGTAAAAATCTCTTGTTACCAAAAATTTCACTATCTTTATACACAATTTCTAGGATAAGACAATTCTAGAATCTTTATTTTAAGGATTATGACTGACATCTCTTTTTCTACTGTTTTCTATATTATTAGCCCTTATTTTCTTCAAATCTCTTATTATCTAAAGATTCTTTTATAGAACCTAAAGAAATAAGATTTATTGAAGATTATGGTAATATTATAGATAAACAGAGTGACGACTCCAAATCGACATCGACACCCAGAAAATCTTTGACACTGCGACGACACTGCCATGATGATGATCTAAATCAAATCCAAAACCTTAGAATTAAACAACATTAACTCTAAAATTTCATTAGACTTATTACGTTCAGATGAAAACTAAATTTAAAAGTCTAATTCTTAAATCTAAATTCTTATCAAACCCAAATCAAATTGAAATAAAAAATTCAATTTTTAATATTAAATCAACATTTCAACCAAAAATAGATATCTGAAAACTCTGAAACAACCAATATTTTTACCAGGTAATCTAAATATATTTACGACATTATTTCTAACAATATTTTCTTTTCAGGATGAAGACAAATTTCGTTTAGATTTTTCATGCATGTTATAGGGCGTGCTAACTCTTTTTTACAGGTTGCTCAATAATATTAAAATATAATAAAAATCAATAATGAAAAGATAAAAAAATAAAAAAATGACAAAACTGGAACTTTTAGGTTAGCCACGAAATCTAAACAAACAAAAAAATGACATGATAATAAAAATAACAAAACTGGACTATTAGGATAGTCGTTAACAAAACAAATTGGACTATTAGGATAGTCGTCAACAAAACAAAATTGGAACTGTTAGGATAGTCACCAAACTTAAAGAAGAAAAAATAACAAAATAACATTAAAATAATGACAAAACAAACACATTGAATTTGATAAAATAATAAAATATATATATAGAACATACCTTATGACATAATATCTCGTGACAAAATGAGATAAACAATAGGAATGAAACATTCGTCTGCTTATTTTCTTAAAATGTATTAAAAAAATGAGTTTTTAACATTAATTAAGAGTTTTCTTAGGCAAAACTAGAATTATCTAAGATGTAGTTAACTATAGAAGCTTGCTTCTATAGGAGAAGTAAAAAGAACTCAAAATAAGTTAAATACCTAAAAATCTCTGGTTACCTGACATGTGAATTTCCTAAAAAGATAAGAACATTCTAGAGGTCTCCCTATAAAGATATCACATTTCCTTTTCCTATTATTGTCTATTTTGTTCCTTTTCTCTCACTCTTTTAAAAAAAAGGATTGAAAATTGGGGCAACATAAATAGACTAGCAACTCCTTGACATTTGACACGACGCCTAGCAATTGGCGACTATCGGAAGCAACGCGTTTTCCATTGCCGACAACAAGAATGAAAAGAACGCAACTTATCTCACAATCCTCCTCAAGAAAATTCCTTGAAGTTCTCTAGAAGCTGTTTCTCTCTTTAAAATGACACTCAATTCTTTTTTAGAAATGTAACGAAGAAGAAACCTTGCACCTTCCATCTCCTCTTAGAACTCTAGAAGAAAACCTGATTCTAGACTCAGCAAAACTCACTTCACTTCCCACACATAGACTCACGCTACACTTGGACTAGAATAGACTCTCACAAGACAAAAACTCCCTATATACACATATTATACTCACTTAAAGTGGCGCCAACCCCTCTCTAAATAAAATTAAAATTCCCTCTTTTCTTTCTTAAAAACTCACCTCTTCATACCAAGATACATATCCCTTCATTTAAAAGACATATCGCCTCATTTAAAAGCCTTTCTCAAGTGTTTAGATACATTGAACCACTCCATGGGACGATTGAATTACTTTGAGCCATTTGAAACTGATGGCTGTGTCGTCGCCGTATCAGATATTTTCTGACATGTTGAAGTCCATTTGGATTCGTCACTCTGTTTAGTTATAATATTGTCTTAATATTCAATAAATCTTATTTCTTTGGATTCTGTAAAAGAATCTTTAGATATTATAAAATTTAAAGAAAATAAGGGCTAATAATATAGAAAATAGTAGAAAAATAGGTGTCGGTGATAATCCTCAAAATGAAAATTATAGGATTGTATTATCCTAGAGATTCTGTATAAGGATTTTGGTAACCAGAGATTTTTAGATATAATATCTATTATGAGTTCTTTAATTCTCCTATAGAAGCAAGCTCCTATAGTTAATAACATCTTAAGCAATTTATAATTGTCTAAGAAAACTTCTGATTAATGTTAATCACTTGTTTTTTGGAAAGTTTTTAAGGAAAGATGTACCCGCTATCAATCCTAAATGTCATTTTGTCGTGTCAGTTTTATCTTATGGTCATGTCATCTTTTTTTTTATTTTGTTGTTTGTCATTTTTTTTTGTTGTTTGTCATTTTTGTTGTTGTTGTTTATTTGTTTGGTGGCTATCCTAAAAGTTTTAGTTTTGTTTTCTCTTGATTTTATCATTTTAATGTCGTTTATTTTTTTTTTGTTTTGTCAATATTATTGTTTTGATGTCATTGTAATTTTTTTTTTTTTGTTTTTCGTCACATCTTAGGAATGTCATCCTGCAAAATAGAGTTAACACACACTATAACATGCAGAGAAAATCTAAAACAAAACATATCTTCATCCTGCAAGGGAAAACAGTGTTAGATTTAAAAGAAATAATGTCAGTTTTATTTCTTCAATCTTTTTATTTTATTTAGTTATATTTTTAGAAAACCAGGTCAAGATGTCACTGCTCCGTCGTCCCAGGTTCGTTAGGGGCCTTAATTTACTTAGTCCGAAAGGTGTTTAAACCAGGACGGGAAGATTTCTATCAACAACCAGGATTTCTTCATCCGAGAAATCTTCATAGATTAAGAACAAGTTGCATTCGGTGATGTTTGTTCATTAAGGTTTTATTTAAGTTTTAGTATCTTTTTCTAATTTTAGGTTTGAAAAATTTTAGGTTGTTTACGATTTCTTAAGATTTATATGTCATTTCATGTCAAAATCTTTAAGTTTGATGTCCTTTGAACCTAAAGTTATAAATTTGAATGTTATGATTATTGGATTTATTGTCAATTAAATCTAAAATTTTGATTAGATTTGAGAAATCATTTTGAGATTTGATAGATCTAGGAGTTTAGATTTAATTTTTTTTTAACTTAAATATTCAGATATAATGATTAGATTTAATGACACAAATTAGACTTTAGAATCTTAAATTCAATGTCTTTCCAATCTAATATTAAGTCTAATTACAAAATCTAACCTATGTTAGATTTTAAAATTCTGAATACAATGTCATTTGAATTTAGAAAAAGTGTTAAGTTTAATATAAATTAATCTTAAATAAAGTAAATTGATAATCAGATTCGATGTCGTTTGAATCTAAATATCTTTAATTTAATCTTTAAAGTAGTTCGAATCAGAGTTTGATGTAATTTGAATTTAATCTGGGTTCAACCTGAGTTGATCTTAAGTTCATGTCAATTAACTTGAGTTCATATCTGTTTGAACTTAAGTTAATAATGTTGACTTAAGTTTGATTTAAATTAGATTTGTCAAACATATTATTGTCCAAAGAAGTTTAATTTAGATCGAATCTTAAGTTTGATTTAATTTGTGTTAGACTTGATGTTTTTATTAGAATAAGTTCAGTTTAGATTGAACTTAATTAAGTTTGATTTAGGTCGAACTTAATGTTGAGTTGAGTTTGATTTAAGTCAGGTTCAAGTTAAGTTGAATCTAAACTTAAGGTTGACTTAAGTTCAATATGGGTTGAACTTAAGGTTGACTTAAGTTCAATATGGGTTGAACTTAAGTTGATTTAGGTTTGGTTAGGTTCAAGTTAGGTTGAACCTAAACTTAAGGTTGACTTAAGTTCAATATGGGTTGAACTTAAGTTGATTTAGGTATGGTTAGGTTCAAGTTAGGTTGAACCTAAACTTAAGGTTGATTTAAGTTCAATATGGGCTGAACTTAAGTTGATTTATGTATGGTTAGGTTCAAGTTAGGCTGAACCTAAACATAAGGTTTGAGTTAAGTCTGGTTAAAATAAACTTAATTAATGTTTAAGTTTTATTTAAATAAAACTCAATGGTTAATTAAGACTAATTAGATTAGACTTAATTAAAATTTGAAGACCATTTAAGTGTTATTTAGGTAGAACATAAGGTTTAATTAAGTCTGATTTAAGTTATTTAAGCCTAATTTAAGTAAGGATTAAGTTTCATTAAACCTTATTTAATTAAGGTTTAAAGATTTTGTTAAGCCTAATGAATTACACTTAAGTAAGGTTTAGGATTGATTAAACCGTAGTTGGTTAAGGTTTAATTATTTAATTAAGTCTAATGCGATAAACTTAATTATGGTTTAAGCTTGATTAAATGTTAGTTGGTTAAGGTTTAAGAGTTTAATTAAGACTAATGTGATAGATGATCCATGAAAAAAATACCTATTTTTATGCCTTAATTTTTATCAATTTCTAAGGTTATTATGCGTTAATGAAAGGTATTTTTGTGTTTTTTGATGTAAGTGATGTAAAAAGGTCCAAAAAAGGAAAATGGGTGAAAAAGGAGCAAAAATGGAGAAAAATACAAGAATTATCAAAAATTATGGTCTGGCACCTAGGCGCCAGAAGTTGGCGCCTAAGTGCCAGACTCGATACAGAAACTGTCAAGTTTTTAACGACTTTTGGACAGTTATTTTGACGGAGTGAGCGATTATTGGACATTCTAGAAGACTGGCAGTTTTTCCTTGATAATAGGACATGTGATACATTGCATTTGGACGCTCCAAAATGGTTTTAATTGCGAAGAGGTGCGAGCCAAAGTGAAGAGGTGCGAAGAACTGGACGCGGTGTCCGGCGCCTAGGCGCCAGACAGACCTTCTAGAAGATTCATTGAATTTGTCCATGTTTTGAAATGGTGCCTCAAGGAAACCCTTGAAGCCTATAAATAGGAGTCCACTCCTTCAGAAATATGAAGAGCCCCATTGTATCCCTTATCTCTTAGCCACTTTAGGATCTGTCATCCTTAGAGAGAGAAATAGAGAGAGAAATTTATGGCCACTTTTATTTAGTTTAGTGAGTTTATTTTCAAGTTGTTCCATCTGGTGTTCATTACACTGTGGAGTCAGAAGGAATCAGAAGATATGTAGAAGGAATATTTGAGATAATTATTTTATTTTTGATTCAATATTTTTCTATTATGTTTTGTTGTTTATATTCAATGTGTTCTGAGTAGTTAGTTTACTTTCTTCCTTCAATTATGAAAAGATAAATAAGATAATATAAAATCCAATGGAGAATTGAAAATCAAAATATTTTTAAGACATTGTGATGATATTAATACCTGATCTCACTTTACTTTTTAAATTGGCCATTTAAATTGTTAAAACCTGTTAAAGAGTTTTGAGACCTAGAAGAAGAACTCTTAACTTGTAGATGTCACATGAATCCTTGGGTAGTCGAAGGTCATGCGCGGGCAATTCAAGGTGAAGTGCAAATAAATAGGAAGATAAGATTTAAAGGGCTTAGAGTGACAGACTAAATTCTTATAATTTGATTTATAGATAAGGAAAGGGTCACTAGTAGGGCCGACCACAGCCAACCTTGGACATCTAGTAGTGTGAGCCTAAATTAACCCATTCTACTAACAATACATCCGGTCCTGATCTGTAGATTAGCCAATGTTCTTTGCGCCTGGATCAAAGGGTAAAGAATAGGAATGCTTCTATTTGGCACAATACCTTAAAATAGATTCACCAACGAATATTAAATTATCTTAAAAATCGTGGATTAATTGAAAGGAAGAAAGTTGTTTGTTTAATATTGTTTCCACAAAATCATTTTCTTATTATTATTTTCTTTATCTGCATCTAGTAAATTAAAAGTAATTTATAGTTAGATTAAATACAAAAAGATTTTGATATACAATATTTAAAAATTTATTACCCTTTTTTCCCCGTGGAATCGATACTGGCATTTTTGTTTCAATGCCCTTTATTACTTGAAACGATACGCATACTTGTGTAGTACCCAAAAAGTATATAAAATATTTTCCTTTAAAATTATATTTTGCTATATAAACATATATTTAAAAAGTATTAATCACTAAAGGCCTAGCAATTAGTAGCAATCAAGTTTTATTTAATGTTATTGCCGTAAATTAAAATTTGGTACACATCCGTATAGCAAGTTATTCGGGTCAAGTGTTTCGCGCCTTTGCCGGAAATTAAATTTTCTAGCAGTGGTAACAAATTCTTGTATTTGGAAATACAAAAATCGGGTCAAGATTTTGGCACCGTTCTTTGAGGATATAAGAGGTATAATTTAAAGATTTTTAAATATTATATATTTCCAAAAACATAAAAAAATATAATAATATAAAAATAAAAATACAATAAAATAAAAAATAAAAAAAATTTTATTCCTTGATTTATTTTTCTTTTTTTATGCGCAGTTTTGGTTCTGAAGGATTAATACCTTTAGATTCCGAACTAGAAAGAACAATTAGAAAAATTAAAAAGGGAAAATAAATTCAAAAATTTCAAGAAATGGCTACTTTACAAAATCCAATTGAACTTAATGATCAAAATGTTTATAAACCATTAAGGGATTATGCTAACCCTACAGTTGATGAACTTCATAGAGTATTCAAATACCCACTGTAGATGCTAATTCTTTTAAACTTAAACCATCTATTATTCAAATGGTGCAAACAATCGATTTGGTGGAACACCAAATGAGGATCAAAATTTACACCTTGTTAGTTTTTTAGAACTTTATGCTACCTTTAAATATAACAATGTTTCTGATGATGCTATTAGACTTAGACTCTTTCCTTTTTCCTTAAAAGATAGAGCAAAGATGTGGATAAACTCATTAGCAACTGGTTCTATTAAAACATGGGCTGAAATGGCACAAAAATTTCTTGCTAAGTATTTTCCTCATTCTAAAACTGCTAAATTAAGAAATGATATTACTTCGTTTAGTCAATTTGACGGGGAGACAATATATGAAACTTGGGAAAGATTTAAAGAAATATTAAGAAAATGTCTTCATCATGCTTTACCTGATTGGTTAATTATTCAAACATTTTACAATGGATTAATTGAATCTTTGAAATCAATTATTGATGCTGCTACTGGAGGTTCTTTAATGTCTAAATCATTTAAAGAAGCTAACACTTTAATTGAAGAAATGGCTATAACAATTTTTAATGGCCTTCCGAAAGGATTAATCCTAAAAAGATGGCAAATATTCACGATAATGAAGCCTTTTCTATCCTAGCTTCACAAGTAGCAGCAATGTCTAAAAAATTAGATAATTTTGCAATTAATATTTCACAGAATAACTCTGCTAATATTGAAGATTCTCAAACTATTGAAACTTTACAAGCTATTGCAAGTAAAAATAATCCTTATTCAAATTATTATAATCTTGGGTGGAAAAATCATCCTAATTTTAACTGGAATAATTCACAACAACAATGGGGTAATAATCAATCTCATCCCACTAGAAATTGGAATAATCAAGTTAATCCAAATTATAAACCTCTCGGATTTAATAATCAACAGAAAAAGTTATCAAAAGAAGAATTAATTTTACAAATGAATAATCAATTACAAAATAAAAATACATCTATTCGTAATATCGAAAATCAAATGGGGCAAATTGCTACTTTAATTAATAACAGACCTATAGGAACACTTCCTAGTAATGTTGAAACTAATCCAAAGGAAACTTGAAAAGAACATGAACATGTTAAGGCTGTGCAACTTAGAAGTTGAAAGGATTTAAAAGAAAGAATGCAGAATGAAATTGAAAAAGAGATTGAGGTTGAAGAGATCGAAAAACCTAAAGAAACTCTCTCTCCTAGTCAAGATCAGACTGTTATACCTATTAATGTGGAAGTTGAAAAACCACCACCACCTTTTCCTCAAAGACTTAAACAGCAGAAACTTGATCATCAAATTTCTAAGTTCTTTGAAATTTTTAAGAAACTTACTATTAACATACCTTTTCTTTGAAGCTTTGGAACAAATGCCAACTTATGCAAAATTTATGAAGGATATTTTAAGCAAGAAACAAAAATTTGAAGCTTTTGAAACTATTGCATTAAGTGAAGAATGCAGTGCAATAATTCGAAAGAAATTACCTGAAAAGCTTAAGGATCCTGGAAGTTTCACTATACCCTGTGCTATTGGAGAAAAATTTTGTGGAAAAGCTTTATGTGATTTAGGAGCAAATATTAATCTCATGCCATTTTCTATTTTTCGAAGATTGAATTTAGGAGAAATTATTCCCACCACCATAACCCTTCAGTTAGCTGATAGATCTATTACTTATCCTAAAGGAGTTATAGAGGATGTCCTTGTTAAAGTGGATAAATTTATCTTCCCTATAGATTTCATCATACTTGATATGGAGGAAGATAAAGAGTTACCTATTATTTTAGGGAGACCTTGTCTAGCTTCCGGATGAGCTATGATTGATGTGCAAAAGGGAAAATTAACCATGAGAGTTATTGATCAAGAGATTAAATTCAATGTTCTTAAATTAATGAAGTCCCCTGATAAAGAGAAATGTTATCGAATGGATATAATTGATTATTTAATTGAGAAACATTATCAAGAAAAATGTAAAGTCATTTCTGAAGAAAAATTTGAATTTTTAACTGATGAAAGAAGAAGTAAAAGAAGAAGAGACTCATTTTATTAAAGATAACTGGGAAACTTTAGACATAACCCAAAATGATATACTTTTACCATCAATTAAAAAAGCCCCTGAACTGGAATTAAAAATTTTACCTTCACATTTAAAATATGCGTTTCTTGGAAATTTGTTAACTTTACCTGTTATTATTTCTTCTGAACTGAGTAAAGATCAAGAAGAAAAATTACTAGGTGTGTTAAAAAATTATAAGAAAGCTTTTGGTCGAACTATTTTTGATATAAGAGGAATAATCCTTTCCATTTGTATGCATAGAATTTTAATGGAAGAAAATTTTAAACCTACTATTGAACCGCAAAGAAGATTAAATCCTATAATGAAAGAGGTTGTTAAAAAAGAAATTGTTAAGTGGTTAGATGCTGGTATTATTTATCCTATTTCGGATGGTCAATGGGTAAGTCCTATTCATTGTGTTCCGAAGAAAGGAGGTGTAACTATCATTGTCAATGATAAAATTGAACTAATTCCTACAAGACAAGTTACTGGATGGTGAATTTCTATTGATTATAGGAAACTAAATGACGCCACTAGAAAGGATCATTTTCCTTTACCTTTCTTGGATCAAATGCTCGATAAACTAGCTAGACACCCATATTTCTGTTTTCTGGATGGATATTTTGGTTATCATCAATTACTTATTACTTTTGAGGAACAAGAGAAAACAACATTTACAAGTCCTTATGGAACCTTTGCTTTTAGAAGAATGCCTTTTGGTTTATGTAATGCACCTGCAACTTTTCAAAGATGTATGATGTTAATATTTAGTGATTTGATTGACAAAGGAATTGAAATATTCATGGACGATTTTTCAGTTTTTAGAACTTCTTTTGAATTTGGTTTGGAAAACATTTTCAAAGTTCTGAAAAAATGTGAAGAAACAAACTTAGTTCTTAATTGGGAAAAATGTCAATTCATGGTCACAGAAGGCGTTGTACTTGGTCACAAAGTTTCACAGAAAGGGAAGGAAGTAGATCGAGCGAAAGTGAAAATTATTGCTGAATTGCAACCACCTACTATCATTATCGATGTGAGAAGTTTTCTAGGTCATGCTGGATTTTATAGAAGATACATAAAGGATTTTTCTAAAATTGCTAAACCTCTTTGTCATTTATTGGAAAAATATGCGAAATTTAAATTTAACAAAGAATGTATTAATGCTTTTAATATTATAAAAGAAAAACTAATAACTGCACCTATCATTGTTGCACCTAATTGGAATAAATCTTTTGAATTAATGTGTGATGCAAGTGATTTTGCAATTGGAGCTGTATTAAGACAAAAATATGAGAAGGTTTTCATAGTTTTATATTATGCTAGTAAAACACTCACTGAAACACAAAGAAACTACACTACCACCGAGATGGAGCTTCAAGCTATAGTATATGCCTTTGATAAATTTAGACCTTATCTTCTTGGTAGTAAATGCATAGTTCATACTGATCATTCTGCTATTAAATATTTAATATCAAAGAAGGATTCTAAACCTAGACTGATAAGATGGGTTTTACTTCTACAAGAATTTGATTTTCAAATAGTAGATAGAAAAGGAACCGAAAACCAAATTGCTGATCATTTGTCTAGAATTAAAAATGATATTATTTCGGAAGAAAATATAAATGAGAAATTTCCTGATGAATCTTTATATGTTATTCAAGGATGCAAAACACCTAGGTATACTTATATTGTTAACTATTTAGTGAGCAATATTTTACCTTATGAATTGGATAACAAATTTAGTAAGAAATTTAAATATGATGCTAAATCTTATATTTGGGAAGATCCTCATTTATATAAAATTGGACGAGATTCTATAATTCGAAGATGTGTACCTTATGAGGAAACTTTTGCAATTATTCAAAAATGTCATGATTCCGATTTTGGAGGACACTTTGGCATAGATAAAACTGCATTTAAAATTTTAAATTCTGGATTTTATTGGCCTACATTATTTAAAGATGTGAGACATTATGTGAAAACATGAAATCGATGTCAAAGGATGGGAAATATATTTAGGAAGGATGAAATGCTTTTAAACTATATATTGGAAGTTGAAATTTTTGATATATGGGGTTTTGACTTTATGGGACCATTTGTTCCATCATCTGGAAAAATTTATATTTTATTAGCAGTTGATTATGTTTCAAAGTGGATTGAAGTTGTTGCTTTACCAAACTGTGATTCCAAAAGTATTTCTAAATTCTTAAAGAAAATGATATTTTCAAGATTTGGAATGCCTAAGGTAATTATCACTGATGGTGGAAGTCATTTAAGGAATGTAAGAATTCAATCATTACTACAAAAATTTGGAATCAAACATAGAATTGCAACTGCTTATCACCCACAAACAAGTGGAATGGCTGAAGTATCAAACAGAGAAATTAAAAGAATTTTAGAGAAGACTGTTAATCCTAAAAGAACTGATTGGGTTGATAGACTTGATTCTGCATTATGGACTTATAGAACAGCTTATAACACACAAATTAGAATGTCTCCTTACCAGTTAATTTATGGTAAACATTGTCACTTACTTGTTGAACTTGAACATAAAGCTTATTGGGTGATAAAGGAGTTTAATTTTAATTTGAATGAAGCAGGAGAAAAGCGATTATTGCAATTGAATGAGATGGAAGAGATAAGAAATGAATCATATGAAAATACAAGGATTTATAAAGAGAAAATGAAGATGTTACATGATATGAAAATTTCAGGAAAAATTTTTTAGCCTGGACAATAAATATTACTGTTTAATTCTCGTTTAAAACTTTTTCCTGGAAAATTAAGATCTAAACGGATTGGACCCTATATAATTGAGAAAGTATACCATTATGGAGTTGTGGATATTAAAGACCCCAAAACAGGAAAAGTTTTTAAGGTAAATGGATTAAGATTGAAGCCTTATTTGGGAGATATTAAAATGATTTATAAAGAGGCTTATGAAATGAGTCAACCTGATTAAAGATTTACTTAAGTCGGGCTGACGACGTTAAACCAAGCGCTTTGTGGGAGGCAACCCATAATTATCTTTTGTTTTGAGTGTTTTTATGTTTTTAATGTATAGTTATGCCTCGATCTTGACTAATTTTATATTACTTTAGAAAAATTTGATGCTTATAAGACTTTGTTGACTTAAGCTAAAGATTATTTTGAAGTATGTAAGATTTAGAAATTGGATCATTCTATTCTAAATATGAGTAAAAAGGAGATCAAGTTAACCTTCATTATGATTGCTTATAATTTGTGTTATTTAGTCTAGATTACTCTTACCAGTATAATTTACCTATCTTGGAGAACGAAACTTTGAAATTTGACGATTAGGCAAAACGAAGTTGAACATAGTTCCGGAGCCTAGGCACTAAGATTTGGCGCCTAAGCGCCCGAGTTAAACTATGTATCAATAGGTCCGTCGCCTAGGTGCCAGATTTGGCACCTAAGCACCACGATTACTAGGTCGTGCAAAAACAAAAAATTTTCAGTTTTTCACACGATTTTCACCTTTAAATCAACCCATCTTCATCCCTAACCATAAACCAATCAAAGTTACGTCCATTACACTTAATTCTTGAGAGATTTGAGAAATTTTTGAAGAAATGGAAGGAAGAAATCTTGGAGAAGAGGCTAGGGACAAGGTCTCAAAGGATCCTCAACCCTACTTCAATGGTTTCATCGCGGTAAGTTTAGAGAAAATTTCTAGTCGCTTGGATAAGTTTGAAGCAGAGTTTAAAAGCATTGGAGATCGCCTTCATGAGATATTTCATCAGATTGAACATCTAGATTGGCAGATGAAACTTCAATTTGATCATTATGCGGCTTATCAAGATGCTCAAGTTGAAATGTATGCGAAGAGCAAGTGGATTGACGAAAAGACGGCTACTGATTTCCCAAGAGCGTTAGTGTTCTTTTCAAGCGGAATACACAATTTCCCTTATGAAGATTAGAGTATCTAGTAATGAGATCTTTATTATCTGGTTTGTTGAGTCGTTGTATCGATGTAGTGAATCGATTGTATTTCTGTATTTGCTTTCATGTTCAATGTGTGTTGTTTTTGCTTAGAAATTGTTGTGTTTATTTTTGTATTAGGAACTTGAATCAAGTATGATACTTATCTGGAATATATTGAGCCAATATTGAAGATTATAAATGGAATTTAGTGAAGTTTGATTTAAACTTTATGTTTGATTGGTGGATTTAATATTTAATTTTTAAAATTTTTGGAAAATGTTTTGGAAGTTAGAAGCTCGAAGCCCTACTCTAATGTGAGTAATTGGAAGTTGAATTTATGAATTTTGGGGGAAAATTAAATTTAAAAATAATTTTTTGTGAAAGGCGAGTCTGGCGCGTAGGCGCCTGAATTTGGCTTCTAAGCGCCGGTTCGGCCTGTACCCAAAAAATTCCTTAAATACCCCCAAAAGCCATTATCGACGCCTAAGCCTTCTTCTTCCTCCATTTTTCGTGAAAATCAGCTTTTAGAATCCATTTTGAGGTCAAAACATCAAGGATTTGGGCGCGAAACCACTCGAATTCTTCGTCTCAAGGTCAGATCTACACTCTAAACCATTTAATTTTGATTTTTACCTTAGATTTCCCTAGTTTTTGCTAAGAACCGAAATTTTGAAAAGAAATTTTGATTTTTAGTGATTTCTTAAGATTTTTAAACATATTTTAAGTTTTCTAAACTTAAAAAGAGTTTTAATTTTTTATTCCTAAATTTTTTCTTATTTTCTATCACGTTTAGATGGCTCCGAAATCTAAATGCGGGAAGGCACGAGACAACTTCGTTAGCAGCAAATTTTCTGCTATGGCTACGCATTTTCAATTCCATGAATTTGCGATGTCGAGGAAGTTCATTTCAGAACAAAGTTTCTATCATCCGGGGGAGATGATTAAAAACACTATCATTGAGCACAACTGGCAACGAATCTGTTATTTCACTTTGGTTGCTGTTATCCCTATAGTTTGAGAGATTTATGCGAATTTTTTGGATGCTGAAGATTATGAAGTTTTTGTCAGAGGTGTCGGAGTAGGATTTACTCCAGAAAGAATCAATGTATTTTATGGCCTGCCACCGACTATAGAGTGTCACTATTCTAGATTATCTCCATCTGAGGGAGATTTGGATATGATCATTGCTTATTTGACTGACGGTACTGGATCTTGGAAGATCAGGAACGGAAAAAGCGTAAACATCAAATCCTCCATGTTAAATGGTATTTCTAAAGCATGGCACTATTTTATTTCTGCAAGATTGTTACCTTCCAACCACCTGAGTGAAGTGACTAGAGATCGAGCGATCTTAAAGTACTACATACAGGAAAGGAAGCCTATTGATGTTGGCAATATTATTTATGATTCTATGGATTCTACTGCAAGATCCAGCACTTCTGTTGGACTTGGATTCCCATCTCTGACTTATTCATTATGTATTAGCAATGGAGTCACTACAGATATTTCTGAGGAAAGGTTGAAGACTACTAAGCCGATTAGTCAGGAGAGCATTTGCATATATGATCGTCTTCAGGGTAAGAGATCGACTGCTCCTTCTTCTTCTGCACCCACTCAAGGTAGACCTTCTACTTCCCGACCTTCTACTTCTGCTGAGCCACCATCGAGTTTCTGGGAGTCAATGCATGATCAGTTTATAGAGCAGCAGTAGGAGTTATTTCAAACTTACTGCAGGGTTGATACTATTGATAGGAAACTTGATCATTTATCTGACTATACCTAGAGGAAGAGTAGCTGTGATGCTGAGTATGATGACGCCCTTGTCAGATTTCTAAAGGGTGAGCAAGATGTTAGTTTCCCTACTTTTCCTAGTTTCACACCATTTGTTGATCCTAAGGATGTTGAGTTTTCCTTTGGTGACGATGATGATGATGAGGCTACAGCCAGTGACTAGTACTTGATGGATCTCTATGTTGTGCTACTTTGTTGTTAGTTTGTTTTGTTTGGTTTGTTTATGTTGATTTATTTATGTACCTGTGTGGATTGATTAGTGTTAAGATTTTGTTGTTAGAGTATTCCTAGTATATCGTGTTTGAGACTGAGATTAGAGTTTATTTATGATATGTTTGTTTCAGTCTACTGTTTAGTAATTAGTAATTTTGCTCTACTTTTATATTGTTTTAAATTTAGTATAATCATAAAAATTAGCCTGCTTACTTTTTATACCTACTTCAATTTTATCTTTATTATTCATAAAAGCATGAGTAGAAGTAAATTTTTCTTTTTAAGATCGTTTTTACATACTTATAAAAATTTCGTTTTTAAAATTATGATTTTCTTTCTCTCATACTTTCAAATTTTCATAGTATACCAAAACGTAAGTTTGGGAGAAGGGAAAATACATTCAAATTTAAATTTTATTTGTCCTTAAAGAGCTAATATTTTGTTAAAATAAAAACTTTTTAACATAACTTATAGAATGAAGAATCTATTTAAGATCACTTTTATTTTTGAAATTATAAACAATTTAGAGAACTTAGCCAAAATTTTAATAACTTTGATTGATTTTAAGAATAGAATTATTTAACTTAAAGAAGAATAAGATTAAGGAGTTTTTATATTCATGGTAGAAATAATGGAATTTTAGATGTACTAAGTAATAAAAAATTATCACTTGAAAAAAATAAAAGATTGAAATTCTTTTTTAATTTTTATTCATGTTATAATAATTAAGTGGAAATGTATAAGTTTTGCAAATATAAGTTAAGGATAGTGAAATTCAAAATCATTAACAGGTTATCCAGATATAGAAATCATCTCTATAAGAAAAAAAAAAGAAAAAAAGAGAAGAGAGGAGAAGCTTGAGGAAATGCCTAATAAAAAATTGGCTTCAGTTGAATTATCTTATAGAAGGAAAACTAGTTACATATTTTACTTAATTTTTTTGCATGAATCTTTATTTAAGAAAGGTTTTTCAAGAAGATCTTTTTCTTGTAAATAATCTATGAGATCTTAATATAATAAACTTCTATTATTTTCAAAATGGATGAAAAATTTGAAATCTTATGATTTAGTAGTTGAATATTCTTTAAATTCTTAAAATTAAACCTAGTTAGTGAAATTGGGTTAATAATTTACTAAAAACTTTATAAAATAAAAAATTATAAGGAATCTTAAATATTTATCTTTTATTCCAAAGGTTATACATTTTATATAGTAAAAATGGTTACTTGAGGACAAGTAACATTTAAGTTTGGGGATTTTGATCCATGAAAATAATACATATTTTTATGCCTTGATTTTTATCAATTTCTCTGCATATTATGTTTTAATGAAAGGTATTTTTGTGTTTTTGGATGTAGGTGATGTAAAATGGTCCAAAAAAGGAAAAAGGGTGAAAAAGGAGCAAAAAGGAGCAAAAATAGAGCAAAATACAAGAATTATAAAAAAATATGGCCTGGCCCCTAGGCGGCAGAAGTTGGCGCCTATGCGCCAGACTCGATACAGAAACTGTCAAGTTTTTGATGACTTTTGGACTGTTATTTTGACGGAGTGAGGGGTTATTGGACATTCTAGAAGACTGGCAATTGTTCCTTGATAATAGGACATGTGATACATTGGGTTTGGACGCTCCAAAACAGTTTTAATCACGAAGAGGTGCGAGCCAAAGTGAAAAGGTGTGAAGAACTGGACGCGTTGTCCGGCGCCTAGAGGCCAGATTCTGGCACCTAGGAGCGTACAGACCTTCTAGAAGATTCATTGAATTTGGACATGTTTTGAAGAGGTGCATCAAGGCAACCCTTAAAGCCTATAAATAGGAGTCCACTCCTTCAGAAAAAGGAGGAGCCCCCATTGTATCCCTTATCTCTTAGCCACTTTAGGATCTCTTATCCTTAGAGAAAGAAATAGAGAGAGAACTTTAGGGCCACTTTTATTTAGTTTAGTGAGTTTATTTTCAAGTTCTTGCGTCTGGAGTCAGTAGGAATCAGATGATCTGTAGAAGGAATATTTTAGATAAGTATTTTATTTTTGATTCAAAGTTTATTTATTATGTTTGTTGTTTATATTCAATGTGTTCTAAGTAGTTAGTTTACTTTCTTCCTTCAATTATGAAAAGATAAATAAGATAATATAAAATTCGATGGAGAATTAAATATCAAAATATTTTTAAAACATTGTAATGATATTAATACATGATCTTACTTTACTTTTTAAATTAGCCATTTAAATTGTTAAAACCTGTTAAAGAGTTTTGAGACCTAGAAGGAAAAGAACTCTTAACTTGTAGATGTCACATGAATCCTTGGGTAGTCGAAGGCCATGAGCGGGCTATTCAAGGTGAAGTGCAAATAAATAGAAAGATAAGATTTAAAGGGCGTAGAATTGATAAGTTTTTAGAGTGACAGACTAAATTCTTATAATTTGATTTATAGATAAGGAAAGGGTCACTAGTAGGGCCGACCATAGCCACCCTTGGACATCTAGTAGTGCGAGCCTAGATTAACCCATTCTACTAACAATACATCCGGACCTGATCTGTAGATTAGCCAATGTTCTTTACGCCTGGATCAAAGGGTAAAGAATAGGAATGCTTCTATTTGGCATAATACCATAAAATAGATTCTCCAACGAATATAAAATTATCTTAAAAATCTTGGATTAATTGAAAGGAAGAAAGTTGTTTGTTTTATATTGTTTTCACAAAATAATTTTTTTATTATTGTTTTCTTTAACTGCATCTAGTAAAGTAAAAGTAATTTATAGTTAGATTAAAAAACAAAAAGATTTTGAAATACAATATTTAAAAATTTATTACCCTTTTCCCCGTGGGATCGATACTGGGGTCATTGTTTCAAAGCCCTTTATTACTTGAAACGATACGTATACTTGTGTAGTACCCAAAATGTATATAAAATATTTTTCTTTAAAATTATATTTTGCTATATAAACATATATTTAAAAAGTATTAATCACTAACGGCCTAGCATTCAGTAGCAATCAAGCTTTATTTAATGCTATTGACGTAAATTAAAATTTGCTACACATCTATATAGCAAGTTATTCCAGATCAAGTGTTTCGCGCCTTTGCCAGAAATTAAATTTTCTAGCAATGGTAATAAATTCATGTATTTGAAAATACAAAAATTGGGTCAATAGACATAATTATGGTTTAATCTAATAAGTTTAAAATTAATTAAATCTAATTCAGGCAAGATTTGATTGATTAATTAGACTCAATTAGGGTTAAGGCTAACTGATTTAAGGTTAATTAAACCTAATTTAGATAAGGTTTAATTGATTAATTAGACTTAATTAGGGGTTAAGTCTAACTGGTTTAGGTTTAATTAAACCTAATTTGGGTAAGGTTTAATTGGTTAGTTAGACTTAATTAGTGTTAAGTCTAATTGGTTTAAGAGTTAGTTAAACCTAATTCGGGTAAGGTTTAATTGATTAATTAGACTTAATTAGGGTTAAGTCTAATTAGTTTAAGAGTTAATTAACCCTAATTTGGGTAAGGTTTAGTTCATTAATTAGACTTAATTAGAGTTAAGTGTAATTCGTTTAAGAGTTAATTAAAACTAATTTGGGTAAAGTTTAATTGCCTAATTAGACTTAATTTAGGTTAAGTCTAATTGGTTTAAGAGTTAATTAAACCTAATTTAGGTAAGGATTAATTGATTAATTAGACTTAATTAAGGCTAAGTCTAATTAGTTTAAGAGTTAATTAAACCTTATTTGGGTAAGGTTTAATTTATTAATTAGACTTAATTAGGGTTAAGTCTAATTAGTTTAAGAGTTATATAAACCTAATTTGGGTAAGGTTTAATTGATTAATTAGACTTAATTAGTGTTAAGCCTAATTGGTTTAAGTTTAATGAAACCTAATTTAGGTAAGGTTTAATTGATTAATTATACTTAATTAGGGTTAAGCCTAATTGGTTTTAGGGTTACTTAATCCTAATGTAAGTAATGTTTAATTGATTAATTAGACATAATTAGGGTTAAGTCTAATTGGTTTCAGAGTTAATTAAACCTAGTTTGGTTAAGGTTTAATTGATTAATTAGTCTTAATTAGGGTTTAGTCTAATTGATTTAGGATTAATTAAACCTAATTTAGATAAGGTTTAATCGATTAATTAGACTTAATTTGGGGTTAATTCTAATTGGTTTAGGATTAATTAAACCTAATTTAGGTAAGGTTTAATTGATTAATTAGACTTAAACCTAATGTAGGTAAGATTATTTTGACTAATTAGAATTAATTAGGGTTAAGTCTAATTTGTTTAAGAGTTTATTAAATATAATTTGGGTTATGTTTAATTGATTAATTGGACTTAGTTAGGGTTAAGTCTATGTTTAAGAATTAGATAAACTTAATTTGAGTAAGGTTCAATTGATTAATTAGACTTAACTAGGGTTAAGTCTAATTGGTTTAAGAGTTAATTAAGCCTAATTTTGGTAAAAATTAATTTATTAATTAGACTTAATCAGAGTTAAGCCTAATTGTTTTAAGTTTAATTAAGATTTAGGTAAGGTTTAATTAATTAATTAGACTTAATTAGGGTTAAGCCTAATTGGTTTTAAGGTTACTTAAAGTTAATGTAAGTAAGGTTTAATTGATTAGTTAGACTTAATTAGGGTTAAGTCTAATTGGTTTAAGAGTTAATTAAACCTAATTTGGGTAAGGTTTAATTGATTAATTAGACTTAATTAGGGTTAAGTCTAGTTGGTTTAAAGTTAATTAAACCTAATTTGGGTAAGGTGTAATCGATCAATTAGACTTAATTTGGGTTAAGTCTAAATAGTTTAGGAGTTAATTAAACCTAATTTAGGTATGATTTAATTGATTAATTAAATTTAATTAGGGTTAAGTCTAATTAGTTTAAAAGTTAATTAAACATAATTATGGGTAAGGTTTAATTGATTATTTAGACTTAATTTGTTTTTAGTCTAATTGGTTTAAGTGTTAATTAAACCTAATTTTGGTAAGGTTTAATTAATTAATTAAACTTAATTAGGGTTAAGTCTAATTGGTTTACGAGTTAATTAAACCTAATTTAGGTAACATTTAATTCATTAATTAGACTTAATTAGGGTTAAGTCTAATTGGTCTAAGAGTTAATTAAACCAAATTTGGGTAAGGTTTAATTGATTAATTAGACTTAATTAGGGTTAAGTCTAATTGGTTTAGGATTACTTGAACCTAATGTAAGCAAGGTTTAAGTTGATTAATTAGATTTAATGTGGTTAAACCTAATTAAGGTTTAAAGATTATTTAAATGTAATGTAAGTAAGGTTTAGTTGATTAATTAGGTTTAATGTGGTTAAACCTAATTAGGATTTATATTTATATTGAACCGAATGTAATTAAGGTTTAATAGGTTAATTAAGTTTAATATGGCTTTAAACTTAATTATATTTTGATTTTGAATCAATTAAGTTTAATATGTCTTTCAAACTTAATTAAGATTTGATTCTAGTGTAGTGAAAGCTAAAAAGATTTAACTAAGTTTTATGTGTGGTTAAACCTAGTTAAACTTTAACTTTGTGTTAATCTTAATTTAATTAAGGAGGTCAATTGGGATTAATATTGAATTAATCATAATTATGTTTTGATTTGAGTCCATTGAGTGTTTAAACTCAAATTTAACTTAACTCATAATAACATGAATTAAATAATTTTTGAGTTTTAAAGGTGTTTTAGTGTTTTAAATTTTACAATTTTAACCCTAGTAAAAGAAACATCATTTAAAAAAAAAGGTTAGAATATAACATTTTAGGGTTTAAATTTGTTCCCCTAAATTTCTAACCAATTATCAATTTAAATTGCCTATTTTTGACATATAGAATTATTACTTAAAATAATTACCAAATCTCATGAAAATTAGGAAAACCTACCCTAGGGAATGTTTATGTCCTTAGAAAACTCAGGGAATGTGTCATACCATGTGGAGGTGATTTGGTGAAAATTTCAAAATTTTTTAAATTATAATTCATTTTTAATAGTTAAATTATTCCAGAGAGTAATTAATTAATTAAAAACAAAATATAAATAAAAGATTAAAATTTTTCATTCCACATTATTCTCCTCTATTTCCTCTTTCCAATGATATTTTTATTGTATTTTTGTGATTTTTATTTAAAAAGATATGAGTTTTTAATTTTTTAAGGTTTCTCTAAATTAATTAATCTATTAATCAACTCAGAAAAACACGGGAGCGTCGTGTATCCTCAGATTGATTGAAGCAAGCTTAATCCCCTGTGGGGATCTGAACACGGGAGACAGCGGGATTTAGTCTTAACCGTCCATTTCCAAAACACGGGAACAGATGGCTGTGGTTCATCTTCTTTGACCCTCTGATCCCGCAGACTGTCCATGGACTAGTATTAATATCTCAATCGATTCTTAATGAAATCGAGTGATTTTTGATCCCATAGCTTCTTCTTGAGGAGACGAAGACATCCATACAGATATGAGGGGGTTTTGAAATGATTTCTTTCACAATGTTATAAACCCAAACGCCATTAAAAGGAAAAATCTATACCTTGGCCTTAGTTGATTTAAGCTCGATTTAAATGGTCCTAGAGCTTAGTCTTAACCTTAGAAAGCTTCTCCGGAAGTCAATTTGAGTTCAAATTAAGGCTGTATAAAAGATTGATTTTGAGCTAGCTCGTCTTGAAGAGGCTTGATCAAAGTCTAGGTTAGGGGCTATGGCGAAGCCTAATTTTGATTTAGATCTTCCTCGTTTGGTCCCTAGAAGATTTTGGAATGATCAATTTGAAGATTTGGTGAGGGTGGTTTCAGAGTTCAATTTTACCCTTATTTTGGTTTATTTTGAGTGCTCTCGGTTGGTCAAATTGAGAAGTTATGGTGGGTTTGAGAGCCTGGTTTGTTTGGGGATTAATTTCTTAGGCTCTGAGAAGAAACTTTGATGTTGGGAGCTAAGGGATTTGGGCAGTATTTGGGGACTTCCAAATTTTAGTCTCCTCTCCTTCCATGGCTCGGGTTTGGGTCCTTTTTATTGCCATGGCTGACCTTAGCTGAGCTTGGGCTGGCTTTGGATCATCTAGGGAGGTTGCTAATTGTCTCATTAATGTTTTGCGGGAAGATTTAGGCTATGGTAATGAGGGATTGTCAATTTCCAATCCTAGGTATTATAGGTTTAACCATGGTGAAGGTTTTGAGTTTGGATATTGTCTTGCCTTTATCAGATCTCTTGTGAGGTGAATTGGGCTTGGTGAATCTTGCTGAACTCACCTCCCCTAGGTAATTTCCAAACCCATTTACTCCATTTGAAGGAATGGTGACACCTCAGCCCCTTAGTCATTCCATGCATGCCATAGCCATGATGGCTTTCAACCATGGTGTAGAATTTGGTTTGAATTTTGTTTCCCCTCCATTGGTTGGTCTAGGAGGTGCATGGTGAGTTAAGAAGGCAAGCCCTCTTCCTTTAAACATGTCATTTAAACTTTAATGAGGGGATGACACATAAAACTCTCATTTAAAATTTTTTTATAATTTAGTCATGATGAAACATAACTTGAGTTAAACATGGTACCAAAGAGAGGTTAATTGGTGTTTTACCCCTATTGGTGAGTTCATGACACACTTGAAGTGGTGAGCCACCTCATCTTGATGGAAAAGGTGAGTCATGATTTATGCTTGGGAGAGGATGACACCTCATTTCCCTTCATGATGAACCTCTTTAACCATGGTTAAAGTGGTGGATTATGGGTTATTTAATGTGTTAACCCATATCTAATAAATCTCATGGGTCATGGGTGACCCATTGATGACTTCATATGAAGGCATTTGTGATGTCATAAGGGGATTCAAATTTTTCAAAACCATGGTGTCATGGGTTAAAATTCTATTTCATGACCCCTTCTTAATTTAATTTCCATTTTAATTTATTATGTCATAAATTAAAATGTTGGAAATTATTTCATTAATTAATTAATTAAAAATAATTTTAAATTAATTATTTGATTAATTTTTATGTCATTTTTTATTAAAATTGAATTTTGTCTTATTTCATGGCTTCTAATTGTATTTTTATATTAATTAATTATTTAATTAATTAAAATATTGAAAATTATATTATTGGCCAATTAATTAATCAAAATAATATTAGAATAATTATTTGTTAAATTCATTTTATTTTTGGTTCAAAATTGTGTATTTTGACCAAATTTGATGAGTGTTGACTAAGGTTGACCAATATTGACCTAAGTTGACAGAAGTTGACATGGGTTTATCAATTTTAGTCCAAGGATCTAATGTGACTTTCTCAACCTTTTCATAGTTGATTTGGTCATAAAATTGGTGTTTTTGTCATTTTGTGGTCTAATTTGGTCTTGTTGACCAAATTTAGGGTTTTAGTCAACCCAAAGGTTATTGTGGTAAATTTTTCATGTTAACCATTATCAGCCTGATTATTTCAAAGTCTATTATTGAAGTCAATTTTGTAACCCATGGGATATTAGTTAGGTATTTTAATCAATTTTTCACCTATCTGGGTCAAGGGTTGACCAAAGTTATCTTAATGGTCATTTAATGTCTTTAGGTGGTTAAATGGATCATATCTGACCATTTTAGTGTTTTGATTGACTTGGTATTCAATAGTTGATCTTTGAGTCAAAAATTGAATAATTTGTCCAAAGTTGTTTTCTAGGTCAAAAGTTGATTCATTGGATCAATAATTGGTCTTTGGGTCAGAATTGACCATTTTGACCAAAGTTGACATTTTGGGTCAAAGGTTGACCTGCTGAGTCACTCTTTGATAAAATCAGGGTTTGTTATTGCTGGTTGGATCATTTAAAATTAAGATTTCGATTAAAAAGAGGACTTATTATATTTTTACCCTAGTCATTATGGTTTGTTAATTGTCATTGAGACTTTCCCAAAAGTGAGGTTATCAAAGCACCCCCAATACGTGTAGAATACTGTATAAGTATGCCTCACATATTGGCGTTGACCAAAATTGTCTAAATATCCATTATCGATTTATTAGAAAATGTCTCATTGGGAAATAAGATGAATTTCAAGTCAACCTTAAAAAATGTCAAATATTTGTATGTCGGTTTTTTGATATAGCCATTGGAATGTCATATTTTTTATGCAGAAAATGATTTATATCTAAATACTGGAAAGAGAGAAGATGTTATATCGCCTCTCGGAGATGTCAAATGTCGAGTTATAGGAATGCCAAAATTTTCGTGTCAATAAAAGACTTATATTTGATAACTTTAGGGAGAGAGGATGTCATATCATCTTTTAGTGATGTAAAATGTCGAGTTATAGAAATGCCATAATTTTCGTGTCCGGAAAGGATTCATATCGAATAACTATAGAGAGAGAAGATGTCATATCATCTCTTAGAAATGTCAAATGTGGAGTTATAGGAATGCCATAATTTCCATGTCAGGAAAGGACTTATATCTGATAACTATAGAGAGAGAAGATATCATATTATCTCTCAAAAATGTCAAATGTATAGTTATAGGAGTGCCATAATTTCCGTGTCAGGAAAGAACTTATATCTGATAACTATAGAGAGAGAAGTTGTCATATCATCTCTCATAAATGTCAAATGTTGAGTTATAGGATTGCCATAATTACCGTGTTTGGAAAGGACTTATATCTGATAACAATAGAGAGAGAAGATGTCATATCATCTCTCAGAAATGTCAAATGTTGAGTTATAGGATTGCCATAATATCCGTGTTAGGAAATGACTTATATTTAATAACTATAGAGAGAGAAGATGTCATATCATCTCTCAGAAATGTCAAATGTCGAGTTTTAGGAGTGCCATAATTTTTGTGTCAGGAAAGGACTTATATCCGATAAATATAGAGAGAGAAGATGTCATACCATCTCTTAGAAATGTCAAATGTCGAGTTATAGGAATGCCATAATTTCCATGTCAGGAAAGGAAATATATCTGATAACTATAGAGAGAGAAGATATCATATCATCTATCAGAAATGTCAAATGTCAAGTTATAAGAATGCCATAATTTCTATGTCAGGAAAGGACTTATATTCGATAGCTATAGAGAGAGAAGATGTTATATCATCTCTTAGAAATGTCAAATTTTGAGTTATAGGAATGCCATAATTTCTGTGTCGGGAAAGTACTTATATCCGATAACTATAGAGAGAGAAGATGTCATATCATCTCTCAGAAATGTCAAATGACGAGTTATAGGAATGCCATAATTTTCGTGTCAGGAAAGGACTTATATCCAATAACTATAGAGAGAGAAGATGTCATATCATCTCTCAAATAAGATTATATCCTTTGAGGACTCCAACTGAGGATTTGACCTTTATAGGTCAAAACAATACTTCTCATATTAATTATCATAAGTTATTCATCATATCATTTTAGTTCATTCGACACTCTTGGACCTGACGATGTATTATAGTCATCTAGGAAATATCTCACAAAATATTATTTCACACCAAATAATATACATTGGTGGTAGGAGTTAACAAAACTTCATGTATTAAACAACAGTACTTCAAGTACTTCAAGCAAACTATTTATGCATTGGCATTTCAAAAGTTCTCAGATACTGCTAGACCTTCCATAAATATCTAACATTCTGAGACATTGTTTATCTCATATGTCTTAGGTATTTAGATATTCATAGGATCGTGGCAGTTCTAAGGGTTTTAGCTCCTCCAGTTCTGGTATTGGCTGATATCCATCGGGACACTTTTCAGGGCGTATCCTTCTCAATGTTATTGATATGCACTGTCTACTCGCACTTGGTATACAGTGTCTCGAATCATCAGCTCCATTGCCTTGTAAGACTAAAATTGATCCTTGTGGTAAGAGAATTTGATAAGATCCACGGAATTCTCCAAGACCCACAATTTGTATTTCTCTCTGAAACAGAATAAAACACCTATTCATGAGGGAGAGAGTGCAAAAGGGTCTTTCAAAATCATGACTGTCAATATGAGGTGGTATACAATCAACTTCCTCATATATTTTTAAATGCAACTATCTGGAGCACAACCAGTAGGCATTATATTCCACGTCATGAGTCCTCTAATAATCTGAATAATCGCTGTCGCATAGTGGATCTACTTGTTCATGTTATAGTATCCCTAGGGGATCATCGTCCTTATCTACAACATAATTATAGCAGCATCCATATTGAATACTCATATGACCTTTTCCACGAATCCATCTATTTGGTTCAGAGTATCTAATGTTGGTTCGTAAGGAACGGGAGTGAATGTTGTTCTTTCATGTTCTCCTCTTCTTCAATCATTTCTTCTCCTAAGACATAATATGTCTTTTCAGGAATGTTATCAAATACTGGAAACTTGAAGTCATCGTCCTCTTCCATGGGCTTTATATTTTGTCTTTCTTTCTCCTCAAGTTTCTTGAGTCGTTTATTGTGATTTCTTCTCTGGGCTCTCATCATTCTAGAGGCTAATTTCTTCACTCCGCTAGCAGATGCCATTCCATTTTTGTGGGATGGAGCTACTATTACTGATTTTAATTTCTCGTCAACTTTTTATGTTTCAATAGTTTGTTGAGGAAGTTTGAATTCTAATATAGATGGTTTTCCTTTTGCTTCTTCTTTGTTGGCAATAGATAACCAGGGCCCATCATAGATTAATTCAACTTGAGAAAGATCGAAATCAAATTGGATTTTAGATCCTTTGTCAATACATAGTCGGTCCAATGCCAGACAAACATCACTTCAGAATGTAAGAATAAGTCTGTTGTTCGACATTTTCCCTGAATATAATTAGATAATGTAACATATTATACTATTTTCATTATGTTAAGGAACTAATCTTATAAGCACTTGCTTAATAAGCACAAAAGTCAAGACTTGTATCAGAAAGATGATTTGATGAAATTTATTATTATCCTAGTTTATTAACAAGTCATCATATTTTATGTTGCATAATATTTATTTAACAAACACCCATTGACTGGAGGCAAAATTCTTTCTCCTTAACAATCTACCAGTTAGTAAGATCCTCCAAAATATATCTTTTCAATTATATATGGGCCCTCCCATATTGGTTCAAACTTTCCACCAATTTTTTAGTGAGCTAGTATAGGTCTTCGTAGAACTAAAACTAATTCGTCGATTTGAAAGGTTCTTGGTCGAACCAATTTGTCACTGGCCCATATCATTTTTGCTTGATACAGTTCAAGATTTTGCTGAGCTTGTAGATGTTTGCCTTCTAAACTTTCAAGTTCTTCAACTCAAAATTTGTCTTTTTCTTCTTCAGTTTTTTTATTTGCTATTGCAACTCTGAGTGAAGGGATTTGTATTTCTAGTGGTAAAATAACCTCAGAACCGTATACCAGAGCAAACGATGTTGATCGTGTTGGTGTTCGGTATGTAGTTCTATAGGCCCATAAAGCTTCTATTAACTATTCATGCCATTGTCTTGGACTGTTTATTAATGTCTTTTTCAAAATTTAAACCAATGTTTTATTGAAGGATTTAGCTAAAACATTAGCTTTTTTATAATAGATTGTGGAATATCTCTAGTCTATGTCATGGCTTTGAATAAAATTATTCTTTTTTGTATTTTTGGAGGCCATTCCATTGTCTGATATAACCCTTAGAGGAATTCCAAATCTATAAACAATGTGTGTTTTGAAGAAATGGAGAACTTGTTCTGCATTAACTTCTCTAAGTGGTATTGCTTCTGCCCATTTCCAGAAGTAATCAGTGGTTGCTAAAATAAATTTATGACCTTTAGATGATGGAGGTTCTATAGGGTCCACTATGTCAGTTCACCAACATTGAAATGGCCATGATGCTTTGGTTGAGTGTAATACATTTGGCAGTTGGTGTAATACCACTCCATGTACTTGACATTGATGACATTTCTTCGCGACCTAAAGACAATATGTCATCATTGTCAGCCAATAATATCCTATCCATTTTATTTTCATTTTCATTTTAAATCTAGATTGGTGTGCACCACATGAACCTGAATGGACCTCTTTAACAATCTCTTGAGCTTCAACTTGGTTTAAGCACCTTAACCACATTTGGTCAAAAGATCATTAATAAAGGACATCATTTATTAGAGCATATGATAATGCTCTTTGTTTAATTTGAGTGGCAATAGGTGATCCATGAAAAAATACCTATTTTTATGCCTTGATTTTTATTAAAATTTTAAGGATATTATGCTTTAATGAAAGGTATTTTATGTTTTTAGATGCAGGTGATGTAAATATATTCAAAAAGAAAAAAAAATATGAAGAAGGATGAAAAAGGAGCAAAAAGGAGCAAAAATGGTGCCAAAATGCAAAATTGCCAAAATAATGGGTGTGCCGTCTAAGTGCCAGAATCTGACGCGTAAGCGCAAGCTCGATACCAAAACATTTACGATTTTGTAACTACTTTAGGCAGTTATTTTGAAGGTTAAAGCAGTTATTAGACCTTCTAGAAGAGTGGCAGTTATTCCTGGATTATATGACATGTGATACATTGTATCTAGACGCTTGGAAACGATTTGGATTACGAAGAGGTGTGATCCAAAGTGAAGAGGTGCAAAGAACTGGACGCGGAGTCTGGCGCCTAGGCGCCAGACACAGTTTCTAGAAGATTCATTGAACTTGGATACATTTTGAGGAGATGCTTTAGGCAACCCATGAAGCCTATAAATAGGAGGCCATTTCTATAGAAAAAGAGGCCCCCAATCAGAGAGAGCCCCTAATCAAAGAGGTCTCCAATTAGAGTGAAATTTTAGGGCCACACTTTTGGTTTACATTCCTTCATAAATTAGTGAGTTTATTTTGTTTAATGTTTGTATTGAGAGTTCGGAAGAGTTGGTGCTTTTGAAGTCTATTTCGCTTTGGAGTCAGTAGGAATCAGAGGTTCAGTTGGAGAAACACTTGAGATAAATATTTGTAATTTGATTCAAAGTTTTTATTTATATGTTTTGTTATTTAAATTAGTTGTGTTTTGAGTAGTTACTTCACTTTCTCCTTTCAATTATGAGAAGATAAATAAGATAATATAAAATTTGTTAGAGAATTAAAAAAAAATAAATATGTTTAAATATTGTGAGGATATTAATACCGGATCTTAATTTACTATTTAAATTGGCCATTTAAGTTGTTAAAATCTGTTGAAGAGTTTTGAGACCTAGAAGGAGATGAATTCTTAACTAGTAGATATCAAATGAATCCTTGCGTAGTCGAAGGCCTTGAGCGGGTTATTCAAGGTGAAGTGCAAATAAATACAAAAAATATTATTCAATGGGCGTAGAATTAATAAGTTTTTAGGGTGACAGACTAAATTCTTTTAATTTGTTTTATAGAAAGGGAACGGGTCACAAGTAGAGCCGACCATAGCCACCCTTGGATATCTAATAGTGTGAGCCTAAATTAACCCATTTTACTAACAATACATCCAGACCTGATCTATAGATTAGCCAATGTCCTTTATACTATCGAGCGAAGGTAAAGAATATGAATGCTTCTATTTGGCACAATACCATTAATTTATATTCTCCACGAATATTACATTATCTAAAAAGACTTGGATAAATTGGAAGGAAGAAAGTTGTTTGCTTATTATTATTTACATCACACATTATTTTAGTACTGCTTAATTTCTACATTTAGTAAATTAAATATTAAAACATTAAAAGAAATACATAAAAATAAAATTAAAATATTTAAAATTCTATAAACCTCCTCGTGGGATCGATACTGGGGTCTTTATTTAAAGCCCCATATTACTTGAAACGATATGTATACTTGCGTAGTACCTCTAGTGTGTAAAATATTTTCCATAAAATTATATTTATATACATGTCGGCATATTTTTGGGTTGTGTTGTATTTTTTAAAAAAGGGGTCGCCTACAGAAGTTGTCGGCGAATTTTAGATTTTAAATTTAATTTAAATATGTATAATTTAGAAAGTAGCATTTGATTTTGAAAATAAGTTAAAAAAAAATTAAGATATGAAATTGAACCGATCTCACATCTCGAATAGTTTATATAAACGAGTACCACATCACAAACCGTGTATCTATCCCGAAGAATAGACACACTGGTTGATGATGGGGCTCGATTAAATAAACTAGAAGATTTGTGACATCTGTTTGGTCTGCAAACCAATTTTATTAGCTGACAAGTTCCCCTGCTTAATATAAAGAAATTAAGCAGGGTTTATATTACCTGAGTTCTTAAAGTTCCCTATAAGGGCAAGCCCCTAAAGTTAATTACATTCTAAATGCCCGAAGCACTTAAGAAAACTCTCGATAACGATCAGTGGTTTTTCTCTCAAGAATTTTAAAGTTTAGGTTTCCAAGATTGGATTTTGGAATTTCAAAAGGGATTGACTCAAATTTGAAACAATTATTTTAGGAATCCAATGGAAGAAAAGTAGAAGAAGCTGAGGATCCAAGTAGAATCTTGGCGACTTCCCAAACTATCCTATTGTTTGGTTTCAATTTGAGAATTTATTCAACGTTGTAATCCTGCCAATTTTAATTAATTAGGACTTATATTTGTATGACATGATCATACAAATAGCCTCGAAGATGTGAGGGTTTATGTCATACCAAACAACTTCCTCGGAATCCTATGACCGGTTAGGACTTAATTTGCACAATATGATTATGCAAATGCCTAACGAAAAGTTCTGGATTTATGTTACACTAAGCAAACTACCTTGAAATCCTATGTCTTGGATATTTAATTCTAAGGAAAGTTTTGCTGAAGTAGACTCAGGTTTTGCTGATGACGATGGTCGTGCTGCCCACTGCTCCAAGCTCCTTGTTGTTGCAGAGGTTTAGTTTTAGAAGGTGAAAATCAGAAAATGAGAAAAGTATTTTGGTTTAGAGATCTTAAAATCCTAATGTTTTTAACGTCTTAATTAAAACAAATCTTAAAGTTGATTAAATAGAACCGATTAAGATCCCATGGTTCTGTCATCCCGACACCATTATTTTCATCGGATTCACTTAGTCCTGATGAATTTGCTAAACTCAACTGAATGAGTTTCACACTTTCATTTAGACCGTGGGAAATCCCGTTAGCAACACGTGAGTTACATCATCCAAGGTATTCCGAATCATCCAATGAGATGTTTTAAGTTAGTTGCAATTATAGCTTTGTTGTTCTACTTGTGATTAAATTTTGAGTTGTTTTATCTTTTGAATGTTGTGGCGGTAAATTTTATCTTGTGCTGATTTTTAATTTAGTTTTTGGGTTTCAGTTTTATGGCTATCCTAAAAGTTTCAGTTTTTATGCAACAATCTTGTTTAACATGCAAGAAGAGTAAAGTGCAGCTCATATAAATAAATTGTAATAAAGTAAATTGCAATAAAATAAAAGCGTACCTGGAGGGTCTTCTCGTCATTCCAAGCTTCACTTGAAACACATGTCAGAGCATTTAAATGTTTGCAACAAGTACCTAGGTAAAGCTGAGGGAAAAGTTTTGGTTGTCTACCAAAATCCTAATCCTATTGTTAGTAATTTCCTATGATGTCTAGGTTCTTGTATTTTATTTAAGGATAATTTTCTGCATCAAAGAACAATTAAATTTAGTTGTTCTTCTAAAACATCTCATTGTATTGAGGAGGTGCTTAGAACGTGTTCTAAACATCTTTTCAATACTTCTGAGATCATTTCGAGTCTAAATGAATTTTTATTGTAGAGATGAATCAATCATCCAGAAATTTTTAGTTAAGTTTTAACTCTTGCTCAGTGAACTTAGGACATTTGATTATCCAATGAATGAAGTGGCACCTCACTTGATGTTCCATTTAAGAGTTGTAATGATAAAAGTCTTTAGGGGCAAATCAATTTGTTAAAGAATTTAATGATTTAAAATTGAATTGGTGATTTAAAGTGGTTTAATTTAGTTATGAAATTTTAATAATTTTAAGTTTGGAATAGTGTTCAAGTTGCTTTATTCTTAAATGTTATAAACCATTTGAATTGAAAGAGGAGTTTAATTATTTTTAATTTAGATTTTAATGATTTAATTTTAATTTAATTGCAGTATTATAGATTAACTTTTAATTGTTGATTTTTTAATTAAGAATTATCTTCTTTTTTTTAAATTGATTTTGATGTTTTAAGTTTGCTTTAAATTTACTTTCAAGTGATTTTTTGAAATTAATTTTTCTTTTTAATTCAATTTAATTATCAAGTTATTTAATGTTTTAAGTTTTAATTTAATTAAGGTTTACTCTCCTTTTAATTATTTAATTCTTAATTTCAATTGTCACTTTAAATTTAATTAAAAGTTAAGTATTATTAAAGTGATTCATTTAGGGATTTTAGTTCAAGTTATTTTAGTCTGTCTAAATTATATCCCCATTTTAATAATCTAAATTTTAATTTATTCTTCCAAAATTCAAATTGTTTAATTAATTCAAATTTACTTTAAATATTTTCAAGATGATTAATGTGTTTCTACCCCATAATTCTCTAGGTTTCAATCTTCTAATGAAAATTTTAAGATCAAATATTTCACCCTCCCCTTGATTAAACCTAAATGTTAATTAGGGTTAAAATCCTTTAATTACCTATATGCCCCTTTAGGCTTATTTATTTCATAACTCTCTAAATTGAGCTCAAATGAACTTGATTTTTTTATGTCCATTTATTCATATGCCAATTAAGACATTAGAGGAGAATATGTGATTTTTCTGAATTTAATTTAATTTATATTATTATTTTAATGAAAAATAGGGATTTTCAATAGAAATTCAACAACATGACCAAGGTAAGGCTTCTGTCCTTAAGAAAATTATGGTATGTTTCTAATAACTAGAGGACCACTTGGACTAATTTTAATGATTTTTTGAGTTATAATTTATTTATTATAATTATTTTGAGTTTTAGAGTGTTAATTAGTTATAGAATAAAATAAAGGTTGAAAATTAAGTTTTATATTTTTAATAAATCTCTCTAACCTCAATGAGTTCACAGAAATAAATTTTATAATTTTCTGATTTTTCTTTGATTTATTAGAATTAATTTAGTGGAAAGGTTGGAAAATTCATTTTTTAATTCAAAAATTGTTTTAAACATTTAAAATTCAATATCTTTACTTTGAGACTTGGGAAAAATATTTGGTTTGTTCCTAAGTGATTAGGAGTCAAAATATGACATTTTTATGACTTTTAATATTTTTGTGATTTTTATTATTTTTTTAATTATTTAAAATATTAAAATATGGTGAAAAATTAAGATTTTTAGAAAATTTTGATTTTAATTTTGTAAGACTCCTTTAACATCAGAGAAGCCCCAAAACCATTTTTGTGAATTTTTAAAATGTATTTTTGGAGTTATGAATTTTTAAAGTTTAATTTTACTCATGTGACCTAATTAATCCATTTAGTGGGGTTAAACATTTCCAATTGACTCCAAATTTTTTTGTGAGGTCCCTCTGATCCTAAAGATCAGTGGAGAATTATTTTCAGGTTCTTATGATGTATGGTTAACACTAATTAATTAAAGTACAGTTTTGAGTAATTAGGCCAATTAGGGTTGTTCTTAATGAATTAACTCAAAATATAATTATCCTAGGGTCCACTTGTCCTAAGAAAATTCCCCAAATTTTCCTAGAATTTTCTAAGCAATACGCTAATTAATGGAATTAAAATACCAAAAATAGTGACATAAACTTGAAAAATACATAACTTGCCATAGAGATGGCCTCTGACCTTGAAACATCCAAGGAATGTTCCAAAGATCAGTGGCTTCAAAAGCCCTATGGTCTCATGCCATTGTGAGTTATCTATGAAAATGAAGAATTAAAAAACTGAAATGAGTAAATAATTAATTAAAAATAAAATACTCATCAAATTAACCCAATTTTTTTTTCCACATTTTTATCCTATGTTCACTGAGCAAGAGGGTATTTTTATTTTATTTTTGTGATTTTTCTACATAAAGATATGGATTTTCAAAGTTCTGGAAATTTAATTAAATCAAAAAATCCATATTTATCTACTTATTCACGCGGCGCTGACTCAACCTCGGCAGCTCCGAAAGCCCATGCATCGCCTCTGCATTCGACGCCGCCATCCGACTCAGTGCTCCGAGGGCCCGCGGTTCATGCACCGTTCTTGGGTCGGACGCAATCTGGACCGTCCACTCGATACACGCGCAATTGGACGGCGTCTGGTCATCGTGTACGACTGGTGTGCACCCGTGAACGTCCACACAAAAACCCTAAGATCTCTATCATCTCTCAACGGATTTTCATGTTCTAGTGCTCTGTTGATTCCTCTTGAAGAGACAAACACATCCAAACAGTTTACATGTTATTAAATTAAGCTAATCAAAATAGAGAATCACGGGAAGCTCAGGAGAAAGGAGAGTTCTATACCTTGGCTTTGAGAAGTGAAGCTTCAATTAGAGAGTTGTGGCACCTTCGATTGCATCCAAGGAGGCTCAAGATGAAGTCTCTGGCCATGTCGAATTGTCTAGGTAAAACTTCCACCAAGCCCGATTTCAAAGCTTGGCCGATAGAGAGAATGGTTAGCCTTGTGAGGGGGCTTCCACTGGGGAACTCCTTCTCTTGGTTCTGTGCAGGTGTGGGTGAGTTTAATTTAATTTTGGTGGAGGTTTTAGAGTTGTCCTGGTTTTTGGGTGGATTTTTGACTGAGAAATTGAGCTCTGTTAATGGGGATTAGGGCAAAGGGACACTGGGGATCAATTGCTCTAGGTAAGGAGAGCGTCCTAAAGCAATTTTAGCAAAGTTCTGTTAAGCTCTGGTTCATCACCTTCTTTGGCCGAGAAGGTGGTGGGTTTAAATAGGCATTCATTGGAGGGGCTTCCCGGGGGAGTTAAGGCTTGGGATCAGCTGCTGTATGCAAGGGAAGAATAGTCATGTAGTCTAATTGAGTTGGGATAGCTCAGCTAGTGAGTTTGAATTTTTTGAATTAAATGGGTTCTCTCAACCATGGTGTTTTCTGGCGACTGTGGTGGTTGGCCGGCCAGGCATGGGCCACCTTCATGGTCAGGGAGGTCAGGGCTTGAATTTTGTGCAAGCAATGGAAGTTTTCCATGTGTAAAGAGCTTGGCTTTAAGTGGTATGGTGAGGGCGTCATTTTAGGTTCAATTTGGTCAAGTCATGGGTTTGGGTTGAGTGCACCACCTAAGGCTGGTTTGGGCTGAAGAGAAAGTCACTTGGGTCATCTTGATTAGTGGGGTTAAGTCACAATCCAACTACAATAATGTTTAGGCATAGGTTAAGGGAAGCATAGGAATGTTTAATCAACTTTAAGGGAATCATTAAAGGGCTCCCCTCTCTTGCCATAAATGGATTGATGACAAGGCCAAGCTATCATGGCTTCATATGGCTTGTGAATAGCTCCATTGTGGCTTCATTTAGCTTTGGAAAAGTCAAGTCATTTGCATGAAGAAGGATATTGGCTTTTTTGATGATTTTAAGGGAGATTTGCATGAGGCTTAATTTAGAAAAATTTGATGATTAATTTGGAACTTAGGGAGTGATTTAAATCAAAGGGGTGATGAGGGGAAACTTCATGTGGGATTTGGATTGGGTTTTGTATTTTAAGGATTTGGTGGGAGTGGGCTTTTATATGCTTTAAGGGAGTGGGCTTTTAGATTTTGAAATGAAATTTTGGTTGAAAATTTGGTAAGGGGTTGGGATAAATAATTGTTGGGTTTAGTTTAGGGATGTGTCATGAACATTTTAGAAATGATTTAGTATCATTTAGAATGGAATTCGATATAATTTGGGCTTTTTTTTGGTAAAGGGGCCAACGTGAGTCAAATAAGGCTAATTTGGGCTAATTTCGGTTGAGGTTTAATTTAAAATCAATTCAAGGAAATCTGGATTTGAAATGAGAATTGGAACCTAGGTTAAAACCTCGGGATTGTGAAAAGAACTGGAATTTAAGTACCAGCCTCGGAGGGAGAGAGTTGAAATTTGGTATATCTCAGGAAGAGAGTCGGAATTTAGTACCGACCTCGAAAGGAGAGAACTGGAATCTGGTTCTAGTCTCAAAGGTTTAAAGAGAAATGGAAACTGGTTCCAATCTCAAAGGATTAAAGAGAAATGGAAACTGGTTCCAATCTCAAAGGTTTAAAGATAAATGGAAGAAACTGGTTCCAATCTGGAAGGTTTAAAGAGAAATGGAAATTGGTTCCCATCTCGAAGGTGTAAAGAGAAATGGAAACTGGTTCTGATCTTGAAGGTTTAATGAGAAATGGAAACTGGTTCCGATCTCGAAGGTTTAAAGAGAAATGGAAACTGGTTCCGATCTCGAAGTTTTAAAGAGAAATGGAAACTGGTTCTAATCTCTAAGGTTTAAAGAGAAATGGAAACCGGTTTCAATCTCGATGGTTTAAAGATAAATAGAAACTGGTTCCAATCTTGAAGGTTTAAAGAGAAATGGAAACTGGTTCCGATCTTGAAGGTTTAAAGAGAAATGGAAACTGGTTCCAATCTCCAAGGTTTAAAGGGTTGAAATTTGCTGTGGAGATTTGAGTTTAGTGCCAGATTTAGAATGAAACGTGAAAGTGTTTCACGTCCGATGAGGATCGATCAAAGTCTGATTATTTGGCGAAGGATATGAATTCATGCCATCAGAACAAAATCAAAAATTTTCGTGGTTCTGTGTCAGTAGATTCAGTTGACCTTCTCAAAAAAGGGAAGGAAATACGGAGAGTCAAAAAGATATTTGAGAATAGCCGAAGGCTGGGGATTTCATATTCGGGAATTTTTTTTCGTCATTTGTTGTAATTTGATTTTTAGGTTGACTTTTTCATTTTAGAGTTCACGGTTATTTATAGTTCGTGTTTATTTTTAGTTTGTTTTGATATTCAAAGATCTTTTTGAAGAGAGTTTTCAGTTTTTTTTCCTTTGTTCTTTGTTCGAAGTTCTTTTAATTTAATGGAGTTTCCTAGTCAATTTGCACAAAAAAAGGTGAAGGCAAAACATGACATGGTCACTTTCATTCCAATCTTGTTGAAAATACATCATACAACTTGATCCAAAACATGAAGATATTTTCTTTGAGAATTTAGTATCTCATACAATTGTCGGCATATTTTTAGGTTGTGTTTTTAAAAGGGGGTCGCCTACAGAAATTGTCGGCGAATTTTTAATTTAATTTAAATAAATAATTTGAAAAGTAGTATTTGATTTTTGAAAATAAATTTAAATTTGAAAATTTTAAGATATGAAATCAAACTGATCTCACATCCCGAATAGTTTATATAAACGAGCACCACATCACAAACCGTGTATCTATCCCGAAGAATAGACACACTTTGCTTGACGATGGGGCTCGATTAAATAAACTAGAAGATTTGTGACATCCGTTTGGTCTGCGAACCAATTTTATAAGCCGACAAATTCCCCTGCTTAACATCAATGAATTAAACAGGGTTTATATTACCTGGGTTCTTAAAATTCCCTATAAGGGCAAGCCCCTATAGTTAATTACATCTTAAGTGACGGGAATCACCTAAGAAAACTCTCGATAATAATCAGTAGTTCTGCTCTCAAGAATTTCAAAGTTTAAGTTTTCAAAGAATTGAATTTTGGAATTTCAATAGGGAATGGATCAAATTTGGAACATTTTATTTTGGGAATCCAAAGGAAGAAGAGTAGGGGAAGTTGAGGATCCAAGAGGAATCTTGGCAACTTCCCGAACTATCCTATTGTTTGGTTTTGAGTTTAAGAAAATCCTAATGTTTATTTAATGTTTTGATCTTGCCAATTTTAATTAATTAGGACTTATATTCGTATGACATAATCATACAAATAGCCTCGAAGATGTGAGGGTTTATGTCGTATCAGACGACTACCTCGGAGTCCTAAGACCGGTTAGGGCTTAATTTACATGACATGATCATGCAAATGCCTAACAAAAGGTCGAGGATTTATGTTGCACTAGGCAAACTACCTCGAAGTCCTATGGCTTGTTTATTTAATTCTAAGAAAGTTTTGCTGAAGTAGACTCAGGTTTTGCTGATGACGATGGCCGTGCTGCCCACCATGCCCCCGAGCTCCTTGTTGTTGCAGAGGTTTAGTTTTAGAAGTCATAAATCAGGAGATGAGAAAAGTGTTTTGGTTTAGAGAAAATCTTAATTTCCAAGTATTTTTATGTTTTATTTAAAACAAATCTTAAAGCTGATTATAACAACACCGGTTAAGATCCTACGGTTCCATTCTTCCGGCATCGTTATTTTTATCGGATTCACTTAGTCCAGATGAATTTGCTAAACTTAACTGAATGAGTTCCACACTTTCATTTAGACCGTGGGAAATCCCGTTAGCAACACGTAGGTTACATCATCCGAGGTATTCCCGATCATCCAACGGGACGTTTTAATTTAGTTGTAATTGCGGTTTTGTGTTCTGTTTGTGATTAAATTTTGAGTTGTTCTATATTTTGAAATGTTGTGGCGGTGAATTTTATCTTGCAATGACTTTTAACTTAGTTTTGGTTTCGGTTTAGGGACTATCCTAAAGGTGTGGGTTTTCATGCAACGAGTTGTTTATCATGCAAGAAAAGTAAGTGCGATGCGATTAAATAAATTGCAATAAAGTAAATTGCAAAAAAATAAAAGCGTACCTGGAGGGTCTTCCCGTCATCCCAAGCTGCACTTAAAACACAATTAGAATATTTAAGCAAGTTCCTAGGTAAAGCTAAGGGAAGGGTTATGGTTTTCTACCAAATTCCTAATCCTATAGCCGATCATTTCCTATAACGTCTAGGTTCTTGTATCTTGGTTTGAGGACGATTTTCTTCATCAAAGAACAATTAAGTCCAATTGTTCTTATAAATATCCTATCATATTGAGGAAGTGCTTCAGAAGAATCTTAAACATCTTTTCAATACTAATAGGATTGTTTTAAGTCCAAATGAATTTAATCATACAAATGAATCAATCGTCCGGGAATTCAAGTTTTGTTATCTTGCTCAGTGAACTAGGACATTTGAATATCCTATAGGTGAAGTAACATTTCATTTAACGTTCTGTTTAGGAGTTATGATAACCAAAGCTTTCGAGGGCAAATTGGTGTTTAAGTGGTTTATGATTTAATTTAAATTAATGGGTTTAAATTTGGAATAGTGTTCAAGTTGCTTTATTTTGAATTTCTTTATGTCTTATGTGTTGTTATTATTATTATTATTTTGTTAATTTAACTTTAATTTAATTTAATTTGGTTTAGTTCTAATTTTAATTTAATTTAATTTGATTTGATATTAATTTTAACTTGATTTTATTATTTTAATTTAATTTAATTTAATTTAATTTAATTATTTATTTTTTTAATTTAATTTTATTTAATTAATTTAATTTAATTTTAATTAAATTTAATTTAATTTAATTTAATTTGTTCAATTTAATTTAATTTAATTTATTTGATTTAATTTAATTTAAATTAATTTAATTTGTTTGATTTAATTTAATTTAATCTTTAATTTAATTTTATTTTTTTAATTTTAATTTAATTGAAAATTTAAAAAGAGTTTAATAATTTAACTTTTAACTTAATTTTAATGATTAAGTCCTTTAACATTTTAAAACTTAAATTTGGATTATCATTTTAATTAGGAATTAAATATTATTGAGATGATTAATTTAGGGATTCTTAGATTAAAGAACAAATCTCTTCCTAATAATATCCCTATTTAATAATTCCAACTTTATTATTCTTCCAAATGTAATCAATTATTTAATTAAGGTTTATTTCACTTATTTTAAATTATTTAATAGGTTTCTACCCTTTAATTACTTAAATTTCAATCATCCAAATCAGATTAAGATCAAATATTTTATTCTTTAATTTTATTAAACCTAAAGTTTTAATTAAAGGTTAAAACTTTAATTTCCATTTTTCCCTTCAAGCTTAATAATTCCATAACTCACTAAACTGAGCTTAAATGAACTTGAAATTTTTAGGTGACTTCACTCATATCTCAATAAAGACATGAGAGGAGAAAATGTGATTTTTCTGCATTTAATTTATTTATGTAATTATTTTTGGTGGAAAATAGGAATTTCCAAGGAAAATTTAATAATATGACCAAGGGAAAGTTTCTGTCCTTAAGAAAATTATGGGACATTCCTAATGACCAGAGGACCACTTGGACCAATTTTGGTGATTTTTTGAATTATATTATTTTTATTATAATTATTTTAAGTTTTGGAGTATTAATTACTTTAAAAATAAAGTAAAGGTTGAAAAATGAATTTTATATTTTTAAAAAATCTCTCTGATATCAAGGAAATCAGAGAATCAATTTTTACAATTTTCTAATTTTTCTATGATTTATTAGAATTATTTGAGTGGAAATACTAGAAAATATATATTTTTTTAAATTTTAAAAATATCTCAGGGCTTTAAAATTTAATATCTCACCAAATAGACCGAAGAAAAATATGAGGTTTGTTCCTAAGTGATTAAGATTCAAAATGTGATATTTTGGTGAATTTTATTATTTTTGTGATTTTTATTATTTTTTAATTATTAAAATATTAAAATAATACCAAAAAAATCAACTTATCTAAAAAATTGAAATTTTAATTTTCTTAAATTCCCCTGATATCAGAGAGACTCCAAAACCAATTTGGTGAATTTTTGAAAAGTATTTTGAAAGTTATGAATTTTTAAGGTTTAAATTGGCTAAATGGCTTAATCAACCCATTTAGTAGGGCTAACCAAGTCCAATTGACTTCAAATTTTTATTGTGGGTTCCTCTGATCCTAAAGGTCAGTGGAGAATTGATTTCAAGTCAATTTGATATATGGTTAACTCTATTTAATTAGAAACCTATTTTGGGTGTTTAAGCCAATTAGGGTTATTTTAAATGAACTAATTCAAAACCTATTTTTCCTAGTGTCCTCTGGTCATAAGAGACATCACCAAATTTTCCTGGAATTTATTTCACAACATGCTAATTATTGGATTTAAAATATTCAAAACAGTAACATGAATTTGAAAAATCAATAACTTCTCTTAGGGATTGCCTCTGACTTTGGAAAATTCAGGGAATGTTCCCAAATTCAGAGGCTTCAAAAGCCCTATGGTCTTATGCCATGGTGAATTTCCTATATGCATGGAGAATTAAAACAATGCGGAGGGAAATAAATCATTAAAAATAAAATACTTGATGAAATTAAATGATTTCTTTTCCACATTATTCTCCTACGTTCACTGAGCCAGAGGGTATTTTTATTTTATTTTTTGATTTTTCTACACAAAGTTATGGTTTTTTGAAGTTTAGGGAATTAAATAAATCAGAAAATACCCTAATTTTCTATTTATCCACGCGGCGTCGCGTCAACCTCGGCAGCTCCGAACGCACACGCGTCGCCTTCTGATTCGGTGCAGCCATCCGACTCAGCGCTCCAGGGGCCCGCTGTGTCGTTTCATCTCCTGATCTGGCGCGATCCCGGCCTTTCGTCCGCACTTGTATTAAATGAACGGCATCCGTTCATCGTCCCCAAGCTTCCTCACCCGAGAGCCGTCCACACTAAATCCCTAATATCTCACTCAATACTCAATGGATTTTCGTGTTCTTATGCTCAATGGATTCGTCTTGAAGAGACGAATACATCTATACAGTGATCACGCATTGAAATTAAAGCATTTGAAATGGAGAATCTCCAGAAGCTCGGGATGGAGAATTAGCTCATACCTTTACTCAGAGAAGTGTGGCTTCAATCTGAGGGTTGTGTCACCTTCGATTGGATCCCAGCAAGCTCCAGATGAAGTCTCCTGGTCTGGTGAATTGTCAAGCTATGGAAATGACCACAGCCGATCTCAAAGCTTAGAGGCTGGAACAAGTGGGTGGCCTGGAGATGGGGCTTTCAGTGGGAAACTTCTCCTCTTAGTCCAGTGAAGGTGTAGGACTAATCAATTTGAGGATTGGCTCACTGTGGCAAAGTGTCCTGGTTTTGGGTGAAATTTCGGTTGAGAAATTGGATTCGTCGAGTGGGGATTAGGGCAAATTGACACTTGGGGATCAACCTGCTCTAAGTATGGAGTAGAGTTTGGAACAATTTTGGCAGAGTTTCGGCAAGGTTTTTGCAACTCTCTTCTCATGGCCGTGAGGGGGTCGGGTTTAAATAGAGGTGGCTGGAGAGCCTCATAGGGATGGCCGAGGGTTGGGATCAGCTGCTCTGGGCATGGGAAGAACAGCCATGGTGGCCATTGGGCATGGGGCAACTCAGCAAGGTGGAATTCCAAAGTTGGCTCACATGTGAGCTCTCGGGTGTGGTGTTTTCCGGCGACACGGTGGGCGGCTCGGCCGAGCATTGGTCGCCATCTTGTTCGAGTGGGTCGGGGCTAGGGTTTAGTGTAGGCAATTGGCAAATGCCATGTGTAAAAGGCTTGGATTAGAATGGAATGGGAGAGGGCTCATTTTGGCTCAAATTGGTTAACCCATCCCTTTGGGCTAGGGGCACCACCCAAGGCTTGGTTTAGGCTGATGGAAAAGTGATTTGGCTCAGCATAATCAGTAGGGTCAAGTCACCATCCAAGCACAATTAGGCATAAGCATGGTTAAGGGGAATCATGGGAGTGGTTAATCACCTTTAGGAATTAAGGAAAGAGTCTCCTCCTTTTTCCCAAAATGGCATGGTGACATGTAAAGAGGCTCTCATGGCTTCCATGTGGCTCATGCATGGCTTCATGGCTCACCTTTGGCTTGGGAAAAGTTAAGTCAATTTCATGGAAATGGATTTAAGGAAATTTTGGTATTTTGATGGGAATTTGTATGGGGCTTAATTTGGAATGGCTTCATGATGAATTTTGAAACTTAGGGATTGATTTAATTGAGGGTATGATGAGAAGAATTTGTCATATGGGCTTTGGATTGATTTTAGCCCTTTGGATTTTGGTGAAGATGGGCTTTAGGAAGGTTTCATGTAAGTGGGTTTTTTAAGTTTCAAAATGAATTCATGGATGGGAATTTTGTAGATGTTTGGGCCAAATAATTGTTGGGTTTGGTTTAGGGATATGTCATGAGTGATTTGAAATGAGTTTGGCATGATTTGGGTTTGAATTGGGTTGGATTTGGGCTTCTTTGGTGAATGGGGCAATATAGGTCAAATTGGGCTAACTTGGGCCAATGTTAGGCTAGGGTTGAAATTAATGTAAAATAAATGTTGGGAAATATTTATGGGAGTGTTTCAAAGAGGTTTTGGCTTTGGTTGGGCTTTCATTTTTGGGTTTGGGCTTATTTGGGTTAGGTTTGGGTTTAGGTCAAAATTGGGCTTTTTGGGTTTGGGTTGAATTTAAGTGGGGTTTGGGTCTAAATTTTGGGCAAATCATGTTAGTTTTTTGTTTTTAGGGATGTTAAGGGAGGTTTGGAAAAGATTTGGGGTTAATTGGAGTTAAATTGGGTGAGTTTGGGTTAGGTTTGGGTCATGGGTCTAAATTGGGCTTTAAGGCCAAAAGTGAAATTGGATCCAAATGTCAATCAAATTGAACTTGGGTTTGGTCTAGATTGGTGTTGGGAATGTTGAATTGAAGTTTAGAATTTAATTGGACCAGAATTTGGGTCAATTGGGTAGGTTTGGTTTGACATTGGGTTCACTTAGGGTTAAAGTGGGTCAAATTGGGGGTTTTGACAAAAGTAGGGTAAATTGACAAAATTGGCCCATGGTGTAGTTTAACAAAATGAAATTGGGAATATTTGGGATTTTCTGGAATTTTCTGGGAATTTTCTGAATTTTTGGATTTTTGGGTCAAGAGGGGTATTTTGGGTATTTGGAGGGTATTGGGAGGTATTTTTGGAATTTTTGGTATTTTTGGCTATGAGTGATCAATTTGGGTAATGTGGGAATGTTTGGGATTGATTTTGAGGAATTTTGGGTGATTTGGAAATTTTTGAAAAATTTGGGTGATTTCAAGTGTTTTAGGTAGGCTAGGCGGGTGTAGGGTCCAGGGGGTCAAAAATTAAAAATTTGGAAAATTGAAGATTGCGTGAATATAAGTGGAATGAAATCATTTTGATTGAGCCATGAAGCCATATCAAGCCCACATGAGCCATGAAGGGACTCATTTGAGGCATCCACTATGTTGTTCCTAACCCTTTTAGCCAAGGGCTTAGGGGTTAAGGACCATCCATGTGGATCACCTACATGAGTCAGAAGGTCAAGTTGGGTATGGGTGTGGTTTTAGGAGGTGTGTGGAAGTATAGTGCATAAGTGTAGTGTATGTGTAAGTCAGCCCTTCACCAGACCAGGCCACCCAGGGCAGTCCTAAGGCCAAAGAGTCCTATAGGAACTCATCCTTTAAACTTCCACATTTGATTTCAACCCTCTAGGTGATTAGGGGTATATAGTAAAGTTTGTGGAGTTTGGAGGGAGTTAAGAAGTGGTTTGAATTTCTAAGTGGTGGGTCCCAATTCTAGTCCTCTAAGATAGTCAAAGGAAAAGCCTAAGGCTAGATCCTAAGTAATAGAGAGAAGAAGAGAAGACCTCATCAAAAATGAGGTCAACAAATGGACCCCCAATAGGTGTGGTGTGCTAACCAAGCACTCCACGCGTATTGGCGTTGACCGAAAAGATCAACAAAACCAACACAAATGTCCAAGTGACAAACTTAGGACGAAGTAGAAGAATTTCCGCTGGGGAGTGTCAAGTATATCTCTGAGACTGGAGATTACTGAACTCTCGCTGGGGAAATGAAAAGGAAGTGAATCCCAAATCACATGATCTGGGAGAATTTTAATTTAGATTTCGTTTTGTTTCAGTTTAAGTTTTGATGTGTGAGCTTAGATTTCAATTTGGAGCTTTAATTTAGATTGAAGTTTTGTCAAAATTAATTTGAAGGGATTTGAACTTGAAATGAAAATTGGAATTTTGTGGTTTTAGATGTAACATCTTAAACCTCAAAAGAAAATTGAGTTGATTAGATTGAATCATTACAATGAGGAGAGATCTCAGAGCAATGCGGTATTGGATGTAAAATCCTTAACCTCAAGAGTTTGATTTTGGTGTACTTCATCGCAATAGGGAAAGAATCCTAAAGCAATGCAGTTTCGGATGTAAAATCCTCAACCCTAAGAATTTGGTTTGATGTATTTCGTTGCGATAGGGAAAGAATCCTAAAGCAATGAAGTTTCGGATGTAAAATCCTCAACTCCAAAAGTTTGAATTTGATGTATTTCATTACGATAGGGAAATGATCCTAAAGCAATGCAGTCTTGGATGTAAAATCCTCAACCCAAAAGTTTGAATTTGATGTATTTCATTGCGATAGGGAAATGATCCTAAAGCAATGCAGTTTCAGATGTAAAATCCTCAACCCAAAAGTTTGAATTTGATGTATTTCATTGCGATAGGGAAATGATCCTAAACCAATGCAGTCTCGGATGTAAAATCCTCAACCCAAAAGTTTGAATTTGATGTATTTCATTGCGATAGGGAAATGATCCTAAAGCAATGCAGTCTCGGATGTAAAATCCTCAACCCAAAAGTTTGAATTTGATGTATTTCATTATGATAGGGAAATGATCCTAAAGCAATGCAGTCTCAGATGTAAAATCCTCAACCCAAAAGTTTGAATTTGATGTATTTCATTGCGATAGGGAAATGATCCTAATGCAATGCAGTCTCGGATGTAAAATCCTCAACCCAAAAGTTTGAATTTGATGTATTTCATTGCGATAGGGAAATGATCCTAAAGAAATGCAATCTCGATGTAAAATCCTCAACCCAAAAGTTTCAATTTGATGTATTTCATTGCGATAGGGAAATGATCCTAAAGCAATGCAGTCTCGGATGTAAAATCCTCAACTCCAAAAGGTTGAATTTGATGTATTTCATTACGATAGGGAAATGATCCTAAAGCAATGCAGTTTCGGATGTAAAATCCTCATCTCCAAAAGGTTTGAATTTGAATAGTCATTGACTTTGCAAAGATTTGTAGTGTTGATTTGAAAAGTGTGGAATTTTAGTGTTTCGAGAATTTCATGAAAGTTGTAAATGACTTTCATAAAGGAAATAGATTAGGAGGGAATATGTAGATGTTACATACCCCGCTCAAAAGAGTTGATCGGAAGTCACTGGTTTGGATTGGATATAATCCTTCGCCATCAGATTTTATCCGTGTCAATGGAATCAACCGCTTCCATCCCAGACAAGGGAGAGAATAGAACGGATTGGATTTCAGATTTGGAAGGTTGAGTTTGAATTTAACTGAGATTTGATTTGAAATTTGGAAAGATTGAATTTGAAATTTGATTTAAAATTTGTGCTCATTTTGTTTTTCCTTTAACGATTCCAATTTTATTTTATCATGAATTTGGAGTTCATCTTTTTTATATTTTTAAGGAAAGTTTTCTTTTACTTTTTTTTTGTTTCTTTTCTGTTCTTTGTTCGATGTTCATTTAACTTTAATGGCGTTTCCCAGTCAATTTGCACAAAAGAGGTGAAGGCCAAAAATGTGACATGGTCACTTTCATTCCAATCATGTTGGAGATACATCATACAACTCGATCTAGAATACATCTCATACAGTCCATGTAGACTCAAAACGGACTATGTATGATCTTTGTCGATCCATCCAAAAAAGGTATCTGTCAAAAATCCATGTCTGAATAGTGGGGTACATGGTCAATAACATCACCTTCCAAGCCATCCTTGGCAAGGATGCCGTATGGATGTACGTTGGAGGTGTGATATTTTCTATGCAACTCACAGCTCGTAAGGTCGGAGGCTCTCTAGCTCCGGTCCGGTCGGAAGTGGTAAGGTGTCTTCCTGTCGTCCATCCTTCGAAAGTAACCGAGATCCGCTTCTCTCGGTACTCCCGGTATGCAATGTTTAGCGACATCCGCTCCGTTGCCCTTCGATATCATGACGGAACCTACCGGTAATGGTAGCTTCAACGGCCCTCGGAACTCACTCGGGCCCGCTTTCCGGAGGTCGGATCCGAACATGATATTACACTCGTTTAGAAAAGAAACTGTGCGAAAGGTCTGACAAAGTCGTGGTGATCTATGTGCGGGGGTATGCAGTCACCCTTCTTGTAAATGTTAATAATGCAGCTGTTGGGTATGCAATCTGCTGGCAATACCCTGCATGTTATCAATCTTTTTACCATTCTTTTGATGACTAATGGCATTGGATCCACCTGGCCATGACGGAGTATTCCGGGTGGGTTTCCCTTCCTGTCTTCTGCGAAGTTGTAGCAGCATCCACATTGTATTGTAATTCTCCCTTTCCCTGGCATCCATCTCCGGGGTTCCGAGTAAGTGTTTTCTCTTAGGCGGCCCGCTCGGCCCATTCTTTACAAATCCCGGATGCAGTCCACGATTTGTTGTTGTTCGTATTCTGAGAACACGTCTGTATGTAGCTCGAGGCCTTCTAGTATATTGATCCTCCTGCCTCTGATTCTCTCGAAGTATTCAAAAGTTTTCTTTTCGACATTCTGCATTCTTTTCAGCTCGAATTCTGGAATAATCTACAAATGGTGGGGCCTGGTGACGTATTGTGGGATATACGGCTCAATCCCTTCACGTTTTCCTGCATACCTCTGCTCCTCGGGGATGGTGTCCGTCGGGACATCCTCCGGGGTCGCTTCTGCAACAAGGTTATGCATTACTGGTGGCTTTATCTGGTGGCATGGTAGCCTTCCTTCTTCTGATCTTCTTGAGATTTCCCTGGTCCCCTCTGTTATCCTAGGAGCCGGCCTCCTTTCTTCGAGTACTCGGTGAACCGGTGTTCTTGAAGTGTATGTACTGGCAGTAGCAACAGCCTCGTCGCGCTGGTCTGTTGCTAGTTTGGTTAACATCTTGCGGATACGACGATTTTTATTTCTTTGCTGGGTTGCCGTGAGAGTAGCTCTTCGTACTTCCTGAATTTTTGTGGGTACGGCGCTGACAAGCCTGCCCTCTGCTGTGGCAACTACAGCCTTGATTTTCTTGTCTTCTTCAGTGTTTGTTTTCCTTTTCTTGCTGCTGGATTGGTGGCTTGGGCCACCCACTTTCATTATCGTCCGACCGGGCGGTTCCTCTCGGTCAACCGGGACCCGCTACTTTCCTCGTATTGCGGTAGCTCGCCGGTGCGAAGTCTGAGTCAATCTCTATTATCGCTCCATCTTTCACCCTCTTTTCATTGAGTGCAAGGCTTACGCCATTTCTAAAGTTCAGGACCAACCGCCCGTTCGATATTTCCCTGCGAAAAGACAAGGAAAAGGATCAGGGGCTGTACTAAGAACAAGAACATTAAGAAAATGTTTATTAAAGACAGTTTTATTGCTTTTGTATTTTTTAAATTTAACAGGAATGAAGTGGGATAAGATCAGGAAGAGATTTTGATATGGAAAAGAAAATAAGGAAAACTTTATTATCATGATTTTATTATTTTTTATAACACATTTTTTATTATTTTTGGGTTCGAACCCGATCATAAGTAACTACTTCGCCCGTGCTTCTAGGGATGAGGAATTCATTCCTTCGAAACATCAGGTAGCATAATACTTCTTCAATTATCGTCCGTTGATCGGAAGCATATGTCGTTCTCCTCGGCAATTCACTAGCCGGTAGGAGCCTCCCGAGTATACTCGCTTCAACCACGAAACGGTCCTTCCCAAGTGGGTTCAAATTTTCCTCCTATCTTGCGGTGTGCAAGGATAAGTCTCTTGAGAACGAGAACTAAGTCGCCAACTTTGAAGGTTCTTAGGCGGACCAGACTGTCATGGGCTTGAACCATCTTAGCTTGGTATAGTTCTAAATGTTGCTGCGCTGCAAGTCTTTTCCCTTCCAGGCTTTCTAATTTTTCTAGTCGTAATTTGGCATTCTCTTCTCGTCGTGAATTTGTTTGCAAATCGCAATTCCGAGTGAAGGAAGCCGAACCTCTAAGGGTAACAATGCCTCGGACCCATACACCGGAGCGTAAGGTGTAGCTTGAGTAGGAGTTACGAAGGTTGTCCGGTAGGCCCATAAGGCTTCTAATAACTTCTCGTGCTAATTTCTCTTATTGTCGTCCAAAGTTTTTTTTAAAATTTGAACGAGAGTTTTATTAAAAGCCTCAACCAGGCCGTTTGCTCTTAGGTAGTAAATTGTTGAATATAGCCAGTCGATTCCGTGTCTCCTGACAAAATTGTTGATTTGTGTGCTTCTGAATGCTGAACCATTATCGGAGATGATCCTGCGCGGCACTCCGAAAAGGTAAACAACTTGGTTCTTGAAAAACTGTAGCACGTGGTGTGCTTTAACTTCTCTGAGTGGAACCGCCTCGCCCACTTGGAAAAGTAATCTGTAGCCGCAAGAATGAAGCGATGTCCTTTTGAAGATGGTGGTTCTATTGGACCCACTATATCCATGCCCCAACATTCAAATGGCCACGACGCAATTGTCGGATGTAGCACATTTGGAGGTTGGTGTAGAACCACTCCGTGCACTTGGCATTGGTGACAACTCCCGGCGATTTTCATGCGGTCGGTCATCATCGAGGGCCGGTAGTACCCTAGTCTTTTAATTTTCATTTTCATCTTCGGACCCGATCGGTGAGCACCACGAGTCCCGAATGCACCTCTTTAACGATTTCACGGGCCTCGGACCGGCTTAGGCACCTTAGCCACATTTGATCGAAAGACCTTCCGTATAACTTGTTGTTTATTAATGCGTAGGACGTAGTTCTTTTCTTTATCCGATGAGCTAACGACCTATCGTCCGGTAGTTTTCCTGTTTGCGAGTAGTCTATTAATGGCCGTCGCCAATCTTCCGTGTTTTCCGTCATCGCCGCAACCGATCCTTTTTCTTTTTCGATTTCCGTATTGTGTCTATGTCAAGTCGTGATAGGACTCGACGTCCGTGAACCGACACTTCCACTGATTCATCTTGCAAACAGGAAAATTCTTTTGCGAGACGGGCTAACGCATCTGCTAAAGCATTTTCTTTCCTGGGAATTTTGTAGATTGTCACATTCGAAATCTGTTCCAACAACTGTACATCATACTGGAAGTATTGCTCGAGTCTTGGCTTTAAAATTATGTACTGTCTGGCGATCTGTTGAATGATTAACTGCGAATCCCCGTAGATGTTGATGTTTGTTATCCCCATTTGAATAGTTAATTCCAGTCCTGTTATGAGGGCTTCGTATTCTGCTTCGTTGTTTGTACACGGCTCGTTAAGTGGTAGGAGTATCTTAACATCCCCCGCTCCGGTGTTATAAAGATTAGTCCGATTCCCGCCTTACGGGCACTATCACTTGCGATTCTTCGTCTTTGTGTGCTAAAGATGCTCCGTCGAAATATAATTCCCAACGTCGATCATCAGGGTCATCTAGGCTCATTATTTGTTCATCTGGCAAATCGTCATTGAGAGGAGATTCTGCCGGTAGAGGGTGTGCAGTGAGGAAGTCTGCTAGGACTTGTCCCTTTACGGCACAAAGAGGCACGAAAGTTATATCGAATTGCAATAATATCATTGACCATCTGGTAAGTCTGCCAGAAAGCATTGGACGAGTCATCAAGTATTGCAATGGATTAAATTTCGAGATCAGGTTGAACTTATGAGAAAGCATGTAGTGCCTGAGCTTTTGAGCGGAGAAGATCAGGGCCAAACAATGCTTTTCAATTGTGGGATACCTTACTTTCATCTGAAGTAAACGACGGCTTAGGTAGTAAAGAGCATTTTCTTTACCCTCATCATTGACCTGGGCTAACAGGGCTCCGAGAGAGTCGTCTAAAGCCGCGGTATAAAGTATCGACGGCCTACCCGAGACCGGGGCCGCTAAGACAGGAGGTGTCATTAAATATTGCTTAATGTCCTCGAAGGCCTTCCGGCATTTCTCTTCCCAAATAAATTTGGCATCCTTTTTAACTAATGCCGAGAAAGGCTGACACCTACTTGACAAGTTTGAGATAAAGCGTCGAAGATATGTCAGCTTCCCTTGAGAAGATCGTAGTTGCTTTAAGGTTTTGGGAGGCGGCATTTCTAAGATAGCTTTAATCTTTTCCGGGTCGATTTCAATTCCACGATGTCGGACAACGAATCCTAAGAATTTCCCGGAGGTGACGCCGAAGGCGCATTTTAAGGGATTCATCTTAAGGTTAAATTGTCTTAATCGTTCGAAAACAATTCTCAAATCAAATAGGTGGTTGTCCTTTACTTTGCTTTTGATGACCACATCGTCCACGTAGCATTCGACTTGATTGTGGTTGAGATCATAAAAAATTCTTGTCATTGCTCTCCGGTATGTTGCTCCGCGTTCTTCGATCCGAATGGCATCACCGTGTAGCAATATACTCCAATCGGCGTTACGAATCGTCGTAAGTTTTTCATCTTCCGGAGCCATTTTTATCCGGTTGTATCCCGAAGATCCATCCATGAATGAGAATATTTCATGTGTCGAAGCAATGTCGATCATTAGTTCCGGGATCGGTGAGGGAATTCATCCTTTGGACATGCCTTGTTTAAATCTCCGAAATCCACGCAAATTCCGATCCGACCATTCTTCTTTCGATCGGCACCACATTGGCTAGCCAAGTTGGGTACTCGTTCTTCGCGGACAAATTTAGCGTCTATTAGCTTTTTAACTTCGGCTATGACTTGTTGTTCGATTTCTAGACGCATTCTTCGGGACCTTGTCCGATCGGGACGAAGTAGGATCCACTCCTAGCTTATGGATCGCGACCTCCGGAGCTAATCCCGGCATCTCATCGTAACTCCAAGCAAAACAGTCTTTAAATTCAATTAATAACTTGATTATTTCTTCGAGTCTTCTTTATTAAGTAAGGAGCTAACAAAGGTAGGTCTAGGCTCTTCGCTAGTACCTAAGTTAACTCCGTTAACTCATCTATTGTAGATTTAATCTCTTCTTCGAATTCTGGTGGAGCGTCTCCAATTTGTAAATCTTCAAATTCTTCTGTAGTTTCCATGCAGTTTTCATTAGGCTCGCAAGTGACAACCAAGCAAAATTCAGTATCGTCAACTGATCCTATTGTGCCGAATCCGAGACCATGCTTTGAATTGGGTGGACGACCGGAGTTATTCCATAATTTTTCAAAATGTTGTGATTGGCCTTTTGTCCATTTTCGAGGTAAGAAACCACGCTGAATTAAATTTTGAGCACAGGGAGAGTACCACTCAAAAGGTAATTCCATTAATTCTAATGAAGTGACATCTTCAAATTGTACATTATTTTCAGTTTTGGAGGAAGGAGCACCACGGTAGAATTTGATTGGCTTTGCACCGCCACTATGTACCTCTTTGACCACCATACCCTTGATCTTATTAGAATGGATCGGGGTCAGGGTCATAGTATGTACATAGTGGTTAATCTTCTCGTACATCAATTTATATTCTTCGTTCTTCTCATCTTTGAGAGAGATCTTGAATTGCGGCTTCTTCCGACTTATTGTCGCTGCTTCTTGTTTGATTTCTTTTTCTTTTTCAGAACTGTCTTCCCAATCAACATTGATGGCCGAGTTTCTCTCGTCCAACTCGTCCTAACGTCTCGCCACGACCTCGTCCCCGGCCTCGACCTCGGATGCGAGTTGTGGAGAAACCTTCACCATCTCGTCGTAAGGGAGTGGTGAGTGACTGTTGGACTAGAACTTCAGGTTCTTCGTTGTGCCGAATTTTCTTTGCTTCATTCGTTATGGTATCTCTGGAGAAGATTGTTTTCTTCAGAGGTGCATAATAAGCTGCATCTTCATGTATTCCAATTTCATGTACGGAGAATGGCTGTAAGTCACCTTTGATGCACTGTTCCCCTCCATCGTAGTATTTGATGCACTGATGTAGAGATGATGGTACCATCCTATTTTCAGGTATCCATGGTCGGCCCAGTAGAGCGTAGAACGACTTTTCTGAATCAATTATGTGAAATTTTGTGGTTGTCTTTGCTAAGTCACCGGTCTTCATTAGTAGTGTTATTGATCCGAGGGCTCTTTCTCCTTTACGGTTGAATCCTCTTAATAACATTTTGTCGGCTTCGAGCTCGCGAGCATCAATTTCCAAATATGCTAGCGTTCGAAGACTCATTATATTAATTGATGCTCCTGGATCCACCAATACTCCGGAGAGTGTAAACTTCCCAATTGTAATCGAAATGTACAACGGTCGGTTGTGATCTGTCGTCCCAAGTAGTAGGTCATTGTCCGTGAAGGTAACACCTCGTCGTTCCTTTAACGAGCAAATCTCATCTAAGGAATCTCCGGCCATTCGAGCTAAGAAAATTTCCGGATCAAGTAAGGCCTTGATCAGAGCTTCTCACATCTCCTTTGATAAGATGAGAGCGTCGTAGATGCTCAATTTGGCCGGTAGTTTCCTAAGATGGGCTAGCACGTTGTAGTCCACTTTATTTTCATGTGTCTCGATTTCTTCTCGAATGGGTATTTCTTCTGCCGGGGTTGGTTCTTCCTGAACAACCACCTGCTTCCCTTTGTCCTTTGGACCCATTCTCGGAGGTAGAACTCTTCCACCTATTAAGTTAACTTCTGTAATTTCTCCTGACTCTAGTATTTAGTTTGCTGGTGTTTCCTCCTGAATCGGAATGACAGGTTCTTCGGGATTAGCTTCGGAGTCTGAAGGCTCTAACTCTATTGTGACTGGAGCTCCTCGGAACTCGCAGATAGATTCATTGCTCGTTGAACTCTCGTAGCCTCCTTGATGGATGTCTTCTTTGTCATTGTGATCGTCGAGATTGTATATGATTTGAGAACTGTCATTGATATCGAAATCGATGTCCGGATTGTTGCTAGTTACGTAATCGTTAGAAACAGTCAAAACGTAGCCAACGCCATAACCTTTATCATTATAAGATCCCACCGGAGTGAGCAGATAATCATACAGAGTCAGAGGTTCGAGGGATTTCTCCCCCGAATCTGAAACAACTATCCTAGGATAAGCAGCCCCTAGTCTAGCTTTTGGAGCCTCGGTCTTCTCTTCTTCGTCGATTTTCTTCTTCTCTTCAATCGTCTCTTGTTGAGGTGGTTCTTCTATTGCAAGTGATAGTGCCGACTTAACAGGTTTCGAACTCTGAATTGAGGCTCGCACCGAAGCGGTTTGGATGTGGTCCAAAATCTTCTTCGAAGACCTTGTCCAAGCGGTAGTCCATCCATCATCAGTCGCATAGGGATCTATCGGAACAATGAGATCAGTCGAGACAACATTGACGGAACCTCCTTTCTAGGGTTCCTTCATGTACTCCTTCGGGATTGTTATATTCCCTTTCTGAAGGTTGTTGTTGAGCCAACTTTTGAAGGTAATACAATCCTTTATCTTGTGTCCAAGCATCCGGTGGTAAGGGCAAAAGTTGGGATCACCTTTCTTGTTGACTTCTTCTGGTCTCTTTTGCTCTGGCAGTTGGAAATCTGGAGTCTTCATCAGACTGCGGAACATTTTTGGTACTGCCTCATTCTTAAAGGGGTACTCCCTGCTCAGAAGCTCCCTTAATGTACGTTGCAGACGAGGCGGTAGTTCATACTGTGGAGATGACTGATAGCTGGGTCGGGGTTGCTGGTAATTCTGTTGAATTTGCCGCGCCGTTACGGCGGTATTTGCATCGGTTGCTTGCCTTTGTCGACTGCCGCAACGATCCCGCATTTCTTTTCAAAAGTCTTCACGAGCTTTTGCTTGTCCGTCTTGTCGGTGAAACTTAATTGCTTCGGCTCCTCTTGCAAGCTCCCGGCCTTGCTTAACAACTTCTCAAAAGTCTTAATAGTAAATCCCTTGAGGAGAAGTGCTATCGGGCCGTGAATGCTCTTAAGTAAGATGCCGACCGCATGCTGTTCTTGTAATTGTGGTTCACATTTCATACTTAGGTTCCTCCATCGAAGTATGTAATCCACCAAAGTTTCGTTCGGCTTCTGCTTCTCTACCACTAAATCACCTATAGTGATGTGGTTCTGAGCTCTGGAAAATCGCTTGATGAAGAGGTTTTCTAGTTCTGAGAATGTCTTCACCGAACCATTTGGTAATTCTGCATACCAATCAAAGGCGATCCCTGACAGGCTACTGACAAATTGTCGGAAGAGTAATGCATCACTTCCGCCGGCATTGCAACAACTGGCAAGAAAGTGTGCAACATGCTATCGGGGGTTCCCGGTTCCATCAAAGGTCTTGAACAGAGGTGGTACGAAGCCTTTCGGGTATTGGACAGCGTCGAATTCTTCAGGGTAATGTCTACCCGTCCGAATAGATGTCCCGCTCTTTGATTGTGCTAAGGCTTCTCGCATTTCGTTGTTCCACCAAGCTCTTGATATCCTTTTTTGGAATTATGCTCTGTGTCACATCCTTCTTTAACTGATCATCCCCGTTGACGGACGTAATCTCCTTTCCTCCGTCTATAATGTGAATGACCTCAAGGGGTGTCTTTCTTTGGGGTTGCACTTGACTCTGGAGAGTGGCTAGGGCTACAGCCATCTCTTCCATCCTCTTTGCCATTTGGGCGATCGTATCATCTTTCTCTTGAAGCTGCCTCCTCATTACTTCCGGCTCCTCTCTTTCTGCGACTGCAGGAGCACCTTGTGAAGCTGACGAAGCTCGTGTCTCGACCATGTTGATTTCTGCATACTCATCGTCCATGAATTCTGACGAATCAATCTCATCTCCGAATTTCTCTTCTCTTTCCTTTGCTAATCGTCAAATATCAGTTCTCAACTTTTCCATAGCATCCTCTAGCGGTCCTTTCTGCGCATCCTTGCAGTTTTCGTGTGATAGCTGTCGGGTTCCCTTCTCATGAGTCCCCTTTACTACAGTAGCGCTTTCTTCGGATTCAAGTCTCCTGACGAGACTTTCCTTCTCGAGTCGTTGTTTCAATCTTAATTGTCCAGGTAGTGGGACGCCATACCATCCTTCTAGCAGCGGAAGGTCCAGGACCGGATGGTTCGTCGACCAAATGGTGGAAGGTGGTATCCTCCCTAATCTGTAATCCTGAAACCACGACAGGCGGACTAGCCTTCATCCTTTTATTTGGCTTTTCTGTATTGATGGCAGGTTCTGCTCGCGGACCAAGACGGGATTTGACTGGCACCCGCCCTATCCTTCTTAGAATTTCTGATACGGGGCACTTTTCCTTCTTCGCTAACCTCTCAATCACAGTCTGTAGTCGGGCAAATAGTGTATTCGTAGCACTTTTCTTTCTGCTGTCATTGTAGTATGCGGGTCGAGGTAATGTAGAAACAATCCTGTGGATATTTTCCTCGTCAGCTGCGGCGGAAAGGGGATGGAATCTACTTCCTTCCAAAAGGGGTGTATCTTCAGGCAATGGTATGTATTCAGGTAATGGTGTGTACTCAAGGATTTCTTCTAAGAAAGCGACTTCAGCGGCTCGGCTTTCTCGGCAATCTTCCTACTTCGTTCCTTCTTTGGGTCCGTGTTAGTGATGGAATTCTCGAGCTGGACCCGATTTCAAAAACGGAAGGTCTCACGGGAAGGTCCGTACCCTCCACGGTAACGAGTTCACCATAGTTCGGATTTCCTTCCCCTTTAATTTGGCGAAGCCGGGGTAGGTGCGGAGACAACCAAACCGAGTGGGGGTAGCAACAACGGTCCTTCTATGGACGAGCGGTACTCCTCTTAGTTGGAATCTTTTGCGGGGAGGAAACTCTTGAGTTGACCTAAGGTTGAACTCGATCAACGGCTTCTCAGTTTCAGATACTTTGTTTGTCAGCGCGAAAAGGGCAACGTCGGTGATCTCGACATTTGTGTTCTCGAATCCTTGTCCAAACCAGATGATCCTATTGTCGGGCAGCTCATCCTTGTAAACATCGAAGTCCAGTCCATTGGTGAAGGAGAAAATGAGCTTTGGGGCTTCCATTTCTGCAGGGTAGATTCTGATTGTCAGTCCCAAGTTATGCTTCTCCTCATCAGGACGAAAAGAAAGGGATCGAAAAGTGTCCGAACACATTCTTGTTCATGTATTTATAAGAAGGAGTTGTTTGTTAAAAGAGTCATTCATTAGAGGGTCTGTTTATTTAGAACGAAATGTTCAAAGGTGTAGAGAAGGTAAAAAATTTGATTCAGAATTGGAAGGGAAAAGAAAGTCTTATGCAAGACTTCTCGACTCGAAGGATCACTCCTAAACTAACACCTATTGGGGGTCCATTCCACCTCAGAAATGAGGTAAAAGGATCTCGGAACCTCTCTATTTAGGGGTGTCTAAACAGTGGCTCCTAAATCCAAGAGAATGTTGGCTATACTCGTTCAAGGTAGAAACGAACATAGTATTCCAACGGAAAGAAGGGTAGCTTGATCTACAAGGGACATGGATACACTACCTATTTTTGAAAGCGGAATTGCTCGATTAAAATGGAGAGAGGAATTTTTCCCACGTGAGTCGCCGAAATATGTCGGCATATTTTTAGGTTGTGTTTTGAAAAGGGGTCGCCTACGTAAATTGTCGGCGAATTTTTAATTTAATTTAAATAAATAATTTGAAAAGTAGTATTTGATTTTTGAAAATAATTTTAAATTTGAAAATTTTAAGATATGAAATCAAACCGATCTCACATCCCGAATAGTTTATATAAACGAGCACCACATCACAAACCGTGTATCTATCCCGAAGAATAGACACACTGCTTGACGATGGGGCTCGATTAAATAAACTAGAAGATTTGTGACATCCGTTTGGTCTGCGAACCAATTTTATAAGCCGACAAATTCCCCTGCTTAACATCAATGAATTAAACAGGGTTTATATTACCTGGGTTCTTAAAATTCCCTATAAGGGCAAGCCCCTATAGTTAATTACATCTTAAGTGACGGGAATCACCTAAGAAAACTCTCGATAATAATCAGTAGTTCTGCTCTCAAGAATTTCAAAGTTTAAGTTTTAAAAGAGTTGAATTTTGGAATTTCAATAGGGAATGGATCAAATTTGGAACATTTTATTTTGGGAATCCAAAGGAAGAGGAGTAGGGGAAGTTGAGGATCCAAGAGGAATCTTGGCAACTTCCCGAACTATCCTATTGTTTGGTTTCGAGTTTAAGAAAATCCTAATGTTTATTTAATGTTTTGATCTTGCCATTTTTAATTAATTAGGACTTATATTCATATGACATAATCATACAAATAGCCTCGAAGATGTGAGGGTTTATGTCGTATCAGACGACTACCTCAGAGTCCTAAGACCAGTTAGGGCTTAATTTACATGACATGATCATGCAAATGCCTAACAAAAGGTCGAGGATTTATGTTGCACTAGGCAAACTACCTCGAAGTCCTATGGCTTGTTTATTTAATTCTAAGAAAGTTTTGCTGAAGTAGACTCAGGTTTTGCTGATGACGATGGCCGTGCTGCCCACCATGCCCCGAGCTCCTTGTTGTTGCAGAGGTTTAGTTTTAGAAGTCATAAATCAGAAGATGAGAAAAGTGTTTTGGTTTAGAGAAAATCTTAATTTTAGAGTATTTTTATGTTTTATTTAAAACAAATCTTAAAGTTGATTATAACAACACCGGTTAAGATCCCACGGTTCCATCTTTCCGGCATCGTTATTTTTATCGGATTCACTTAGTCCAGATGAATTTGCTAAACTCAACTAAATGAGTTCCACACTTTCATTTAGACCTTGGGAAATCCCGTTAGCAACACGTAGGTTACATCATCCGAGGTATTCCCGATCATCCAACAGGACGTTTTAATTTAGTTGTAATTGCAGCTTTGTGTTACGTTTGTGATTAAATTTTGAGTTGTTCTATATTTTGAAATGTTGTGGCGGTGAATTTTATCTTGCAATGACTTTTAACTTAGTTTTGGTTTCGGCTTTAGGGACTATCCTAAAGGTGTGGGTTTTCATGCAACAGATTGTTTATCATGCAAGAAAAGTAAGTGCGATGCGATTAAATAAATTGCAATAAAGTAAATTGCAATAAAATAAAAGCGTACCCGGAGGGTCTTCCCGTCATCCCAAGTCGCACTTAAAACACAATTAGAATATTTAAGCAAGTTCCTAGGTAAAGCTAAGGGAAGGGTTATGGTTTTCTACCAAATTCCTAATCCTATAGCCAGTCATTTCCTATAACGTCTAGGTTCTTGTATCTTGGTTTGAGGACGATTTTCTTCATCAAAGAACAATTAAGTCCAATTGTTCTTATAAATATCCTATCATATTGAGGAAGTGCTTAAGAAGAATCTTAAACATCTTTTCAATACTGATAGAATTGTTTTAAGTCCAAATGAATTTAATCATACAAATGAATCAATCGTCCGGGAATTCAAGTTTTGTTATCTTGCTCGGTGAACTAGGACATTTGAATATCCTATAGGTGAAGTAACATTTCATTTAACGTTCGTTTAGGAGTTATGATAACCAAAGCTTTCGAGGGCAAATGGTGTTCAAGTGGTTTATGATTTAATTTAAATTAATGGGTTTAAATTTGGAATAGTGTTCAAGTTGCTTTATTTTGAATTTCTTTATGTCTTATGTGATGTTATTATTATTTTTTTTTATTAATTTAACTTTAATTTAATTTAATTTGGTTTAGTTCTAATTTTAATTTAATTTAATTTGATTTGATATTAATTTTAACTTGTTTTTACCTATTTTAATTTAATTTAATTTAATTTAATTTAATTTAATTATTTATTATTTTTTTTAATTTAATTTTATTTAATTAATTTAATTTAATTTTAATTAAATTTAATTCAATTTAATTTAATTTGTTCAATTTAATTTAATTTAATTTATTTAATTTAATTTAATTTAAATTAATTTAATTTGTTTGATTTAATTTAATTTAATCTTTAATTTAATTTTTTTTTAATTTTAATTTTATTGAAAATTTAAAAAGAGTTTAATAATTTAACTTTTAACTTAATTTTAATGATTAAGTCCTTTAACATTTTAAAACATAAATTTGGATTATCATTTTAATTAGGAATTAAATATTATTGAGATGATTAATTTAGGGATTCTTAGATTAAAGAACAAATATCTTCCTAATAATTTCCCTATTTAATAATTCCAACTTTATTATTCTTCCAAATTTAATCAATTATTTAATTAAGGTTTATTTCACTTATTTTAAATTATTTAATAGGTTTCTACCCTTTAATTATTTAAATTTCAATCATCCAAATCAGATTAAGATCAAATATTTTATTCTTTAATTTTATTAAACCTAAAGTTTTAATTAAAGGTTAAAACTTTAATTACCATTTTGCCCTTCAAGCTTAATAATTTCATAACTCACTAAATTGAGCTTAAATGAACTTCAAATTTTTATGTGACTTCACTCATATGTCAATAAAGACATGAGAGGAGAAAATGTGATTTTTCTGCATTTAATTTATTTATGTAATTATTTTTTGTGGAAAATAGGAATTTCCAAGGAAAATTTAATAATATGACCAAGGGAAAGTTTCTGTCCTTAAGAAAATTATGGGACATTCCTAATGACCAGAGGACCACTTGGACCAATTTTGGTGATTTTTGGAATTATATTATTTTTATTACAATTATTTTAAGTTTTGGAGTATTGATTACTTTAAAAATAAAGTAAAGGTTGAAAAATTAATTTTATATTTTTCAAAAATCTCTCTGATATCAGGAAAAACAGAGAATCAATTTTTACAATTTTTTTATGTTTCTATGATTTATTAGAATTATTTTAGTGGAAATACTAGAAAATATATATTTTTTTTAATTTAAAATTACCTCAGGGCTTTAAAATTTAATATCTCACCAAATAGAACTAATAAAAATATGGGGTTTTTTCCTAAGTGATTAAGATTCAAAATGTGATATTTTGGTGAATTTTATTATTTTTGTGATTTTTATTATTTTTTAATTATTAAAATATTAAAATAATACCAAAAAAATCAACTTTTTTAGAAAATTGAAATTTTAATTTTCCTAAATTCCCCTGATATCATAGAGGCTCCAAAACCAATTTGGTAAATTTTTGAAAAGTATTTTGAAAGTTATGAATTTTTAAAGTTTAAATTGGCTAAATGACTTAATCAACCCATTTAGTAGGGTTAACCAAGTCCAATAGACTTCAAATTTTTATGGTGGGTTCCTCTGATCCTAAAGGTCAGTGGAGAATTGATTTCAAGTCAATTTGATGTATGGTTAACTCTAATTAATTAGAGACCTATTTTGGGTGTTTAAGCCAATTAGGGTTATTTTAAATGAACTAATTCAAAACATATTTTTCCTAGGGTCCTCTGGTCATAAGAGACATCACCAAATTTTTCTGGAATTTATTTCACAACATGCTAATTATAGAATTTAAAATATTCGAAACAGTAACATGAATTTGAAAAATCAATAACTTCTCATAGGGATGGCCTCTAACTTTGGAAAATTCAGGGAATGTTCCCAAATTCAGAGGCTTCAAAAGCCCTATGGTCTTATGCCACGGTGAATTTCCTATATGCATGGAGAATTAAAACAATGCAGAGGGGAAATAAATCATTAAGAATAAAATACTTGATGAAATTAAATGATTTCTTTTCCACATTAATCTCCTCTGTTCACTGAGCAAGTGGGTATTTTTAATTTATTTTTTTGATTTTTCTACACAAAGTAATGGATTTTTGAAGTTTAGGCAATTAAATAAATCAGAAAATACCCTAATTTTCTATTTATCCACGCGGCGCCGCGTTAACCTCGGCAGCTCCGAAAACACAAGCGTCGCCTTCTGATTCGGCGCCGCCATCCGACTCAACGCTCCAGGGGCCCGCTGTGTCGTTCCATCTCCTGATCTGGCGCGATCCCAGCCGTCCGTCCGCGCGTGTATTAAATGAACGACATCCGTTCATCGTCCCCAAGCGTCCTCACCCGAGAGCCGTCCACACTAAATCCCTAATATCTCACTCAATACTCAATGGATTTTCGTGTTGTTATGCTCTATGGATTCATCTTGAAGAGACGAATACATCTATACGGTGATCACACATTGAAATTAAAGCATTTGAAATGGAGAATCTCCAGAAGCTCGGGATGGAGAATTAGCTCATACCTTTGCTCAAAGAAGTGTGGCTTCAATCTGAGGGTTGTGTCACCTTCGATTGGATCCCAGCAAGCTCCAGATGAAGTCTCCTGGTCTGGTGAATTGTCTAGCTATGAAAATGGCCACAGCCGATCACAAAGCTTGGAGGCTGGAACAAGTGGGTGGCCTGGAGATGGGGCTTTCAGTGGGAAACTTCTCCTCTTGGTCCAGTGAAGGTGTAGGACCAATCAATTTGAGGATTGGCTCATCGTGGCAAAGTGTCCTGGTTTTGGGTGAAATTTCAGTTGAGAAATTGGATTCTGTCGGTGGGGATTAGGGCAAATTGACATTGGGGATCAACTGCTCTAAGTATGGAGTAGAGTTTGGAACAATTTTGGCAGAGTTTCGGCAAGGTTTTTGCAACTCTCTTCTCATGGCCGTGAGGGGGTCGGGTTTAAATAGAGGTGGCTGGAGAGCCTCACAGGGATGGCCAAGGGTTGGGATCAGTCGCTCTCGGGCATGGGAAGAACGGCCATGGTGGCCATTGGGCATGGGGCGGCTCGGCAAGGTGGAATTCCAAAGTTGGCTCACATGTGAGCTCTCGGGTGTGGTGTTTTCCGGCGACCTGGTGGCCGATCGGCTGGGCATTGGTCGCCATCTTGTTCGAGTGGGTCGTGCCGGGGTTTAGTGTAAGCAATTGGCAAATGCCATGTGTAAAAGGCTTGGATTAGAATGGAATGGGAGAGGGCTCATTTTGGCTCAAATTGGTCAACCCATCCCTTTAGGCTAGGTGCACCACCCAAGGCTTGGTTTAGGCTGAAGGAAAAGTGATTTGGCTCGAGCATAATCGGTAGAGGTCAAGTCACCATCCAAGCACAATTAGGCATAAGCATGGTTAAGGGGAATCATGGGAGTGGTTAATCACCTTTAGGAATTAAGGAAAGAGTCACCTCCTTTTGCCCAAAATGGCATGGTGACATGTAAAGAGGCTCTCATGGCTTCCATGTGGCTCATGCATGGCTTCATGGCCCACCTTTGGCTTGGGAAAAGTTAGGTCAATTTCATGGAAATGGATTTAAGGAAATTTTGGTATTTTGATGGGAATTTGTATGGGACTTAATTTGGAATGGCTTCATGATGAGTTTTGAAACATAGGGATTGATTTAATTGAGGGTAAGATGAGAAGAATTTGTCATATGGGCTTTGGATTGATTTTAGCCCTTTGGATTTTGGTGAAGATGGGCTTTAGGAAGGTTTCATGTAAGTGGGTTTTTTAAGTTTCAAAATGTATTCATGGATGGGAATTTTGTAGAAGTTTGGGCCAAATAATTGTTGGGATTGGTTTAGGGATATGTCATGAGTGATTTGAAATGAGTTTGGCATGATTTGGGTTTGAATTGGGTTGGATTTGGGCTTCTTTGGTGAATGGGCCAATATAGGTCAAATTGGGCTAACTTGGGCCAATGTTAGGCTAGGGTTGAAATTAATGTAAAATAAATGTTGGGAAATGTTTATGGGAGTGTTTCAAAGAGGTTTTGGCTTTGGTTGGGCTTTGATTTTAGGGTTTGGGCTTATTTGGGTTAGGTTTGAGTTTAGGTCAAAATTGGGCTTTTTGGTTTTGGGTTGAATTTAAGTAGGGTTTGGGTCTAAATGTTGGGCAAATAATGTTAGTGTTTTGTTTATATGGATGTTAAGGGAGGTTTGGAAATGATTTGGGGTTAATTGGAGTTGAATTGGGTGAGTTTGGGTTAGGTTTGGGTCATGGATCCAAATTGGGCTTTAAGGCCAAAAGTGAAATTGGATCCAAATGTCAATCGAATTGGACTTGGATTTGGTGTAGATTGGTGTTGGGAATGTTGAATTGAAGTTTAGAATTGAATTGGACTAGAATTTGGGTCAATTGGGTAGGTTTGGTTTGACATTGGGTTCACTTAGGGTTAAAATGGGTCAAATTGGGGGTTTTGACAAAAGTAGGGTAAATTGACAAAATTGGCCCATGGTGTAGTTGAACAAAATGAAATTGGGAATATTTGGGATTTTTTGGAGTTTTCTGGGAATTTTCTGAATTTTTGGATTTTTGGGTCAAGAGGGGTATTTTGGGTATTTGGAAGGTATTGGGAGGTATTTTTGGAATTTTTGGTATTTTTGGCTATGAGTGATCAATTTGGGAAATGTGGGAATGTTTGGGATTGATTTTGAGGAATTTTGGGTGATTTGGAAATTTTTGAAAAATTTGGGTGATTTCGAGGGTTTTGGGTAGAGTTTGGCGGGTGTAGGGTCCCGGGGTCAAAAATTGAAAATTTGGAAAATTGAAGATTGGGTGAATATAAGTGGAATGAAATCATTTTGGTTGAGCCATGAAGCCATATCAAGCCCACATGAGCCATGAAGGGACTCATTTGAGGCATCCACTATGTTGTTCCTAACCCTCTTAGCCAAGGGCTTAGGGGTTAAGGACCATCCATGTGGATCACTTACATGAGTCAGGAGGTCAAGTTGGGTATGCGTGTAGTTTTAGGAGGTGTGTGGAAGTGTAGTGCATAAGTGTAGTGTATGTGTAAGTCAGCCCTTCACCAGACCAGGCCACCCAGGGCAGTCCTAAGGCCAAAGAGTCCTATAGGAACTCATCCTTTAAACTTCCACATTTGATTTCAACCCTCTAGGTGATTAGGGGTCTATAGTCAAGTTTGTGGAGTTTGCAGGGAGTTAAGAAGTGGTTTGAATTTCTAAGTGGTGGGTCCCAATTCTAGTCCTCTAAGATAGTCAAAGGAAAAGCCTAAGGCTAGATCCTAAGTACTAGAGAGAAGAAGAGAAGACCTCATCAACAATAAGGTCAACAACAATCTATATAAATCCAAAACAGAATGTGTAAGATTCTTGCAAATTGTTTCTAAAAGCATCTACAAAAATCCAAGTCTGAATAGTGAGATACATCGACAATAACATCACCTTCCAATCCATCCTTGGCAGGAATGCCGTACGGATGTGCATTAAAGGTGTGTTATCTCCCATGTAACTCACAGCTCGTAAGGCCGGAGGCTCTCTAACTCTGGATCTGGCTGGAAGTGAAAAACAATCTTTCTGTCATCCACTCTCATGAAATTAATAGAGATCCGTGTCGACATATTTTTAGGTTGTGTGTTTTATTTTGAAAAGGGGGGTCGCCTAACAGAAGCTGTCGACGAATTTTTAATTTAATTAAAATAAATAATTTGAAAAGTAGTATTTGATTTTGAAAATAATTTTAAATTTGAAGGTTTTAAGATATGAGATTAAACCAATCTCACGTCCCAAATAGTTTATATAAACGAGCACCGCACCACAAACCGTGTGTCTATCCCTAAAGATAGACACACTGCTTGACGGTGGGGCTCGATTAAATAAACTAGAAGATTTGTGACATCCGTTTGGTCTGCGAACCAATTTTATAAGCCGACAAAATTCCCCTGTTTATTATGAAAACATTAAACAGGGTTTATATTACCTGGGTTCCTCAAAATTCCCTATAAGGGCAAGCCCCTATAGATAATTACATCTTAAGTGATGGGAATCACCTAAGAAAACTCTCGATAATAATCAATAATTCTGCTCTCAAGGATTTCAAAGTTTAAGTTTTCAAGGGATTGAATTTTGGAATTTTAATAGGGAATGGATCAAATTTGGAACATTTTATTTTGAGAATTCAAAGGAAGAAAAGTAGGAGAAATTACAGATTCGAAGCGAACTTCGGTAATCCCCCGACTATCGTATTGTTTGGCTTGGATTTAGGAAAGTCCTAATGTTTATTTAAATGTTTTGATCTTGCCAATTTTAATTAATTAGGGCTTATATTTGTATGATAAAATCAAACAAATAGCCTCGAAGATGTGAGGGTTTGTTGTCGTACCGGACGACTACCTCGGAATCCTAAGACCGGTTAGGGCTTAATTTGCAATGCAAGCGCCTAACGAAGAATTGAGGATTTATGTTGCACTAGGCAAACTACCTCGAAGTCCTATGGCTTTGTTATTTAATTCTAGGAAAGTTTTGTCGAAGTAGACTCGAGTTTTCTTGATGACGATGGCCGTGCTGCCCACCATGCTCCGAGCTCCTTATTGTTGCGAGAGGTTTAGTTTTAGAAATCATAAATCAGGAGATGAGAAAAGTGTTTTGGTTTAGAGAAGTCTTAATTTTCCAAGTGTTTTTTGTGTTTTAATTAAAACAAATCTTAAAGTTGATTATAACGACACCGGTTAAGATCCAACGGTTCCATCCTTCCGGCATCATTATTTTAATCGGATTCACTTAGTCCAGATGAATTTGCTAAACTCAACTGAATGAGTTCCACTCTTTCATTTAGACCGTGGGAAATCCCGTTAGCAACACGTAGGTTACATCATCCGAGGTATTCCCGATCATCCAACAGGACGTTTAAATTTAATTGTAATTGTAGTTTTGTGTTCTGTTTGTGATTAAATTTTGAGTTGTTTTATATTTTGAAATGTTGTGGCGGTGAATTTTATCTTGCAATGACTTTTAACTTAGTTCGGTTTCGGTTTAGGGACTATCCTAAAGGTGTGGGTTTTCATGCAACGATTGTTTTATCATGCAAGAAAAATAAAGTACATTTGCAAGAAAGTAAATTGCAGGAAAGTAAATTGCAAGAAAGTAAATTGCAATAAAATAAAAGCGTACCCGGAGGGTCTTCCCGTCATCCCAAGCTACACTTAAAACACAATTAGAATATTTAAGCAAGTTCCTAGGTAAAGCTAAGGGAAAGGTTATGGTTTTCTACCAAATTCCTAATCCTATAGCTAGTCATCTCCTATGACGTCTAGGTTCTTTGTGTTTTTTTTTTTTTAAGGACGATTTCCTTCATCAAAGAATAATTAAATTCAATAGTTCTTATAAACATCCTATCGTATCGAGGAAGTGCTTAAGACAAATCTTAAACATCTTTTTAATATTGCTAGAATTGTTTTAAGTCCAAATGAATTCGATTATATAAATGAATTAATCGTCTGGGGATTCAAGTTTTGTTAACTTACTCAGTGAACTAGGACATTTGAATATCCTATAAGTGAAGTAACATTTCATTTAATGTCCTATTTAGGGGTTATGATAACTAAAGCTTTTGAGGGTAAATTGGTGTTCAAATGGTTTGTGATTTAGTTTGATTTCCATTAATGAGTTTAAATTTGGAGTAGTGTTCAAGTTATTTTAGATTTATTTTGAATTCTTTATGTCTTTGGTGATGTTATATTTAATTCAACTTAATTTAATTTAATTTAATTTAATTGAGTTTTAATTTAATTTAATTCAATTTAGTTTGATTTGATGTTACATTAAATTAATTTGATTTGATTTAATTTTAATTTAATTTGATTTAATTTCCTTTAATTTAATTTAATTTAATTTAATTTAATTTAATTTAATTTATTTAATTTAATTTAATTTAATTTATTCATTTAATTTAATTTAATTTGTTTATTTAATTTAATTTAATTTAATCTTTAATTTAATTCAACTTTTAATTTTAATTTAATTTAATTTAATTTAATTCAATTTAATTTACTTAATTTAATTTAATTTTTAATTTAATTTTATTTTTAATTTTAATTGAAATTTTAAAAGAGTTTAATAATTTAATTTTAGTTTAATGATTAAGTCTTTTAATATTTTGAATTTTGAGTTATCATTTTAATTAAGAATTGAATATTAATGAGATAATTAATTTAGGGATTTTTAAATTAAAGAATAAATCTCTTCCTAATAATATCCCTATTTTAATAATTCCAATTTTATTATTCTTCTAAATTTAATCAATTATTTAGTTAAGGTTTAATCATTTTAAAATTGCTTAATGGGTTTCTACCCTTTAATTATTTAAATTTCAATCATCCAAATTAGATTAGGATCAAATATTTTACTTGTTAATTTTTTATTAAACCTAAAGTTTTAATTAAGGATTAAAATTTTAATTACTATTTTACCCTTTAAACTTAATAATTTTATAACTCACTAAATTGAACTCAAATGAACTTGAAATTTTTATGTGACTTCATTCATGTGTCAATAAAGACATGAGAGGAGAAAATGTGATTTTTCTGTATTTAATTTATTTATATAATTATTTTTGGTAGAAAATAGAGATTTTCAAGGAAAATTTAATAACATGACCAAGGGAAAGTTTCTGTCGTTAAGAAAATTAGGGGACATTCCTAATGACCAGAGGACCACTTGGACCAATTTTGGTGATTTTTTGAATTATATTATTTTTATTATAATTATTTTAAGTTTTGGAGTGTTAATTAATTTAAAAATAAAATAAATGTTGAAAAATGGATTTTATAATTTTCAAAAATCTCTCTGATATCAAGGAAACCAGTGAAGCAAATTTTGTAATTTTCTGATTTTTTTATAATTTATTATAATTATTTTAGTAAAAATGCTAGAAAATACATTTTTTTAATTTTAAAATTACCTTAAAGCTTTAAAATTTAATATCTCACCAAATAGACCTAAGAAAAATGTGGGATTTGTTCCTATGTGATTAAAATTCAAAATGTGACATTTTGGTGAATTTTATTATTTTTGTGATTTTTATTATTTTTTAATTATTAAAAATATTAAAATATGATTAAAAATCAACTTTTTAGAAAATTGAAATTTTAACTTTCTTAGGTTCCCCTGATATCAGAGAGGCTCCAAAACCAATTTGGTGAATTTTTGAAAGGTATTTTGAAAGTTATGAATTTTTTAAGTTTAAAATGACTAAGTGGCTTAATCAACCCGATTAGTGGGGCTAACCAAGTCCAATTGACCTCAAATTTTTATGGTGGGTTCCTCTGATCCTAAAGGTCAGTGGAGAATTGATTTAAAGTCAATTTGATGCATGGTTAACTTTAATTAATTAAAGACCTATTTTGGGTTTTTAAGCCAATTAGGGTTGTTTTAAAAGAACTAAGTCAAAACCTATTTTTCCTAAAGTTCTCTGGTCATAAGAAACATCACCAAATTTTCCTAGAATTTATTTCACAACAAGCTATTTATTGGAATTAAAATACTCAAAACAGTAACCTGAATTTGAAAAATCAATAACTTTTCATAGGGATGGCCTCCGACTTTGGAAAATTCAGGGAATGTTCCCAAATTCGGAGGCTTCAAAAGCCCCATGGTCTCATGCCATGGTGAATTGTATGCATGCATGGAGAATTAAAATAATGCAGAGAGTAAATAAATTATAAAAAATAAAATACTTGATGAAATTAAATGATTTCTTTTCCACATTATTCTCCTCTCGTTCACTCGAACAAGAGGGTATTTTTATTTTATTTTTCCGATTTTTCTACACAGAGATATGAATTTTTGAAGTTTAGGGAATTAAATAAATAGAAAAATATCCTAATTTTCTATTTATCCACGCGGCGCCGCGTCAACCTCGGCAGCTCCGAACGCACACGCGTCGCGCTCCCATTCGACGCCACCACCTGAGTCAGCAGCCCGGGCCCCGCGGTTGTCGTACCGTCTCCTGGTCCGATGCCATCTGAGCCGTTCGTCCGCGCATGTATTGAATGGACGGCATCCGTTCATCGTCCCCGAGCGTCCTCACCCGAGAGCCGTCCACACTAAATCTCTAAGATCTCACTCGATACTCAATGGATTTTTATGTTCTTATGCTCTATGGATTCGTCTTGAAGAGATGAACACATCTATACGGTTAACATGCATTGAAAATAAGGCATTTGAAATGGAGAATCTCCAGAAACTCGGGATGAAGAATTAGCTCATACCTTTGCTCAGAGAAGTGTGGCTTCAATCTGAGAGTTGTTGCACCTTCAATTGGATCCCGGCAAGCTCCGGATGAAGTCCCCGGTCGCAGTGAATTGTCCGGATGTGATTTCGACCAAGCCCGATCACAAAGCTTGGAGGCTGGAGCAAGCCGGGTGGCTCGGAGATGGGGCTTTTTCGGTGGACACCTTCCCTTGGTCCGGTGAAGGTGTAGAACCAATCAATTTGGGAATTGGCTCACTCGTGGAGAAGTGTCCTGGTTTTGGGTGGAATTTCAACTCCGAAATTGAGCTCGCGAGAGGAGAAATGGCAGGGGGAACTCACCGGGGATCAAGTGCTCTGTGTATGGGGAGGAGTCCGGAACAATTTTGGCGAGTTTTGGCGAGGTTTGTGCTTAGCTTCCCTCGTGGCCGAGAGAGGTGGAGTTTAAATAGGAGAGGGTGGAGGGCCTCCCGGGGAGAGTTAGGGCTTGAGATCGAGCTGCTCTTGGCAAGAGAAGAACAGCTACAATGGCCAGCTGGGGATGGGGCGGCTCGGCGAGTGAGAATTTCAAAGTTAGCTCACATGTGAGCTTTCGGCCATGGTGTTTTCCGGCCGGCCAGGCATGGGTCACCCTCAAGGTCAGGTGGGTCAGGGCTGGGGCTTGGTGCAAGCAATTGGCCATTGCCATGTGTAAAGGCTTTGATTCAAAGTAGAATGGGGCATGGCTAGTTTTGAGTCTAAATGGGTCAATCCACCCATTTGGGCTTGGTGCACCCTTCAAGGTGGCTTTGGATGCTTGTGGGGGATCAAAGGGATCAGCTTGGTTTGGCATGGAGAAGTCTCCATCCAAATATATTTGGATTAAATTTAAGTTTAGGTGAAACATGATTAAGGCTAATGAGCTTTAGGGATTAAGGAAAGCCCCCCCCCTCTTCTTACCCAATATGGTATGGTGGAGTGTCCAAAGCTCTCTTGGCTCACATGTGGCTCATGCATGGCTTCATGGCTCACCTTTGGCTTGGCAAAAAGTTTGGTCAATTTCATAAAAAAGGATTTTAAGGATTTTGGATAATTTGGTGGAAATTTGGATGAAGCTTGATTTGGAATAATTTGATGGTGAATTTAGGACTTAGGTAATGGATTTAATTAAGTGGATGACAAATGGAGATGTCATGTGGGCTTTAGGGTAGATTTTGGGCCTTTGGATGTGGTGAAGTGGGCTTTTAGGAAAGTTTAAGGGAAATGGGCTTTTGATTTTAGGATGGGCATTTGGATAAAAATTTTGTGAAGAACTTTGTCAAATAAATGTCATAATTGGTTTAGGGATGTTCAATGAAGGGCTTGGAATCAATTTGGTGTGATTTGGAGTTGAATTGGTTTGAATTTGGGTTTATTTGGTAAGTGGGCCTATGTAGGTCCAAGTGGGCCAAGTTGGGCTAATGTTGGGCTAGAGTTGAAATTGATGTAAAATCAATGTTGAGAAATGTTTATGGGGGTGTTTCAAAGAGGTTTTGGCTTTGGTTGGGCTTTGATTTTGGGGTTTGGGCTCATTTGGGTTAGGTTTGGGTTTAGGTCGAAAATGGGCCTTTTAACCTTGGGTTGAGTTTGAGTGGGGTTTGGGTCTAAATTTTGGGCAAATCATGTTAGTATTTTGTTTGTGGGAATGTTAAGGAAGATTTAGAAAAGATTTGGGGTTAATTGGAATTGAGTTGGGTGAGTTTGGGTTAGGTTTAGGTCATGGGTCCAAATTGGGCTTTAAGGCCAAAAGTGAGATTGGATCCAAATGTCAATCAAATTGGGCTTGGATTTGGTCTAGATTGGTATTGCGGATGTTGAATTGAAGTTTAGAATTGAATTGGACCAAAATTGGGGTCAATTGGGTAGGTTTGGTTTGACATTGGGTTCACTTAGGGTTAAAATGGGTCAAATTGGGGGTTTTGACAAAAGTAGGGTAAATTGACAAAATTGGCCCATGGTGTAGTTGTACAAAATGAAATTGGGAATAGTTGGGATTTTCTGGAATTTTCTAGGAATTTTCTGAATTTTTGGATTTTTAGGCGAGAGGGGTATTTTGGGTATTTGGAGGGTATTGGGAGGTATTTTTGGAATTTTTGGTATTTTTGGGTATGGATGATCAGTTTAAGTGATGTGGAAATGTTTGGGAATGATTTTGGAAAATTTTGGGTAATTTGGAAATTTTTGAGAAATTTTGGTAATTTTAAGGGTTTTGGGTAGGTTTAGTAGGTGTAGGGTCCCGGGGGTCAAAAATTGAAAATTTGGGAAATTGAAGATTGGGTGAATTTGGGTGGAAAGAAGTCATTTTGGTTGAGCCATGAAGCCATATCAAGCCCACATGAGCCATGAAGGGACTCACTTGAGGCATTCACTATGTTGTTCCTAACCCTCTTAGCCAAGGGCTTAGGGGTTAAGGATCATCCATGTGGATCACCTACATGAGTCATGAGGTCAAGTTAGGTATGGGTGTGGTTTTATGAGGTATGTGGAAGTGTAGTGTGTAGGTGTAGGTGTAGTGTATAAGTGTGGTGTGTGTAAGTCAGCCCCTTCACCAGACCAGGCCACCCAGGGCAGTCATAAGGCCAAAGAGTCCTATAGGAACTCATCCTTCAAACTTCCACATTTGATTTCAACCCTCTAGGTGATTAGGGGTCTACAGTCAAGTTTGTGGAGTTTGCAGGGAGTTAAGAAGTGGTTTGAATTTCTAAAAGGTGGGTCCCAATTCTAGTCCTCTATGATAGTCAAAGGAAAAGCCTAAGGCTAGATCCTAAGTACTAAAGAGAAGAAGAGAAGACCTCATCAAAAATGAGGTCAACAATCTGCTCAACCGGCACTCTTGGAATGTAATGCTTTGTGATGTCCACTCCATTACCTTTTAACACCATGAAGGAACCTACCGGTAGTGGTATCTCCACCAGCCCTCAGAATTCTCTGGGGCATGCTATCCGGAGGTCAGTTCCGAACATGATATTGCACTGGTTGACAAAAGACACTGTGCCGAAAGGTCTAACGAAATCATGATGGTCTATGTGTGGAGGTATGCAGTCGCCCTCCTTGTAGATGATAATGACGTAGCTGTTAGGTATGCAGTCTGCAGGTAATACCTTCAATGTTATCATCCGCTTTACCATTCTTTTAACAATATTCGGCATCAGATCCACCTCACTGCGGTGGAGTATTCCTGATAGATTTTCTTTTCTGTCTACCGCAAAGTTGTAGCAACATCTGCATTGGATCGTAACTCTTCCTTTCCCTGGCATCCAACTCCGGGTTTCAGAATAAGTTTTCTCCCTCAGAGGACCAGCTCGACCCATCTTCTGAAGTTCAATGATGCAATCTACAATTTGTTGTTGTTCGTAGCCAGAAAACACATCAGTATGCAGCTCAAGGCCCTCCAAGATGTTAATCCTCTTGCCACGGATTCTTTCGAAGTATTCAAAATTTGTCTTTTCAACATTCTACATCCTTTCCAACTCATATTCCGGAATTATCTGCAACTGGCGAGGTCTAGTAACGTACTGTGAGATGTATGTTTCAACCCCAGCATGTTCTCCTGCATGTCTCGACTCCTCGGAGATAATCTCTATCGGGACATACTCCGGGGTTGCTTGCGCAACAAGATTCTTTAAAACTGGTGCATTTGTCTGGCATTGTGGTACAGATTCTGTTTCTGCTTTCCTTGGGATTTCTTTTATCTTTTTTGTTGTTCTTGGAGTTGGTCTCCTCTTTTCTGGTTCCTGACGAACTGGCTTCTTAGAAGTGCTTGCACTGACAGTAGCAGCTGTCTCTTTACGTTGATCCGCTAATAACTGGGTTAGCATCTTACAGATGCATCTGTTCTCGTTTCTTCGTTGAGTAGGGGTGAGAGTAGCTCTCCTTACCTCTTGAATTTCTGTGGGAATGGCGCTGACAAGCTTGCCTTCTGTTGTAGCAACCATGGACTTAACTTTCTTGTCCTTTCCCGTTGCATGAGCGGTATTTACTTTTCTCTTCTTGCTGGTATATGGTTGACTTGAGCCACCCAATTTCATCACTGTATGGCTACGAAGCTCTTCCCGATCAATCAGAGTCCAATCATTTTCTTCGTACTGTAGCCCGGCTGGTGTGAAGTCAAAGTCGATCTCAATCACGGCTCCATCATTCATCCTCTTTTTATCGAGTGCTAGACTCACGCCATTCTTAAAGTTTAGAACCAACCGCCCGTTCGACATTTCCCTGCGAAAACAAGGAAAGGATTAGGGGCTGCACTAAGAACAAGAATAATAGAAAAAAAATTTGTTTATTAATGAAGAGCTTTTATTTGTTTATTTCAAATTTAAAATAGGAGTAGGAAAAGATAAAGAAAGATCAAGAGTGAGACTCGATTTGAAAGGAAGGATAAAAAAACTTTATTATCATGATTTCACATGATTTCACATGTTTTCTTTTAACACATTTTTTTAACGATTTTCTTTATCATCTACTTTCTATGTTTTTGGTTTCGGATCTAGTCATAAGTAATTATTCTGCCCGTGCTTCTAGGAATGAGGATTCATCCTTCGAAACATCAGGTTGTGTAATACTTCTTTAGATATCGTCCATTAATTGGAAGCATAGGTCGTTCTCCATGGCAATTTACAAGCTAGTAGGAATGTCTTGAGTAAACTGTCTCGACCATGAATGGCCCTTCCCAAGTCAGTTCAAATTGACCACCTATCTTGCGATGTGCAAGAACAGGTCTTCTGAGAACCAAAACTAAGTCACCGACTTTGAATGTCCTTGAACGAACTAATTTATCATGGGCCTGGATCTTCTTGGCTTGATATAGTTCCAAATTCTGTTGTGCTGAAAGTCTTTTCCCTTCCAAGCTTTCCAACTCTTCTAGTCGTAGTTTAGCACTTTCTTCTGTAGTGAATTTGTTAGCAACTACAATTCTGAGGGTAGAACGGCCTCGGACCTGTACACTAAAGCATAAGGAATAAACTGGGTGGGAGTTCTTGAAGTCGTCCTGAATGCCCATAAGGTTCTAACAACTTCTCGTGCCAATTTCTCTTGTTGTCGTCCAAAGTTTTCTTTAGGATTTGGACGAGAGTTTTATTAAAAGCCTCGGCCAAGCTGTTCGCTCTTGGGTCGTAGATTGTTGAATAGCGCCAATCGATTCCGTGTCTTCTGACAAAATTATTGATCTTCGTGCTTCTGAATGCGGACTCGTTATCTCAGATAATTCTGCACGGTACCCCATAACGGTAGACGACTTGATTCTTGAAGAACTGTAGCACGTGATGTGCTTTCACTTCTTTGAGCTGTACTGCTTCTGCCCACTTAGAAAAGTAATCTGTAGCTGCAAGAATGAAGCGATGTTCTCTTGAAGAAGACGGTTCTATCGGACCCACAATATCTGTGCCCCAACACTCAAACGGCCACAATGCGATTGTCGGATGTAGCACATTTGGGGGTTGATGTACAACCACTCCATGCACTTGGCACTAGTGACAACTTTTAGCAATCTTCATGCAATCGGTTACCATTGAGGTCCAGTAGTTCCCTAGTCTTTTAATCTTCATTTTTATTTTCGGACCCGACTGATGAGCGCCACAAAGACCTGAGTGTACTTCTATAACAATTTCACGAGCCTCAGACTCGTTCAGGCACCTTAGCCACATCAAATCAAAAAACTTTTTGTATAACGTATTGTTTTTTAATGTGTAAGACAGAGTTCTTTTCCAGATTTGATGGGCTAACGACTTATCGTCTGGTAGGTTTCCTGTTTACAAGTAGTCTATTAATGGCTGCCACCAATCTTCTGTAACTTCTATTACTGCTATAACTGATTCTCTTTCTTTTCCTTCTGATTTGTGTATTATATCCATGTCGAGCTGTGATAGGACCTGTCGTCCTTGAACTGACATTTCAACTGACTCATCTTGTAAGCAAGCAAATTTTTTTACAAGGCGGGCTACCGCATCTGCGAGAGCATTTTCTCTTTTGGGAATCTTGTAGATCATCACATTCGGATTCTGCTCTAACAATTTCATGGCGTACTGGAAGTACTGCTCAAGTCTTGGCTTTTGAAGTCTGTATTGTCCTACTACCTGTTGAATTATCGACTGAGAATCCCCATAGATGTTGATATCCGTTATCCCCATCTGAATGGTTAATTCCAGCCCGATTATAAGGGCTTCGTATTCTGCCTTGTTGTTTGTACACGATTTTGTTAAGTCGTAGGAATACCTTAACATCTCCTGCTCCGGTGTTATAAAGATTAGTCCGATTCTTGCCTTACCTGGCACTATCATTTGTGATTCTTTATCTTTCTGTGCTGAAGATGCTCCATCGAAGTACAGTTCCCAATGTTGATCATAGGGGTCTTCTAGGCTCATTATCTGCTTGTCGGGCAAGTCATCGTTGAGAGGCGATTCTGCCTGCAAAGGGTGTCTTTGCGAGAAAGTCTGCTAGGACTTGTCCCTTTATAGCACGAAGAGGAACGTAAGTTATATCGAATTGCAATAGTATCATCGACCAATTAGCAAGTCTGTCGGAAAGCGTCGGTCGGATCATCAAATATTGCAACGGATTAAACTTCGAAATAAGGTTGACTTTATGAGAAAGAATGTAATGCCTGAGCTTTTGAGCAGCGAAGATCAGGGCCAAACAATGCTTCTCAATCGAACGATACTTTACTTCCGTCAGAATTAGACGACGACTTAAGTAGTAGAGAACATTTTCTTTTCCCTCGTCATTGACATGAGCTAGCAGGGCTCCAAGAGAGTCGTCTAAAGCGCGGTATAAAGTATCAACGGTCTACCCGAGACTACGGCTACTAAAATAGGAGGTGTCATTAAATATTATTTAATTTCATCAAAGGCATGTTGACATTTGGAGTCCCAAGTAAACTTTGCGTCCTTCTTAACCAAAGCAGAAAAAGGCTGACACCTTCCTAACAAATTTGAGATAAAGCGTCGAATATACACCAACTTCCCTTGAAAGGATCGTAGTTGTTTTAAGGTTTTGGGAGGCGGCATTTCTAAGATAGCTTTAATCTTCTCCAGATCGATTTCAATTCCACGATGTCGAACAACAAATCCTGAGATGTTCCCAAAGGTGACGCCGAAGGCGCATTTCAAGGGATTAATCTTAAGGTTATATTGTTTTAACCATTCGAAAATAATTATCAAATCATACAAATGATCTTCTTTTAGTTTGCTTTTGATGACTACATCATCCACGTAGCACTTGACTTGGTTGTGAATGAGATCATCAAAAATCCTTGTCATTGCTCTTTGATAAGTTGCTCCTGTGTTCTTTAACCCAAACGACATCACTGTGTAGCAGTATACCTCGATCGGCGTTCTGAAGGCTGTAAGATTTTCATCTTCTGGTGCCATCTTTATCTGGTTGTATCCTAATGATCCATCCATGAATGAGAAGACTTCATGTTTTGAAGCAATGTCGATCATCAATTCTGGAATGGGTAGCGGGAATTCGTCCTTTAGACATGCTTTATTCAAATCTCTGAAATCCACGCAGATTCTGATCTGACCATTCTTCTTTCTGATTCATACCACATTGGCTAACCAAGTTGGATATTGTTCCTCACGGACAAATTTAGCATCTATTAGCTTCTTAACTTCAACTATAACTTGTTTTTCAATCTCCAGATGCATTCTTCTCGGAGCTTGTCTGACGTGAACGGCAGTGGAATCTACTCCTAACTTATGAACTGTGATCTCTGGAGCTAATCCTGGTATTTCATCATAACTCCAAGAAAAACAGTCCTTGAATTCCATTAATAACTTGATTATCTCTTCGGAGTCTTCTTTATTGAGTAAGGAGCTAACAAAGGTCGGCCTAGGCTCTTTGCTAGTACCTAAGTTAACTTCCATTAACTCGTCTATTGTAGAATTAATTTCTTCTTCGAATTCTGGTGGAGCATTTCCAATTGGTAGATCATCGAGATCATCTTAAACTTCTAGGAAACTTTCATCATGCTTGTGAGTGACAACTAAACAAAATCCCGAATCATCAACAGACACTACTGTGCTGAATCTGAAACCATGTTTTGAATTTAGAGGCTGACTAGCATTGTTCCATATTTTTTGAAGTGTTGTGATCGACATTTTGTCCATTGTTTAGGTAAGACACCACATTGAATTAAATTTTAAACATAGGGAGAGTACCACTCAAAAGGCAATTCCATTAATTCAGAAGAAGTAACATCTTCAAATTGTACATCTTTTTCAGTATTAAAAGAAGAAGCACCACAGTAAAATTTGATCGGTTTAGTACCACCACGTACTTCCTTGACCACCATACCCTCGATCTTCTTAGAATGGATCGGGGTCAGGGTCATAGTATGTACATAATGGTTAATCCTCTCGTACATTGATTTGTATTCTTCATTCCTTTCATCTTCGAGAGAGATCTTGAACAGAGGTTTCTTTTGATTTACTATAGCTGCTTCTCTCTTGATTTCTTCTTCTTCGAAACAGTTCTCCCAATTAACGTTGATGACTGGTTTTTTCTGTCCAACTGTTCTAACATTTCTTCCTCGACCTCATCCCCAGCCTCGACCTCAGGTGCGAGTTCTGGAGAAACCTTCACCATCTCGCCGTAAGGGAGTGGTGAGTAACTGTTGGACTAGAATTTAAAGTTCTTCATTGTCTTGCACTTCTTTTGCTTCGTTTGGTATGGTGTTTCTGGAGAATATTATTTTCTTTGGAGGCACGTAGTAGGCTGCATCTTCATGACTCTAATTTCATGTATGGAGAATGGCTGCAAGTCACCTTTGATACACTCTTCTCCTCTTTCATAATATTTTTGCACTGGTGCAGAGACGACGGTAGCATCTGGTTCTCATGGATCCATGGCCGACCCAGTAGAGCGTTGAATGATGTTTTAGAATCAATTATATGGAATTTTGTGGTTGTCTTTGCTAAGTCACTGATTTTCATTAACAGTGTTTTTGATCCGAGTGCTCTTTCTCCTTTCTGACTGAACCCTCTTAATAACATCTTGTCTGCTTCAAGTTCGCGAGCATCAATTTCCAAATATGCTAACGTTCGAAGGCTCATTATATTGATTAAAGGTTCCAGATCAACCAACACTCTGGAGAGCGTAAACTTTCCAATAGTGACTGAAATGTACAATGGTCGGTTGTGATCAGCCGTTCCGAGTAGTAAATCATTGTCCGTGAAGGTAACACCTCGCTGTTCTTTTAACGAGCAAACCTCGTCTGAGGAATTACCGGCCATTTGAGCTAAACAAATTTTTGGATCAAGTAAGGCCTTGATCAGAGTTTCTCTCATCTCCTTTGATAGGATCAAAGCGTCGTAGATACTCAATTTGGCTGGTAGCTTCCTAAGATTGGCTAGAATGTTATAATCCACTTTATTATCAGGTTCTTCAATTTCTTCCAGAATGGGAAATTCTTCTGCTGGGGTTGGCTCTTCCTAGGTAACGACCTGCTTTCCTTTATCTTTTGGACCCATTCTCTGGGGTAGAACTTTTCTGCTTCATAAATTAACTTCTGTTATTTCTTCTGCATCTAGTACTGAATCTGCTAGTGTATCCTCTTGAATTCGAATGACTGGCTCTTCTGCATTTGCTTCAGAATCTGATGACTCTAATTCTATTGCAATCGGAGCTCCTCGAAATTCACAAATAGACTCGTCGCTTGTTGAGCTTTCGTAGTCATCCTTGTGAAAGTCTTCTCCTTTGTCGTAGTCATTGAGGTTTAGTATGATTTGAGAATCGTTATTTATATCAGAATCAAGATCCGGATTAGCATGGTTTTCGTTAGTTACGTAATCATTAAAAACAGTCAAAACGTAGCCAACACCAAAACTCTTATCATTATAAGATCCCGTCGGGGTGAGCAAATAATCATACAGAGTCAGAGGCTCGCGGGATTTCTCCCCTGAATCGAAAACAACTATCCTAGGATAAGCAGTCTCTAGTCTACTTTTTAGAGCTTCGGTCATCTTCTCTTCTACGATCTTCTCCTCCTTCTGGGGCGGTTCTTCAATCCAAGAGATAGCACCGGCTCGGCTAGTTTACAACTTTGGGTTGAAGCGTGCACCAAAGCGTTCTAGATATGATCTAAGATTTTCTTTGAAGACTTTGTCCAGACGGTGCTCCATCCATCATGGGTCGTGTAAGGGTCTATCAGAACATTAGGATCCGTTGAAATAACATTGACGGAACCTCCCTTTTGGGGTTCCTTCATGTATTCCTTCAGGATCGTTATGTTCCCTTTCCGGAGATTGTCTTTAAGCCAAATATTGAAAGTGATGCAATACTCTATCTTATGCCCGAGTATCTGGTGGTAAGGGCAATATTTTGGATGATCTTTCTTATTGACTTCTTCGGGTCTCTTGGGCTCTGGTAGCCGAAAATTGGGTGTCTTCATTAAACTGCAGACATCTTTTATACTGCTTCAGTCTTGAATAGATATTCCTTATTCAAAAAATCTTTCAGAGTACGCTGTGGAAGAGGCGATTGATACCCCTGCTGAGGTTGTTGGTAAGTACGTTGCTGTGGTTGATAGCTAGGTTGTGGCCGCTTTGGCTGTATATATACTGGCTGCTTGACTTTATCTACTGCCGCTACGATTCCGGACTTCTTTTTGAATGTTTTCACTGGTTTCTGTTTATTGGTCTTGTCTAGCTGCTTTGCTTCCTCTTGTAAGCTCCCGGCCATGCTAAGCAGCTTCTCGAAAGTCTTGATTGTAAATCCTTTAAGGAGAAGTGCTATCGGGCCATGGATGCTTTTCAACAAAATACCAATCGCATGTTGTTCCTGTAGCTATGGTTCACACTTCATGCTTAAATTTCTCCATCGAAGTATGTGATCCACTAGAGTTTCGTTTGGTTTTTGTTGCTCCACCACTAAATCACCGATGGTGATGTGGTGCCGAGCCCCGGGAAACCGCTTAACGAAGAGTTTTTCTACCTCTGAAAAGGTCCTAACTGAGCCATTTGGCAATTCTACAGACCAATCGATGGCAATCCCTGACAGGCTACTCACGAACTGACGGACGAGTAAAGCGTCACTCCCACCGACATTGCAGCAACTAACACGAAAAATGTGCAACAGGCTGCCCGGGTTTCCTGTGCCATCAAAACTCTTGAACAAAGGTGGTACGAAGCCTTTTGGGTATTAGACGACATCAAATTCTTCATGTTAAGGTCTACTTGTCTGGATAGATGCTCCATACTTGGATTGTTCTAAAGCTTCTCGCACCTACTGTTCTACCATGTTTTTGATGTCTTTTTCAGGAATCATGCTTTATACAGAATCCTTCTTTGGTTGCTCGTCACCGTTGACGAATGTAATCTCTTTCCCTTCATTTACAACATGGTTGATTTCTGGAGGTGTTTCTTTCTGAGGTTGCACCTGACTTTGGTGAGTGGCTAAAGCAGCAGCCATCTCTTCCATCCTCCCTACCATTTGAGAAATTGTGTTATCCTTCTCCCGAAGTCATGCTCTCATCACTTCTGGTTCATCTCTTTCCGCAGCTGTCGGAGCACCTTGTGAAGCTGACGATGCTCGTGTTTCAACCATGTTGATCTCAGCATACTCTTCATCCATAAATTCTGATGAATCAGCTTCATTTTCCAACTTTTCCCCTCTTTCTTTTGCCAACCATCGGATATCAGTCCTTAACTTTCACATATCATCCTCGAGTGGCCTCTTCCAGACGGTCTCGCAGTTGTCGTGTGACGACTGTTGAACTTCTTTTCTGGGAGTTTCTTTTATTGCAGTAGCACTTCCTTCAGATTCAAGCCTCCTGATGAGATTTTTCTTCCCAGAATGCTCCGATGGTTTTGGTTCACCAATAATAGGTTGCCACACCATCCTTATCGCAATATGTGGCCTAGGACCAGATGGTCGGTTGGCTGTGCGTAGGTAGGTGCTGTCCTCCCTAATATGGTGTCCCGATACTATAACAGGCAAACTCCTTTCGTTGGCTCGTGCCTTTTTCCTTGGGTTTTCCTTAGCAATGACCGAGTTTACTCACGGTCCAAGGCGGGATTTGGCTGGCACCCATCCCATTCTCCTCAGAATCTCAGATACGGGGCATCTCTCTTTCTTTGCTAACTTTTCTACTACAGCTTGCAGTTGAGTCAGCGGCGTAGCCCTAGCTCTTTTTGTTTTGTTGTCACTGTAATATGGAGGTCGGGGTAACGCAGCAGTGATCCTCCAGGCATCTTCTTCATCAGCTGAAACAGAGAGAGGGTGGAACCTACTTCCTCAAAACAGTGGTGAATATTCAGGCAGTTCTTCTCTTTCCTCAGGAATTTCCTCTAGAAAAGCAACTTCAGCAGCTTTGGCCTTCTTGATCCTGGCAATCTTTCTGACTCTGTTTCTTCTCTGAGTCCGAGTTAGGGGTGTAAACTTTGAACTGGACCCAATTTCAAAAATAGATGGCATTGCAGTAAAATCCGTACCCTCCACGGTGGCAGGTTCATTATAAACTTGGACTCCCTTCCCTTTCAGTTCGGCGGGATATGAGGCAGGTGTAGAGACGACCAAACCAGTAGGGGTAGAGATTACAGTCCTCTTATGAATTACAGTACTTCTTTCACCTGGAACCCTTTTTAGGGGAGGGAATTCTTGAGTCGACTTCAGGTTGAACTCTATCAGGGGTTTCTCGGTTTCTGGCACCTTGTCCATTAGTGCGAAGAGAGTGACATCAGCGAACTTGATTTTTGTATTGTTGAACCCTTGTTCAAAACGGATGATCCCATTGTCAGGCAGCTCATCCTTGTAAACGGCGAAGTCTACTCCGTTGGTGAAGGAGAAGATTAACTTTGGGGCAGACATTTTCTGCAGGGTAGATTTTGAGTATTAGTCCCGAATTATGCTTCCTTTTGTCACAAAAATTAGGACGAAAAAGAAAGAGTCCGAACACATTCTCGTTTATCTTAATGTATTTATGATTTAAAAGAATTTGTTTATTAAAAGTGTTGTTTATTAGAAGATTTATTCATTAGGAATGAAATGTTTAAAGAACGGAGGTTTATAGAAAAAGGAAGGGACCCGGTTCAGAATTGGAAAGGACGAGAAAGTCTCGTAAAAATTCTCAACCCAAGGGACCGCTCCTATGCTAACACCTATTGAGGGTTCACCCCACCTCTTAAGAGGTAAAAGGATTTCGGAACCTCTCTATTTAGGGGTGTTTAAACAGTGACTCCTAAATCCGAGAGAAGTTGACTATACTTGCTCAAGACAGAAAAGAGTGAGGTATTTCAACGGAAGAATGATAGTTTGGTCCATTAAGGATATGGACTCACTACCGATTTATCAAAGCAAAACCATCTGATCAATATGGAGAGAGGAACTGGTACCCAACGAAGTCGCCAGAAATTATCGGCATATTTTTTGGTTATGTGCTGTATTTTTTTAAAAAAGGGGTCGCCTACAGAAGTTGCCGGCAAATTTTAGATTTTAAATTTAATTTAAATATGTATAATTTAGAAAGTAGCATTTGATTTTGAAAATAAGTTTTAAAAAAGATTTAAGATATGAAATTGAACTCATCTCACATATCAAATAGTTTATATAAACGAGCATTGCATCACAAACCGTGTATCTATCCCGAAGAATAGATATACTGCTTGATAATGGGGGCTCGATTAAACAAACTAGAAGATTTGTGACATCTGTTTGGTCTGCGAACTAATTTTATAAGCCGACAAGTTCCTCTGCTTAATACAAAGAAACTAAGCAGTGTTTAGATTACCTGGGTTTTTAAATTTCCCTATAAGGGCAAGACCCTATAGTTAAATACATCCTAAATGTCTGAAGACACTTAAGAAAATTCTCGGTAATGATCAGTAGTTTTGCTCTCAAAAATTTTAAAGTTTAGGTTTCCAAGATTGGATTTTTGAATTTCAAATGGGATTGGCTAAAATTTGGAACAGTTATTTTAGGAATCCAATTGAAGAAAAGTAGGAGAAGCTGAGGTCCAAGTAGAATATTGGCGACTTCCCAAACTATCCTATTATTTTGCTTCAATTTGAGAATTTATTTAACGTTGTAATCCTGCCAATTTTAATTAATTAGGACTTATATTTGAATGACATGATCATACAAAGAGCCTCGAAGATGTGAGGGTTTATGTCGTACTAAACAACTGCCTCGAAATCCTAAGACCGATTAGGACTTAATTTGCACAATATGATTATGCAAATGCCTAACGAAAAGTTGAGGATTTATGTTACACTAATCAAACTACCTCAAAATCCTATGGCTTGGTTATTTAATTCTAAGGAAATTTTTGCTGAAGTAAACTCAGGTTTTACTAATGATGATGGTGGTTCTGCCCACTATGCTCCAAGCTCCTTGTTGTTGTAGAGGTTTAGTTTTAGAAGGTGAAAATTAGGAGATGAGAAAAGTGTTTTGGTTTAGAAATCTTAAAATCCAAATGTTTTTAACATCTTAATTAAAACAAATCTTAAAGTTGATTAAACAGAACCGATTAAGATTCCACGGTTCCGTCATCCAAGCACCGTTATTTTCATCGGATTCACTTAGTCCAGATGAATTTGCTAAACTCAATTGATTGAGTTCCACACTTTCATTTAGACCGTGGGAAATCCCGTTAGAAACATGTGGGTTACATCATCCGAGGCATTCCCGATCGTCCAAGGAGATGTTTTAATTTAGTTGCAATTGTAGTTTATTTATTCTGTTTGTAATTAAATTTTGAGTTGTTTTATCTTTTGAATGTTGTCGCGCTGAATTTTATCTTGTGTTCATTTTTAATTTAATTTTTGGGTTTCAGTTTTGTGGCTATCCTAAAAGTTTCAGTTTTCATGCAACAATCTTGTTTAACATGCAAGAAGAGTAAAGTGCAGCTCATATAAATAAATTACAATAAAGTAAATTGCAATAAAATAAAAGCATACCTGAAGGGTCTTCTCGTCATTCCAAGCTGCACTTGAAGCACATGTCAGAGCATTTAAATGTTTGCAACAAGTACCTAGGTAAAGCTGAGGGAAAGGTTTTGGTTGTCTACCAAAATCCTAATCCTATTGCTAGTCATTACCTAAGATGTCTAGGTTCTTGTATTTTGTTTAAGGATGATATTCTTCATTAAAGAACAATTAAATTCAGTTATTCTTCTAAAACATCTCATTGTATTGAGGAAGTGCTTAGAACGGGTTCTAAACATCTTTTCAATACTTTTGAGATCATTTCGAGTCTAAATAAATTTTTATTGTAGAGATGAATCAATCATCTAAAAATTTTTAGTTAAGTTTTAATTCTTGCTCAGTGAACTTAGGACATTTTATTATCCCATGAATGAAGTGACATCTCACTTGATGTTCCATTTAAGAGTTATAATGATAAAAGTCTTTAGGGGCAAATCAATTTGTTAAATAATTTAATGATTTAAAATTGAAATTGGTGATTTAAAGTGGTTTAATTTAGTTATGAAATTTTAATAATTTCAAGTTTGGAATAGTGTTCAAGTTGTTTTATTCATAAATGTTTTAAACCATTTGAATTGAAAGAGGAGTTTAAATTTTTTAATTTAGACTTTAATGATTTAATTTTAATTAAATTGCAGTATTCTAGATTGACATTTAATTGGTTTGATTTTTTAATTAAGAATTATCTTATTTTTTTTTTGAAATTGATTTTGATGTTTCATGTTTGCTTTAAATTTACTTTCAAGTGATTTTTTGAAATTAATCTTTCTTTTTAATTCAATTTTATTATCAAGTTATTTAATGTTTTAAGTTTTAATTTAATTAAAGTTTAGTCTCCTTTTAATTATTTAATTATTAATTTCAATTGTCACATTAAATTTACTTAAAAGTTAAGTATTATTAAAGTGATTCATTTAGGGATTTTAGTTTAAGTTATTATAGTCTCTCTAAATTATATCCCCATTTTAATAATCCAAATTTTAATTTTTCCTTCCAAAATTCAAATTGTTTAAATAATTAAAATTTAATTTAAATATTTTCAAGATGATTAATGGGTTTCTACCCATTAATTCTCTAGGTTTCATTCTTCTAATGAAAATTTTAAGATCAAATATTTCACCCTCCCCTTGATTAAACCTATATGTTAATTAGGGTTAAAATCCTTTAATTACCTTTATGCCCCTTTAGGCTTATTTATTTCATAACTCTCTAAATTGAGCACAAATGAACTTGAAATTTTTATGTCACTTCACTCATATGCCAATTAAGACATCAGGGGAGAATTTGTGATTTTTCTGAATTAAATTAAATTTAATTTATATAATTATTTTAATGAAAAATTGGATTTTCAATAGAAATTCAACAACATGACCAAGGTAAGGCGTATGTCCTTAATAAAATTATAAGATGTTACTAATGACTAGAGGACCAATTGGACCAATTTTAGTGATTCTTTTAATTATATTTTATTTAATATAATTATTTTGAGTTTTAGAGTGTTAATTAATTATAAAATAAAATAAAGGTTGAAAATTAAGTTTTATATTTTTTATAAATCCTTACGACCTCAAGGAGTTCAGAGAAACAAATTTTATATTTTTCTGATTTTTCTTTGATTTATTAGAATTAATTTAGTAAAAAGGTTGGAAAATTCATTTTTAATTCAAAAATTGTTTTAAAAATTTATAATTTAATATCTTTACTTTGAGACTTGGGAAAAATATTTGGTTTGTTCCTAAGTGATTAGGAGTCAAAATATGAAATATTTATGATTTTTAATTTTTTTGTGATTTTTATTATTTTTTTAATTATTTAAAATATTAAAATATGGTGAAAAATGAAGATTTTTAGAAAATTTTTATTTTAATTTTCTAAGACTCCTCTGACATTAGAGAAGTCCTAAAACCATTTTTGTGAATTTTTAAAATGTATTTTTAGAGTTATGAATTTTTAAAGTTTAATTTTACTCACGTGACCTAATTAATCCATTTAGTGGGGTTAAACATTTCCAATTGATTCCAAATTTTTATGTGAGGTCCCTCTGATCCTAAAGATCAGTGGAGAATTTTTTTCAAGTTCTTTTGATGTATGGTTAACCCTAATTAATTAAAGTTCACTTTTGAGTAATTAGGTCAATTAGGGTTGTTCTTAATGAATTAACTCAAAATACAATTTTCCTAGGGTCCTCTGGTCCTAAGAAACTTCTTTAAATTTTCCTAGAATTTTCTAAGAAATATGCTAATTAATAGAATTAAAATATCAAAAATTGTGACATAAACTTGAAAAATACATAACTTGCCATAAAGATGGCCCCTGACCTTGAAAAATTCAGAGAATGTTCCTAAGATCAGAGTCTTCAAAAGCCCTATGGTCTCATGCCATGGTGAATTGTCTATGGAAATGGAAAATTAAAATTTTGAAATGAGTAAATAATTAATTAAAAATAAAATACTCATTAAATTAACTCAATTCTTTTTCCACATTATTCTCCTCTGTTCACTGAGCAAGAGGGTATTTTTATTTTATTTTTGTGATTTTTATACACAAAGATATGGATTTTCTAAGTTCTGGGTATTTAATTAAATCAAAAAATCCATATTTATCTACTTATCTACGCGGCGTTGGCTCAACCTCGGCAACTCCGAAAGCCCACGCGTCGCCTCCTCATTCGACGCCGCCATCAGACTCAACACTCCGGGGGCCCGCGGTTCACGCATCGTTCTCTGGTCCGATGCAATCTGGACTGTCCACTCGATATATGCGTGATCGGACAGCGCCTGGTCATCGACTACGATTGGTGTGCACCCTTGATCATCCACACTAAAACCCTAAGATCTCTCTCATCTCTCAACAGATTTTTCTGTTCTTATGCTCTATGGATTCATCTTGAAGAGGCGAAAACATCCATACGGTTTACATGCTATGAAATTAAGCCAATCAAAATAGAGAATCACTGGAAGCTCAGGAGGAAGGAGAGGTCTATACCTTGGCTCTGAGAAGTGAAGCTTCAATCAGAGAGTTGTGGCACCATCGATTGCACCTAAGGATGCTCCAGATGAAGTCTCTGGCCCTATCAAATTGTCTAGGTACAACTTCCACCAAGCCAGATTTCAAATCTTGGCCGATAGAAAGAATGGCTTGCTTGGTGAGGAGGCTTCCACTGAGGAACTCCTTCTCTTGGTCCTGTGTAGGTGTGGGTGAGTTTAATTTGATTTTGGTGGAGGTTTCAGAGTTGTCCTGCTTTTTGGTTGGATTTTTGACAAAGAAATTTAGCTCTGTTAATTGGGGATTAGGGCAAAGGGACACTGGGGATCAATTGCTCTAGGCTAGGAGAGGGTCCTAGAGCAGTTTTGGCAGAGTTTTGTTAAGCTCTGGTTCATCACCTTATTTGGCCGAGAAGGTGGTGGGTTTAAATAGGCATGACTGGAGGGCCTCCTAGGGGGAGTTAGGGCTTGGGATCAGCTGCTCTATGTAAGGGAAGAACAACCATGGAGTCTAATTGAGTTGGGACAGCTCAGCTAGTGAGTTTGATTTTTTGAATCAAATGGGTGCTCTCGACCATGGTGTTTTCTGGCCACTGTGGTGGCTGGCCGGCCAGGCATGGGTCATTTTCAGGGTCAGGGAGGTCAGAGCTTGAATTTGGTGCAAGCAATGGAAGTTGGCCATGTGTAAAGAGCTTAGCTTTAAGTGGTATGGTGAGGGGGTCATTTTAGGTTCAATTTGGCGAAGTCATGGGTTTAGGTTGAGTGCACCACCCAAGGCTAGTTTGGGCTGAAGAGAAAGTCACTTGGGTCAGCTTAATTAGTGGGGTCAAGTCACAATCCAAGTACAATTAAGTTTAAGCATACGTTAAGGGAAGCATAGAAATCTTTAATCAACTTTAAGAGAATCATTTAAGGGGTCCCCTCTCTTGCCATAAATGGATTGATGACAAGGCCAACCTATCATAGCTTCATATGGCTTGTGAATAACTCCATTGTGGCTTCATTTGGCTTTGGAGAAGTCCAGTCATTTGCATGAAGAAGGATATTGGCATTTTTGATGATTCTAAGGGAGATTGGCAAGAGGATTAATTTAGAAAAATTTGATGATTAATTTGGAACTTAGGGAGTGATTTAAATCAAAGGGTGATGAGGGGAAACTTCATGTGGGCTTTGGAATAGGTTTTGTGCTTTAAGGATTTGGTGGAAGTGAGTTGTTAAATGCTTTAATGGAGTGGGCTTTTAGATTTTGAAATGAACTTTTGGTTAAAAATTTGGCAAGGGGTTGGGCCAAATAAATGTTGGGTTTAGTTTAGGGATTTGTCATGAACATTTTAGAAAAGATTTGGTATCATTTATAATGGAATTGGATTTAGTTTGGGCTTTTTGTTTGGTAAAGGGGCCAAAGTGGGTCAAATTGGGAAAACTTGAGTAAGGTTGGGCTAAAGTTAGATTTGATGTAAAATTAATGTTGAGAAATGTTTATAGGAGTGCCACAAAGAGTTTTTAACTTTGGTTGGGCTTTGATTTTGAGATTTGGGCCCATTTGGGTTAGGTTTAGGTTTAGGCCAAAAATGGGGATTTTGGTTTTTGTGTTAGGTTTGGGTGGAGTTTATGTTCAAATTTGGGACAAATCTTGTTAGTGTTTTGTTTTTGGGGATATTAGGAAGGTTTAAGAAAGATTTGGGGTTAATTGGGGTTGAATTGGGTTAGTTTGGGCTATGTTTAGGTAATAGGCCAAAATTGGGCTTTAAGCTTCAAATTGGAATTGGATCCAAATGTTAATCAAATTGGGCTTGGATTTGGTATAAATTGATATTTGGGATATTGAATTGAAGTTTAGGATTGAATTGGATCATTGTTGAGGTCAATTGGGTTGATTTGGTTTGACATTGGGCTCAATTTGGTTAAAAATGGGCAAAATTGGGGGTTTGTAAAAGTGGGTTAAATTGACAAAATTGGCCCAAGGTATAGTTGAAAAAAATTAAATTTGGAATATTTGAGATTTTTTGAAATTTTTTGGGAATTTTTGGAATTTATGGATTTTTTGGGCTGAAAGGGCATTTTGGGTATTTGGAGGGTATTGAAGGGTATTTTTGGGAATTTTGGTATATTTGGTCATGGATGATCAATTTGAATGGTGGGAAATGTTTAGGATTGGTTTTGAGGAGTTTTGGGTAATTTAGGTAATTTTGCAAAATTTGGGCATCTTCAAGGGCATTTGGTAGGTTTGGTGGGTGTAGGGCCCCGGGGGTCAAAAATTGAAATTTTAGGAAAATGGAGATTAATCAAGTTTGAGTAGAATGGAATCACTTTGGTTGAGCCATGGAGCCATATAAAGCCCATAAGAGCCATGAGAGGACTCATTTGAGGCATTCACTATGTTGTTCCTAACCCTTTTAGCCAAGGGCTAAGGGGTTGAGGACCATCCATATGAATTACCTACATGAGTCAGGAAGTCAAGCTAGGTATGAATGGTTTTAGGATTGGAATGTGTGTGAATGTGTAATGTGTGCAGATCAACTCTGACCAGACCAGGCCACCCAGGGTAGTCCTAAGGCCAAAGATTCCTATAGGGAACTCATCCATTAAACCTCCACATTTAATCTTAACCCTCCAAGTGGCTTAGGGGTTTACAATCAAACTTATGGGGTTTTTAGGGAGTTAAGACATGTTTAAATTTCTAAGTGGTGGGTTCCATTTCTAGTCCTCTAAGATAGTCAAAGTGAAAGCCTAACGCTAGATCCTAAGTACTAAGGAGAGAGAAGAGAAAAGACCTCATCAAAAATGAGGTCAACAATACACTAGCCGCTATTATTATTTGGGTCAAAGTATTGGGTATAACATATTTTTGGAAGCATAAATTACTGCGTTATTTGCGGTCAGGTCAAGTTTTTGGCACCGTTGCTGGGGAGGCAAATTTTTAGATTTTAAATATTTTTTTATTTTTATTTATTTTTATTTCTTTTATTGTCAAAATACAAAAAAATTTATAAAAACAAAATATAATATAAAAAAAGAAGAAGAGATTTTATTCCTTGCTATTATATTTTACTTTTTATGCGTAGTTCTGGATCTGAAGGATTATTACCTTTAGACTCTAAATTAGAAAGAACTGTAAGAAAATTAAAAAATGCAAACAAATTCCAAAATATCAAAAGATGGCTAATTTACATAACAATTTACAGAATCCAATTGAAATTAATGAACGAAATGTTTACAAACCATTAATGGATAATGCTAACCCTATAGTTGATGAACTTGATAATAGTATTCAAATACCTGTTGTAGATGCTAATTCTTTTGAGTTTAAACCGTCTATTATTCAAATGGTTCAAAATAATCAATTTGGGGAACACCGAATGAGGATCCAAATTTACACCTTACTAGTTTTTTAGAACTTTTTGTTACCTTTAAATATAACAATGTTTCTGATGATGTTATTAGACTTAGACTATTTCCTTTCTATTTAAGAGATAAAGTAAAGATGTGGCTGAACTCATTAGCAACAGGTTCTATTAAAATATGGGCTGAAATGGCACAAAAATTCCTTGCTAAATATTTTCCTCCTTCTAAAACTGCTAAATTAAGAAATGATATTACTTATTTTAGTCAATTTGATGGGGAGACAATTTATGAAACTTGGGAAAGATTTAAAGAACTATTAAGAAAGTGTCCTCATCATGCTTTACCTGATTGGTTAATTATTCAAACATTTTATAGCGGACTTATTGGATCACTGAAATTAATTGTTGATGCTGTTGTTGGAGGTTCTTTAATGGCTAAATCATCTGAAGAAGCTTATACTTTAATTGAAGAAATGGCTAACAATACTTTTCAATGGCCTTCTGAGGGTTAATCCTAAAAGAAGGGCAAGTATTCATGATAACGAAGCCTTTTCTATCTTAGCTTCACAAGTGACTGCAATATCTAAGAAATTAGATAATTTTGCTATCAATGTTTCACAAAACAACTCTGCTAATAATGAAGATTCTCAAACTATTGAAACTTTACAAGCTATTTCTAGTAAAAATAACTCTTATTCAAATTATTATAATCCTAGATGGAAAAATCACCCTAATTTTAACTGGAATAATTCACAACAACAATGGGGTAATAATCAATCTCATCCAACTGGAAATTGGAACAATCAAGTAAATTCAAACTATAAACCTCTTGGATTTAGTAATCAGCAAAAGAAGTTATCTATAGAAGAATTAATTTTACAACTAAGTAATCAATTACAAAATCAAAACACTGCTATTCGTAATATTGAGAATCAAATGGGACAAATCGCTAATTTAATTAATTACAGAACTCCAGGAACCCTTCCTAGTAATGTTGAAATCAACCCAAAAGAAACTGAAAAAAACATGAACATGCTAAAGCTGTACAACTTAGAAGTGGAAAGGAATTAAAAGAAAGAATTCAGGATGAAATTGAAAATGAGATTGAGGTTGAAGAGATTGAAAAACCTAACGAAACTCCTTCTCCAAGTAGAGATCAGACTGTTATTTCTATTAATATGGAAGTTGAAAAACCACCACCACCTTTTCCTCAAAGACTAAAACAGCAGAAGCTTGATCAACAATTTTCTAAGTTCTTTGAAATTCTAGAGAAACTTACCATTAACATACCTTTTGCTGAAGCTTTGGAACAGATGTCAACTTATGCAAAATTTATGAAGGATATTTGTAGTAAGAAACGAAAATTTGAAGCTTTTGAAATTGTTGCATTAAGTGAAGAATGTAGTGCAATAATTCAAAAGAAATTACCTCAGAAACTTAAAGATCCTGGAAGTTTCACTATACCTTGTGCTATTGGAGAAAAATTTTGTGGAAAAGCTTTATGTGATTTAGGAGCAAGTATTAATAACATGGCTTTTTCTATTTCTCGAAGGTTAAATTTAGGAGAGATTACTCCCACCATTGTAACCCTTCAGTTAGCTGATAGATCTCTCACTTACTCTAAAGGAGTTATAGAGGATGTTCTTGTTAAAGTGGATAAATTTATTTTCCCTATGGATTTCATTGTACTTGATATGGAAGAAGATAAAAAAATACCTATTATTATAGGGAGACCTTTTCTAGCTACCGGACGGGCTATGACTGATGTGCAAAAATGAGAATTAACTATGAGAGTCAATGATTAAAAGTTTAAATTCAATGTCCTTAAATCAATGAAGTACCCTAACAAGGAAAAATGTTGTCGTATGAGTATTGTTGAAATATAATTGAAAAACAATATCAAGAAAAATGTAAAGTCATTTCTGAAGAAAAAATCGAATTATTAACTGTCAAAAATGAAGAACTAAAAGAAGAAGAATTATCTAAAGAAACTCATTATATTAAAGATAACTAGTAAATTTTAGACATAACTCAAAATGATATACTTTTATCTTCGATTAAAAAATCCCCTAAACTGGAATTACAAATGTTACCTACACATTTAAAGTATGTTTTTCATGGAAATTCATTAACTTTACATGTTATTTCTTCTAAACTAAACTTAGATCAAGAAGAAAATTTAATAGGAGTATTAAGGAATTATAAGAAAGCTTTTGATTGGACTATTGCTGATATAAGTGGGATAAGTGCTTCCATTTGTATGCATAGGATTTTAATGGAAGAAGATTTTAAACCTACTATTGAACCTAAAAGAAGATTAAATCCTATTATGAAAGTGGTTGTTAAAAAAGAAGTTCTAAAATGGTTAGATGCTGAAATAATTTATCCTATTTCGGATAGTCAATGAGCGAGTCCTATTCATTGTGTGCTGAAAAAAGGAGGAATAACTGTCATTGTCAATGATAAAAATGAACTAATTTCTACAAGACAAGTTACTGGATGGCGAATTTGCATTAATTATCGGAAATTAAATAATGCCACTAAAAAGGATCATTTTCTTTTACCTTTCTTAGATCAAATGCTTGATAAATTAGCTGGACACTCATATTTTTTTTTTCTAGATGGATATTCTGGTTATCATCAATTACCTGTCGCTCCTGAGGACCAAGAGAAAACAATATTTAAAAGTCCTTATGGAACATTTGCGTTTAGAAGAATGCATTTCGGTTTATGTAATGCACCTACAACTTTTCAAAGATGTACGATGTCAATATTTTGTGATTTGATTGACAAAGGAATTGAAATATTTATGTACGATTTTTTTAGTTTTTGGAACTTCTTTTGTATCTTGTTTGGAAAATATTTCCAAAATTCTGAAAAGATGTGAAGAAACAAACTTGGTTCTTAACTGGGAAAAATGTCAATTTATGGTCATAGAAGGCATCGTACTTCGTTACAAAATTTCACAAAAAGGGATGGAAGTTGATCAAGCAAAAGTGAAAATTATAGTTGAACTGCTACCACCTACTACTGTTACTGATGTGAGAAGTTTTCTGGGACATGCTGGATTTTATAGAAGATATATACAGGATTTTTCTAAAATTGCTAAACCTCTTTGTCATTTATTGGAAAAAGAAGCTAAATTTGAATTTAATGAAGACCGTGTTAATGCTTTCAACATTTTAAAAGAAAAATTAATAACTGCACCTATTATTATTACACCTAATTGAAATAAATCTTTTGAATTAATATGTGATACAAGTGATTTTGCAATTGGAGCTGTATTGGGACAAAAATATGAGAAAATTTTTAAAGTTATATATTATGCTAGTAAAACTCTTACTGAAACTCAAAGAAATTACACTACTACTGAGAAAGAGCTTTTAGCTATAGTCTATGCCTTTGATAAATTTAGACTTTATGTTCCTGGTACCGAATCCATAGTTCATACTGATCATTCTGCTATTAAATATTTAATGTCAAAAAAAGATGCTAAACCTAGACTGATAAGATGGGTTTTACTTCTACAAGAATTTGATTTTCAAATAGTGGATAGAAAAGGAACTGATAACCAAATTGCTGATCATTTATCTAGAATTAATAATGTTATTATTATTAAAGAAAATATAAATGAGAAATTTCATGAGGAACAATTATATTTTATTCAAGGATGCCAAACACCTTGGTATGCGGATATAGTTAACTATTTAGTTAGCAATATTCTACCTTATGGATTGAATAACAAATATATTAAGAAATTTAAAAATGATGTTAAATCTTATATTTGGGAAAATCCTTATTTATTTAAATTGGGAAGAGATTCTGTAATTCGAAGATGTGTACCTTTTGAAGAAACTTTTGCTATTATTCAAAAATGTCATGATTCCGAATTCGGAGTAGATAAAATTGCATTTAAAATTTTAAATTCAGGATTTTATTGGCCTACCTTGTTCAAAGATGTGAGACAATATGTGAAAACATGTGATCAATTTCAAAGGATGGGAAATATATCTAGGAAAGATGAAATGCCTTTAAACTATATATTAGAAGTTGAAATTTTTGATATATGAGGTTTAGACTTTATGGGACCATTTGTACCATCATCTGGAAAAATTTATATTTTATTAGCAATTGATTATGTTTCAAAGTGGATTGAAGCTGTAGCTTTACCTAACTATGATTCCAAAAGTGTTTTGAAATTTTTAAAGAAAATGATTTTCTCAAGATTTGGAATTCCTAAGGTAATTAGCACAGATGGTGGAAGACATTTCAGAAATATAAGAATTCAATCATTACTAGAAAAATTTGGAATCAAACATAGAATTGCAACTACTTATCACCCACAAACAAGTGGAATGGTTGTAGTATCAAACAGACAAATTAAAAGAATTTTTAGAGAAAACTGTTAATACTAAAAGAACTGATTGGGTTGATAGACTTGATTATACATTATGGGCTTATAAAACAGCTTATGAGACACCAATCAGAATGTCACCTTACCGGTTAGTTTATGGTAAACATTGTCACATACCTGTTGAACTTGAACATAAAGCTTATTGGGCGATAAAGGAGTTTAATTTTGATTTGAATACTGCAGGAGAAAAACAATTAATATAATAAAATGAGATGGATGAAATAAGAAATGAGTTATATGAGAATGCAAAGATTTATAAAGAAAAAATTAAGATATTACATGATAAAAAGATTTCAGGAAAAATATTCGAGCATGAACAAGAAGTATTATTATTTAATACTCGTTTAAGACTTTTTCCTAGAAAATTAAGGTCTAAATGGATGGGACCATATATAATTGAGAAAGTATACCATTATGGAGTTGTGTATATTAAAGACCCCAAAACTGGAAAAATATTTAAAGTTTATGGATTAAGACTGAAGCCTTACTTGGGAGACATAAAATGATTTATAAAGAGGCTTACGAGTTGAGTCTACCTGATTAAAGACTTAATTAGGTCGAGCTGACGACGTTAAACCAAACGCTCTGTGGGAGACAACCCATAGTTATTTTTGTGTTTTTATATTTTTAATGTAATTTTATGCCTCGGTCTTGACTAAATTTTATATAACTTTAGAAAATTGGATGCTAACAAGTCTTTATTGACTTAAGCTAAAGATTATCTTGAAGTCTATAAAGTTTGGACTTTGGATCACTCCATTTTGTATGTGAGTAAAAAGTAGATCAAGTAAACTTTCATTATGATTGTTTATAATTTGAGTTAATTTTAATTACTGAGTTTATATTGATCTTGCCATTCTAATTTACCTAGTTTTGAGATCGAAACTTTGAAATTTGACGTTAGGCGAAACGGAGTCGAACATGGTTTCGGTGCCTAGGAACCAAAATTTGGCGCCTAAGCGCCAGAGTAGGCTGTGTATCGATGGGTCCGAAGCCTAGGCGCCAGATTTGGCGCCTAAGTGCCACAGTTACTGGGTCATGTAAAAACAAGAAATTTGCAGTTTTTCACACAATTTTCTCCTATAAACTACCCCATCTTCGTCCCTAATCCCTAAGAAACACTAGATACGACCTTTACACCTCATTCTTGAGGAGATAAGAGAAGATTTTGAAGAAATGGAGAGAAGAAATCATTGAGAAGAGGCTAGAGACAAATGTTCTAAGGATCCTCAAACTTTCTTCAATGGTTTTATTGCTGTTAGTTTGGGGAAGATATTGAGTCGCCTAGATAAGTTTGAAGCGGAATTCAAAAGCATTGGAGATCGCCTCCATTAGATATATCATCAAATTGAGCATCTGGAATGGCAGGCAAAGCTTCAATTCGATCATCTAACAACCTATCAAGACACTCAAGTGGAGATGTATGCGAAGAAGAAATGGATCGACAAGAAAACGACTGTGGATTTTCCAAGGGCGTTAGTGTTCTTCCCAAGTAGGCCAAGTAATCTTCATTGTGAAGAGAATGGAAATTTCAAATTTGAAGATTAAATAGTAAATGTGGTTAGATCATTACTTTATCTAGTTTGTCATTGTATCGATTTGGTAAATCGATTGTGTTGTTTGTCTGTTAGTTTTATTGTTCACCGTGTGTTGTATTTGCTTTGAAATTGTGTTGTTTGATTGTTGTTAAGACTTGAATCTTATTATTATACTTATCTGCAATGTATTGAGCCCGAAATTGAAGATTATGAAATGGAATTAGAAGAGTTTGACTTAAACTAGTGTTGGATTGATGGATTTAATTTATAATTTTTAAAATTTTTGGAAAATATTTTGGAAGTTGGAAACTGAAGCAATACTCTTATATGAGTAATTGAAAATTGAAGTTGTGAGTTTTGATGAAAAATTAAATTTTTAAAATGATATTTGTGAAAGGAGAATCTGGCGCGTAGGCGCCAGATATCGGCGCCTAAGCGTCTGTTCGGCCTACTAATCAAAAATTAGGATTTAAACCCTCATTAGCCATTGCCGACACCTAAGCTTCATCCACTTCCTATTTTTCACGCAAACCTACCCCATAGATCCTTGTAGAGGCCAAATCTTCACGTTTTTGAGCCCGAAATCACTCGATTTCTTCATCTTAAGGTCAGATCTACCTTCTAATCCATTTATTTTTTATTTCTACCATGGATTTTCCTATTTTACTAAAAACTGAAATTTTGGAGAAAAATTTTGATTTTAAGAAAATTTTCCATGGATTTTTAAAACTCCTTTTAAGTTTCTCAAGCTTAAAAGAGTTCAGTTTCTTTGAGTCCTTAATTTATTTGTATTTTCTTTCATGTTTAGATGGCACCTAAATCTTAGCGGGAAAAAAACGAGAAAATTTCGATCGCAGCAAGTTCGCTACTGCAGCAACGCACTTTCGCTACCATGAATTTGCGACATCAAGGAAATTTATCTTAGAACGAAGTTTTTACAATCCTGGAGAGATGATCGAGAACATGATCGTTGCACACAACTGACAGCGATTATGTTATTTCACTGTCGTTGTTGTTATTCCTGTTGTACGAGAATATTACGCCAACTTTATAGATGCGGAAGACTTTGAAGTCTTCATTAGAGGTGTTGGAGTGGGATTCACTCTAGAGCGGATCAATATTTTCTACGGCCTACCTCCTACTATCGACTGCTACTATTCTAGTCTATCTCCATCTGAAGGAGATTTGGAGATGATCATTGCATATCTGACTGAAGACACTGGATCTTAGAAGATTCAGAATGACAAAAGGGTAAACTTTAAATCTTCTAAGCTGAATGATATTTCAAAGGCCTGACACTATTTTATTTCTGCTAGACTACTTCCTTCCAACCACCTTAGTGAAGTTATCAGAGATAGAGCTATCCTGAACTACTGCATTCAGAAGAGGAAGCCGATAGATGTTGGCAGCATTATCTATGATTCTGTGGAGTCGATTGCAAGATCCAGCACTTCTGTGGGATTAGGATTCCCATCTTTGATATATTCTTTATGTGTGAGCGATGGAGTTATTGCTGATATTTCTGAGAAGAAGCTGAAGACTACAAAGCCTATTGGGTAGGAGAGTGTTAGTATTTATGATCGTCTTCACGAGAAGAGATCTACTGCTCCTTCTACTTCTGTACCTACTCCAGGTAGTGCTTCTACTTCTAGACCTTCTACTTTTGCTACACCACCACCTAGTTTTTGGGAGACTATGGATGAGAGGTATTCAGACCAGCAAAATATGTTACATTTAGCTCATTTTCGCATAGACACGATCGATGTGAAATTTGATCATCTTGCTGATTTTACCCATAGGAAGAGCAATTATTATGTTGAATATGATGAAGCTCTTGTTAGATTCCTAAAGGGAGAACAGTCTGTTCAGTTCCCTACTTGTCCTAGATTCACACCTTTTGATCCGTAGAGGACTGAGGATTTTTCCTTTGGTGATGATGATGATGATGATGAGGAGAGTGCGAGTAATGATTAGAGTGTCGAGATTATGTTCTTGTTTTATTTGTCTGTGTGTTAGACTTAGTAGTATGATTAGTTTATGTTTGTCTGATGTTTTGTTGATGTTAGCTGTACTGATGATTGAAGTACTATTTAGTTATTGATTTTGTTATGTTTCTGTTATTGTGATTAGTATAGTCATTTAATTTAGTTACTGATATAAAAATTGAACCTGCTTACTTTTATATATGCTTCATTATTTTAGTGATATTCATAAAAAGTATGTGTAGAAGTAAATTTTTCTTTGTAGATTGTTTTTACATACTTATAAAATTCCTTTTTAAAAATTATTTTCTTTCTCTCATACTTTAACTTTTTTTTTTTCATGATATACCAAATCTTAAGTTTGGAGGAAGGTAAAATACATGCAAATTTAAATTTTATTTGTCCTTTTGTGCTTATATTTTCTAAAAAATATATTAACATAACATAAGGAATGAAAAATCTATTTAAGATCACTTAAATTTTTGAAATTATAAATAATTTAGTAAAGTTAACCAAAATTTTAACAACTTTAATTGATTTTAAGAATAGAATTATTCAACTTAAAGATGAGTAAGATTAAGAATTTTTTCTATTCATAGTAGAGATAATTGAATTTTAGAAGTATTAAGAAATCAAGAATTATAACTTGAAAAAGAAAAATATTGAAAGTCTTTTTGAAAACTATTCATGTTATAGTAATTAAGTGAAGATGTATAAGTTTATAAATATAAGTTAAGGATAGTGAAGTTCAAAATCATTAACAGGCTATCTAGATATAGTAATCCTCACTCTTAAAAAAAAAGGGGGGGGGGTGAGGAGAAGCTTGAGGAGATGCCTAATCAAAATTGGCTTCACTTGAATTATCTTATAAAAAGAAAACTAATTACATATTTTACTTAATTTTTATGCTTGCATCTTTGTTAGAAAAGATTTTCATGAAGATATTTTTCTTGTAAATAATTTATGTGATCTTAATATAATAAATTACAATTATTTTCGAAATGAATGAAAAATTTTGAAGTCTTACAATTTGATAATTAAATATTCTTTAAATTCTCAAAATTAAACTTAGTAAAATTTGGTTAATTATTTACTAACGTCTTTATAAAATCAAAAATTACAATGAATCTTAAATATTTACCTTTTCTTCCATATGTTATACATTTTATATAGTAAAAAGGGTTACTTGAGGATAAGTAACGTTTAAGTTTGGTGGATTTTGATCCATGAAAAAAATACCTATTTTTATGCCTTGATTTTTATTAAAATTTTAAGGATATTATGCTTGAATGAAAGGTATTTTATGTTTTTGGATGCAGGTGATGTAAAAATGTTCAAAAAGAAAAAAAAGATGAAAAATGATGAAAAAGGAGCAAAAAGGAGAAAAAATGTAGCCAAAATGCAAAATTGCCAAAATAATGGGTCTGGCGCCTAGGCGCCAGAATCCGGCGCCTAAGCGGCAGCTCGATACCAAAACATTTATGATTTTGTAACTACTTTGGGCAGTTATTTTGACGGTTAGAGTGGTTATTGGACCTTCTAGAAGAGTGGCAGTTATTCTTGGATTATAGGACATGTGATACATTGTATCTAGACGCTTGGAGACAGTTTGGATAACGAAGAGGTGGGATCCAAAGTGAAAAGGTGCAAAGAACGAGACGCGAAGTCCGGTGCCTAGGCGCCAGATGCCGGCGCCTAAGCGCCAGACACAGTTTCTAGAAGATTCATTGAACTTGGACACATTTTGAAGAGATTCTTTAGGCAACCCTTGAAGCCTAAATATAGGTGGTCATTTCTACAGAAAAAGAGGCCCTCAGTCAGAGAGAGCCCCTAATCAAAGAGGTCTCCAATTAGAGAGAAATTTTAGCGCCACACTTTTAGTTTACTTTCCTTCATAAATTAGTGAGTTTATTTTTTTTAGAGTTTTTATTAAGAGTTTGGAAGAGTTGGTGCTTTTGAAGTCTATTTCGCTTTGGAGTCAGTAAGAATCAGAGGTTCAGTTGGAGAAACATTTGAGATAGGTATTTGTAATTTGATTCAAAGTTTTTATTTATATGTTTCGTTATTTAAATTCAATGTGTTCTGAGTAGTTACTTTACTTTCTCCTTTCAATTATGAAAAGATAAATAAGATAAAATAAAATTTATTGGAGAATTTAAAAAAAAACTAAATATGTTTAAATATTGTGATGATATTAATACCAGATCTTAATTTACTATTTAAATTAGACATTTAAGTTGTTAAAATCTGTTGAAGAGTTTTGAGACCTAGAAGGAGATGAATTCTTAACTAGTAGATATCACATGAATCCATGGGTAGTCGAAGGCCTTGTGCAGGTTATTCAAGGTGAAGTGCAAATAAATAGGAAAATATTATTCAATGGGAGTAGAATTAATAAGTTTTTAGAATGACCGACTAAATTCTTTTAATTTGGTTTATAGAAAGGGAACGAGTCACTAGTAGGGCCGACCATAGCCACCCTTGGACATCTAGTAGTGTGAGCCTAGATTAACCCATTCTACTAACAATATATCTAGAACTGATCTATAGATTAACCAATGTTCTTTATACTATCGAGCGAAGGTAAAGAATAAGAATGCTTCTATTTGGCACAATACCATTAATTTATATTCTCCACGAATATTACATTATATAAAAAGTCTTGGATTAATTGGAAGGAAGAAAGTTGTTTGCTTATTATTATTTACATTACTCATTATTTTTGTACTGCTTAATTTATGCATTTAGTAAATTAAATATTCAAACTTTAAAAGAAATACATAAAAATAAAATTAAAATATTTAAAAATCTATAAACCTCCTCGTAGGATTGATACTAGGGTCTTTATTTAAAGCCCTATATTACATGAAACGATACGTATACTTACGTAGTACCTCTAGTGTGTAAAATAATTTTCATAAAATTATATTTTTATACACTAGCTACTATTATTATTTGGGTATAAGTATTGGCTATAACATATTTTTATAAGCATAAATTACTGCGTTATTTGCGGTCGGGTCAATAGGTAACCTTACAGTTTGTAGATATTAAATAATTGGTTGTCGCCAATAATCTTTTTCTTCATTAATTATTGTCACTGTCGTGTTTACACCAATTTTGGGCAAATTGTCCATGTCAATTTGAGAAAGAACTTGTCGTCCTTTTATAAAATTCGTTATGTCATCTTCTTCTGGACAAGAAAAAGCATCTGCTAAAAATTATCTCGTCTAGGGATTAAGAAAATGTTATCATCATCAAGAGGTGATCCAGTTGGAATAGGGTGTGCTGCCAAGACATCTGTCAAGATTTCTCCTTTAACAGCACGTAATGGTACAAATGTTATGTCGAACTAGAGTAATATCGGTCGTCTCATCAAATATTGCCCATCTTGCTAATCTTCCAAAAAGTGTCGGTCATCTCATCACATATTGTAATGGGTTGAATTTTCAAAATAAGAGTTACTTTATGAGAAAGCATGTAATGCCTCAGTTTCTGAACAAAAATCAAGCATAAGCAATGTATCTCAATTATCGGGTATTTTATTTTTGTTGGAACCAGACAACGGCTTAAATAATATAACACATTTTCGTTTCCCTCATCATTCACTTGTGCTAGTAATGCTCCAAGGGACTTATCTAATGTTTTTGTGTAAAGGATTAAAAGTCTTCCTAACACAGGGGCTGCTAAGACAGGGGTGTTGTCAGGTATTGTTTAATGTTTTCAAAGGTGTGTTAGCATTTTTCATCCCACAAATTTAGTATCTTTTCTGGTTAGGGCAATAAGAGGCAGACACCTACCTGATAGATTAGAAATGAAACATCGTATATATGCTAATTTTCCTTGAAATGATCTCAATTGAGTTAGATTTTTAGGAGGAGGCATATTTAGGATAGCTTCAATTTTGAGGGGATCAATTTCTATCCCACGATGTCGAACTATGAATCCTAAAAATTTCTCTGAAGTAACACCAAAAGCGCACGTTTAGGGATTCATTTTATGATTATATTGTCGTAATCGTTCGAAGACAATTCTCAAATCGTACACATCATCATCTTTTTGCTTATTAATGACAACTAAATCGTCCACATAACATTCAACTTGATTGTGTATTAATTCATCAAAAATCAGTGTCATGGCTCTTTGGTAGGTTGCACCGGCATTCTTTAATCCATATGCCATAACCTTGTAACATTATATTCCTATGGGTGTCCTGAAGGCTGTGTTTGTTTTATCTTCTGAAAACCTCTTTAGTTGATTATATCCTGACGACCCATCCATGAAGGAAAATATTGCATGTGTGATGCTATGTTAACCATTAATTTTAGGATTGGTAAAGGGATTTCATCTTTTGTACATGCTTTATTCAAATCTCTAAAGTCTATACAGACTATTTGACCATTTTTCTTTTTAACTGGTACCACATTTGCTAACCATGTCGGATAATTTTGTTCTCGTATGAAATCAGCTTCTATCAATTTTTTAACTTCTGCAATGATTTGTTGCTCTATTTCAACACACATCCTTCTCGGAGCTTGTTTAACAGGGATTGCGATTTGCCAAGTTTATGGACAGTGACCTCTGGAGATAAACCAGGCATTTCGTCATAAGTCTAAGCAAAGCAGCCTTTGTATTCTTTTAACAGTTGAATTATGTCTTTTGCTTCCATATCATTAAGGAATGAACTAATGAAAGCTGGTTTTGGACTTTCATCAGTTCCTAAATTCATTTATTTTAATTCATCAACTATTGATTTAATTTCCTCTTCCAATTATGGAGGAGCATCTTCAATTGGAAGATCAGATGTTTGTTCAGAATTATGTTCTTCAGTGACGACTAGGCAAAATTCTATATCATCAAGGGGTTCTAGAGTACCAACTCTAATACATTATTTGGAGTTAGGATTTTGTTTGTTATTATTCCACATTTGTTCAATAAAATGTGGTTATTTTAAAGGCCATTGTTTGAGCATTAAACTTATTTGAATAAATTTTTGTGCCCAAGGAGAGTACAGCTCAAAAGAAATTTTCATTGATTTCAAAAGATTTTCAACTTCTATTTTTACATCAGTTTCAGCACTAGAAGAATTAGAGCCAAGTCTAAACTTAATTGGCTTTTTGTCATCACTACATACTTCTTTGACTACTAAATTCTCAATCTTAGCAGTAGATATTGAAGTTGGAGTCATAGAGGGTAAATAAATGATTAATTTTATCATACAAAGACTCAAATTGTTTCTCTTTGTCTTCTTCTTCTAGGGATATTTTGAATTGAGGTTCTTTTAGAACCACCGATGTCGTTTCTTCTTTTATATCTTCCTCAGAGTCCAGGTGAATTTTGAACTTCAATGATTTATTCATTGTGACAATTGGGTTTTCTTTCCCTCGTCCTCGCCTCCGGCCTCGGCCTCGAGCATGAGTCTGATCAACATATTTTATCTTTGTTAAAAAAGGATGATCATTTTCATTTATTTTCTCTTTATCTTTTTCTTTTATATTCATTGTTGTCTCTTTGGAGAATATTGTATTCTTTATAGGAGCATAATATGCTTCATCTTCATGTATATCGATTTCATGGATCGAAAGCGGTTACAAATCTCCTACAATACAACATTCTTATCCTTTTTGTAAATATTTTATACATTGATGCAATGAAGAAGGAACAATTTTTTGCTAATGAAACCATGGTCTGCCAAGTAAGGCATTAAAAAAGGTATCGGAGTTAATGATGTGGAATTTTGTCGTTGTCATCAAGTCGGCTATCTTTAGGAGCAGCGTTATTGATCCAAGAGCTTGTTATCCTTGTTGATTAAATCCTCGTATCATCATTGTATCTCTTGATAATTGGGATGCATCAATATCCATATATGCAAGAGTTCCCAAATTCATAATGTTAATCGAGGCACCTGGGTCGATAAGAACCCTTGAAAGTGTCATGTCATTTATGTTTACTTTGATATACAATGGACGATTATGCTCAGTTGTTCCGAGTAACAAGTCATTATCAGAGAAGGTAATCCTTGTTGATTCTTCTAATGAATAGACTTCATTCTGAGTAATACTAGCAAGTTGAGCTAGGCAAATGTCTGAATCTAAAAGAGCTTTTATCAATGACTCACTCATTTCTTTGGAAAGCCTAAGAGCTTCATAGATGCTTAATTTTACTGGTAACTTTCTCAAATGAACTAATACATTATAGTCAACTTTGTTATAAAGATCATTCTCATTTCTTTCACAGAGTTGAGGACATGTTGGAGGAATGATCTTTTCTGATGTGACTATTTGTTTTTCCTTTTCTTGTGGAGCCATTCTGGGAGGTAGAACCTTTCCACTTCTTAAATTGATTTCAATTATTTCTTCAAGTTTATCGTCTGACTCTTTTGTTTCTGAGTCTGAAGATTTTAATTCTATGGAAATCAGAGCTCCTTGTAATTGAAGTGTGGTAGTATCGCTTTCATCTTTGTCATTATCAGAATGATTATCAATGTTACTGTCATTTTGCTTGTCTTTAGATTGATTAAGTGCACCACCCTGCACTTTTATCCAATTCAAATGTACGTTAGTAACAATTAAATATTTTAAAATTTTAATCGCAGAGTTACTTTCAAACGCAAGTATATGTATCTTCTAGTAATATATGGCTCTAATGGAGTCCTAGATATCGATCCCATAGGAAGAGATATATTAAAGCTTATGGATTTAGGATTATAAAAATCAATTCAGAATCACAACAAAATCGAAATGCCTATCTGTCACTAATATGCAATCGATAATAATATGAAACTTATATTAAAAACTAGTTTAACTAACAATTTACTAATACTACTACTAAAGTTAAGTTCAAATATAGATAATAGCAAGAATCTTTCTCCTTAGTTAAGATATTTAAGTGAAATTATAATTATAATTAGTTTTAAGGTGTTATGCCAAATTGGAGCATACCTATTCTTTACCCTTTGGTCCAGCTATAAAGAACATTGACTAATCCTATGCTTGGTTAATTATTCTGTGGCTAGGCTAGGAGGATACCGACTCTCACATCGGAGCTCCCACGTTCCCCTCACCTGAGGGCTAACAATCTACACATCAGCACCCAAACGATAGGACCTCAATGAGGATTTTAGCCTGTCACTCTAAATTCTCCAATTCTACACCCGATTAAAATTATTTCCCTATTTATTTACACTTCTCCCTTTAAGGATTTACCCATCTACCTTGCAAAGAGAAATGTGATACATACAAGTTAAGAATCCTCAGCCTACGGTCAGGTCATAAGAATTCTTCAAGGATTTTAACAATACAAATGGCCAATATGTATAGTAAAGTAAGTTTAGGTATAGTACCATCACAACTTATTTTATAATTTATTTAATACAATAATTAAATAATCATTTCATAGAAACATCAAAACTAGGGGAAAGATATAAAAACTACTTAGAATTCATGAAGAGGATGCAATAAAACTTAGATTTCATATAATAAAGTAAAGTTCTACACACTAAAAACAAATAAACACTACTTATCTCAAATTCCTTCCCAAGGAAACTCCTTGATGTTCCTCTGGATCTTTTCCTTGGAATTCTCCTTTGAAATGTTAATGTGGAAGAGTTCTCTCACACCCCTTCCACTCTTGCAATCCCTCGAAGAATTCCTTACAAATTCTCTATTTGAACTCACTACTCACTAAATTAAACTCACTAATTGGCTCTCTTTTACACTATGGACTCTTTAATAATCACTTTAGAGACCAGAAGTAGAGCCCTTTTTCATCCTAAATTCATTCCTTTTAAAGTTGTAGAAGAGTCTCTACGGGTTGTAAGGCACCCCTTCGAAAATCTTCCACATTCAATGTATTTCTGGAAACAATGCATTTAAACAGTCCCCACTGTCGGCGGCCTCGATCCTTTCCATCGGTGGCCTCTCTCCTCACAGTCGATGTCCTCCCTTATAATTAATTATGAACTCTCGGGAAAATCACGCCGTCGGCGGCCTTGACCTCGACGTCGGCGGCCTTGACCTCACCGTCGGCGGCCTAGGTCAAATTTGCATAATTTAGTCCTTTTATGCTCCAAATCCGCTCATTTTTGCATATTTTTGTTCCCTTGTCCTTGATTCTTCATACCTACAAATAAACATCAAAAATACCTTTCTTTAATGTGTAATATCATCAAAATCATTGTAAAATAAGCATGAAAATCTTGACCTTTTTTTTCATGGGTCATTAAGATCATGTACGATTTGAGTATTATCTTTAGGATTAGAATTTGAATGATAATTTTCAGGAGCATCACCCAAAAAAGACAAAATGTAAGCAGAACTAGAAGTGTCACAGTAAAGGTAAACAAAAAGTCATACATAGTCAATGGCCTAAGGGATTTTCTCCCTTCGTCCGAGACAACTATCCTAGAAGATGGAGATACATAAGAACTAGGAGATACAAAATGAATTGTAGTCCCCATATCTAGAACACCTTTAATCCATTTTGGTTCTATATTTTTCTTTTATTTTCTTTCTTGGAAAGTTTTGTAACTTGATATTCAGTAAGGATCTCCTCAGAAGATTTACCCCAAACAGTGTTGTCTTTTTTCTTGTTGTTGGAATTAAGTTTATCTACCAAAATCATATTGACTTAAACCTTATCAGTTCTTTCAAATATTCTTTCGAGATTGATATATTTCCTTTTTTAAAGTTACGCCCTAACCAGTCTTTGAAGACAAAACATTCTTCAATCTTGTGTCCAATCATTCTATAATAAGAACAATAATTGGGATTGTCCTTCATGTCAACTTTTGCAGGCCTTTTAGCTTAGGATAGCTTAAATTATGGTATTTCTCTATTTTGAATAGATATTCTTTATTAATTCTTTAGACCATTGTTCTTTTATCTGTCGATATTGGGATTGATTGTTGAAGTTGTAATTGAGGAGATATTTGTGATGTTGATGGATTCTGTCATTGTTTCTTTTGTCCAGGTTGAACCTGCATCACTTGTTTACCTTTCTCTACAACATTTCCCGGTTTCTTTTCAAATGTCTTGATAGTCTTTGTCTTTTCAGTCTTTTCCATTACACTCATCTGCTTAGCTTCTTCTTGAAGATTGGCAGCTTTACTGAGCAATTTTTCAAAAGTTTTTATTGTAAATCCTTTAAGCATAAATGCTATAGGACCATGAATATTTTTAAGCAGGATGTCAACAGCGTGTTGTTCTTAAACTTGTGATTCACATTTCATGCTGAGATTTCTCCAGCGCAAAATGTAATCCACTAAATATTCTCCTAATTTATGTATTTCTACTACAAGATCACCAACTGCAGTATGATGTTGAGCTCCATCAAATCATTGAATGAAGAGAGATTCAAGCTCTACAAAAGTTTTAACAGACCTATTAGAAAGTTTTGTATACTAGTCAAAGGCAACTCCCGTGAGACTGTTAAAAAATTGACGGAATAAAAGAGCGTCACTTCCCCCCGCATTGCATCAGCTTGCTCTAAAGTGTGCTAAATGCTGTCGCGAATTAACAGTTCCACAAAATATTTTAAAGATAGGAGGAACAAAACCTTTAGGGTATTGGACAGAGTCATATTCCTCTAGATATGATCTACCATTTGGAATTAATGATCCAGCCTTTACCTGAGCCATTGTTTCTTTTATCTTTTGTTCTGCAAGTTACGTGATATCTTTTTCTGGAATTCCCCTAGAAGAGGAATCCTTTTTCTTCTGAGTGATTTCATCACATCTATTGGCTCTCTTCTATCATCTAAAATGTGGATAGCCTCTGCCATAACGATTTTAATGGCCTGTGTTCGATTTGCTGGGGGATTTTGTAAAGTTGTTACTAACTCTTCCATTTTTTGTTCAATATGATGGATTTTTTCATCTCATTTTGGTATAATTTCTCGTAATTTGTTTGTTGCATCTTCTTCATTTAATTCTCATGCTAAAGTAGTAGACCGTGTTACTACCATATTAATGTTGACAACATTTTCATTTGAAATGTCAGAAGAGTCTTTGTTTTCTCGCACTGAGAATTGTTTGATCATTCTTTAATTTTTTTAGTCTTTCTTCAAATGACTTTGCAGGATATTCTTTACAAGTTCCTTCTTGTGAAGTATTTGCAGGAGTGCTCATTGTATCTTAGTTTCCCTCTGATGATCTTCGTTTCCATACATTATTTTTTAGTATGGGACGAGACCCTCTAGGTGGTGTATCATCGTATTGTGAATATGAACAATCTGCATTTCTTAACACATGGACCAAATCTGTCATTCTAGTAGATGTATCTTCCACTTCCAAAATCCATTTTTCATATCTGGCCTTGTCTTTTGTAACTGTCACATCTTATACTATTAGCCCTAGTGAGAACTTTACTGGCACTCGAGTACATTGATCATCTGTTGGGGATTGATAACCTGTTTCTTCATAAATAGAGTTATTATTGCTAGAAATCTCCTTTTTATTGTTTTAGAGACTGCACATCTCAATTTGTCCAATAATCGGGAAGTTGAACATTTATCTTTTTGTGCTAGTCTTTTAAACACTAAATATATAGCGTGCATTAATGAAGAACTTCTAGGTTGAATTAAATTATTAGTATATTCAACAAAGATAGGAATATACAGATTTTATTTTAAGAAGGAAAGGTTTTCAAAAACACTTTGCTCAAATTCAAGTGTTTCAAAATTATCATTCTCGTCCCACTTTTTCTTCCATTTAAGCAAACTAGTTCTATTTTTATGAATATTTTTGGAACAAGATCCAACTTCATATATGTATGGTGGTGGAATATCATCCTCTTCGTAGATTTGTTTTCCTTTCCTGTCAATTTGTCTTTTCATCTCTTTAAGAGTATAAGGTTCTTCAGGTGTATATTTGGATAGGTCTTCTGTAAAATTTAGAAAGTCTTCTTAAGGTTGTAGATCAAATTCTTCAAATGAGTGTATATCAGTTTGGTATGGATTATCTAATGCAAATTCAGTTTCACCAAATAATCAAAAATCATTCTGATCAAAGGAAAGATCTCCCTCCATTGGGGTATTAAAGTCTTGATAATAAAGAAAGATTGAATTTGGAGAATCCATTGCAAGTTTTCTGAAATTTTAAGAAAGATAAATGTTATTGACTTATTTATAAACTAGGAATTTGTCTTAAAAGTTTGAAAAGATGTAGTCCTTCTTTGTTAAAAAATGAAATTTTAAATGAAAACAAGTGATAACAAAAGATGAGAAGAAAGAAAGAATCCTTAGCGGAGTAGCCAGTTAAAATCTCTTGATGGCGGTGTCGTGGCCATGTCGGAGATTTTGTGACGTGTCGATGTCGAATTGGAGTCTCTACTCTGTTTATCTATAATATTGTCCTATTCTTCAATAAATCTTATTTCTTTTGATTCTGTAAAACAATCTTTAGATAATAAGAAATTTGAAGAAAATAAGGGCTAATAATATATAAAACAGTTGAAAAAGAGGCGTCCGTTATAATCCTCGAAATTAAAATTCTATGATTGTCTTACCCTAGAGAATCTACATAAGGATTTTGGTAACCAGAGATTTTTAGATATAATATCTATTCTAAGATCTTTAATTCTCTAATTGAAGCAAACTCCTATAGTTAATTACATCTTAGGCAATTTATAATTATCTAAGAAAACTTCTGATTAATTTTAATCACTTATTTTCTGGAATATTTTTAAGGAAAGATGTACCCTCTATCAATCCTAAATGTCATTTTTTCATGTCAGGTTTATTATATTGTCATGTCATCTTTTTTTTTTGTTTTGTTGTTTGTCATTTTTTTTTGTTGTTTATAATTTTTGTTGTTGTTGTTTATCTGTTTGGTGGCTATCCAAAAAGTTTTAGTTTTGTTTTGTCTTGATTTTATCATTTTAATGATGTTTTTTTTTAGTCAATATTGTTGTTTTGATGTCGTTGTAATTTTGTTTTTTTTATTATCTTTCGTCACATCTTAGGAATGTCGTCCTGCAAAACAGAGTTAGCACACCCTATAACATGCGAAGAAAATCTAAAACGAAACATATCTTCATCCTACAAGGGAAAATAGTGTTAGATTTAAGAAAAATAATGTCATCTTTTTTCCTTCAATTTTTATCTTATTTAGTTATATTTTTAGATAACCCAGTCATGATGTCACTGGCTCCGTCGTCCCAGTGGCCTTAATCTACTTAGTCTGAAAGGTTTTTAAAATAGGATCAGAAGATTTCTTTCAACAACCAGGATTGCATCGTTTAAGAAATATTCGTAAATTAAGAACACTGGGGTTCAAGTTGCATTCAGGGATGTTTATTCATTAAGTATTCATTTAAGTTTTAGTATTTTTTTCCAATTTCAGGTTTGAAAAATTTTAGGTTCTTTACGATTTCTTAAGGTTTTTATTTCATTTCATGTCAAAATCTTTAAGTTTAATGTCTTTTGAACCTAAATTTTTAAATTTGATGTGTTTTTATTTTTATATTTATTTTCAATTAAATCTAAAATTTTGATTAGATTTGAGAAATCATTTTTAGATTTGATTAGATCTAGAAGTTTAGATTCTATTATATTTGAACTTAAAGATTCATATCTAATGATTAGATTCAATGTCACAAATTAGACATTAGAATCTTAGATTCAGTGACTTTCGAATCTAATATTAACTCTAATTACAAAATATAACCTAAGTTAGACTTTAAAATTCTGGATTTAATGTCATTTGAATTTAGAAAAAGTGTTCAGTTTAATATAAAATCAACTTAAATAAAGTCATTTGATATTCATATTCGACATCGTTTGAACCTAAATATCTTTGATTTGATCTTTGAAGAAGTTCGAATCAGAGTTTGATGTAATTTAAATTTAATCTGGGTTCAACCTGAGTTGATTTAAGTTCATGTTTATTAACTTGAGTTCATATCTGTTTGAACTTAAGTTAATAATGTTGATTTAAGTTTGATTTAAATAAAATTTTGATTTAAATTAGACTTGTAAAACTTATTTTGTTGAAGTAAGTTCAGTTTAGATTGAGTTAGACTTAATGTTTTTATTAGAATAAGTTCAATTTAGATTGAACTTAATTAAGTTCGATTTGTCTTGAACTTAATGTTTTGTTGAGTTTGATTTAAGTTAGATTCAAGTTAAGTTGAATCTAAACTTAAGGTTGACTTAAGTTCAATATGGGTTGAACTTAAGTTGATTTAGGTATGGTCAGGTTCAAGTTAGGTTGAACCTAAACTTAAAGTTGACTTAAGTTCAATATGGGTTAAACTTAAGTTGATTTAGGTTTGGTTATGTTTTGACTTAAGTCAATATGGGTTGAACTTAGGTTGATTTAGGTATGGTTGGGTTCAAGTTAGGTTGAACCTAAACTTAAGGTTTGAGTTAAGCTTGTTAAAATAAACTTAATAAAGGTTTAAGTTTTATTTAAATAAAACTCAAAGGTTAATTAAGTCTAATTAAATTAGACTTAATTAGAATTTGAAGACCATTCAAGTGTTATTTAGGTAAAACATAAGGTTTAATTAAGTCTGATTTAAGTTATTTAAGCCTAATTTAAGTAAGGCTTAAGTTTGATTAAATCTTATTTAATTAAGGTTTAATAATTTTATTAAGCCTAATGAATTAAACTTAAGTAGGGTTTAAGATTGATTAAAACTTAGTTGGTTATGGTTTAATAGTTTAATCAAGTCTAATGTGATAGACTTAATTATGGTTTAAGATTGATTAAACCTTAGTTGGTTAAGTTTAATAGTTTAATTAAGTCTAATGTGATAGACTTAAATATGGTTTAAGATTGATTAAACCTTAGTTGGTTAAGGTTTAGTAGTTAAATTAAGATTAATGTGGTAGAATTAATTATGGCTTAATCTAATAGGTTTAAAATTAAATAAACCTAATTCAGGCAATATTTGGTTGATTAATTAGACTCAATTATGTTTAAGTATAACTAATTAAAGGTTAATTAAACTTAATTTAGATAAGGTTTAATTGGCTAATAAGACTTAATTAGGGGTTAAGTAAAATTGGTTTAGGATTAATTAAACCTAATTTGGGTAAGGTTTAATTGTTTAATTAGACTTAATTAGGGTTAAGTCTAATTGGTTTAAGAGTCAATTAAACCTAATTTGGGTAAGGTTTACTTCATTAATTAGATTTAATTTAGGTTAAGGCTAATTGGTTTAAGAGTTAATTAAACCTAATTTGGGGAAGGTTTAATTTATTAATTAGACTTAATTAGGGTTATGTCTAATTAGTTTAAGAGTCAATTAAACCTAATTTGGGTAAGGTTTACTTCATTAATTAGATTTAATTTAGGTTAAGGCTAATTGGTTTAAGAGTTAATTAAACCTAATTTGGGAAGGTTTAATTTATTAATTAGACTTAATTAGGGTTATGTCTAATTAGTTTAAGAGTCAATTAAACCTAATTTGGGTAAGGTTTACTTCATTAATTAGATTTAACTTAGGTTAAGGCTAATTGGTTTAAGAGTTAATTAAACCTAATTTGGGGAAGGTTTAATTTATTAATTAGACTTAATTAGGGTTATGTCTAATTAGTTTAAGTGTTAATTAAACCTAATTTGGGTAAGGTTTAATTTATTAAGTAGACTTAATTAGGGTGAAGTCTAATTTATTTAATAGTTAATTAAATCTAATTTTGGTAAGGTTTAATTGATTAAATAGACTTAATTAGGGTTATGTCTAATTAGTTTAAGAGTTAATTAAACCAAATTAAGGTAAGGTTTAATTGATTAATTAGACTTAATTAGGGTTAAGTAAAATTTGTTTCAGAGTTAATTAAACCTAATTTGGGTAAGGTTTAGTTGATTAATTAGACTTAATTAGGGTTAAGCCTAATAGGTTTAAGTTTAATTAATCCTAACTTAGGTAAGGTTTAATTGATTAATTAGACTCAATTAGGGTTAAGCCTAATTGGTTTTAAGGTTACTTAATCCTAATCTAAGTAAGGTTTAATTGCTTAATTAGACTTAATTAGGGTTAAGTCTAATTGGTTTAAGAGTTTATTAAACCAAATTTTGGTAAGGCCTAATTGATTAATTAGACATAATTAGGGTTAAGTCTAATTAATTTAAGGTTAACTAAATATAATTTAGATTAGGTTTAATTTATTAATTAAACTTAATTAAGGGTTGAGTCTAATTTGTTTAGGATTAATTAAACATAATTTGGGTATGGTTTAATTGTTTAATTAGACTTCATTAGGGTTAAGTCTAATTGGTTTAAGAGTTTATTAAACCTAGTTTGGTAAGGTTTAATTGATTAATTAGACTTAATTAGGGTTAAGTCTAATTTGTTTAAGAGTTAATTAAAACAATTTGGATAAAGTTTAATTGATTAATTAGACTTAATTTGGGTTAAGTCTAATATGTTTTAGAGTTAGTTAAAACTAATTTGTGTAAGGTTTAATTGATTAATTAGACTTAATTAGGGTTAAGTCTCATTTGTTTAAGAGTTATTTAAACCAAATTTTTGGAAGGTTTAATTGATTAATTAGACTTAATTAGGGTTAAGTCTAATTGATTTAAGAGTTAATTAAACCAAATTTGAGTAAGGTTTAATTGATTAATTAGTCTTAATAAGGGTCAAGCCTAATTGGTTTAATTTTAATTAAACCTAATTTAGTTAAGGTTTAATTGATTAATTAGACTTAATTAGGGTTAAGCCTTATTGGTTTTAAGGTTACATAAAGCTAATGTAAGTAAGGTTTAATTGGTTAATTAGACTTAATTAGGGTTAAGACTAATTAGTTTAAGTGTTAATTAATTCTAATTTGGGTAAGGTTTAATTGATTAATTAGACTTATTTAGGGTTAAGTCAAATTGGTTCAAGAGTTAATCAAAGCTAATCTGGGTAAAGTTTAATTGATTAATTAGACTTAGTTAGGGTTAAGTCTAACTGGTTTAAGAGTTAATTAAACCTAATTTGGGTAAAGTTTAATTCATTAACTGGACTTAATTAGGGTTAAGCCTAGTTTTTTTAAGTTTAATTAAAATTTAGGTAAGGTTTAATTGATTAATTAGACATAATTAGAGTTAAGCCTAATTGGTTTTAAGGTTACCTAAACCTAATGTAGCTAAGGTTTAATTGATTAATTAGACTTAATTATGGTTAAGTCTAAATGGTTTAAGAGTTAGTTAAATCTAATTTGGGTAAGGTTTAGTTGATTAATTAGACTTAATTAGGGTTAAGTCTAATTAGTTTAAGAGTTAATTAAACCTAATTTAGGTAACGTTTGATTTATTTATTAGACTTAATTAGGGTTTAGTTTAATTGGTTTAAGAGTTAATTAAACTGAATTTGGGTGAGGTTTAATTGATTAATTAGAATTAATTAGGGTTAAGCCTAATTAGTTTTGAGAGTTAATTAAACCTAATTTAGGTAAGGTTTAATTGATTAATTAGACTTAATTAGGGTTAAGCCTAATTTATTTTAAGGTTACTTAAACCTAATTTAAGTATGGTTTAATTGGTTAATTATACTTAATTAGGTTTAAGTCTAATTGGTTTAAGAGTTAATTAAGACTAATTTGTTAAGGTCTAATTGATTGATTAGTCTTAATTAGGGTTAAGTCTAATTGATTTAAGGTTAATTAAAAATTATTTAGATTAGGTTTAATTGATTAATTAGACTTAATTAGCAGTTAAGTCTAATTGGTTTAGGATTAATTAAACATAATTTGGGTTTGGTTTAATTGATTAATTAGACTTAATTAGAGTTAAGTCTAATTGGTTTAAGAGTTAATTAAACCTAATTTGGGTAAGATTTAATTGGTTAATTAGACTTGATTAGGGTTAAGTCTAATTGGTTTCAGAGTTAATTAAACCTAATTTGAATAAAGTTTAATTGATTAATTAGACTTAATTAGGGTTAAGTCTATTTGGTTTTAGAGTTAATTAAACCTAACTTGTGTAAGGTTTATTTGATTAATTAGATTTAATTAGGGTTAAGTCTAATTAGTTTAAGAGTTTATTAACCTAATTTTGGTAAGGTTTAATTGATTAATTAGACTTAATTAGGGTTAAGTTTAATTTGGTTTAAGAGTTAATTAAACCTAATTTATGTAAGGTTTAATTGATTAATTAGTCTTATATAGGGTTATGCCTATTTGGTTTAATTTTAATTAAACCTAATTTAGATAAGGTATAATTGATTAATTAGACTTAATTAGGGTTAAGCCTAAATGGTTTTAAGGTTACTTAAACCTAATGTAAGTAAGGTTTTATTGATTAATTAGACTTAATTAGGGTTAGGTCTAATTTGTTTAAGTATTAATTAAACCTAATTTGGGTAAGGTTTAATTGATTAATTAGAATTAATTAGGGTTAAGTTTAACTGGTTTAAGAGTTAATTAAACCTAATTTGGGTAAGTTTAATTTATTAATTAGACTTAATTAGGGTTAGGCCTAATTGGTTTATGTTTAATTAAAATTTAGGTAAGGTTTAATTGATTAATTAGACGTAATTATGGTTAAGCCTAATTGGTTTTAAGGTTACTTAAACCTAATGTAAGTAAGGTTTAGTTGATTAATTAGACTTAATTGGGGTTACGTCTAAATGGTTTAAGAGTTACTTAAACCTAATTTGGTGAAGGTTTAATTGTTTAATTAGACTTAATTAGGGTTAAGTCAAATTAGTTTAAGAGTTCATCAAAGCTAATTTGGGTAAGGTTTAATTGATTAATTAGACTTAATTAGGGTTAAGTCTAATTAGTGTATGAGTTAAATAAACCTAATTTAGGTAAGGTTTGATTGATTAATTAGACTTAATTAGGGTTTAGTTTAATTGGTTTAAGTGTTAATTAAATCGAATTTGGGTAAGGTTTGATTGATTAATTAGACTTAATTAGGGTTTAGTCTAATTGGTTTAAGAGTTAATTAAACATAAATTAGGCAAGGTTTAATTGATTAATTAGACTTAATTAGGGTTAAGCCTAATTGGTTTTAAGGTTACTTAAACCTAATGTAAGTTAGGTTTCATTAATTAATTAGACTTAATTAGTGTTATGTCTAATTGGTTTAAGAGTTAATTAAACCTAATTTGGATAAGGTCTAATTGATTAATTAGTCATAATTAGGGTTAAGTCTAATTGATTTAAGGTTAATTAAACATAATTTAGATTAGGTTTAATTGATTAATTAGACTTATTTAGGGGTTAAGTCTAATTGGTTCAGGATTCATTAAACATAATTTGGATAAGGTTTATTTGATTAATTAGACTTAATTAGGGTTAAGTATAATTGGTTTAACACTTAATTAAACCTAATTTGGAAAATGTTTAATTGATTAATTAGACCTAATAAGGGTTAAGTCTAGTAGGTTTTAGATTTAATTAAACCTAATTTGTGTATGGTTTAATTGATTAATTAGACTTAATTAGGGTTATGTCTAATTAGTTTAAGAGTTAATTAAACCTAATTTGTGTAAGGTTTAATTGATTAATTAGACTTAATTAGGGTTTAGTCTAATTGGTTTAAGAGTTAATTAAACCTAATTTGGATAAATTTAATTGACTAATTAGACTTAATTAGGGTTAAGTCTAATTGGTTTTAGAGTTAATTAAACGTAATTTGTGTAAGGTTTAATTGAGCAAATTGACTTAATTAGGGTTAAGTCTAATTTGTTTAAGAGTTAATTAAACCTAATTTTGGTAACATTTAATTAATTAATTAGACTTAATTAGGGTTAAGTCTAATTGGTTTAAAAGTTAATTAAACCTATTTTGGGTAAGGTTTAATTAATTAATTAGTCTTAATTAGGGTTAAGCCTAATTGGTTTAAGCTTAATTAAACCTAATTTAGGTAAGGTTTAATTGATTAGTTAGACTTAATTAGGGTTAAGCCTAAATGGTTTTAAGGTTACTTAAACCTAATGTAAGTAAGATTTGATTGATTAATTAGATTTAATTAGGGTTAAGTTTAATTGGTTTAAGTGTCAATTAAACCAAATTTGGGTATGGTTTAATTGATTAATTAGACATAATTAGGGTTAAGTCAAATTGGTTTAAGAGTTAATCAAACCTAATTAGTGTAAGGATTAATTGATTAATTAGACTTAGCTAGGGTTAAGTCCAACTGGTTTTAGAATGAATTAAACCTAATTTGGGTAAGGTTTAATTGATTAATTAGACTTAATTAGGGTTAAGCCTAAATGGTTCAAGTTTAATTAAAATTTTGGTAAGGTTTAATTGATTAATTACAGTTCAATAGGGTTAAGACAAATTGGTTTTAAGGTTACATAAACCTAATGTAAGTAAGGTTTAATTGATTACTTTGACTTAATTAGGGTTAAGTATAAATGGTTTAAGAGTTAGTTTAACCAAATTTGGTTAAGGTTTAATTGTTTAGTTAGACTTAATTAGGTTTAAGTCAAATTGGGTTAAGAGTTAAATAAACCTAATTTGGGTAATGTTAAATTGATTAATTAGACTTAATGAGGGTTAAGTCTAATTGGTTTAAAAGTTAATTAAACCTAATTTAGGTAAGGTTTGATTGATTAATTAGACTTAATTGGGGTTTGGTTTAATTGGTTTAAGAGTTATTTAAACCGAATTTGAGTAAGGTTTAATTGATTAATTAGACTTAATTATGGTTAAGTCTAATTGGTTTAAAAGTTAATTAAACCTAATTTAGGTAAGGTTTAATTTAATAATTAGACTTAATTAGGGTTAAGTCTAAATGGTTTAAGAGTTAATTAAACCTAATATGAGTAAGGTTTGATTGATTAATTAGACTTAATTAGGGTTTAGTTTAATTGGTTTAAGAGTTAATTAAACCGAATTTGGGTAAGGTTTAATTGATTAATTAGACTTAATTAGGGTTATGTCTAATTGGTTTAAGAGTTAATTAAACCTAATTTAGGTAAGGTTTAATTGATTAATTAGACTTAATTAGGGCTAAGTCTAATTGGTTTAAGAGTTAATTAAACCTAATTTGGGTAAGTTTTAATTGATTAATTATACTTAATGAGGGTTAAGTCTAATTGGTTCAAGAGTTAATTAAACCTAATTTGGCTAAGGTTTAGTTGATTAATTAGACTTAATTAGGGTTAAGTCTAGTTGGTTTAGGATTACTTAAACCTAGTGTAAGTAAGGTTTAAGTTGATTTATTAGGTTTAATGTGGTTAAGCATAATTAAGGTTTAAAGATTATTTAAACATTTTATAAGTAAGGTTTAAGTTGATTAATTAGGTTTAATGTGGTTAAACCTAATTAAGATTTATATTTATATTAAACCTAATGTAAATAAGGTTTAATAGGTTAACTAAGTTTAATATGTCTTTAAACTTATTTATATTTAGATTCTGAATTAATTAAGTCTAATATGTCTTTTAAACATAATAAAGATTTAATTCTAGTGTAGTGAAAGCTAAAAAGATTTAACTAAGTTTAATGTGCGGTTTAACCTATTTAGATTTTAACTTTATCGTAATCTTAGTTTAATTAAGGATTAATGAGGTTAATTAGGATTATTATTGAATTAACCCTAATTAAGTTTAGATTTGAGTCCTTTGAGTGTTTAATGTCAAATTTAACTTAACTCATAATAACATGAATTAAATAATTTTTTAGTTTTAAAGGTGTTTTAGGGTTTTAAATTTTAAAATATTTAACCCTAGTAAAAGAAACATCATTTTAAAAAAAGAAAGGTTAGAATATGTCATTTTAGGGTTTAAATTTGTTCCCCTAAATTTCTAACCAATTATCAATTTAAATTTCCTATTTTCTGACTTTTAGAATTATTATTTAAAATAATTACCAAATCTCATGAAAATTAGGAAAAGCTGCCCTAGGGAATTTTTCTGTCCTTAGAAAAATCAAGGAATGTGTCATACCATGAGGAGGTGATTTGGTGAAAATTTCATAATTTTTGATATTATAATTTATTTTTAATAATTAAATTATTTCATAGAGTAATTAATTAATTAAAAACAAAATATAAATCAAAGATTAAAAATTTTCATTCCACATTATTCTCCTCTGTTTTCTCTTTTCAGAAATATTTTTATTGTATTTTTGTGATTTTTTTTAAAAAGATATGAATTTTTTATTTTTTAAGGTTTCTCAAAATTAATTAATCCATTAATCAACTTAGAACAACACGGGAGCTCCACGTGTCCTTGGTTTGAACAAAACAAGCTTAATCCCCTACGGGGATCCTAACACGGGAGACATCGAGAATTAATCTTAACCGTCCATTTCCAAAACACTGGAATGGAAGGCTGTGGTTCACCGTCTTCATGCCTCTTATCCCGCAGATCATCCATCATCTAGAATCAATATCTCACTCGATTCATGATAAAATCGAGTAATTTTTTATCTTATAGCTTCGTCTTGAGGAGATGAAGACATCCATACAGATATGTGAGGGTTTTGAATTGATTTATTTCACAATGTTCCAAACTGGAACGCCATTAAAAGTAAAAAATCCATACCTTTGCCTTAATTGATTTGAGCTCAATTTGAATGGTCCTAAAGCTACCTCTTGACCTAAGAAAGCTTCTCCGCAAGTTAATTTGAGTTCAAATTAAGGCTGTATATAAGTTTGATTTTGAGGTGCTCGACTTCAAGAGGCTTGATCAAAGTCTAGGTTAGGGGCTATGTGGAAGCCTGATTTCAATTTGAATCTTCCTCGTTTGGTCCCTAGAAGGTTTTGGAATGGTCAATTTGTAGATTTAGAGAGGTTGGTTTCAGACTTCAATTTTGCCCTAGTTTTGGCTTGTTTTTGGTGCTCTCGAGTTGGTCAAATTGAGGAGTTATGGTGGTTTTGAAAGCCATGTTTCATTGGGGATTAATTGCTTAAGCTCTAAGAAGAAACTTTCATGTTGTGAGCTAAGGGATTTAGGCAGTAATTGAAGAATTTCAAATTTTGGTCTCCTCTCCTTCCATCGCTCAGGTTTGGGTCTTTTTATAGCCATGGCTGGCCTTGGCTGAGCTTGGGCTGTCTTTGGATCATCGCAGGGAGGTTGTTAATTGTCTCATTAATGTTTTGGGGGGAAGATTTAGGCTATGGTAATGATGGATTGTCAATTTCCAAGCCTAGGTATTATAGGCTAAACCATGGTGAAGGTTTTGAGTTTGGATTTTGTCTTACCTTCATTGGATCCCTTGTGAGTTGGATTGGGTTTGGTGATTCTTGCTGAATTCACCTCCCCTAGGTAATTTCCAAATCCATTTACTCTATTTGAAGGAATGGTGACACCTCATCCCTTTAGTCATTCCATGCATGCCTTAGCCATGATGGCTTTCAACCATGGTCTGGAATTGAGTTTGAATTTTTTTCCCCTCGATTGGTTGGTCTAGGAGGTGCTTGGTGAGTCAAGAAGGCAAGCCCTCATCCTTTTAACATTTCATTTAAACTTTGATGAGGGGATGACACATAAACCTCTCATTTAAATTTTTTTTATAATTTAGTCATGATGAAACATAACTTAAGTGAAGCATCGTACCAAAGAGAGGTTAATTGGTGTTTTACTACTATTGGTGAGTTCATGACACTTGAATGGCGACCCACCTCATCTTGATGGAAAAGGTGAGTCATGCTTTAAGCTTGCGAGAGGATGACACCGCATTTCCCTTTATGATGAACCTCTTTAACCATGGTTAAAGTGGTGGATTATGGGTTATTTAACGTGTTAACCCATATCTAATAAATCCCATGAGTCATGGGTAACCCATTGATGACTTCATATGAAGTCATTTGTGATGTCATAAAAGGGATTCAAATTTTTGGAAACCCTGGTGTCATGGGTTAAAATTCTATTTCATGCCCCCTTTCTTAATTTAATTTCCATTTTAATTAATTATGTCATTAATTAAAATGATCGAAATTATTTTAATTAATTAATTAAAAATAATTTCAAATTAATTATTTAATTAATTCTTATGTCATTTTTGATTTAAAATTAAATTTTATCTTATTTCAAGGCTTTAATTATTTTTTCATTCTAATTAATTATTTAATTAATTAAAATAATGAAAATTATATTATTGGCCAATTAATTAATAAAAATAATTTTGGAATAATTATTTGATTAATTCATATTATTTTTGGTTCAAAATTTAGTATTTTGACCAAATTTAATGAGTGTTGACTAAGGTTGACCAATGTTGTCCCAAGTTGACTCAAGTTAACCTGGGTTTATCAAATTTAGTCCAAGGATATATAATGTGACTTTCTCAACCTTGTCATGGTTGATTTGGTCATAAAACTGGTGGTTTTGTCATTTTGTGGTCTAAATTGGTCATGTTGACCAAATTTAGGGTTTTAGTCAACCTAAAGGTTAATGTGGTGATTTTTGGGTTAACTTTTGGTCATTTTGATCAATGTCATCCTGATTATGTCAATGTCTATTATTGAAGTCAATTTTGTAACCCAATGGATATGGGTTAGGTATTTTAATTAATTTCTTACCTATCTGGGTCAAGGGATGACCAAAGTTGTTTTAATGGTCATTTAATGTCTTTAGGTGGTTAAATGGATCATATTTGACCATTTTAGTGTTTTGATTGACTTGGTAGTCAATAGTTGATCTTTGAGTCAAAAATTGATTAATTTGTCCAAAGTTGTTTTCTAGGTCAAAAGTTGGTTCATTAGATCAATAATTGGTCATTGGGTCAAAATTGACCATTTTGACCAAAGTTGACTTTTTGGGTTAGAGGTTGACCTGTTAAGTCACTATTTGATCAAATTCGGGTTTGTTATTGCTGATTGAATCATTTAAAATTAAGATTTGGATTCAAAAAGGACTTACTATATTTTTACCCTAGCCATTAGGATTTGCTAACTGTCATTGAGATCTTCACAAAAGTGAGGTCAACACGAACATCTCAAAAATAGTCAAAAACTGCAAAAAATTCATCCAAATCCTTCTCTGGCGCCTATTTACTAGAATGGAGCACTCCTCTATGGATTTTGGTGCTTCTGGCATTGCTCTGGCTCCTCGTCTCTGCATTCTGGTGCATTTGGTACCAGTTATGGCGTCTCTGCCGCCAGAATGCTGAAAAACTCCATTTTTGCTCCAAATTTTTTCATATTTGCTTCTTTTTGCTCCTTTTTGCTCTGAATGTCTATCAATTAAACTTGCTACAAAACATCAAAATACTTTTCCTTAAAGTACATTATCACCAAATTTAAGCATAAACTTTATACATAAAATTGCTCATTTTTTTGGTGTATCAAAATTGCCCAAACATAAACATTACTTCTCCTCAAGTAACTATCTTACTATCTAAAAATAAGACTTATGGTAGAAATTCTAACTTATAGATTTCTTAAATTTGGTTTAATAAATATAATAGTAAATTAAGACAAACTTTTAATAACTTAGGCTAAAACTAAAAGCGTAAGAACACTTAGTAGTCAAGTCTAAGATTTTTAATTTTCTATTCTTTTCAAGCATAATTGTAATTTGCCATATTAAAAACACATAGAAGGTTCATATAAAAAACAATGTCATGAGAACATTATTAGTAAGGATGCTAACACTCAAATACATATTTATAAAACGTACTAAAGTCTTTTTCTTCAAGTTAATTCAATGAAGCCAATTTCTGATTTGGCATCTCCTCAATCTCCTCCTCACATATTATTCTTTTCTTTTCTTTTGTTTTTTTACTTTGTCTTTTTCTTTTAGGATCATTTCCAATCCTTTATTTTATTCTTCTCTTTTTTTTATGCGAGTATTACTATATCTGGATAGCCTTTAATAATTTTGAACTTCACTATCCTCTTCTCCGAGTTAAGAACTCCTTAAATTCCTTCACATTATAAACTCATATTAACTTAAGATTATTCATGAAGTCTCATTTTTTTCTTCTTATATGAAACTCTAAGATTCTTAATACTTCAAAAATACAATTTCCTTTACTTTAAATAAAAAAATAGTCTTATCCTTTCATACTAAATATTTGAACTCTATAATTGACCTTCATTATTAAAAATTTTTACTTAAATTTACTATACTATTTAAAAACAATAATATAGTTATCTAAAGTTAGCCTCTCAAACCAAAGATTAGGTTACATTAATTTAGAAAATATAGTTGATTGAGAATAAATAAATTTTAGTTTTCTTCTTTTAAAGAAATTTTTCTTTACGCCCCAAACGTAGATTTTAATAAGTAAAGCATTTAGTGGAAATAAATAGTATGCACAAAGATAAGACTAACCTGTAGAGGGCTCTGAAATGAAACTTCTCTTTGACATATTCCAGATACAAATTTTTAAAGTCAAGGATTTAAAGCATTGAATAAAATATTATTTATCAACGGGATTTGCCAAGGAAAGGTGAAATTAAAACACAAGCAGTGAAAAAAAAAACACTACTAAAATGAAAATCAACAATTTACATTTACAAAAACAAGTTCAATCCACAATACACATTAAGTTCAAAACAACAACAACAATAATATGAAACCAACAACAACTAATGAAATGGATAACAACCCACAAATCATCAGTCATTGTCCTCCATCTCTTCTTCTTCCACTTCACCTTCTTCTTCATACTCTTCTTCATCTTGCACATAAGGTGTAAAACTGGGGCATGTAGGAAATTCTACATATGATTACCCCTTAACTTCCTCAAATGTAATCTCATGCTGAACCTTTCTTTGCATATATTCATCGTTACACATGTTTCTGGATTCCAACTTACTGATTCTGTCCTTCACTGAAATCATATTTGTTTGTTGTATCACCAACTGCTTCATAATATTTTCCAATGAGAAATTACTAGAAGTGGATGATCCTACAGCTAAGGTAGAGGGTCTATCACTACTTCCACATCTAGTTCTTGATCCAATAAATGATTCAAATTAATGAGCAGTAGGATTCTCAATTGGTTTTAGTGGTTGTAACATTTCCTCATCCTTATCAAACTCCACTATTGATTGTTCACATAAAGTGAAAATCAGGGCAGGATAACCTAAACCACCAGTGGTCCCACCTTTAGCAATACTATGCACATTGTGATGAATAAGAGAACCAATATCAATAGTCTTCATTTGTTGAATGCAAAAATTTAGTATTGCTTTTCTTTTGTTACTTCGCTAAGGTTGTTTAGTGGAAGTAATTTGGCAGAAATAAAATATTTTCATGCCTTATATTGTACATTCAATATGGAAGTGGAAAATTTTACTTCATGATTGTTCTTGATCTTCCATACTCCTCTTAGATCAGTAAGGTAAGAAATCACTTCATCAAGAGACGTTTCAGAAACCACAAATGTTGTACACTTGCAATGAAACTCATTCTGCAATCGATACAAGCATTAATTCTTTCTTTATTAAATTCAACATGCTTACCTCTAACAAAAACATGCTCATCAGTAGTATCCCTGAGATTCACATAGAATTCATGAACGATAGGAACAGTGGCTACAGTGGTGAAGTAGCAAAAAGTTTCCCAATTTCGGGCAATAATCAATCATTCAATAGAACCTCCAAGGTTTGAAAATGCTTGTTCCTGAATTAACCTCATTGTAGCAATTTGAGTGTTGTAATTATACTGAGCTTTCAAATTTACAAACCGCCTCAAATCAAATCCTCCCAAGCTTTTTCCTCTCTTCATTTTTGGAGCCATGGTAACCTCTAAAAAATATATTACATAAAATCCATATAAATGCACAGTCTCGCAAATCAAACTCCAAAAATTGAAATCCTTGGTAAAAAAATTCTTGACATGGATTTTCCATAAATTTCATCAAAAACTATCAAATTTTCGAATTTCCATATTGTAGGAAAAATCTATGGTAAAAATAAAAACTTTATAGGTTAAGGTGAAGCTATTACCAAGAGATAATGACACCCAAGCTTTTCTATCCTTGAAATCGGCTTGAATCCGAGTATTTGCAAGCCCTGGATGGAGTTTCAACCTTATTATAGAGGAAGGAGATGACTTAAGCAGTGACACAGTAAATTTTCATAGTTTTAATGAAATATGGGAGCTCTCGGGAGACTGGCGCCTTTGGTGCCAAATCTGGAGCCGAAACTAAAAGATTCCATATTACAGATTTTTATTAAATCTGCTATATACCACACCACACCAGCATCTAATTATCCTAAATTAACCATAATATTAATTATTAAATAATCCTCTAACAACATAAGTTCACGAACAACACATAACATCACATTTATATATAAAATCCACCCGTTTAAAAGCAAACACTTTTCAAACCATAACATTTAATTCTGCGTCGAAATCATACCATAACAAAATAACTCTGGAGAGTAAATATCAAACACTTAAAAATTAAACATAAATAAAGTTTGACAATGAAAATAAAAGAAATCCAACAAAAAAAACACATAACACATTGATGCTCTCATAATTACAAATTCCGTACTTTAAAGGGTTTACACATCTTTATCACTTTCATCCTCATGAATGTTTCAAAGGATTGGTGGTGTATGTGTAAGTTATAAAAAGGACAAAATGGAAATTCATCTATTGAATCTTCTTCAATCCAACCATTCTTCTTAAACATACACACCATTCCATCTTATATACGTCCAATACGATCGAATTGCTCCTTTATCCTCTAATTCAAATGATAAAATAGATCAGAAATGCTTCCAATTGAATTTAAAATATTTTGTACCTCTTTCTCCAACTTCTTAATCACTTTTAGAATAACAAGTTAACTACCAGGAAAGCATGGCATAATAGACGATGGATTTTGAGATGATTGATCCATAAGAATGTTCATATAATTTTTCGCTTGAATTTTTGTGTAGTTACAACAAATCTTTGGTTCCATCGGCATCCAAGGAAGAAGCACTTTTTCCTAACTTTTATAAGGTACTTGTGACTAGCTACATAGTAGATATATGGTAGATGGATGTCCCAACCCATTAGTTGATCCGCTTATAATCAATCCCAGAATAGATTTATCAAACGTTAACAGGCCTTCCAGTATGGATACAATAATTCAAGATGTCACTTTCCTTGGTCACTTTACAAATATTTATGGTAGGAAGAAGTTTTCCTGAAATAAAGAGATGCCATGACTTCGACGCAGGATTTAACAATGAAGAATAAAAACTTACATGTTTGTTATCTCTTATCTCCTAATTTGCATCTTCATCATTTAGGAATCGATAATCGTCATTCTTGATAACTCTTATAGGGAAAAAATTGGCATAGTGGTCGATTAGGACGCTTTTAATCTTGAAAAATTCATTTATTCTTGAAGGAGAAAATGGTACCCACATACCTCAAACATAGACGTTTCCCTAGTTATTCTCTTGAAGATTAGCATTAAATTCTTTTACCACAGAGACAACACATGCAACAGTGGTATAACATAACACATGTCAGTGTCTCTGCACAGTAATCTCCTCCACTTGAGTACTTGGAGTGTTGAATCCTCGATTCACAAATCCTCTTTCTTTATCAAGTGCTACTTCACGGGAATCTTATCACATAACTTTTGTGCATCAAAGCTGATGAATTTTCTTCTATTGAAAACTTCATATCTAGAAGTTTCTAAAGCGTTGGAAGCCATGGGATTAAAAAATGATGATTTTTATTTCATTTTACTTACTTTAAAATACAGATTTTAGGAGTTACAAGGAAGACAATTTTTCCAAAACTACCCAAAACAACCTTTTGAATCCTCTAAAACCTTTATGGTAAATGTGGTGCTTCTAGATCCCAATTCTGGCTCCTTTGGTGCCGGTTCTCTATAATCTAGAGCTTCTGGTGCCAGACATTTTTTTTGCACAGTATCACATATAATCCAAATAACTCTTGAATCTTCTATATAATTCAATAATTAAAGATGTTTTAATGTATTTTCTTAATATGTAAGTCTCCAAAGTACATGGATTCACATAGACAACTTAAAATATATAATATTACTTATAAAAAAAAGATTCAAATCAACAATAATGATAAGATAACTATGGGTTACCTCCCATCAAGTGCTTGGTTTAATGTCATCAACCTGACATTCCTAGTCCTTACTCTGAGACACCCAACAATAAAATCTCTTTAAAATTTGGCATTTGACCATCAAAGTATGGTTTCAGTCTCTCCCCATTTGCTTTAAATATCTTTCCAATTTTTGGATCTTCAATATTAACAACTCCATAAGGATAAACTTTTACAACAGTGAATGACCCTGACTACCTAAACTTAAGTTTTCCAGAGAATAATTTCAATCTTGTTCAGGCTCACTTCCTTTTTTATTATCTTTCGATCATGGCATTCTTTCATTTTCTCTTTATATATCCCGGCATTATCATATGATTCATTCCTAATTTCATCAAGCTCATTTAGTTGCAACAATCTTTTATCACCAACATCCTTTAAATTAAAATTGAACTCCTTAATAGCCCAATAAGCTTCACGCTCTAATTTTACTGGTAAGTGACAAGTCTTCCAAAAATTAATCTATATGAGGACATTCTTATAGGTGTTTTTTAAGCTGTCCTGTAAGATCATAATATAGTTTCTAATATAGCAAATTAATCCATTTTATTCAAATTTACAGTTTCTTCCAAAATTCTTTTGATTTCACTATTAGATACTTTTGCTAGACCACTAGTCCGGAGATGATAAGCAGTTGAGATCCTATGTATAAGATCATTCTTTTTAACCAAATTCTCCATCAGTAATGATTACTCTCGGCATTCCATATCTTGTAAAAATATGTTTGATTAAAGATTTTGAAACACTCTGAGTATCGCATCGAGGTAATGTTATTTCTTCAATCCACTTTGAAACATAGTCTACTACGCTAAATATATGTGAATTTTCAAATGAAGGTATAAATGGTCCCATTTAATCCAATATGCAAACATAAAAAATTTCATCTTCAAAAGTAAAATTCAAGGGCATTTCATTTGTTTTGAAATATTATCTACTCGCTAAAGTTGATCACATGTTTTGATATACATATTCACTCTCTAAATATAGTAGGCCGAAAAATTCTAGATTGTAAAATTTTATAAGCATTTCTATCAATTCTAAAATGACTCCCAAATTAAGGATCATGACATTTTTGAATGATTTCTTTAAATTTTTAATAAAACACACATCTTTGCATAACTAAATCTTTAGATTGTTTGTATAAATATGGGTCATCCCAAATGTAACTTTTACTTCATAGATAAATTTCTTTTCTTGTGGCTTTGTCAATCCATATGGTAAAACACCACTAACAATGTAGCCATAATTTCAACATACCATGGTATTTTCCATTTTTTAATAGTATATAGTTGTTCATTAGAAATGGTTTTGTTAATTTTTCTTTCATGTACAAATGTTTCATCCTGCTCAAGCCTAGATAAATGATTAACTATTTGATTTTCAAATCCCTTCCTATCCACTGGAATAAAATCAAATTCTTATATCAGAAGTATCCATCTAATTAACCTTGGTTCTGCACCTTATTTTGCATCAAAAATTTTATACAGAGTGTTCTGTATGCACAAAAAATTTAGTTCCAATAAGATATGACCTAAACTTAACAAAAGCATAAACAAATGCTAGTAACTCTTTTTTAGTAGTGGTATAATTAATTTGAGCATCATTTAAAGTCTTACTACCATAATATAGAAACTTAAAAATTTTTTCATATCTCTGACCTAAAATATCTCCAACTGCATAATCACTTGCATCACAAATTAGCTTGAATGGTTTCTCCTAATCAGGAGAAACAATTTTAGGGGCAGAGATTAATTTTTCCTTTAACATTTCAAAAACATTAAGTCGCTCTTGATAAATATAAGATTTTATTTCTTTCTCTAAAAGTTGGCTTAGAAGCTTATTAATTTTCAAAAAATCATTTATATATCTCCTGTAAAAACTAGCAAGTCCTAAAAAACTTTTAACCCCTCTCACAGTAGTTGGTGGAGGTAGTTTAGCGATAACTTGATTTTTTTGACAGATCTACTTCTATGACATTTTCAAAAAGTTTATGCTCAAGTACAATTCTTCCTTCAATCATGAATTGACATTTTTTCCAATTCGATAATAAATTCCTCTTTTCACATCATTCTAAAACATTCTTCCTGCAACCATGAATTGACATTTTGGGACTTGAGCAACACATGAGAGTGTTCTTAGAAAGCGATGAGAATATGATATTGTATTGCATTTTTAACATAAGAGACAGAGGCCGAGCCGGATTTCTAAAGAAGAAGATTTTCTCAAAGCTGGAGACATGAATGAGGGGAAAGGGTAGGATAACTATCCAACGTGATTGCTGTTACAACTTTACAAAATACAGGAATAACTATCCAACATGATTGCTGTTACAATTTTACAAAATACAGGAAAGGGAACAGCCCCCCCCCCTTTCCTGGGGAATTTTGAGAAATTAAGAGGTGGATTCCATACCATCCATGAAACAGAAAATGATTAAGAGAATGGTGGAATGGCATATCTTACCAAAAGATTGCATTCTGAACAGTTGCATCATTAACATTTATGAAGAAGGAGACTACATTCCCCCTCACATTGATTGCCATGACTTTGTCAGGCCCTTTTGTATAGTTTAATTCATGAGCAAGAGAAACATTTTGTTTGGAAAATAGATACAGGTAGTTGGCCAGAGGGAATTCTCATGATTTTTTGAAATTTTTCTACCAGTCAAGTTGGTGCAGATTTTGTAAGGAAATGAAGTGGACTTGGCTAAGCATTGAATCACAAGAGTCCCACACATAAGAGTTTCAATCACCTTATCAAGGATGGACGATAGAAAGGTGTTGTGTGGATATCAGCCCGACCCGAACATGTAGGGGCTCTGACCACTGGAGTTATGAGATAGTTGTACCTCTAAGTATACGCAAACGTTGCTTAAGAGGTTAGTTTTCTCATGGAATGGCCTCTCAGGACAGCAGAGGTTTGCTACTTTTGTGATTTGTCAGAGCAGACAACATTGATATGCTAGACTTCAGTTTTTACACAGATGTACTTCTGATTCTTTGGGTACCATTCCTTATATGATCCATTGTACTACATCTTCAAAGCAGAATCAACAAAGTTCATTTTGGATTTCAGCATTTGTTCTTGGGTTACCATGTTTGTGTGATTGATAAAAAGCCGCAAAACCATATGTTGAACTTAAGTTATAACGAACAAAGAGTGATACAATGAAAATTTAGAAAAAAAAATTTAAAATTCAAAATAGAAGAACATCATTTTCGAAAAACTTCTTAATAATAAAAAAAAATGATAAAAATAATAAACAGTCACAATCGAAACTCCACACTTTTCAGGACACATTTCTATTCTCACAAATTCTATAACTTCATCCTCAATAAATTCCATGAACTTTGCACAAAATTTCCTTAAATATCGTGGTCAGTACCTAAATTCAAATTCCCCTTCGCTACCTCTTGGGTTGGATTTGAGTCTCTGAGCTTTCCTTCCCATTGTAGTAAATTTCCATAAAATTTTGCACTCTTTCCACAAGTTTTCCACACACATAAATTTCGAGGTTAATACCTAAATTCTGATTCTCTTCTATCCGACGTCTGTACCTAAACTCTGATTCTCATATTAGGGTTGGTACCTAAATTTCAATTCCCATCTCAGAGTTAGTACATAAATTTTGATTCTCTTTTACTACCTCTTGTGTTAGATGTGAGTCCCCTAGCTTTTCTTCTCAATGTCTTAAATTTCCATAAATTTACACACTATCTTCAAAAATTTTTAGCACTCATAAATTTTGGGGTCAATACCTAAATTTTTATTTCCCTTCTTTTTGAGGTCAGAACCAAAATTATGATTCTCATTCCGGGTTTGGTACCAAAGTTCTGATTCCCATCTTAGGTCATTACCTAAATACTGATTCCCCTTCACTACCTCTTGGGTTTAGTGTGAGTCTTTGAGATTTCCTCCCATTGTAATAAACTTCAATAAACTTTGCAATTTTTCCACAAGTTTTCCACATTCATAAATTTTGGGGTCAGTACCTAAAATCTTATTCCCTTCTTTTTGAGGTTGGTACCTAAATTCCAATTATCATTTTGGAGTTGGTACCTAAATTCCAATTTCCATCTCAGGACAGTACCTAAATTCTTATTCCCTTCCGCTATCTCTTGGGTTGGATGTGAGTCCCATAGCTTTCCATCCTAATGTAGTATAGAACCATAAATTTCTTCATTCTATCCACAAATTGTTTTCATTCGTAAATTTCAGCATCAACACCTAAATTTTGACTCCCCTTTTGTCACCTCTTAAGTTGGATAAGAGTCCCTGTACTTTCCTCCCTAATGTGACATCCTTCGCTCTTTTGTTACATCTTATGTTGGATGCCCGTCTCTGTGCTTTCCTACTGTCGGCATATTTTTAGGTTGTGAGTTTTATTTTGAAAAGGGGGATCGCCTAACAGAAGCTGTCGACGAATTTTTAATTTAATTAAAATAAATAATTTGAAAAGTAGTATTTGATTTTGAAAATAATTTTAAATTTGAAGGTTTTAAGATATGAGATTAAACCGATCTCACGTCCCAAATAGTTTATATAAACGAGCACCGCACCACAAACCGTGTATCTATCCCTAAGGATAGACACACTCGCTTGACGGTGGGGCTCGATTAAATAAACTAGAAGATTTGTGACATCCGTTTGGTCTGCGAACCAATTTTATAAGCCGACAAAATTCCCACGCTTAATATAAAAACATTAAACGGGGTTTATATTACTCAGGTTCTTTAAAATTCCCTATAACGGCGAGCCCCTATAGTTAATTACATCTTAAGTGATAGGAATCACCTAAGAAAACTCTCGATAATAATCAATAATTCTGCTCTCAAGGATTTCAAAGTTTAAGTTTTCAAGGATTGAATTTTGGAATTTCAATAGGGAATGGATCAAACTTGGAACATTTTGTTTTGTGAATCCAAAGGAAGAAAAGTAGGAGAAATCACAGATTCGAAGTGAACTTCGGTAATTTCCCGACTATCCTATTGTTTGGCTTGAGTTTAGGAAAGTCCTAATATTTATTTAAATGTTTTGATCTTGTCAATTTTAATTAATTAGGACTTATATTTATATGATAGAATCATACAAATAGCTCTTGAAGATGTGAGGGTTTATGTCGTATCGGACGACTACCTCGGAATCCTAAGTCCGGTTAGGGCTTAATTTGCAAGGCAAATGCCTAACAAAAGGTTGAGGATTTATGTTGCACTAGTGCAAACTACCTCGAAATCCTATGGCTTGGTTATTTAATTCTAGGAAAGTTTTGCTGAAGTAGGTTCAAGTTTTGCTGATGACGATGGCCGTGCTGCCCACCATGCTCCGAGCTCCTTGTTATTGCAGAGGTTTAGTTTTAGAAATCATAAATTAGGAGATGAGAAAAGTGTTTTGGTTTAGAGAAGTCTTAATTTTCCAAGTGTTTTTTTATGTTTTGATTAAAACAAATCTTAAAGTTGATTATAAAGACACCGGTTAAGATCCCACAATTCCATCCTTCCGGCATCATTATTTTTATCGGATTCACTTAGTCCAGATGAATTTGCTAAACTCAACTGAATGAGTTCCACACTTTCATTTAGACCAGTGGGAAATCCCAGTTAGCAACACGTAGGTTACATCATCCGAGGTATTCCCGATCATCCAACGAGACGTTTTAATTTAGTTGTAATTGTAGTTTTGTGTTCTCGTTTGTGATTAAATTTTGAGTTGTTTTTTATATTTTGAAATGTTGTGGCGGTGAATTTTATCTTGCAATGACTTTTAACTTAGTTTTGGTTTCAGTTTTAGGGGCTATCCTAAAGGTGTGAGTTTTCATGCAACAGTTGTTTATCATGCAAGAAAAGTAAGTGCAATGCAGTTAAATAATATTGCAATAATGTAAATTGCAAGAAAGTAAATTGCAATAAAATAAAAGAGTACCTGGAGGGTCTTCCCGTCATCCCAAGCTACACTTAAAACACAATTAGAATATTTAAGCAAGTTCCTGAGTAAAGCTAAGGGAAAGGTTATGGTTTTCTACCAAATTCCTAATCCTATAGCTAGTCATCTCCTATGACGTCTAGGTTCTTTGTGTTTTTTTTTGTTTAAGGACGGTTTTCTTCATCAAAGAATAATTAAATTCAATTGTTCTTATAAACATTCTATCGTATCGAGGAAGTGCTTAAGACAATTCTTAAACAACTTTTCAATATTGCTAGAATTGTTTTAAGTCTAAATGAATTCGATTATATAAATGAATTAATCGTCCGGGGATTCAAGTTTTGTTAACTTACTCAGTGAACTAGGACATTTGAATATCCTATAAGTGAAGTAACATTTCATTTAATGTCCTATTTAGGAGTTATGATAACTAAAGCTTTTGAGGGTAAATTGGTGTTCAAATGGTTTGTGATTTAGTTTAATTTCCATTAATGAGTTTAAATTTGGAATAGTGTTCAAGTTATTTTAGATTTATTTTGAATTTTTTATGTCTTAGGTGATGTTATATTTAATTTAATTTAATTTAAATTAATTTAATTTAATTTAATTGAGTTTTAATTTAATTTAATTCAATATAGTTCAATTTAATTTGATTTGATGTTTAATTAATTTGATTTGATTTAATTTTAATTTAATTTGATTTAATTTCCTTTAATTTAATTTAAGTTAATTTAATTTAATTTAATTTAATTTAATTTAATTTAATTTAGTTTAATTTAATTTAATTTAATTTGATTTAATTTAATTTAATTTAATTTAATTTGTTTAATTTAATTTAATTTGATTTAATTTAATTTAATTTAATTTAATTTGTTTAATTTAATTTCATTTAATTTGTTTAATTTAATTTAATTTGATTTAATTTAATTTATTTTTTTTAATCTTAATTTAATTTAATTTAATTTAATTTTATTTAATTTTAATTGAAAATTTTTTTAAAAGAGTTTAATAATTTTAAATTTAGTTTAATGATTAAGTCTTTTAATATTTTAAATTTGAGTTATCATTTTAATTAAGAATTGAATATTAATGAGATAATTAATTTAGGGATTTTAAATTAAAGAATAAATCTCTTCCTAATAATATCCCTATTTTAATAATTCCAATTTTATTATTCTTCCAAATTTAATCAATTATTTAATTAAAGTTTAATCATTTTAAAATTGTTTAATGGGTTTCTACCTTATAATTATTTGAATTTCAATCATCCAAATCAGATTAGGATCAAATATTTTACTTGTTAATTTTTTATTAAACCTAAAGTTTTAATTAAGGATTAAAATTTTAATTACCACTTTACCCTTTAAGCTTAATAATTTCATAACTCACTAAATTGAACTCCAATGAACTTGAAATTTTTATGTGACTTCACTCATATGTCAATAAAGACATGAGAGGAGAAAATGTGATTTTTCTGTATTTAATTTATTTATATAATTATTTTTGGTAGAAAATAGAGATTTTCAAGGAAAATTTAATAACATGACCAAGGGAAAGTTTCTATCCTTAAGAAAATTAGGGGACATTCCTAATGACCAGAGGATCACTTGGACCAATTTTGGTGATTTTTTGAATTATATTATTTTTATTATAATTATTTTAAGTTTTGGAGTGTTAATTAATTTAAAAATAAAATAAATGTTAAAAAATGAATTTTATATTTTTTCAAAAATCTCTCTAATATCAAGAAAATCAGAGAAGCAAATTTTGCAATTTTTTGATTTTTCTATAATTTATTATAATTATTTTAGTGAAAAAGCTAGAAAATATATTTTTTTTTAATTTTAAAATTACCTTAGAGCTTTAAAATTTAATATCTCACTAAATAGACCTAAGAAAAATGTGGGATTTGTTCCTATATGATTAAAATTCAAAATGTGACATTTTGGTGAATTTTATTATTTTTGTGATTTTTATTATTTTTTAATTATTAAAAATATTAAAATATTATTAAAAATCAACTTTTTTAGAAAATTGAAATTTTAATTTTCTTAGGTTCCCCAGATATCAGAGAGGCCCCAAAACCAATTTAGTGAATTTTTGAAAGGTATTTTAAAAGTTATGAATTTTTAAAGTTTAAAATGGCTAAGTGGCTAACCAAGTCCAATTGACCTCAAACTTTTATGGTGGATTCCTCTGATCCTAAAGCTCAGTGGAGAATTGATTTCAAGTCAATTTGATGCTCGGTTAACTCTAATTAAATAAAGACCTATTTTGGGTGTTTAAGCCAATTAGGGTTGTTTTAAATGAACTAAGTCAAAACCTATTTTTCCTCGGGTTCTCCTGGTCATAAGGAACATCACCAAATTTTCTTAGAATTCATTTCACAACATGCTATTTATTGGAATTAAAATACTCGAAAACAAGTAACTGAATTTGAAAAATCAATAACTTTTCATAGGGATGGCCTCTGACTTTGGAAAATTCAGGGAATGTTCCCAAATTCGGAGGCTTCAAAAGCCCTATGGTCTCATGCCATGGTGAATTGTATACATGCATGGAGAATTAAAATAATGCAGAGAGTAAATAAATCATAAAAAATAAAATACTTGATGAAATTAAATGATTTCTTTTCCACATTATTCTCCTCTCGTTCACTCGAGCAAGAGGGTATTTTTATTTTATTTTTCTCGATTTTTCTACACGAGATATGAATTTTTGAAGTTTAGGAATTAAATAAATAGAAAAATACCCTAATTTTCTATTTATCCACGCGGCGCCGCGTCGACCTCGGCAGCCTCCGAACGCACACGCGTCGCGCTCCCATTCGACGCCGCCACCCGAGTCGGCGGCCGGGCCCCGCGGTTCTCGTACCGTCTCCTGGTCCGACGCCATCTGAGCCGTTCGTCCGCGCGTGTATTGAATGGACGGCATCCGTTCATCGTCCCCGAGCGTCCTCACCCGAGAGCCGTCCACACTAAATCCCTAAGATCTCACTCGATACTCGATGGATTTTTATGTTCTTATGCTCTATGGATTCGTCTTGAAGAGACGAACACATCTATACGGTTAACATGCATTGAAATTAAGGCATTTGAAATGGAGAATCTCCGAAGCTCGGGATGAAAAATTAGCTCATACCTTTGCTCGGAGAAGTGTGGCTTCAATCCGAGAGTTGTTGCACCTTCGATTGGATCCCGGCAAGCTCCGGATGAAGTCTCCGGTCCGGTGAATCGTCCGTATGTGATTTCGACCAAGCCCGATCCACAAAGCTTGGAGGCTGGAGCAACCAGGTGGCTCCGGAGATGGGGCTTTTGTTGGTGGACACCTTCCCTTGGTGCGGTGAAGGTGTAGAACCAATCAATTTGGGAATTGGCTCGGCTGTGGAGAAGTGTCCTGGTTTTGGGTGGAATTTCGGTTGGGAAATTGGATTTTATCGGTGGGGATTAGGGCAAATTGACACCGGGGATCAACCGCTCTAAGGGTGGAGAAGGGTCCGGAACAATTTTGGCGAGTTTCGGCAAGGTTTGTGCTCGGCTCCTCTCATGGCCGAGAGGGGTGGAGTTTAAATAGGAGAGGGTGGAGGGCCTCCCGGGGGAGTTGAGGCATGGGATCAGCTCGCTCTGGTGAGGAGAAGAACGACCATGGTGGCCATTGGGCATGGGGCAACTCGGCGGGTGAGAATTCCAAGCTTGGGCTCACATGATGCTCTCGGGTGTGGTGTTTTCCGGCGATCCAGGCGGCTGGCCGGCAGGCATGGGTCACCATCTTGACCAGGGAGGTCAGGGCTTGGCAATGGTGAAGTCAATTGGGCTTGGACATGTGTAAAGTGTTTGAATTAAAATGGAATGGGGAGGGGGTCATTTTGGCCTTAATTTGGTCAACCCATTGGTTTGGGTTGGGTGTACCTCCCATGGCCTCGATTTTGGGCTGAGAGGATCGGTTAGGTCGGCCAAGGGAGAGTGGTGTGGTCTCCATCCATGATGAGGTGGCTAAGCATGGTTTAGTGTGTGACATGCTTAAGGTAAAAAAGGGGTTAAGGAGGATTAGGAAAGGGGCCCCTCCTTTTGCCATTAATGGCTTGATCACATGTCAAGCCTTCCATGGCTTCATGTGGCTTGTCCATGGCTTGCATGGCTCACCTTTGGCTTGGGAAAAGGTTTGGTCAATTTCATGAAAATGGGTTTTAAGAATTTTTGGTAATTTGATGGAAATTTGTATGAAACTTGATTTGGAATAATTTGATGGTGAATTTAGGACTTAGGTAATGGATTTAATTAAGTGGATGACAAATGGAGATGTCATGTGGGCTTTTAGGGTAGATTTTGGGCCTTTGAATGTGGTGAAGTGGGCTTTTAGGAAAGTTTAAGGGAAATGGGCTTTTGATTTTAGGATGGGCATTTGGATAAAAATTTTGTGAAGAATTTTGTCAAATAAATGTCATAATTGGTTTAGGGATGTTCCATGAAGGGCTTGGAGTCAATTTGGTGTGATTTGGAGTTGAATTGGTTTGAATTTGGGTTTATTTGGTAAGTGGGCCTATATGGGTCCAAGTGGGCCAAGTTGGGCTAATGTTGGGCTAGGGTTGAAATTGATGTAAAATCAATGTTGAGAAATTTTTATGGGAGTGTTTCAAAGTGGTTTTGACTTTGGTTGGGCTTTGATTTTGGGGTTTGGGCTCACTTGGGTTAGGTTTAGGTTTAGGTCAAAATTGGGTCTTTTTAGCCTTGGGTTGAGTTTGAGTGGGGTTTGGGTCTAAATTTTGGGCAAATCATGTTTGTGTTTTGTTTGTGGGATTGTTAAGGAAGATTTAGAAAATATTTGGGCTTAATTGGAGTTGAATTGGGTGAGTTTGGGTTAGGTTTAGGTCATGGGTCCAAATTGGGCTTTAAGGCCAAAAGTGAGATTGGATCCAAATGTCAATCAAATTGGGCTTGGATTTGGTCTATATTGGTGTTGGGAATGTTGAATTGAAGTTTAGAATTGAATTGGACCAAAATTAGGGTCAATTGGGTAGGTTTGGTTTGACATTGGGTTCACTTTGGGTTAAAATGGGTCAAATTGGGGGTTTTGACAAAAGTAGGGTAAATTGACGAAATTGGCCCATGGTGTAGTTGGACAAAATGAAATTGGGAATATTTGGGATTTTCTGGAATTTTTTGGGAATTTCTTGAATTTTTTGATTTTTGGGTCAAGAGGGGTATTTTGGGTATTTGGAGGGTATTGGGAGGTTTTCTTGGAATTTTTGGTATTTTTGGGTATGGATGATCAATTTAAGTGATGTGGAAATGTTTGGGAATGATTTTGGAGAATTTTGGGTAATTTGGAAATTTTTGAGAAATTTGGGTAATTTCGAGGGTTTTGGGTAAGCTAAGCGGGTGTAGGGTCCCGGGGTCAAAACTTGAAAATTTGGGAAATTGAAGATTGGGTGAATTTGAGTGGAGTGAAATCATTTTGGTTGAGCCATGAAGCCATATCAAGCCCACATGAGCCATGAAGGGACTCATTTGAGGCATTCATCTATGTTGTTCCTAACCCTCTTAGCCAAGGGCTTAGGGGTTAAGGATCATCCATGTGAATCACCTACATGAGTCAGGAGGTCAAGTTAGGCATGGGTGTGGGAAAGTGTAGTGTATAGGTGTAGTGTATAAGTGTAGTGTGTGTGTAAGTCAGCCCCTTCACTGCACCGAGGCCACTCGGGCGATCCCAAGGCCAAAGAGTCCTATAGGAACTCATCCTTTAAACTTCCACATTTGATTTCGACCCTCAGGTGATTAGGGGTCTATAATCAAGTTTGTAGAGTTTGCGGGGAGTTAAGAAGTGGTTTGAATTTCTAGAAGGTGGGTCCCAATTCTAGTCCTCTATGACAGATCGAAGGAAAAGCCTAAGGCTAGATCCTAAGTACTAAAGAGAAGAAGAGAAGACCTCATCAAAAATGAGGTCAACAAATGGACCCCCAATAGGTGTGGTGATCTGACGGAGCACACCGCGCGTATTGGTGTTGACCGAAGCGATCAACAAAACCAACACAGATGTCCAAGTGACAAACTTAGGATGAAATAGAGGAGTTTCCGCTGGGGAGTAGCAAGTATATCTCTGAAACCGGAGATTCCTAAACTCCCCCCGGGGAAAGGAAAAGGAGGTGAATCCCAAATCACATGACCTGGGGGGACTTCGATTTAGATTTTATTTTGTTTCAATTTAAGTTTTGATGTGTGAGCTTGGATTTTAGTTTGGAGTTTCAATTTAGATTGAAGTTTTGTCAAAATTAATTTGAGGGATTTGATTTGAAATGAAAATTGGAATTCTGAGGTTTTAGATGTAACATCTTCAACCTCGAAAGAAAATTGAATTGATTAGATTGAATCGTTGCAATGAGAAGAGATCTCATAGTAATGCGGTGTTGGATGTAAAATCCTTAACATCAAGAGTTTGATTTTGAAGTATTTCAGTGCAATAGGAAAAGAATCCTAAAGCAGTGCAGTCTTGGATGTAAAATCCTCGACCCAAAAGTTTGAATTCGATGTACTTCAGTGCAATAGGAAAAGAATCCTAAAGCGATGCGGTCTTGGATATAAAATCCTCGACCCAAAGGTTTGAATTTGATGTGTTTCGGTGCGATAGGAAAGAATCCTAAAGCAGTGCGGTCTTGGATGTAAAATCCTCGACCCAAAAGTTTGAATTTGATGTATTTCGAGTGCAATAGGAAAAGAATCCTAAAGCGAGTGCGGTCTTGGATGTAAAATCCTCGACCCAAAAGTTTGAATTTGATGTACTTCGAGTGCAATAGGAAAGAATCCTAAAGCGAGTGCGGTCTTGGATGTAAAATCCTCGACCCAAAAGGTTGAATTTGATGTATTTCGGTGCGATAGGAAAAGAATCCTAAAGCGAGTACGGTCTTGGATATAAAATCCTCGACCCATAAGGTTGAATTTGATGTATTTCGAGTGAAATAGGAAAGAATCCTAAAGCAGTGCGGTCTTGGATGTAAAATCCTCGACCCAAAGGGTTGAATTTGATGTATTTCAGTGCAACAGGAAAGAATCCTAAAGCAGTGCAGTCTTGGATGTAAAATCCTCGACCCAAAAGTTTGAATTTGATGTACTTCAGTGCAATAGGAAAAGAATCCTAAAGCAGTGCACACTTCCCTTCACCTGAAGGCTAAATCTCGCTTCTGTTTCCAAACATTAGGACCAAATTGAGAATTTCAGCCTTTCTCTCTGAAATCTTCAATTCTACCCCCATGAAAGTATATTTCCATATTTATTTGCACTCGATCCCCATGAACTATGTCTCTCATTCCAAAGGACATTGAATATGACCTTCCCTTTTGCTGTGGAACTCATCATCCTTTCAGAATATATTTCCAACAAGTTTTAACAATTCAATTTACCAGAACAAAAAGTAAATGAAGTTTGAAGTGAAAAGGTAATCCATAATTCTCCATAATAAATCAGCACATCATTTCCATATCACAACATCAACACATCACATGAAAAGGAGAAAGACAAATAAATCTACTCGAAGACTCATGAGGAAAAGATGACAAAACATGGATTTTATATATTAAAACAACATCATACAAACAGAATAAAGTAAAGAAAACTTATCTGAAACTCTTCCCTGACGAATCTCGGAATTTCTTTATTTGCTCTTCTTTCTTCACAACGACATATAATTCTCTCTTTAGATAAGTAAGGAAGAAGAAATCTCTCACTTTCTCTCTCCTCTCACTCCCTTAGAAAAGAAAACATAAAACCTAATTTCCTAAACATAATGGAAAGAAAACTTTCACTAAACTACGAACTCTTCTCTTCTCTTCTCCCTACTCTGACTTGCCTCCAAAAAGTATTTAAATTCTTCCAAAAACTAAATTCCCGAAATTTCCTGAAAGCAACCCCTTCAAAAATTCGGCTAAATAAATTGAATCTAGCTTAAAATCGGGATAGGGCGCGGTCGTGACTCTGGATGGTGTCATTCGGTGCATTATTACGCAAAACGGTCACAACTCTCTATAAAATAGAGCGGCACAGCTCGATGACGATTAATGGATTATTTAGTTCAATAAAATGCACTTTTTCTCCTTTTTGCTCAAAATTTGTTCCTTTTCGCTTCCTTTTGTGAAAGGCCTAAAATCATTATTACTGCACAAAATCATGAAAAATACCTTCCTTTAAAGTGTAATATCATCGAAAATAGGTATGAAATGGATTGTAGAATGCTATCAAATTTTCAGTAGCTCGAAGATCTCCAAACTTAACTATTCTTTGTTCTCGAGTAATTTTAGTTAATACATAAAATAATTATCCACTTTACCAATGAACTTTCTTTACGGAATACCCTTAATTTTGATTTAGATAAGTACATCAATGAAAATTTCGGAAAGATCTTTTAGTAAACAAAGTAAATTCTGCATGTTTCAGGCTATCTAGTAGTCGAGTCTAAGAGTTTTGTATACATTCATTTTTGAAAATAAATGTAGATTGTCTGATAAGGCACTTAAAAGTTACATGAAAAGAAGTTTGAGAACACTACTAGTAAGGATGCTAATCCACAATATAAGTTCGAAAGTAATTAAGTTTTTCCACTTTAGGTAGGTCCAGTGAAGCCCGATTTTGATTAGGCATCTCCTCGAAGCTTCTCCTCACTTCTCTTTTATTTTTCTTTATTTTTCTTTTTCTTTTCTTTTAAGTGAGGATTAACGTATCTAGATAGCTTTTAATGATTTTGAACTTCACCCTTCTCACCCTAAATTTGAAACTTATCGCATTCCTTTACCTTACAGGCATTTCTTTAACTTATTAATGATTCATCATAGATTCTTAATCCTTTCATATCACATAAAATTTTAAGATTCTTAATATTTCAAACATACAACTTTTCTCACTTTGAATAGTTGACTATAGTCCTATTCTCTTAATACAAATATCTTATCATACAAAATTACTTATCATTACCAAAAACTTTCATTCAACTTTACAAAATACTTAAATAAAATCGAAAATATAGTTATGTTTGAAATTGAGTTCTATTACGGAAATTGTGTTCATAATTTGAAAATATTATTAAATGAGAAGAATTAATAGTTAATTTTTCCCTCCCCCAAAATTAGATTTTTGAATACTAATATAATTTAACATGGGAAGAAAGAAAAGATATAAACATACAACTCATAACTCAATATGTTGGGCTTTTCATACCTTTGAGTTTTGACGATTTTTCTTCATAAAGAAAAACAGTAGGCCTATAATAATTAGAAGCAATTCTATACACAAATATGGGTAAGAAATTTATAAGAGAAGAATTTTAAAAACATGAAACATAAACTATGAACACAACATTAACATCCAACCCCAACATCACAATTAAACTATGAAACCAAACACATGAAAACTCTATTATAACATCACATACATCACAAATCAACAAAGCTAATAAGTACAACCAAATACACATTACATCACAGATACTAATCAGAAAGAGTCTCAGGTACATCAAAAATACATCAACAAATACAAAATAAAATGAAAATAAAAATACATAAACTACCAAATCATTATCTTCGGGAGCTAAACGTCATCGGGTTCTTCGAGTGGTATGGAGTATACTCGAAGTAAGTAGGAAATATAGTGCTAGTCGCTCCTAAAAAATCTCATATGTATGTCATGATAAGCTATCTCATATTCTCTCCATGGTACTTAATAATCATCATTTATCGTGTTCCTTACTTCTAGTCCCTCTACTCGGGTGTTGACCTTTCCAATTGATCCATAACATCATGCGAGTAGGTTTCCTAGATGTAGATGGTCTTCCATGACTAGAAGAAGGCTCATCAACTTTCTTACTCCACTTCCAACTTACATGGGCTTCAAATGTTTTCGGATTCAACTTACTAATAGGCTTCGGGGATGGATCACCTTATCATTATCCTTAATGGTACACCTGATTGAATAAACAAGGCATGAATAGGATGGGGTGTCCTAGTCCACCCGTAGTCTCTCCTTTTGAACTTTTTAAAATACTTTTATGAATAATAGCCCTAATATTTATATTCTTCATGCTGCGAATACGGTAATTCAAAACGACTCGATCGAGTAACCTCTCTTTGATGGTTGGTATGCGAAAGTCATACATACATGAAATAGTGTCAAGCTTTCGAAATAGGATTCAAACTAGAAAGGGGAAGTTAACTTTCAGCCTTTATTTAACCTTCCACTCCCTTTTTTCATTAGTGAAAAAGTTTACAACCATATCGAAAATGCTTCATTCGTAATAGGAAAATTTTGTAATCATAAGAAAATGGTGCTCTTAAGCGATAAAATGCATTTATCTTGGCAGGGGTGAATTCAACTATTTGGTCTCTAACCATAATGTATTCACTCTCGAAATGTCTGATTTGCAAAAACTCTCTAATAATATCTAGCATCGCCTCGAGTGAAATAATAGAAAATCTCCCATTGACGATTCACGATAAGTTCTTGAGCGTACATAATGATTTTGAAGGCTCTCTCTTGAATACATTTCTTATTGCTAAGAAATGCACTAAAACGGGCATAAGCCTTAAAATTCATAAATTTTTTTCATCATACTAAAATTTCCTCTACCCCTTTGAAATTCTTGGAGCCATATGTCTAAAAATACTAAATTCATCCAAATCAGATTTAAATTGCAATTTAATGGACTCGAGTAAATTTAAAAAGTTACAAACTCAAAATCCATGAAAAATTTCCAATGTTTCTCCAAAAAATATAAAATTTCAAATCTTCCAAATGTAGGAGATTTCTACGGTCAAAATCGATAAATTTAATGTTAAAGTGTAGGTCTTACCAAGGAAGATGAAATCCGAACTCTTCGGCCACAAAATCGCTTTAAATCAGAATGCTAATGAGCCCTAGGTGCGAAAATAAGCCTTGGCTGTAGGTAGAAAATGATGTTTTGGGTAAAAATGCATTGCTTGGATCCCATGGTTAAATCATAATAATTTAGAGTTTCGGAGTCTTTCCGTTCGAACGCGTCGAGGCGCTAGCGGCACCGCACCATTCGGCTCATCGTTACGCTCTGATGCCCAAAGTCTCTTGTTTTTGGCGCTGTTCAATGTTGGTAACAACTCCTTTAAGCATTGAATAATCTTCTAAAGCCATGAAAAATGATATTTTTAACACAATCAACACAAAACATCACTTTCATATATAAAATACGAGTGTCGGACACATAACACTAAACATTACACATCATCGCACCATATAATCTTAAAATCAGTGTTACACATCTACAACACAATAACACTGAAAACTAAACAAGAATGCATGTCCAAATATAACATCCAAACAAAATGAATAAAAACGATCGGATACATAAACACGGAGAAATACAATAATCTAGTTATCGTTCTTCCGCAGAACTATCGTGATTAAGATACCCGATTGATTGAGCATGAACAAACGGATTGTGAATGGACGAAATAGAAATTCTTCAGTAGAATCCTTTTGATACAACCTTTCCTTGTCATCGGTGCGTCAAACTTCCTTGAATGTCTTAGAATGATCGAAGTGCTCCTTCCTTCTCCAATGCGAGTTGATCGAAAGAAATCGAATGGGTGTTGATTCTGATCATCGAGGTGTTGTACTTCTTCTCTAATTTCTTAATTTTCTTCAAAATAATCTGTGAACTTTCGGGGAAAGTAAAGAGGAATAGGTGTTGACTACGAGATGGTTGATCTTGATAATTCTCATGTCATTCATATTTCCAACTACACAGTTACTATATGCATGCGCTGAATTATAGGCATCAGGCAAGTACTCTCCCGGTTCTCATATAGCACTTCGATTGGTAACGAGAGGAGAAATATTGTGGAAAGATTTCCAAGATCATACTTAGATTTGCGAATGATTAATCCGAAAATAAATTTGATAATTATTGAACCAACATCAACAAGCATTTCCATTTGAATACATTAATTCGAGAAAACACCCACCTTAGTTACTACTTGATTTTTAGTCGGGAGCAATTTTGCACATATGAAATAATTTAGGTTTTCGACATAGAATTTTGCGAGTTTGGTCGAGAAACCTACATACTAGGTATCTCTCTTATCTCTCATTCATCACTTTCATCCATCGAGATGTACGTATGCATCATTGATATTGTCCTTCGTGGAAAATTTGAATAGTGGCAGTTGGCACATTCTCGATCATGTATAAATCATTAATCTTTGCGAACTAAATGTGACAAACCTACATCGCACGAGAGACTGATCCTTGGTTGATTTCATGAAGATTTGCATAAACTCCTTCACGAATAGGGACAACTACGGTTGTAATAGTATAATACAATGCCTACTGACGTCTTTGAAGAATAATTTCATTAATTCTATTCGTAGGAGAATTCATACCTCGATTTACAAAGCCTTGTTCCTTAATCAATCTCATTTATGGGATGTTTTTGTTTAATAAAAGCTGCGCCTCAAAGGCGACGAACTTTCTACGGTTGAAAACTTGAAATCTTGAAGTTTCCATCGAGTCGGAATCATTTGGACGAAAATTTGGATCTTCCTTTTCGTTCCTCGAGAGCTGAGTTCCTGCATGCAGGGATGGTTTTTTGGAGTTATAATGGAGGATTTACCACCTAGAACCGCCAAAACTTGAATTTAAAGACGAGAAACAATTTTCGGAATAGCGGCGGCTTGTTCGTAACGATAACGGCGTCGTTCGACGCTAGTTGTTATGAAACTTCACTTTGTTCAAATTCTTTCCTAATTATGATGCGATTCATTTCTTAAATGTTGTCGATGATAATTAAGGAAGAATAAGACTTAATTAAGTAATAAAAAAACAAAAATAACAGATCAAACAAATGAAATACTCTATAAGCGTAGGTTGCCTCCCACAAAGTGCTTGGTTAACGTCGTCGGCCCGACATAACTTTCGGTTATTCAAGTTGATCCTTTATTAAAACCTCTTTAAAATTAGGTTTATTTCACTTAAAATATGGTTTAAACTTTGGCTATAAACTTTAAATATTCTTCTAGATTTAGGGTCTTCGACGATCACAACTCTGACGTATATTTTACATGAAAATGAAAGGTCGCATCGATTTAGATTTCGGCTTCCCAGTAATTTCAATCATGTATTCTATATTAAAATTTTTTGTCTGTTTTCAACTTCCTTTTTGATAATCTTCGCGATCCTCCTTATTTTCTTCTTTTTCTATATATTTTATCATTATCATATCATTCATTTTATATTTCTTCCAATTCGTTGATTGCGAAAGCGGTCTCTTCTGTGACATCTTTTAAATTAAAATTCAATTTCTTTATTGCCCCGATATGCTTTATATTCGAATTCAGCGTTTGGCAAGTGACGAGTTTTCAAGCATAATCTGTAAGGAGACTTTCCTATAGGAATTTTATGGCAGTTACGCATAAAAGCGATACGTACAGCGAGACCAATCCGATTTCTCGATATTAATGACTTCCTACCAAGAATTCATTAATTTCACGATTAGATATATGTTGCTAAACTATTAGTTTGGGGATGATAAGGTTTGTAGAGATTCTATGTATAATATTATATTTTTTCACCAAATCTACCGAATCGAGATTATTCTTAAAATGGGGTCACCATCGGTGATGATTACTCTAGGCATTGCATATCTTGTGAAAATATTTTTCATAAAAAACCTCGAAACACTTCTAGCATCACACACAGGTAAAGTTATTACCTCGATCCATTTGATAATAATTAACATCAATCGGTATATATATATTTGAAAATGAAGGAAAAAATTGTCCCATAAAATCTAATCCCCATGTATCGAAATTTTAACTTCAGTGAAATTAAGAGGCATTCCATTCCTTCGGGATATCAGCATTCTCGACTTATCACGAGTTTTGATAAATGTATTGACATCTTTGAAAAGTGTAGGCCAACAAAATCCAGTTAACGAAATCTTATGTGCGGTTGATCGATTACGAAATGTCCTCCAAGTTCGGAATCATGACATTCTTGAATAATTCTTTCAGTTTTCATCATAAGGCACACATCTCGCTAATAATAAGATCTTTACATTGTTTTTGCAAACTTGAGATCATCGATAAATAAAATTTAGCATCATGCTTAATTTTTTTCTCTTTATTGCATTGTTAAGTCGAGTGGTAAATATTACTCTGAAGTATTTCACAATATCGACATACCGCGGTAATTCCTTGATAATATTATATAATTGCTCGTACGGAAAATATTCGTAATTTACTTTTAATTAAATCAAATTAAATTTTGTTCGAGTCTAGATAGCGTTAGCTATTTGATTATCCAAACTCTTTTCTTTTAATGTTTTCAAGATCAAATTCTTTCATTAAAAGAAACCATCGAATCGTCGTGGTTTTGCGTCGTTCTTTTGCATTAAATATTTAATACGAGAATGATCGGTATGCTACACATTTGCTTCAATTAAATAAGATCGAAATTTTTAAAGGCATTAACAATCACTAATAATTCTCTTTCGGTAGTAGTGTAATTAATTTGAGCATCAGCAAGAGTCTTACTAGCGTAGTATATAACTTTAAACATTTTTTCATCTATTTGCCTTAAAACAACTCCAATATTTGTTGACCTCATTTTTGATGAGGTCTTACTTCTTCTTTTTAGTGCTTAGGATCTAGCCTTAGGCTTTTCCTTTGACTATCTTAGAGGACTAGGAGTGGGACCCCACCTTTTAGAAATTCAAACCACTTCTAAACTCCCTATAAAGAACTCCACAAACTTGACTATAGACCCCTAATCACCTAGAGGGTTGAAATCGAATGTGGAAGTTTAAAGATGAGTTCTCATAGGACTCTTTGGCCTTAGAGCCCCTTTGGAGTGGCACAGTGCAGTGAAGAGACGACTTACACATACACTTACATACACATTACACTTACACTACATTTCCACACACTTCCTAAAACCACGCCCATACCCCGACTTAACCTCTGGCTAAATGTGGGTGATTCACATGGATGGTCCTTAACCCCAAGCCCTTGGTAGGGTTAAGAGCAACATAATGAATGCCTCGAATGAGTCCTCTGCGCTGTCATGGGAGCAGAAATGGCTTCATGGCTCGGCCCAGAAATGATTTCTTTCCACCTAAATTCACCCGATCTTCAATTTCCCAAATTTTCGATTTTTGACCCCGAGACCCTACACTGTTAAAACTGCCAAAACCCTTGAAATTGCAATTTTTGCAAAATTTCCAAATTACCCAAAATTTTCCAAAATTAATCGAACATCTCCACATACGCCAAATTGATCATCCATACCCAAAAATACTAAAGATTCCAAGAATACCCCCAATACCCTCCAAATAACCCAAAATACCCTTCTTGGCCTAAAAAAAATCCAAAAATTAAAAAAATTCCCAGAAAATTCCAGAAAATCCTAAATATTCCCAATTTCATTTGTCTGACTACACCATGGGCCAATTTTGTCGATTTACCACTACTTTTGTGAAAACCCCCCAAAGATTGACCCATTTAACTTGAAGTGGACCCAATGTTAAACCAAACCTATCCAATTGACCCAAATTCTGGTCCAATTTCAATTCTAAACTTCGATTAAACATCCCCGATACCAATCTAACAGACCAAATCCGGAGTCGATTTGATTTGACATTTGGATCAAATTCCTTTTGACGCAAAGCCCCGATTTTGACCTAAACCCGAGCCCTAGCAGAATAGGCCGAACCTCGAAATCAAAACCCAACCAAAGCCAAAACCTCTTTGAAACACTCCCATAAACATTCCCCAACGTTTATTTTAAATGATTTCGAAATGTTCTTCACTTGTTAGCCCAACTTGGCCACTTGGACTATATTGGCCCATTCACCAATTAAATCCAACCAATTCCAAGCCCAAACTACCCCAAAATTTGCTTCAAGTCACTCATGACACATCCATGAGCTAAACCCGACAATTATTTGGCCCAACCTCTTTACAAAATTTCATCCCAAAATCCATTTTAAAATTCGAACGCTTTCTTTGTCAAAAAATGTAAAAGCTGATAAAACCCTTTCAAAAAAGCCCAAAATTCTTCCAAAGCCCATATGACATTTCCCCTCATCATACTTTCAATTAAAATCATCCTAAGTCCTAAATTCATCATCGAAATAATTCAATTAAGCCTGCGCTTGCAAATCACCCCTAAATACCAAAATTTTCCTTAAATCCATTTCCATGAAATTGACTTCACTTTTCCCGAAGCCAAATGGAGCCATGGAGCCATGCATAAGCCGTATGCAAGCCATGAGAGCCTCTTTACATGTCACCATGCCATTTTGGGCAAAAGGAGGAGGCTCTTTCCTTAACTCACAAAAGGTGGTTAACCACTTCGCATGGTCATTAAACCATGCTTAACCCAATTGTACTTGGATTGTGACTTGACCCCACTAATCGAAGCTGATCCAAATCACTTTCTCCTCAGCCTAAACCAGGCCTTGGGTGGTGCACCTAGCCCAAATGGGTGGGTTGACCCATTTAGGTCCAAATCTAGCCATGCCCCATTCTAGCTGGATCAAAGCCTTTACACATGTCCATGGCCCGATTGATTGCACAGGCTCTCAATACATTTTGACCTTGAGGTGACCCATGCCTGGCCCGGCCGGCCACCAGGCCGCAGGCTTGCCATGGCCGAGAGCTCACATGTGAGCCAACATTGAAATTCTCACTTCTTAGGCCCCTTGAAAATCCCAGTGGTCACACCATGGGCGTCTTCTCCTCACCGCTATTTCTACCAAAATTCATTCTAAACTCTAGCAAGAAAAACTAACACATGACTAAACTTATAATAAAGTTCAGTTGCAAGAAAGAGTCTTCCTCCTTTCCAATCATAATGTGATGATTATTGTGACATAGATCAGTGATGCAAATGTGTTGTGCCAAATAGGATCATTTCTATTCTTTACCAATATTTCAGCATATAAAGAACATTGGCTAATCCTAAGTTTAGTCCTCAAATCCATGGTTAGGCTTCAATGATATTGGCTCTCACTCTGGAGCTCCCACTTCCCTTCACCTGAAGGCTAAATCTCGCTTCTGTTTCCAAACATTAGGACCAAATTGAGAATTTCAGCCTTTCTCTCTGAAATCTTCAATTCTACCCCCATCAAAGTATATTTCCCTATTTATTTGCACTCAATCCCCATGAACTATGTCTCTCATTCAAGGACATTGAATATGACCTTCCCTTTTGCTGTGGAACTCATCATCCTTTCAGAATATATTTCCAACAAGTTTTAACAATTCAATTTACCAGAACAAAAAGTAAATGAAGTTTGAAGTGAAAAGGTAATCACAAATTCTCCATAATAAATCAGCACATCATTTCCATATCACAACATCAACACATCACATGAAAAGGAGAAAGACAAATAAATCTACTCAAGACTCATGAGGAAAAGATGACAAAACATGGATTTTATATATTAAAACAACATCATACAAACAGAATAAAGTAAAGAAAACTTATCTCAAACTCTTCCCCAAGCGAATCTCAAGGAATTTCTTTGACTGCTCTTCTTTCTTCACAACAACATATAATTCTCTCTTTAGATAAGTAAGGAAGAAGAAATCTCTCACTTTCTCTCTCCTCTCACTCCCCTTAGAAAAGAAAACATAAAACCTAATTTCCTAAACATAATGGAAAGAAAACTTTCACTAAACTCTGAACTCTTCTCTTCTCTTCTCCCCCCTCTAAACTTGCCTCCAAAAGTATTTAAATTCTTCCAAAACTAAATTCCCAAGAATTTCCTAAAGCAACCCTTCAAAATTCGGCTAAATACATTGAATCTAGCTTAAAATCGGGATAGGGCGCGGTCCGGCGCTGGATAGGGTGTCATTCGGTGCATTATTCTGCCAAAACGGTCACAACTCTCTATAAAATAGAGCGGCCTAGCTCTGATGACAGTGTCGTTCGGCGCTAGTTCAATAAAATGCACTTTTTTCTCCTTTTTGCTCAAAATTTGTTCCTTTTCGCTTCCTTTTACTTCAAAGGCCTAAAATCATTGTACCTGCACAAAATCATGAAAAATACCTTCCTTTAAAGTGTAATATCATCAAAAATAGGTATGAAATGGATTGTAGAATGCTATCAAATTTTCAGTAGCTCAAGATCTCCAAACTTAACTATTACTTGTTCTCAAGTAATTTTAGTTAATACATAAAATAATTATCCACTGCAATGAACTTTCTTTCTGGAATACCATAATTTTGATTTAGATAAGTACAATAATGAAAATTTCAGAAAGATCTTTTAGTAAATAAAGTAAATTCTGCATGTTTCAGGCTATCTAGTAGTCAAGTCTAAGAGTTTTAGCCTTCTATTCATTTCAAAAATAAATGTAGATTGTCCTATTAAGGCACTTAAAAGGATTACATGAAAAGAAGTTTATGAGAACACTACTAGTAAGGATGCTAATCCACAATATAAGTTCAAGAAAGTAATTAAGTTTTTTCCCTTTAGGTAGGTCCAAGTGAAGCCAATTTTTGATTAGGCATCTCCTCAAGCTTCTCCTCACTTCTCTTTTATTTTTCTTTATTTTTCTTTTTCTTTTCTTTTAAGTGAGGATTACTGTATCTAGATAGCTTTTAATGATTTTGAACTTCACCCTTCTCACCCTAAATTTGAAACTTATCACATTCCTTTACCTTACAGGCATTTCTTTAACTTATTAATGATTCATCATAGATTCTTAATCCTTTCATATCACATAAAATTTTAAGATTCTTAATATTTCAAACATACAACTTTTCTCACTTTGAATAGTTGACTATAGTCCTATTCTCTTATACCAAATATCTTATCCTACAAAATTACTTATCATTACCAAAAACTTTCATTCAACTTTACAAAATACTTAAATAAAATCAAAATATAGTTATCTGAAATTGAGTTCTATTACAGGAAATTGTGTTCATAATTTTGAAAATATTATTAAATGAGAAGAATTAATAGTTAATTTTTTCCCTCCCCCAAAATTAGATTTTTGAATACTAATATAATTTAACATGGGAAGAAAGAAAAGATATAAACATACAACTCATAACTCAATATGTTGGGCTTTTCATACCTTTGAGTTTGAGCAGATTTTTCTTCATAAAGAAAAACAGTAGGCCTATAATAATTAGAAGCAATTCTATACACAAATATGGGTAAGAAATTTATAAGAGAAGAATTTTAAAAACATGAAACATAAACTATGAACACAACATTAACATCCAACTGTTACTATCACAAATTAAACTAGCAAACCAAACACATGAAAACTCTATTATAACATCACATACATCACAAATCAACAAAGCTAATAAGTACAACCAAATACACATTACATCACAGATACTAATCAGAAAGAGTCTCAGGTACATCAAAAATACATCAACAAATACAAAATAAAATGAAAATAAAAATACATAAACTACCAATCATTATCTTCAGGAGCTCCACCATCATCAGGTTCTTCAGGCTGGTATGGAGTATACTCAGGGTAAGTAGGAAATATAGTGCTAGTCGCTCCCCTAAAAAATCTCATATGTATGTCATGATAAGCTATCTCATATTCTCTCCATGGTACTTAATAATCATCATTTATCGTGTTCCTTACTTCTAGTCCCTCTACTCAGGTGTTCAACCTTTCCAATTGATCCATAACATCATGCAGAGTAGGTTTCCTAGATGTAGATGGTCTTCCATGACTAGAAGAAGGCTCATCAACTTTCTTACTCCACTTCCAACTTACATGGGCTTCAAATGTTTTCAGATTCAACTTACTAATAGGCTTCAGGGGATGGATCACCTTATCATTATCCTTAACTGGTACACCTGATTGAATAAACAAGGCATGAATAGGATGGGGTGTCCTAGTCCACCCGTAGTCTCTCCTTTTGAACTTTTTAAAATACTTTTATGAATAATAGCCCTAATATTTATATTCTTCATGCTCTGAATACAGTAATTCAAAACAGCTCAATCAAGAGTAACCTCTCTTTGATGGTTGGTATGCAAAAGTCATACATACATGAAATAGTGTCAAGCTTTCGAAATAGGATTCAAACTAGAAAGGGGGAAGTTAACTTTCAGCCTTTATTTAACCTTCCACTCCCTTTTTTCATTAGTCAAAAAGTTTACAACCATATCCAATGCTTCATTCGTAATAGGAAAATTTTTGTAATCATAAGAAAATGGTGCTCTTAACTGATAAAATGCATTTATACTGGCAGGGGTGAATTCAACTATTTGGTCTCTAACCATAATGTATTCACTCTCAAAATAATACAGATTTGCAAAAAACTCTCTAATAATATCTAGCATCGCCTCAGCAGTGAAATAATAGAAAATCTCCCATTGACGATTCACAATAAGTTCTTCAAGCATACCTCCATGATTTTCAAAGGCTCTCTCTTGAATACATTTCTTATTGCTAAGAAATGCACTAAAGCGGGCATAAGCCTTAAAATTCATAAATTTTTTTCATCATACTAAAATTTCCTCTACCCCTTTGAAATTCTTGGAGCCATATGTCTAAAAATACTAAATTCATCCAAATCAAATTTAAAATTGCAATTTAATGGACTCCAAGGTAAATTTAAAAAGTTACAAACTCAAAATCCATGAAAAATTTCCAATGTTTCTCCAAAAAATATAAAATTTCAAATCTTCCAAATGTAGGAGATTTCTACAGTCAAAATCGATAAATTTAATGTTAAAGTGTAGGTCTTACCAAGGGAAGATGAAATCCGAACTCTTCTGGCCACAAAATCGCTTTAAATCCAAATGCTAATGAGCCCTAGGTGCGAAAATAAGCCTTGGCTGTAGGTAGAAAATGATGTTTTGGGTAAAAATGGCGGGTCCCATGGTTAAATCATAATAATTTAGAGTTTCAGGTCTTTTTCCCGTTCGAGCACTGTCCGGCGCTAGCGGCTGCACCATTCGGCTCATCATTCTGCTCTAATTGCCAAAGTCTCTGTTTTTTGGCGCTGTTCAATGTTGGTAACAACTCCTTTAAGCATTGAATAATCTTCTAAAGCCATGAAAAATGATATTTTTTAACACAATCAACACAAAACATCACTTTCATATATAAAATACGAGTGTCAGACACATAACACTAAACATTACACATCATCACACCATATAATCTTAAAATCAGTGTTACACACATCTACAACACAATAACACTGAAAACTAAACAAGAATGCATGTCCAAATATAACATCCAAACAAAATGAATAAAAACAATCAGATACATAAACACAGAAATACAATAATCTAGTTATCATTCTTCCTCAGAACTATCATCAATTCTAAGATACCCAATTGATTGAGCATGAACAAACAGATTGTAGAATGGACGAAATAGAAATTCTTCAGTAGAATCCTTTTCAATGCAACCTTTCCTTGTCATCAATTGCGTCAAACTTCCTTCAAGATATCTAGAATGATCAAAGTGCTCCTTCCTTCTCCAATCTAGTTGATCAAAGAAATCAGATAGATTGTTGATTACAATCATCAGGTGTTGTACTTCCTTCTCTAATTTCTTAATTTTCTTCAAAATAATCTGTGAACTTTCAGGAAAGTAAAGAGGAATAGGTGTTGACTCTGAGATGGTTGATCTTCAATAATTCTCATGTCATTCATATTTCCAACTACCTGGTTACTATATGCATCTGCTGGGTCTATAGGCATCCAAGGTAGAAGTACTCTTTCCCAGTTCTCATATAGCACTTCTGATTGACTGCAGAGGAGAAATATTGTGGAAAGATTTCCAAGATCATACTTAGATTTGCGAATGATTAATCCCAAAATAAATTTGATAATTATTGAACCAACATCAACAAGCATTTCCATTTGAATACATTAATTCAGAAAACACCCACCTTAGTTACTTTACTGATTTTCATAGTCGGGAGCAATTTTGCACATATGAAATAATTTAGGTTTTTCGACATAGAATTTTGCAGTTTGGTCGAGAAACCTACATACCTGTTATCTCTTATCTCTCATTCATCACTTTCATCCATCAGATATCTGTATACATCATTGATATTGTCCTTCGTCGGGGAAAAATTTGAATAGTGGCAGATTGGCACATTCTCAATCATGTATAAATCATTAATCTTTGCAAGACTAAATGTGACAAACCTACATCGCACAGAGACTGATCCTTGGTTGATTTCATGAAGATTTGCATAAAACTCCTTCACAACCGGGACAACTACAGTTGTAATAGTATAATACAATACTTCCCAACGTCTTTGAAGAATAATTTCATTAATTCTATTCGTAGGAGAATTCATACCTCGATTTACAAAGCCTTGTTCCTTAATCAATCTCATTTATGGGATGTTTTTGTTTAATAAAAGCTGCGCCTCAAAACTGACGAACTTTCTACAGTTGAAAACTTGAAATCTTGAAGTTTCCATCGAGTCGGAATCCATTTGGACAAGAATTTGGATCTTCCTTTTCGTTCCTCGGGCAGTTCCTGCATCTAGGGATGGTTTTTTGGAGTTATAATGGAGGATTTACCACCTAGAACCGCCAAAACTTGAATTTAAAGACGAGAAACAATTTTCTGAATAGCGGCGCTGTTCGGCACTGATAACAGCGTCGTTCGACGCTAGTTCAAATTTCGCCAAACTTCACTTTGTTCAAATTCTTTCCTAATTATGATGCGATTCATTTCTTAAATGTTGTCAATGATAATTAAGGAAGAATAAGACTTAATTAAGTAATAAAAAAACAAAAATAACAGATCAAACAAATGAAATACTCTATAACTGTGGGTTGCCTCCCACAAAGTGCTTGGTTTAACGTCGTCAGCCCGACATAACTTTCAGTTATTCAAGTTGATCCAACATTAAAACCTCTTTAAAATTAGGTTTATTTCACTTAAAATATGGTTTTAAACTTTGGCTATAAACTTTAAATATTCTTCTAGATTTAGGGTCTTCGACAATCACAACTCCAAACTGATATATTTTTATGAAAATGAAAGGTCCTGTCAATTTAGATTTCAGCTTCCCAAGAAGTAATTTCAATCATGTATTCTATATTAAAATTTTTTGTCCTGTTTCAACTTCCTTTTTGATAATCTTCCGATCACTCCATATTTTTCTTCTTTTTCTATATATTTTATCATTATCATATCATTCATTTTATATTTCTTCCAATTCATTCAATTGCAACAGTCTCTTCTCGCCAGCATCTTTTAAATTAAAATTCAATTTCTTTATTGCCCAATATGCTTTATATTCTAATTCAACTGGCAAGTGACAGGTTTTTCCAAAGCATAATCTGTAAGGAGACTTTCCTATAGGAATTTTATAAGCAGTTCTGCCCATAAAGCAGTATCTATTTTAGCAGACCAATCCAATTTCTCAATATTAATGACTTTCTACAAAATTCATTTAATTTCACAATTAGATATATCTGCTAAACTATTAGTTTGGGGATGATAAGCTGTAGAGATTCTATGTATAATATTATATTTTTCCACCAATCTCTGAATCAGATTATTCTTAAAATGGGGTCCTCCATCAGTGATGATTACTCTAGGCATTGCATATCTTGTGAAAATATTTTTCATCAAAAACCTCGAAACACTTCTAGCATCACACCTAGGTAAAGTTATTACCTCAATCCATTTTGATAATAATTAACATCAATCAGTATATATATATTTCAAAATGAAGGAAAAAATTGTCCCATAAAATCTAATCCCCATGTATCAAAAATTTTAACTTCCAGAGTGAAATTAAGAGGCATTCCATTCCTTCAGGATATGCTTATTCTCTGACTTCTATCACAAGTTTTGATAAATCTATTGACATCTTTGAAAAGTGTAGGCCAACAAAATCCAGATTGCAAAATCTTATGTGCAGTTCAATCAATTCTGAAATGTCCTCCAAGTTCGGAATCATGACATTCTTGAATAATTCTTTCAGTTTCATCATAAGGCACACATCTCATAATAATAAGATCTTTACATTGTTTTTGCAAATAAGGATCATCCAATAAATAAAATTTAGCATCATGCTTAATTTTTTTCTACTGTTGCATTGTTAAGTCAAGTGGTAAAATATTACTCACAAAATATTTCACAATATCAACATACCACGGTAAATTTCCTTCAATAATATTATATAATTGCTCATCTGGAAAATATTAAGTAATTTACTTTTCAAAGTCATCCAAATTAGGCTGTTCGAGTCTAGATAACTGATTAGCTATTTGATTATCAAACTCTTTTCTTTTAATGTTTTCAAGATCAAATTCTTTCATTAAAAGAAACCATCGAATTAGTCGTGGTTTTGCGTCGTTCTTTTGCATTAAATATTTAATACGAGAATGATCAGTATGCACTACACATTTAGCTTCAATTAAATAAGATCGAAATTTTTCAAAGGCATTAACAATCACTAATAATTCTCTTTCAGTAGTAGTGTAATTAATTTGAGCATCAGCAAGAGTCTTACTAGCGTAGTATATAACTTTAAACATTTTTTCATCTATTTGCCTTAAAACAACTCCAATAGCTGTTGACCTCATTTTTGATGAGGTCTTCCCTTCTTCTTTTTAGTGCTTAGGATCTAGCCTTAGGCTTTTCCTTTGACTATCTTAGAGGACTAGAATTGGGACCCACCTTTTAGAAATTCAAACCACTTCTAAACTCCCCGCAAACTCCACAAACTTGACTATAGACCCCTAATCACCTAGAGGGTTGAAATCAAATGTGGAAGTTTAAAGGATGAGTTCCTATAGGACTCTTTGGCCTTAGGACTGCCCTGGGTGGCCTGGTCTGGTGAAGGGGCTGACTTACACATACACTTACATACACATTACACTTACACACTACATTTCCACACACTTCCTAAAACCACACCCATACCCAACTTAACCTCCTGACTCATGTGGGTGATTCACATGGATGGTCCTTAACCCCTAAGCCCTTGGCTAAGAGGGTTAAGAACAACATAATGAATGCCTCAAATGAGTCCTCTCATGGCTCATAAGGGCTTGAAATGGCTTCATGGCTCAACCAAAATGATTTCTTTCCACCTAAATTCACCCAATCTTCAATTTCCCAAATTTTCAATTTTTGACCCCCGAGACCCTACACCTACTAAACCTACCCAAAACCCTTGAAATTACCCAAATTTTTGCAAAATTTCCAAATTACCCAAAATTTTCCAAAATTAATCCCAAACATCTCCACATCACTTAAATTGATCATCCATACCCAAAAATACCAAAGATTCCAAGAATACCCCCCAATACCCTCCAAATAACCCAAAATACCCTTCTTGGCCTAAAAATCCAAAAATTCAAAAAATTCCCAGAAAATTCCAGAAAATCCTAAATATTCCCAATTTCATTTTGTCCAACTACACCATGGGCCAATTTTGTCAATTTACCCTACTTTTGTCAAAACCCCCAAATCGACCCATTTTAACCCAAAGTGGACCCAATGTTAAACCAAACCTATCCAATTGACCCAAATTCTGGTCCAATTCAATTCTAAACTTCAATTAAACATCCCCAATACCAATCTAGACCAAATCCAAGTCCAATTTGGTTGACATTTGGATCCAATTCCACTTTTGCCTTAAAGCCCAATTTCGACCTAAACCCAAACCTAACCCAAATAGGCCCAAACCTCAAAATCAAAACCCAACCAAAGCCAAAACCTCTTTGAAACACTCCCATAAACATTTCTAAACATTTATTTTACATCAATTTCAACTCTAGCCCAACATTGGCCCAACTTGGCCCACTTGGACCTATATTGGCCCATTCACCAAAAGAATTCAAATCCAACCCAATTCAAGCCCAAACTACCCCAAATTTGCTTCAAGTCACTCATGACACATCCATGAGCTAAACCCAACAATTATTTGGCCCAACCTCTTTACAAAATTTCATCCCAAAATCCATTTTAAAATTCAAGAGCCCACTTTCCTAATCCATCTTAAAAGCCCATCTAAAACCCTTTCAAAAAAGCCCAAAATTCTTCCAAAGCCCATATGACATTTCCCCTCATCATACTTTCAATTAAAATCATCCCTAAGTCCTAAATTCATCATCAAATAATTCCAAATTAAGCCTCATGCCAAATCACCCCTAAATACCAAAATTTTCCTTAAATCCATTTCCATGAAATCGACTTCACTTTTCCCAAGCCAAATGGAGCCATGGAGCCATGCATAAGCCATATGCAAGCCATGAGAGCCTCTTTACATGTCACCATGCCATTTTGGGCAAAAGGAGGAGGCTCTTTCCTTAACTCCTAAAGGTGGTTAACCACTTCCATGATTCCACTAAACCATGCTTAAGCCTAATCGTACTTGATCGCGACTCGACCCCACTAATCAAGCCGATCCAAATCACTTTCTCCTCAGCCTAAACCAGGCCTTGGGTGGTGCACCTAGCCCAAATGGGTGGGTTGACCCATTTAGGTCCAAATCTAGCCATGCCCCATTCCACTTCGGATCAAAGCCTTTACACATGTCCATGGCCAATCGATTGCACAAACCTCCAGCCCCGACCCACCCGACCTCGAGGGTGACCCATGCTCGGCCGGCCGGCCACCAGTGCCGCCGGAAAACACCATGGCCGAGAGCTCACATGTGAGCCAACATTGAAATTCTCACTCGCCGAGCCGCCCCATCCCTAGTGGTCACCATGGCCGATCTTCTCCTCACCGTAGCAACTCGATCCCAAGCCCTAACTCTCCCCGGAGGCCCTCCACCCTCTCCTATTTAAACTCCACCCCTCTCGGCCATGAGAGGAGCCAAGCACAAACCTTGCCAAAACTCGCCAAAATTGTTCCGGCACCCTTCTCCACTCTTAGAGCACTTGATCCCCAAGGAGATCCCCCCGCCATTTCTCCTCCGTAAGCTCAATTTCGTAGTCGAAATTCTACCCAAAACCAGGACACTTCTCCACAATGAGCCAATTCCCAAATTGATTGGCTCTACACCTTCACTCGTACCAAGGGAAGGTGTCCACCATCAAAAGCCCCATCTCCAGAGCCACCCAGCTTGCTCCGACCTCCAAGCTTTGTGATCGGCTGTGGTCACTTTCATAGCTGAGCAATTCACCGCACCGGAGACTTCATCCGGAGCTTCGCTGGGACCCAATCGAAGGTGCAACAACTCTCGCATTGAAGCCACACTTCTCTGAGCTAAGGTATGAGTTAACTATCCATCCCGAGCTTCTGGAGATTCTCCATTTCAAATGCCTTAGTTTCAATGCATGTTAGCCATATAGATGTGTTCGTCTCTTCAAGACGAATCCATAGAGTATAAGAACGTAAAAATCCATTGAGAATCGAGTGAGATCTTAAGGATTTAGTGTGGACGGCTCTCGGGCGAGAACACTCGGGGACGATGAACGGATGCCGTCCATTCGATACACGCGCGCACGGACGGCCGAGATCGCGTCGCACTCGGGAGACGCGTACGAGAACCGCGGGGCCCGGCCGCCGACTCGAGTGGCGGCGTCGAATGGGAGCGCGACGCGTGTGCGTTCGGAGCCGCCGAGGCTGACGCGGCGCCGCGTGGATAAATAGATAAATAGGGTATTTTCTTATTTATTTAATTCCCTAAACTTCAAAAATTCATATCTCTCGTGTAGAAAAATCACAAAAATAAAATAAAAATACCCTCTCGCTCAAGTGAACGGAGGAGAATAATGTGGAAAAGAAATCATTTAATTTCATCAAATATTTTATTTTTTATAATTTATTTACTCTCTGCATTATTTTAATTCTCCATGCATGCATACAATTCACCATGGCATGAGACCATAGGGCTTTGAAGCCTCCGAATTTGGGAACATTCCCCGAATTTTCCAAAGTCGGAGGCCATCCCTATGAAGAGTTCTTGATTTTTCAAATTCGAGTCACCGTTTTGAGTATTTTAATTCCAGTAAATAAGCATGTTGTGAAATAAATTCTAGGAAAATTTGGTGATGTTCCTTATGACCAGCAGAACCCTAGGAAAAATAGGTTTTGACTTAGTTTATTTAAAACAACCCTAATCGGCTTAAACACCCAAAATAGGTCTTTAATTAATTAGAGTTAACCAGGCATCAAATTGACTTGAAATCAATTCTCCACCGACCTTTAGGATCAGAGGAAACCACCATAAAAATTTGAGGTCAATCGGACTTCGGTTAGCCCTACTAATCGGGTTGATTAAGTCACTTAGCCATTTTAAACTTTAAAAATTCATAACTTTTAAAATACTTTTAAAAAATTCACCAAATTGGTTTTGGAGCCTCTCTGATATCAGGGAAACCTAAGAAAATTAAAATTTCAATTTTCTAAAAAAGTTGATTTTTAATAATATTTTAATATTTTTAATAATTAAAAAATAATAAAAATCACAAAAATAATAAAATTCACCAAAATGTCATATTTTGAATTTTAATCACTTAGGAACAAATCCCACATTTTTCCTAGGTCTATTTAGTGAGATATTGAATTTTAAAACCCTAGGGTAATTTTAAAGTTAAAAAAATGTATTTTCTAGCATTTTCACTAAAATAATTACAATAAATCATAAAAAAATCAGAAAATTGCAAAATTTGCTTCTCTGGTTTCCTTGGTATCAGAGAGATTTTCGAAAAATATAAAACCCATTTTTCAACATTTATTTTATTTTTAAATTAATTAATACTCCAAAACTTAAAATAATTATAATAAAAATAATATGATTCAAAAAATCACCAAAATTGGTCCAAGTGCTTCTCTGGTCATTAGGAATGTCCCCTAATTTTCTTAAGGACAGAAACTTTCCCTTGGTCATGTTATTAAATTTTCCTTGAAAATCTCTATTTTCCACCAAAAATAATTATATAAATAAATTAAATATAGAAAAATCACATTTTCTCCTCTCATGTCTTTATTGACATATGAGTGAAGTCACATAAAAATTTCAAGTTCATTTGAGTTCAATTTAGTGAGTTATGAAATTATTAAGCTAAAGGGGTAAAATGGTAATTAAACTTTTAACCCTTAATTAAAACTTTAGGTTTAATAAAAAATCAACAAGTAAAATATTTGATCTTAATCTGATTTGGATGATTGAAATTTAAATAATTAAAGGGTAGAAACCCATTAAATAATTTTAAAATGATTAAACTTTAATTAAATAATAGATTAAATTTGGAGGAATAATAAATTGGAATTATTAAAATAAGGGATATTTATTAGGAAGAGATTTATTCTTTAATTTAAAAAGTCCCTAAATTAATTATCTCATTAATATTCAACTCTTAATTAAAATGATAACTCAAATTTGAAACATTAAAAGACTTAATTAAATTATTAAACTCTTTTAAAATTTTAATTAAAATTAAAAATAAAGTAAATTAAGGATAAATTAAAATTAAATTAAATTTAACAATTAAATTAAATTAAATTAAATTAAACAATTAAATTAAATTAAATTAAATAATTAAATTAAATTAAATTAAATTAAATTAAATAATTAAATTAAATTAAATTAAACAATTAAATTAAATTAAATTAAATTAAATTAAATAAATTAAATTAATTAAATAAAATTGAATTAAATCAAATTAAATTAAATTAAATAAATTAAATTAAATAATTGAATTAAATTAAATTAAATAAAATTGAATTAAATCAAATCAAATTAATTAAACATCAAATCAAATTAAATCAAACTCAATCAAATTAAATTAAATTAAAACTCAATTAAAATTAAATTAAATTGAATTAAATATAACATCACTTAAAACAGAAAGAAAATAAATTTAAAAACAACTTCAACACTATTCCAAATTTAAACTCTTTAACTTAAACCAGATCATTTGAATACTAACTTACCCTCGAAAGCTTTAGTTATTATAACTCCTAAATAAAACATTAAATGAAGTGTCACTTCACTCATAGGGTATTCAAATGTCCTAGTTCATCGAGCAAGTTAACAAAACTTGAAATTCTTGGACGATTAATTCATTTGTATAATTAAATTCATTTGGACTTAAAACAATCCTAGAAATATCGAAAAGATGTTTAAGATCCTTCTTAAGCACTTCCTCAATATGATAGGACATTTATAAGAACAATCGAATTTGATTATTCTTTGATGAAGAAAATCGTCCTTAAACCAAAACACAAAGAACCTAGACGTCATAGGAAATGACTAGCTATAGGATTAGGAATTTGGTAGAAAACCATAACCTTTCCCTTAGCCTTACCTAGGAACTTGTTTAAATATTCTAATTGTGTTTTAAGTGCAGCTTGGGATGACGTGAAGACCCTCCGAGTACGCTTTTATTTTATTGCAATTTACTTTCTTGCAATTTACTTTATTGCAAATGCATTTTACTTTTCTCGCATGATAAAACAACTGTTGCATGAAAACCCACACCTTTAGGATAGTCCCTAAAACTGAAACCAAAATTAAGTTAAAAGTCATTGCAAGATAAAATTCACCGCCACAATATTTCAAAATATAAAACAACTCAAAATTTAATCACAAACAAAACACAAAACTACAACTACAACTAAATTAAAACGTCCTGTTGGATGATCGGGAATACCTCGGATGATGTAACCTACGTGTTGCTAACGGGATTTCCACGGCCTAAATGAAAGTGTGGAACTCATTCAGCTGAGTTTAGCAAATTCATCCGGACTAAGTGAATCCGATAAAAATAATGATGCCGGAAGGATGGAACCGCGGGATCTTAACCGTGTCGTTATAATCAACTTTAAGATTTGTTTTAATCAAAATACAAAACACTTGGAAAATTAAGACTTCTCTAGACCAAAACACTTCTCTCATCTCCTGATTTATGACTTCTAAAACTAAACCTCTGCAACAATAAGGAACTTGGAGCATGGTGGGCAGCACGGCCATCGTCGTCAGCAAAACTTGAACCTACTTCAGCAAAACTTTTTTAGAATTAAATAACCAAGCCATAGGACTTCGAGGTAGCTTGCCTAGTGCAACATAAATCCTCAACTCTTCGTTAGGCATTTGCATTGCAAATTAAGCCCTAACCGGTCTTAGGATTCCGAGGTAATCGTCCGATACGACAATAAACCCTCACATCTTCTAGTGCTATTTGTTTGATTTTATCATACAAATATAAGTCATAATTAATTAAAATCGGCAAGATTGAAATATCAAATAAACATTAGGACTTTCCTAAATTCAAACCAAACAATAGGATAGTCGGGAAATTATCGAAGTTCACTTCGAATCGTTGATTTCTCCTACCTCTCTTCCTTTGGATTCACAAAACAAAATGTTCCAAAACTTGATCCATTCCCTATCGAAATTCCAAAATTCAATCTTTGAAAACCTTAAACTTTGAAATTCTTGAGAGCGTAATTATTGGTTATTATCGAGAGTTTTCTTAGGTGATTCCCGTCACTTAAGATGTAATTAACTATATGGGCTTGCCTTTATAGGGAATTTTAAAGAACCTGTGTAATATAAACCCCGTTTAATGTTTTCATATTAAGCAGGGGAAACTTGTCGGCTTATAAAATTGGTTCGCGTATCAAACGGATGTCACTAATCTTCTAGTTTATTTAATCAAGCCCCACCATCAAGCAGTGTGTCTATCCTTAGGGATAGATACACGGCTCATGGTGCGGTGCTCGTTTATATAAACTATTTGGGATGTGAGGTCGGTTTAATCTCATATCTTAAAACCTTCAAATTTAAAATTATTTTCAAAATCAAATACTACTTTTTCAAATTATTTATTTTAATTAAATTAAAAAATTCGCCGACAGATTTCTGTTAGGCGACCCCTCTTCAAAATAAAACACGACCTAAAAATATGCCGACAATAGCATAATCGTTAGCATCGCACATTAATTCAAATGGTTTCTCCCAGTCAGGTGAAATTATTATAGGTTTACTAATTAATTTTTCTTTTAATAGATCAAAAACTTTTAAGCATTCATAGTTAAAATCAAACTTCCTATCTTTTTTTAAAAGTTGACATAGAGGTTTAGTTATTTTTTAAAAAATATCCCAAAAATCTTCTTACCCCTCTCACAGTTGTTGGAGGTGGTAGTTTTTCTATAATTTGAATCTTTACAGGATCTACTTCAATGCCATATTTTGATATTTTATGCCCAAGCATAATTCCTCCTACAATCATAAATTAACACTTTTCCCAGTTTAGGACTAAATTTTTTCCTTCACATGCCTCTAAAAATTTTTCTAAGTTGCATAGGCATGCATCAAATGAATCTCCAAATACTGAGAAATCATATATAAACATCAATTAATTTGCTAAATATGGACGTCATACATCTTTGAAATGTTACAGGTGCATTACATAATCCAAAGGGCATCCTTCTTAAAGCAAAAGTTCCATAAGGGCTAGTAAATGTAGTCTTATCTTGATCCTTGATCTATAAGAAAATTCCTATTTCTTTATGTCTTAATTCTTATTAATTTCTAAGGATATTATGCTTTAATGAAAGGTATTTTTTGTGTTTTTGGATGTAGGAAATGTATAAAGGTCTAAGAAGGAAAAAGGAGCAAAAAGGAGTAAAAATGGAGCAAAATACCAAAAGTATAAAAATATATTGCCTGGCGCCTAGGCTCCAGAAACTGGCGCCTGAGCGCCAGACTCGATACGAAAACTGTGATGTTTTTGACAACGTTTAATCAGTTATTTTGACGGAGTGAGTGATTATTGGACATTCTAGAAGGCTGGCAGTTGTTCCTTGATAATAGGACATGTGATACATTGCATTTGGACATTCGAAAACAGTTTTAATCTCGAAGAGGAGCACGCCAAAGTGAAGAGGTGCGAAGAACTGGACGCGGTGTCCAGCGCCTAGGCGCTAGACCGACCTTATAGAAGATTCATTGAATGTGGACATGTTTTGAAGAGCTGCCTCAAGGAAACTCTTGAAGCCTATAAATAGAGGTCTATTTCTTTAGAAAATGTGCCCCTCCCATAGTACCCCTTTCTCTTATCTACTTTAGGATCTCTCATCCTTAGAGAGAGAATTAGAGAGAGAAATTTAGGGCCACTTTTCTTTAGTTTAGTGAGTTTATTTTCAAGTTATTGCATCTGGAGTTCATTACACTGTGGAGTCAGTAGGAATCAGAAGATCTGTAAAAGAAATATTTGAGATAAGTATATTTTTATATTTGATTCAAAGATTAATTATCATTTTTTGTTATTTATTTTCAATGTGTTCTGAGTAGTAAGTTACTTTCTTACTTCAATTATGAAGAGATAGATAAGATAATATAAAGATTCGATGGAGAATTAAAATTCAAAATATTTTCAAAATATCGTGATGACATTAATACTTGATTTTACTTTACTTTTAAAATTGGTTGTTTGAATTTTTAAAACCTATTGAAGTGTTTTGAGACCTTGAAGGAGAATAACTCTTAACTTATAAATGTCACATGAATCCTTGGGTAGTCGAAGGCCATGTGCGGGCTATTCATGGTGAAGTGCAAATAAATAGGAAGATAATATTTAAAGGGCGTAGAATTGATAAGTTTTTAGAGTGACAGACTAAATTCTTATAATTTGATTTATAGACAAGGAAAGGGTCACTAGTAGGGCCGACCATAGCCACCCTTGGACATCTAGAAGTGTGAGCTTAGATTAACACATTCTACTAACAATACATCCGGACCTATTCTGTAAATTAGTCAATGTTCTTTGCGCCTGGATCAAAGGGTAAAGAATAAAAATGCTTCTATTTGGCACAATACCATAAATCAAATTCTCCAACAAATATTAAATTATCTTAAAATTCTTAGATTAATTGAAGGAAAGAAAGTTGTTTATTTTATATAGAATTCATAAAATCATTATCTTATTATTATTTTCTTTATTTGTATCTAGTAAATTAATAGTAATTTATAATCAAATTAAAAGATAAAATAAAAATATTTTGACTATTTTATTTCGCTTTCACTTCAAAGAAAATTTATTTCTATAAATCTTCCCAGTGGGATCGCTACTGGGGTCTTTGTTTAAAAACCCTATATTACATGAAACGTTACGTATACTTGCGTAGTACCCCTAGTGTGTAAAAATATTTACTAAATTATATAATATTAATTTTATACACTAGCCGCTATTTATAAATTAAGTCAAAGTTTTTGGCTATCTTTTGGAAGCAAACATTACTGCGTTAAGCGTGGCTCGGGTGAAGTTTTTGGCGCTATTTCCGAGGAAGGAAAGGAAGTAAGGAAGAAAGAAATAGAATAGTTAAATTTTAAATTTATTGCTTGTTTTATGCGATGATTTGGTTCTGAAGGAGTAATACCTTTAGATTCTGAATTGGAAAGAACAATTATAAAAATTAAAAAGGGAAAACAAATTCAAAAATTTCAAGAAATGGCTACTTTACAAAATCCAATTGAAATTAATGATCAAAATGTTCATAAACCATTAAGGGATTATGCTAACCCTACAGTTGATGAACTTCATAGTAGTATTCAAATACCCACAGTAGATGCTAATTCTTTTGAACTTAAACCGTCTATTATTCAAATGGTGCAAAACAATCAATTTGGTGTATCACCAAATGAGGATCCAAATTTACATCTTGTTAGTTTTTTAGAACATTGTGCTACCTTTAAATATAACAATGTTTCTGATGATGCTATTAGACTTAGACTATTCCTTTTTCTTTAAGAGATAAAGCAAAGATGTGGTTAAACTCATTAGCAACTGGTTCTATTAAAACATGGGCTGAAATGGCACAAAAATTCCTTGCTAAATATTTTCCTCCTTCTAAAACTGCTAAATTAAGAATTGATATTACTTCATTTAGTCAATTTGATGGGGAGACAATATATGAAACTTGGGAAAGATTTAAAGAACTATTGAGAAAATGTCCTCATCATGCTTTACCTGATTGGTTGATTATTCAAACATTTTATAATGGATTAATTGGATCTTTAAAATCAATTATTGATGCTGCTGCTGGAGGTTCTTTAATGTCTAAGTCATTTGAAGAGGCTTACACTTTAATTGAAGAAATGGCTAATAATAATTTTCAGTGGCTTTCCGAAAGGATTAACCCTAAAAAGATGGCCAGTATTCAAGATAATGAAGCCTTTTCTTTCTTAGCTTCACAAGTTGTAGCAATGTCTAAGAAATTAGATAATTTTGCAATAAATATTTCGCATAATAACTCTACTAATATTGAACATTCTCAAACTATTGAAACTTTACAAGCTATTGCAAGTAAAAACAATCCTTATTCAAATTATTATAATCCTGGGTGGAAAAATCATCCTAATTTTAACTTGAATAATTCACAACAACAATGGGGTAATAATCAATCTCATCCCACTGGAAATTGGAATAATCAAGTTAATTCAAATTATAAACCTCCTTGATTTAATAATCAACAAAAAAAGTTATCAATAGAAGAATTAATTATGCAAATGAATAATCAATTACAAAATCAAAATACTGCTATTCATAACATTGAAAATCAAATGGGGCAAATTGCTACTTTAATTAATAATAGACCTGTAGGAACACTTCCTAGTAATGATGAAATCAATCCAAAGGAAACTCGAAAAGAACATGAACAAGTTAAAGTTGTGCAACTTAGAAGTGGAAAGGAATTAAAAAAAGTTGCAGAATGAAATTGAAAAAGAGATTGAGGTTGAAGAGATTGAAAACCCTAAAAAAACTCTCTCTCCAAGTCAAGATCGATCGTTATACTCCGTTAATGTGGAAGTTGAAAACCACCACCACCTTTTCCTCAAAGACTTAAACAAGCAGAAACTTGATCATCAATTTTCTAAGTTCTTTGAAATTTTTAAGGAACTTACTATTAACATACCTTTTGCTGAAGCTTTGGAACAAATGCCAACTCACGCAAAATTTATGAAGGATATTTTAAGCAAAAAATGAAAATTTGAAGCTTTTGAAACTGTTGCATTAAGTGAAGAATGCAGTGCAATAATTCAAAAGAAATTACCTGAAAAGCTTAAGGATCCTGGAAGTTTCACTATACCTTGTGTTATTGGAGAAAAATTTTGCGGAAAAGCTTTATGTAATTTAGGAGCAAGCATTAATTTCATGCCATTTTCTATCTTTCGAAGATTGGATCTAGGAGATATTACTCCCACCATTGTAACACTTCAGTTAGTTGATAGATCTATCACTTATCCTAAAGGAGTTATAGAGGATGTCCTTGTTAAAGTGGATAAATTTATCTTCCCTGTAGATTTCATAGTACTTGACATGGAAGAAGATAAAGAGATACCTATTATTTTAGGAAGACCTTTTCTAGCTAGTGGACGAGCTATGATTGATGTGCAAAAAGGAGAATTAACCATGAGAGTCAATGATCAAGAAATTAAATTCAATGTTCTTAAATCAATGAAGTACCCTGATAAAGAGAAATGTTATCGAATGGATATAATTGATTTTTAATTGAAAAACATTATCAAGAAAAATGTAAAGTTATTTCTGAAGAAAAATTTTAATTTTTAACTAATAAAGAAGTAGTAGAAGAAGAAGAGACTCATTTTATTAAAGATAATTGGGAAACATTAGACATAACTCAAAATGATATACTTTTTCACTCAATTAAAAAAGCACCTGAAATGGAATTAAAAATGTTACATTCACATTTAAAATATGCATTTCTTGGAAATTCGTTAACTTTACCTGTTATTATTTCTTCTGAACTGAGTAAAGATCAATAAGAAAAATTACTAGGTGTGCTAAATAATTATGAGAAAACTTTTGGTCGGACTATTGCTGATATAAGAGGAATAAGCCTTTCCATTTGCATGCATAGAATTTTAATGGAAGAAAATTTTAAACCTACTATAGAGTCGCAAAGAAGATTAAATACTATAATGAAAGAGGTTGTTAAAAAAGAAATTATTAAGTGGTTAGATTCTGGTATTATTTATCCTCTTTCGGATAGTCAATGGGTAAGTTCTATTCATTGTGTTCCGAAGAAAGGACGTGTAACTGTCATTGTTAAGGATAGAAAAGAACTTATTCCTATAAGACAAGTTACTAGATGGCGAATTTGTATTAACTATAGGAAATTAAATAAAGCCACTAGAAAGGATCATTTTCCTTTACCTTTCTTGGATCAAATGCTCGATAAATTAGCTGCACACTCATATTTCTATTTTTTGGATGGATATTCTGGTTATCATCAATTACTTATTGCTCTTGAGGACCAAGAAAAGATAACTTTTACAAGTCCTTATGGAACATTTGCTTTTAGAAGAATGTCTTTTGGTTTATGTAATGCACCTGCAACTTTTCAAAGATGTATGATGTCAATATTTTGTGATTGATTGACAAAGGAATTGAAATATTCATGGATGATTTTTCAGTCTTTGGAACTTCTTTTGAATCTTGTTTAAAAAACATAGCCAAAGTTCTGAAAAGATGCGAAGAAACAAATTTAGTTCTTAACAGGGAAAAATGTCAATTCATGGTCACAGAAAGCATTGTACTTGGACACAAAGTATCACGAAAAGGGATGGAAGTAGATCAAGCAAAAGTGAAAATTATTGTTGAATTGCAATCACCTACTATCGATTATCGATGTGAGAAGTTTTCAGGTCATGCTGGATTTTATAGAAGATATATAAAGGATTTTTCTAAAATTGCTAAACCTCTTTGTCATTTATTAGAAAAAGATGCACAATTTGAATTTAATGAAGAATGTATTAATGCTTTTAATATTCTAAAAAAAATTAATAATCGCACCTATTATTGTTGCACTCGACTGGAATAAATCTTTTGAATTAATGTGTGATGCAAGTGATTTTGCAATTGGAGTCTGTATTAGGACAAAAATATGAGAAAATTTTCAAAGTTATATATTATGCTAGTAAAACTCTCACCGAAACACAAAGAAATTACACTACCACCGAGAAAGAGCTTCTAGCTATAGTATATGCCTTCGATAAATTTAGACCTTATCTTCTTGGTACTAAATGCATAGTTCATACTGATCATTCTGCTATTAAATATCTAATATTTAAGAAGGATTCTAAACCTACACTTATAAGATGGGTTTTACTTCTACAAGAATTTAATTTTCAAATAGTAGATAGAAAAGGAACTGAAAACCAAATTGCTGATCATTTGTCTAGAATTAAAAATGATATTATTTCGGAAGAAAATATAATTGAGAAATTCCCTGATGAATCTCTATATGTTATTCAAAGATACAAAACACCGTTGTATGCTGATATTGTTAATTATTTAGTTAGCAATATTTTACCTTATGACTTGGATAACAAATTTTTTAAGAAATTTAATCATGATGCTAAATCTTATATTTGGGAAGAACCTCATTTATTTAAAATTAGTAAAGATTCTATGTTTCGAAGATGTGTACCTTATGAGGAAAATTTTGCTATTATTCAAAAATGTCATGATTCTAATTTTGGAGAACACTTTGGCATAGATAAAACTGCATTTAAAATTTTAAATTCTGGATTTTATTGGCCTACCTTATTTAAAGATGTGAGACAATATGTGAAAACTGGTGATCGATGTCAAAGGATGGGAAATATATCTAGGAAAGATAAAATGCCTTTAAAATATATATTGGAAGTTGAAATTTTTGATATATGGGGATTAGACTTTATGGGACAATTTGTTCCATCATCTCGGAAAAATTTATATTTTATTAGCGATTCGATTATGTTTCAAAGTGGATTGAAGTTATTGCTTTACCAAACCGTGATTCCAAAAGTGTTTCAAAATTTTTAAAGAAAATGATATTTTCAAGATTTGGAATGCCTAAGATAATTATCACTGATGGTGGAAGTCATTTCAAGAATATAAGAATTCAATCATTACTACAAAAATTTGGAATCAAACATAGAATTGCAACTGCTTATCACCCTCAAACTAATGGAATGGCTGATGTATCAAATAGAGAAATTAAAAGAATTTTAGAAAAGACTGTTAATCCTGAAAGAACTGATTGGGTTGATAAACTTGATTCTGCATTATGGGCTTATAGAACAACTTATAAGACACTAATTGGAATGTCACCTTACCGGTTAATTTATGGTAAACATTGTCACTTACCTGTAGAACTTGAACATAAAGTTTATTGGGTGATAAAGGAGTTTAATTTTAATTTGAATAATGCAGGAGAGAATGATTATTGCAAATAAATGAGATGGAAGAAATTAGAAACGAATCGAATGACAATGCAAGAATTTATAAAGAGAAAATGAAGATGTTGCATTATAAGAAAATTTCAGGAAAATTTTTTGAGCCTGGACATAAAGTATTATTGTTTAATTCTCGTTTAAGACTTTTTCCTGGAAAATTAAGATCTAAATGGATTGGACCTTATTTAGTTGAGAAAGTATACCATTATGGAGCTATGGATATTACAGATCGAAAAACTAGAAAAATTCTTAAAGTAAATGGATTAGGATTGAAGCCCTATTTGGGAGACATTAAGAAGATTTATAAAGAGGCTTATAAATTGAGTCAACCTGATTAAAGATTTACTTAAGTCGGGCTGACGACGTTAAACCAAGCGCTTTGTGGGAGGCAACCCATAATTATCTTGTGTTTTTGTGTTTTGATGAAAGGTTATGCCACGATCTTGATTAATTTTATATTACTTTAGAAAAATTTGATGCTCATAAGTCTTGATTGACTTAGGCTGAAAATTATTTTGAAGTATGTAGAAATTAAAAGTAGGATCACTCTATTTTGAATATGAGTAAAACGGAGATCAAGTTAACCTTCATTATGATAGTTTACAATGTGAGTTATCGAGTCTAAATTACTCTTATCAGTATAATTTACCTATCTTGGAGAACGAAATTTTAAAAATTTGACTATTAGGCTAAATTGAGTTGAACATAGTTCTGGCGCCTAGGCGCCAAAATTCAGCGCCTAAGCGCCAGAATCAACTATGTGTCAATAGGTCCGGCGCCTAGGAGCCAGATTCGGCGCCTAAGCACCACGCTTACTGGGTCGTGCAAAAACAAAAAAAATTTCATTTTTTCACACAAATTTGCCCTTTAAATCAACCCATCTTCTTCCCTAACCATCAAGCAATCAAAATTACGTCCCTTACAATTTCTTCTTGAGAGATTTGAGAAATTTTCAAAGAAATGGAAAGGAGAAATCATGGAGAATAGGCTAGGGACAAGGTCTCAAGAAATCCTCAACCCTACATCAATGGTTTCATCACTGTAAGTTTAGAGTAAATTTCTAGTCGTTTGGATAAGTTTGAAGAAGATTTTAAAAGGATTGGAGATTGCCTTCATGAGATGTTTCATCAAGTTGAACATCTAGAATGGTAAATGAAACTTCAATTTGATCATTTTGCGGCTTATCAAGATGCTCAAGTTGAAATGTATGCAAAGAACAAGTGGATTGATGAAAAGATGGCTGCATATTTCCCTAGAGCGTTAGTAATTTTTCCAAGTGGAATACACAATTTCCCTTGTGAAGATTAGAATATTCTGGTAATGTGATAGTTATTATGGTTTGTTGAGTCGTTGTATCGATTTAGAGAATTGATTGTGTTTGTTTGTGTATTTGCTTTCATGTTCAATGTGTGTTGTTTTTGCTTTGAAATTGTTATGATTAAGTGTGTATTAGGAACTTGAATCAAATGTAGTACTTATTTGGAATGTATTGAGTCAAAATTGAAGATTTTAAATGGAAATTAGTAAGTTTGATTGAAAACCTTATGTTTGTTTGGTGGATTTAATATTTAATTTTTATAATTTTTTTTGAAAAATATTGTGGAAGTTAGAAACTGAAGCTCTGCTCTGATATGAGTAATTGGAAGTTGAAATTATGAATTTTGGTGGAAAAATAAATTTTAAAAATTTTTTTTGTGAAAGGCGAGTCTGGCGCCTAAGTGCCAGTTCGGCCTGCTACCCGAAAATTACCATTTATAACCCCCAAAAGCCATTTTTGACGCCTAACCTTCATCTTCTTCCCCATTTTCGCAAAAATACATCCTTTATATCCATTTTGAGGTCAATAAATTAAGGATTTGAGCTCGAAACCATACGATTTCTTCGTCTCAAGGTCAGATCTACACTTTAAACCATTTATTTTCGAATTTCACCCTAGATTTTCCTAGTTTTTGCTAAGAACCGAAATTTTGAAAAACAAATTTTGATTTTTAGTGATTTCTTTGGATTTTTAAACTTATTTTAAGTTTTATAAACTTAAAAAGAGTTTAAATCTTTGATTCCTAAATTAGTTCTTGTTTTCTTTCACGTTTAGATGGCTCCAAAATCTAAGCGCGGGAAGGGACAAGAAAATTTTTATAGCAGCAAATTTCCAACTGCGGCTGCGCATTTTCACTTCCACGAACTTGCGTCGTAGAGAAAGTTCATCTCGGAACAAAGTTTTTATCATCCTGGGGAGATGATTGAAAACACTATCGTTGTGCACAACAGGCAACAATTTTATTACTTTACTGCTATTGCTGTTATCCTGGTTGTTCGAGAATGTTATGTAAATTTTCTGGATGTTGAAGATTCAGAAGTCTTTGTTAGAGGTATCAGAGTAGGATTTACTCCAAAAAGAATCAACATATTCTATGGCCTGCCACCGATGATTGAGTGCTATTATTCGAGATTATCACCATCTGAGGGTGATTTGGATATGATTATTGCCTATTTGACTGACAGTACTGGATCTTGGATGATCAGGAACGACAAAAGGGTAAATTTCAAATCTTCCAAGCTGAATGGTGTATCAAAGCATGACACTACTTTATTTCTGCAAGATTGTTACCTTCCAACCACCTGAGTGAAGTGACTAGAGATCGAACGATCTTAAATTACTGCATTCAGGAGAGGAAGGCTATTGATGTCGGGAGAATTATTTATGATTCTGTGGAGTCTACTGCGATGTCCAGCACTTCTGTTTGATTAGGATTTCCATCTCTCATCTACTCACTATGTGTTAGTAATGGAGTCACTGCTGATATTTCTGAGGAGAAGCTGAAGTCTACTAAGCCAATTGGGCAGGAGAGTGTTAGTATCTATAATCATCTTCGAGGGAAGAGATCAACTGCTCTTTCTACTTCTGCACATACTTCAGGTAGACCTTCTACTTCTAGACCCTCTACTTCTGCTGAGCCACCATCAGATTTTTGGGAATCAATGCATGATCAGTTTTTAGAGCAACAGCAGGAGTTATTTCAAACTCACTGCAGGATTGATACTATTGATAGAAAACTAGATCATTTATCTGATTATACCCAGAGGAAGAGTAATTACCATGCTGAGTATGATGAAGCCCTAGTCAGATTTCTAAAGGGTGAACATGATGTTAGCTTTCATACTTTTCCTAGTTTCACACCATTTGTAGATCCTAAGGACGTAGAATTTTCCTTTGGTGATGAAGATGACGATGAGGCGACATCTAGTGATTAGTAGTAGAGAGATCTTTATGTAGCGCTACTCTGTTGTTAGTTTGTTTTTTTTTGGATTGTTTATTACTTTTATGTTTGATGTGTGTTGTTTAGTTTATGTACTTGTGTCGATGGATTCTGTGGTTAAAAAATATTTAGTATATTATGTTGAGACTGATTTTAGAGTTAATTTATATGTTTGTTTTAGTCTACTGTTTAATACTTAGTAATTCTGCTCTGCTTTAATTTTGTTTCAAATTTAATATCATCATCAATTAGCTGCTTACCTTTCTATATACATGCTTCAATTTTATCATAATTATTCATAAAAGCATGATTAGAAGTTAATTTTTCTTTTTAAGATTATTTTTACATACTTATTAAAAATTGTGATGATTTTCTTTCTCTCATACTTCAAAATTATCATAGTATACTAAACCTTAAGTTTGGGGGAAGGGAAAATCCATTCAAAATTAAATTTTATTTGTCCTTAAAGAACTAATATTTTCTTAAAAATAAAAAAAACTTTTTTACATAACTTAAGGAATGAAGAATTTATTTGAGATAGCTTTTATTTTTGAAATTATAAACAATTTAGTGAAATTAACCAAAATTTTACTAACTTTGACTGATTTTAAGAATAGAATTATTTAACTTAAAGAAGAATGAGATAAAGAATTTTTCTATTCATGGTAGAAATAATAGAATTTTAAAATTATTAAGTAATAAAAAATTATCACTTGAAAAAGAAAAGATTGGAATTTTTTTTGAATTTTTATTTATGTTATAATAATTAAGTGGAAATGTATAAGTTTTAAAAATATAAGTTAAGGATAGTGAAGTTCAAAGCCATTAACAGGCTATCCAGATATAATAATCCTATATATATATATATATATATATATATATAAAGAGAGATAGAGAGGAGAAGCTTGAGGAAATGCCTAATCAAAAATTGGCTTCACTTGAATTATCTTATAGGAAGAAAACTATTTGGAAAAGATTTTTCAAGAAGATCTTTTTCTTGTAAATAATCTATGAAATCTTAATATAATAGACTTCTATTATTTTCAAAAAGAATGAAAAATTTGAAATCTTATGATTTGGTAGTTAAATATTCTTTAAGTTCTTAAAATTAAACCTAGTTAGTGAAATTGGGTTAATAATTTACTAAAGACTTTATAAAATCAAAAAATATAAAGAATCTTAAATATTTATCTTTTATTTCAAAAAGTTATATTTTATGTAGTAAAAAGAGTTACTTGAGGACAAGTAACATTTAAGTTTGGGGTATTTTGATCTATAAAAAAATATCTATTTCTTTATGTCTTAATTCTTATTAATTTCTAAGGATATTATGCTTCAATGAATGGTATTTTTTGTGTTTTTGGATGTGGGTAATGTAAAAAGGTCTAAGAAGGAAAAAGGAGCAAAAAGGAGCAAAAATAGAGCAAAATACCAAACGTATAAAAAAATATGGCTTGGCGCCTAGGTGCCAGAAACTGGCGCCAGACTCGATACAAAAACTGTCAAGTTTTTGATAACGTTTGATCAGTTATTTTGACGGAGTGAGCGGTTATTGGGCATTCTAGAAGGCTGGCAGTTGTTCCTTGATAATAGGACATGTGATACATTGCATTTGGACGCCCCAAAACGTTTTTAATTGCGAAGTGGTGTGAGCCAAAGTGAAGAGGTGCGAAGAACTGGACGCGGTGTTCGACGGCTAGGCGTCAGATTCCGGTGCCTAGGTTCCAGACCGACCTTCTAGAAGATTCATTGAATGTGGACATGTTTTGAAGAGATGCCTCAAGGAAACTCTTGAAGCCTATAAATAGAGATCCATTTCTTCAGAAAACGTGCCCCTCCCATTGTACCCCTTTCTCTTATCTACTTTAGGATCGCTCATCCTTAGAGAGAGAATTAGAGAGAGAAATTTAGGGCCACTTTTGTTTAGTTTAGTGAGTTTATTTTTAAGTTATTGCATCTGGAGTTCATTACACTGTGGAGTCAGTAGAAATCAGAAAATTTGTAGATGAAATATTTGAGATAAGTATATTTTTATATTTGATTCAAAGTTTAATTATCATGTTTTGTTATTTTTTTTCAATGTGTTCTGAGTAGTTGGTTACTTTCTTACTTCAATTATGAAGAGATAGATAAGATAAAATAAAGATTCCATGGAGAATTAAAATTCAAAATATTTTTAAAAAATTGTGATGACATTAATACCCGATCTTACATTACTTTTTAAATTGGTCGTTTGAATTATAAAAACCTGTTGAAGAGTTTTGAGACCTTGAAGAAGAAGAACTCTTAACTTGTAAATGTTACATGAATCCTTGGATAGTCGAAGGTCATGTGCAGGCTATTCATGGTGAAGTAAAAATAATTAGGAAGATAATATTTAAAGGGCGTAGAATTGATAAGTTTTTAGAGTGACAGACTAAATTCTTATAACTTGATTTATAAACTAGGAAAGGGTCACTAGTAGGGCCGACCATAGCCACCCTTGGACATCTAGAAGTGTGAGCCTAGATTAACCCATTCTCGCTAACAATACATCCGGACCTATTATGTAAATTAGTCAATATTCTTTGCGCTTGGATCAAAGGGTAAAGAATAGGAATGCTTCTATTTGGCACAATACCATAAATCAAATTCTCCAATGAATATTAAATTATCTTAAAAATCTTAGATTAATTGAAGGAAAGAAAGTTGTTTATTTTATATAGAATTCATAAAATCATTATCTTATTATTGTTTTCTTTATTTGCTTCTAGTAAATTAATAGTAATTTATAATCAAATAAAAAGATAAAATAAAAATATTTTTACTATTTTATTTCGCTTTCACTTCATAGAAAATTTATTTCTATAAATCTTCCCTGTGGGATCGATACTGGGGACTTTGTTTAAAAACTCTATATTACTTGAAACGATACGTATACTTGCGTAGTACCCCTAGTGTGTACAAATATTTACTAAATTATATAATATTAATTTTATACACTAGCCGCTATTTATAAATTAAGTCAAAGTTTTTGGCTATCTTTTGGAAGCAAACATTACTGTGTTAAGCGCGGATCGGGTCAATCCTCAAGAGTAATAGGTATTTGGTGATAACCAGTATATCCATCTAGAAAGCAAAAGTACTTGTTTCCGTAAAAGTCCGTCTCAGCATTTGGCCTAATAATGGTACAGGAAAGTGATCTTTTCTTGTGGTAGCCTTTAATTTTCTATAATCATTATATATTTGCCAACTAGTGACTTGTCTTGTAGGGAAAATTTCATTTCGATCATTTACGTCAACAATTACTCCTCCTTTCTTAGAAACACAATGAATTGTGCTTACCCTAACACTATCAGAAATAAGATATATAATTTCAGCATCTAACCACTTTAAAATCTCTTTTTTAACCACTTCTTTCATTATTGGGTTTTATCTCCTTTGTGGATCAACTCTAGGTTTGTGTTTTCCATCAAACAAAAATGTTTGCATATTGATCGATTGACTAATTCCTTTAATATTATCTATGGACCAACCAAAAGCTTTTTTGTATCTTTTTAAGGTGTCCAATAATTTTTATTCTTGATATTCATTTAAATCTAAAGATACAATGACTGGTAAAGGAGATGATTCTCCTAAAAAGATATACTTTAGATGATCAGGGAGAATTATCAGCTCAAGTTCAGGGGGTTTAATGATAGATGGAATTAAACTTTTATCTCAATTTTCCATAGAATCCAATCTTTTAAATTTTTCCTGAACAAATTCTAACTTTTCATTTGTCACATCATCAAAGTCATCTTCATTTTCACTTTCACATTCATCTTCACATTCCACATTTTCTTCAAATACTTCTTTGAAATGATCTTCTCTCAAATAATGGCAAATTTCCATTTGAAAGCACTCATAATCTTTTTCAGTTGAAGGGTATTTCACAGATTTCAGAATATTAAAAGTTAAGTCTTGGTCATTAACTCTCATAGTTAATTCTCCCTTTTGAACATCAATCATAGCCCTCCTAGTAGCAAGGAATGGTCTTCCCAAAATAATTGAAATTTCTTTATCTTACTCAATATCTAATACAATAAAGTCCACAAGAAAGATAAATTTATCCACCTTTACTAATACATCTTCCACAACACCTTTAAGATAAGTGATAGAATGATCAGCTGGTAGAAGAGTCACAGATGTAGGTGAAATTTTTCTTATTTCCAATCTTTTGAAAGTTTATAAAGACATAAGATTAATACTAGCTCCAAGATCATATAAAGCTCTTCCGAAAAATTTCTCACCTATAGCACATGGGATAGTGAAACTACCTGGCTCTTTAAGTTTTTCAGGAAGCTTCTTCTGAATAATTACACTACACTCACCGCTAAGTTCAAAAGTCTAGTGGTTTTTAAACTTTCTTTTCTTTTTAAAAAATATCCTTCATAAACTTTGCATATTCAGACATCTACTCTAATGCTTCAATAAAGGGAATATTAATCATTAATTTCTTAAGAATTTCCAAAAACTATGCAAATCTGTTATCCCTGTTCTATTTCTTTAGTCTTTGAGGAAAAGGAGGAGGTGATTTTTCAACAGTTATCTTCATTGGTTCTAGTGGATATTCAACTGGATATATCTTTTTACAACCTTTCTCAATATTCACTTCCTCTCTTTCAACTTTGGCTTCTTTTTGAACTCTTGGTTCCAATTTTTTCCACTCCTTAATTGAATGCCTTAATTTGCTCTTATTTTCTTATCTTTTGGGTTGATCTTAACATTGCTAGGAAGATTCCCAGAAGGTCTATTATTAAGTGCAGTAAAGATATGTCCCAATTGATTCTCAATGTTCTTCATTGCAACGTTTTGAGCTTGAATTTAATTAGCCATATTCAGAATCATTTCTTCAGTAGACAAATTATTTTCCTTAAGTTGTTGGTACTATTAAAACCATGAGGATAAGAATGTCTAGAATTATTATTTCCTTGGTTGTGTTTAGATTTCCAACTAGATTCATATGATTGTTTTTGCATTGCGGGTTAACAACAACATTGTATTATTCCAGTTGAAGTGCAGGTGATTCTTCCAACTAGGATTATAATAATTCGAATAAGGATTATTGACTTTGTTATTTATGGCATTCAAGGTTTCATAAGACATTTGAGAGTTTATCATTTGTCCCGATGAATTTTCTTCTAACACTAGAGGGGTTAGAGAATAATTCATTCCACATTGATCTATTTTTATGGAAAGCGTAGCAATTTGAGATACTATCATAGTTATAACATCAGAATCATGAATACTAGCTACTTTCTTAGGATTTACCCGCTCATAAGGCCATTGAAAATTATTGTTAGCCATCTCTTCTATTAACGAAAATGCTTCATCAAAAGGTTTAGACATTAATGATCCACCAGTAGCATCGATGATCTCAAAGATCCCACTAATCCATTATAAAATGATTGAATTATTAAGCAGTCTGGTAAAGCATGGTTTGGACACTTCCTCAGAAGATCTTCAAATCTTTCCGGAACTTCATATATGGATTCTCCATCAAACTGACTAAAAGGTGTGATATCATTCCTCATATTAATAGTTTTAGAAGGTGGAAAATATTTTGACAGAAATTTTTGTGAAAACTCTCCCCATGTTCTGATAGATTCAGGTGCTAACAAATTTAACCACGCCTTAGCCTTATCACCTAGTGAAAAAGAAAAAATTCTAAGCCTAACAGCATCATTTGACACTCCATCATATTTAAAAGTAGCACACATTTCTAGAAATCTGGCAAGATGTGAGTTAGAATCTTCATTAGGTGTTCCTCCAAATTGATTTTTCTGTACCATTTGGATAATAACAGGTTTAAGCTCAAATGAATTAGCAACAACATTAGGATTTGGGATAGTTAAGTGAATTTCATCTGTTGTTAGATTAACATATTCTCTTAAAGGTCTTGGTATATTTTCATTTTGATTGTTTAAATTGTTTGCCATCTTGTGAGGATTTGCAGATTGTTTTTATTGTTTTTGAACTTTTCTAATAGTACGATCTAGTTAAGAATCATAAGGCACTAAACCTATAGATGCGATACTATATATACAAACAAAATAAGCACACTAACAATAAACAGATACACATAATTATGACTTGTAATTCAAATATAAAAGTCAAATACTACAAAATTAAATTTTAACAGTTACCCTTTTTTTAACCGTACCTCCTCGGCAACGGCGCCAAAAACTTGGTGTAACTTTTTAAATTTGCCAAAATTTATGAACTCAAATTTAGATATATATATATTGATTTAGTTGTATAATGAGTCACAAAATTAAATGCAAGTATACGTATTGTTCAAGTAATACAGGGCTCTCGTGGAGTCCTGGAATATCGATCCAACATGGAGTCTTCAGTTTTATGGTGTAGCACAGAAAACACTTATCGAATCACAACACAATTGCAAGTAAGTTTAATTCTTAAAATAAAGATAAAAAATTATATTTACTATTTCTACCAAATTACGTTATAAATTCTAGCAATTTAAACTAACACAAGACTAAAATTATAACAAATTTTAGTTGCAAGAAAGAGTCTTCCTCCTTTCCAATCATAATGTAATGATTATTGTGACATAGATCAGTGATGTCAATGTATTGTGTTAAATAGGAGCTTTCCAATTCTTTACCCATATTTCAACATATAAAGAACATTGGCTAATCCTAAGTATAGTCCCCAAATCCGAGGTTAGGCAGGGAGGATACTGGCTCTCACTACAGAGCTCCCACTTCCCTTCACCTGAAGGCTAACTCTAGCTTCAGTATCCAAACATTAGGTCCGAATTGAGGATTTATGTCTGTCACTCTGAGATCTCTAATTCTACGCCCATCTAAGTATATTTCCCTATTTATTTACACTCAATCCCCACGAACTATGTCTCTCATTTGTGGACATTGAATGTGACCTTCACTTTTGTTGTGGAACTCATAATCCTTTCAAAAAAATATGTTTCCAAACAAGTTTTAATAATTCAATTGGCCAGGTCAAAAAGTAAATGAAATTCGAAGTAAAAAAGCCATCACAAATTCTCCATAATAAATTGACACGTGAATTCCATATCATAACATCAACACATCACATGAAATAGAGAAAGACAAAGAAATCTACTTAAGACTCATGAGGAGAAGATGTCAAAATATTTATTTTATATATAAGAACAACATCAAACAAACAGAGTAAAGTAAAGACAACTTATCTCAAACACTTCCCCAAGCGAATCTCAAGGAATTCCTTTGACTCTTCTTCTTTCTTCACAACAACACATAATTCTCTCTTTGATAAGTAAGGAAGAAGAAATCTCTCACTTTCCAACTCCTCTCATACTCCTTAGAAGAGAAAACACAAAACCTAATTTCCTAAACAAAATGGAAAGAAAACAATCTCCAAACTCTAAACTCTTCTCTTTTCTCCGCCAAAACGGTCACAACTCTCTGTAAACTAGTGCGGTCCGGCGCTAGTGACAGTGTCGTTCAGCGCAAGTTCAATAAAATGTACTTTTGTTCCTTTTTGCTCTAAATTTGCTCCTTTTCGCTTCCTTTTGCTCCAAAAGCCTAAAATCATTGTACCTGTATGAAATCATAAAAATTTACCTTCCTTTAAAGTGCAATATCATCAAAAACAAGTATGAAATAGATAGTAAAAAGCTGTCAAATTTTTAGTGGATCACCTACCTATTAGAAGTTATAAACTCCTCTTTACTCTTTTGGAGCTTCACATGTTTGGATTTGATCTATAGAACATAGTAGGATGAAAACAAGCATGAGAGAGCTCAAGAAGATTACCTGTAGGATTGTGTAGCCTTAGGGTTAGCCCTGGGTGGTGTGGTCCTAGTCAGTCTTGTACACACACACTTGAACCCCTCACTTTCACTCACAACCAAAAAACCACAACCGAGCATGCTTAGCCAAGTTCCCCACTCTCTTGGAAACTCACGTGGGTGGTCTCCAAAACCCTTATAGCCTTAGGCTAGGGTGGTTAGTGCCGACACATGGAGGATCCAAAATGAGCTTTCCCTTGGTCTTAAGCTTATAAAGGGGTAATTTTATGATACGCATTTTCAAAAGATCCTAAGTATACCAAAATCCCAAACATTGGTCTATTAACCCAAAATTTTCCAAAATTACGAAATTGCCCCTGAAATACTAATTTTGTAAATTTGCCTAAATTCTTGAAGTCCCTTCAAAACTCATATCAAACGATTCTAAACCACTAAAATTTCCCAAAAATAGCCCATTTTCTTCAAAATGCCAAAAATACCTCCAAATATTTCAAAATTACCAAAATACCCCTCATGCCTAAAAAATTCCCATAATCTCCAATTTCACTCTAAAAATACTCAAAATCAATCCTAACCAGCCAATATCTCCAATTGCTCCCAAATCCATCAAAATTGGCCAAAAGTATTAAATTTGCCTTATGTGCCTAAGTCTCCAAATCACCCGCAGTTTCCACAAGAATGATTTCAAACACTCCCAATTTCAAATCCAAATCAAATTAAATCGTGTCTAAACAAAATTTTAATCAAATTTAAGCCCAATTGAACATCCTCCAATCCCTAATTTTAATTTTGAGCTAAAATCCCCAATATGAATAATACCCCTAAATTCCATCAAATTGAACCCCATAACAAACCCAACTTCCCTAATTTTGAATCCTAAACTCTTCATAACACTCCCCTAGACAAATTGAACACTCAATTGTTCTAGACAAAAACTAAAATCTAGCAAAAATCCAATAAACCTAACCCACAATTTTAGCCACAAAATCCAAATTCCACAAAATTGAACTTCATGACACTCCCGACCCAATTGGTATCCAAACTACTCATGAAACTTATCTAACTAGTTTGGACTTCCAATTAATGGTAATCCAAACCCTAGCTAACCTCAAATCTAAACCTAAGCCTAAACCACCACTTTTTTACTTAATCTCAAATCCACCTTAAATCTTTCACATTGATCCAAGCCCTAATTTTTTCTGCCATGCTTAAGCAACTATGGATACTAATCACATAACCTAATGACCCACTTTTGAGCCATGGACCAATGGTCCTCTAAGTCATGGAAACCCTTCCCCTGAATATGGTTAACACTCTAACTCATGCAACCAGCCTTCCCAAACCCCAACCTATCACCATTAAACTCCTCTAACTTCCTTGAACTAACTAGCCACCTCCTATGCTCTGGTTGGTCAGCCTAGTCGCCGTAAAACCAAAATCAAGAAGGACCTCCAATGGATTGAAACCAATTGCACCCATCCAATGTGGCTCACCACTATTGGTCACTTGCGTCAATCATCCCTCAACCAAAGTAGCCTTTCACACTGACCTGAGCCGCGCTTAACGTAGTAATGTTTGCTTCCAAAAGATAGCCAAAAACTTTGACTTAATTTATAAATAGCGGCTAGTGTATAAAATTAATATTATATAATTTAGTAAATATTTTTACACACTAGGGGTACTACGCAAGTATACGTATCGTTTCAAGTAATATAGGGTTTTAAACAAAGACCCTAGTATCGATCCCACAGGGAAGATTTATAGAAATAAATTTTCTATGAAGTGAAAGCGAAATAAAATAGTAAAAATATTTTTATTTTATCTTTTTATTTGTATTAATTTACTAGATGCAAATAAATAAAACAATAATAAGAAAATGATTTTTTGAATTCTATATAAAATAAACAACTTTCTTTCCTTCAATTAATCTAAGATTTTTAAGATAATTTAATATTCGTTGGAGAATTTGATTTATGGTATTGTGCCAAATAGAAGCATTCATATTCTTTACCCTTTGATCCGTACGCAAAGAACATTGACTAATTTACAGAATAGGTCCGAATGTATTGTTAGTAGAATGGGTTAATCTAGGCTCACACTTCTAGATGTCCACGGGTGGCTATGGTCGGCCCTACTAGTGACCCTTTTTTAGTCTATAAATCATATTATAAGAATTTAGTCTGTCACTCTAAAAACATATCAATTCTGAGCCCTTTAAATATTATCTTCCTATATATTTGCACTTCATCATGAATAGCCCGCACATGGCCTTCGACTACCCAAGGATTCATGTGACATTTAAGAGTTAAGAGTTCTTCTCCTTCAAGGTCTCAAAACTCTTTAACATGTTTTAACTCCATCAAATCTTTATATTATCTTATCTATCTCTTCCTAATTGAAGTAAGAAAGTAACTAACTACTCAGAACACATTGAAAATAAATAACAAAACATGATAGTTAAACTTTGAATCAAATATAAAAATATACTTATCTCAAATATTTCTTCTATAGATCTTCTGATTCCAACTGACTCCACAGTGTAATAAACTCCAGATGTTAAAACTTGAAAATAAACTCACTAAACTAAACAAAAGTGGCACTAAATTTCTCTCTCTAATTCTCTCTCTAAGGATGAGAGATCCTAAAGTAGATAAGAGAAAGGGGTACAATGGGAGGGGCACGTTTTCTGAAGAAATGGACCTCTATTTATAGGCTTCAAGAGTTGCCTTGAGGCACCTCTTCAAAGCATGTCCACATGCAATGAATCTTCTAGAAGGTCGTTCTGGCGCCTAGGCGCCGGAATCTAGCGCCTAGGCGCCGGACACCGCGTCCAGTTCTTCGCACCTCGTCACTTTGGCTCGTACCTCTTCGCGATTAAAACCATTTTGGAGCGTCCAAATGCAATGTATCACATGTCCTATTATCAAGGAACAACTGCTAGCCTTCTAGAATGTCCAATAATTGCTCACTCCATCAAAATAAATGATCAAACGTTCTCAAAAACTTGACAGTTTTTGTATCGAGTCTGGGGCCTAGGCGCCAATTTCTGGCGCCCAGGCCCCAATTTCTGGCGCTAGGCGCCAATTTCTGGCGCCTAGGCGCCAAGCCATATTTTTTATACTTTTGGTATTTTGCTCCATTTTTGCTCCTTTTTGCTCCTTTTTCCTTCTTAGACCTTTTTACATTACCTACATCCAAAATCACAAAAAATTCCTTTCATTAAAGCATAATATCATTAGAAATTAATAAGAATTAAGACATAAAGAAATAGGTATTTTTTTATAGATCAAAATCCCCTAAACATAAATGTTACTTGTCTTCAAGTAACTCTTTTTACTACACAAAATATAACTTTTGGAAATAAAAGATAAATATTTAAGATTCCTTATAATTTTTTATTTTATAAATTCTTTAGTAAATTATTAACCCAATTTTACTAACTAGGTTTAATTTCAAGAATTTAAAGAATATTTAACTACCAAATCATAAGATTTCAAACTTTTCATTCACTTTGAAAATAATAGAAGTCTATTATATTAAGCTTTCATAGATTATTTACAAGAAAAAGATCTTCTTGAAAAATCTTTTCCAAATAAATATTTATGTATAAAAATCAAGTGAAATATGTAACTAGTTTTCTTCTTATAAGATAATTCAAGTGAAGCCAATTTTTTATTAGACATTTCCTCAAGCTTCTCCTCTCTCTCTCTCTTTTTTTTTTAATATATAGAGAGGATTACTATATATGGATAGCCTGTCAATGGTTTTGAACTTCACTATCCTTAACTTATATTTTCAAAACTTATACATTTCCACTTAATTATTATAACATAAATAAAAATTCAAAAAGAATTCCAATCTTTTCTTTTTCAAGTGATAATATTTTATTACTTAATAATTTTAAAATTCTATTATTTCTACCATGAATAGAAAAATTCTTTATCTCATTCTTCTTTAAGTTAAATAATTATATTCTTAAAATCAATCAAAGTTAGTAAAATTTTGGTTAATTTCACTTAATTGTTTATAATTTCAAAAATAAAAGTGATCTCAAATAAATTCTTCTTTCCTTAAGTTATGTTAAAAAGTTTTTTTATTTTTAAGAAAATATTAATTCTTTAAGGACAAATAAAATTTAATTTTGAATGGATTTTCCCTTCCCCCAAACTTAAGTTTTAGTATACTATGATAATTTGAAAGTATGAGAGAAAGAAAATCATCAGAATTTTTACTAAGTATGTAAAAACAATCTTAAAAAGAAAAATTAACTTCTAATCATGCCTTTATGAATAATTAAGATAAAATTGAAGCATGTATATAGAAGGGTAAGCAGCTAATTGATGATGATATTAAATTTGAAACAGAATTAAAACAGAGCAAAATAATTAATTACTAAACATTAAACTAAAACAACATATAAATTAATTCTAAATTCAGTCTCAACACAATAGAATCCTAACACTAAACAGTCAACATACATCAAATACAAAACTAACAAATAATCCAAATAAAACAAACAAACAGAGTAGCACATAAAAGAAATCGTTAACTATTAATCACTAGTCGTAGCCTCATCATCATCTTCATCACCAAAGGAAAATTCTACGTCCTTAGGATCTACAAATGCTGTGAAACTAGGAAAGGTAGGAAAGCTAACATCATGTTCACCTTTCAGAAATCTGACTAGGGCTTCATCATACTCAGCATCATAATTACTCTTCCTCTGGTTATAATCAGATAAATGATCTAGTTTTTTATCAATAGTATCAATCCTGTAGTGAGTTTGAAATAACTCCTACTATTGCTCTAAAAACTGATCATGCATTGATTCTCAGAAATCTGATGGTGGCTCAGCAGAAGTAGAGGGTCTAGAAGTAGAAGATCTACCTGATGTATGTGAAGAAGTTGAAGGAGCGGTTGATCTCTTCCCTCGAAGACGATCATAGATACTAACACTCTCCTGCCCAATTGGCTTAGTAGACTTCGGCTTCTCCTCAGAAATATCAGCAGTGACTCCATTACTAACACATAGTGAGTAAACCAGAGATGGAAATCCTAATCCAACAGAAGTACTGGACCTCGCAGTAGACTCCACAAAATTATAAATAATGCTCCCGACATCAATAGGCTTCCTCTCCTGAATGCAGTAATTTAAGATCGCTCGATCTCTAGTAACTTCACTCAGGTAGTTGGAAGGTAACAATCTTGCAGAAATAAAGTAGTGCCTTGCTTTAGATACACCATTTAGCTTGGAAGATTTGAAATTTACCCTTTTACAGTTCCTGATCTTCCAAGATCCAGTACTATCAGTCATATAGGCAATAATCATATCCAAATCACCCTCAGATGGTGATAATCAAGAATAATAGCACTCAATCGTCGGTGGCAGGCCATAGAATATGTTGATTCTTTCTGGAGTAAATCCTACTCCGATTCCTCTAACAAAGACATCCGAATCTTCGCATCCGGAAAATTTGCATAAATTTCTCGAACAACCGGGATAACAAGAATAACGATAGAAGTAACAAAATCGTTGCCAGTTGTGCGCAACGATAGTGTTTTCGATCATCTCCCCAGGATGATAAAAACTTTGTTCCAAAATGAACTTTCTCGACGACGCAAGTTCGTGGAAGCGAAAATGCGCAGCCGCAGTTGGAAATATGCTGCTATCAAAATTTTCTCGTCCCTTCCCGCGCTTAGATTTTGGAGCCATCTAAACGTGAATGAAAACAAGAACAAATTTAGGAATCAAAGATTTAAACTCTTTTTAAGTTTATAAAACTTAAAATAAGTTTAGAAATCCAAAAAAATCACTAAAAATTGAATATTTTTTCAAATTTTTGGTTCTTAGCTAAACTTAGGGAAATCTATGGTGAAATTCGAAAGTAAATGGTTTAAAGTGTAGATCTGACCTTAAGACGAAGAAATCGAGTGGTTTCGCGCTCAAATCCTTGATGTTTTGACCTCAAAATGGATCTAGAGGATGTATTTTTGCAAAATTGGGGAAGAAGATGAAGCTTAGGCGTCAAAAATGGCTTTTGGGGGTTTAAATGGTAATTTTCGGGTTGCAGGCCGAACTGGTGCTTAGGAGCCGAATTCTGGCGCCATACTCGCCTTTCACAAAAAAATTATTTTTAAATTTAATTTTCCACCAAAATTCATAAATTCAACTTCCAATTACTCATATCAGAGTAGAGATTCAGTTTCTAACTTCCACAATATTTTTCAAAAATTTATAAAAATTAAATATTAAATCCACCAATCAAACATAAGGTCTTCAATCAAACTTACTAATTTCCATTTAAAATCTTCAATTTTGACTCAATACATTCCAGATAAGTACTACATTTGATTCAAGTTCCTAACACACACTCAATCATAACAATTTCAAAGCAAAAATAACACACATTGAACATGAAAGCAAATACACAAACAAACACAATCGATTCTCTAAATCGATACAACGACTCAACAAACCATAATAACTATGTCATTACCAGAATATTCTAATCTTCACAAGGGAAATTGTGTATTCCGCTTGGAAAGAATACTAACGCTCTCGGGAAATCCGTAGCCCTCTTTTCATCAATCTACTTATACTTCGCATACATTTCAACTTGAGCATCTTGATAAGCCGCAAAATGATCAAATTGAAGTTTCATTTGTCATTCTAGATGTTCAACTTCATGAAACATCTCATGAAGGCGATCTCCAATCCTTTTAAAATCTTCTTCAAACTTATCCAAATGACTAGAAATTTTCTCTAAACTTACAGCGATGAAACTATTGAAGTAGGGTTGAGGATCCCTTAAGACCTTATCCCTAGCCTCTTCTCCATGATTTCTCGTTTCCATTTCTTTAAAAATTTCTCAAATCTCTCAAGAAGAAAGTGTATGGGACGTAATTTTGATTGGTTGATGGTTAGGGAAGAAGATGGGTTGATTTAAAGGGGGAAATTGTGTGAAAAACTGAAAATTTTTGGTTTTTGCACGACCCAGTAACCGTGGCGCTTAGGCGCCGAATCTGGCGTCTAGGCGTCGAACCTATTGACACATATTTGATTTTGGCGCTTAGGCGCCGAATTCTGGCGCCTAGGCGTCGAAACTATGTTCAACTCTGTTTCGCCTAATCGTCAAATTTTCAAAATTTCATTCTCCAATATAGGTAAATTATACTGATAAGAGTAATTTGGACTCGATAACTCAAATTGTAAACTATCATAATGAAGGTTCACTTGATCTCTTTTTTACTCATATTTAAAATAGAGTGAACCTATTTTTAATTTCTACATACTTCAAAATAATTTTCAGCCTAAGTCAACCAAGCTTATGAGCATCAAATTTGTCTAAAGTAATATAAAATTAATCAAGATCGAGGCATAACCTTTCATTAAAACAAAAAAACAAGATAATTATGGGTTGCCTACCACAGAGCTCTTGGTTTAATGTCGTCAGCCTGACTTAAGTAAATCTTTAATCAGGTTGACTCAATTCATAAGCCACTTTATAAATCTTCTTAATATCTCCCAAATAAAGCTTCAATCTTATTCCATTTACTTTAAAAATTTTTCCAGTTTTGGGATCTTTAATATCTACAGCTCCATAATGGTATACTTTCTCAACTAAATAAGGTTCAATCCATTTAGATCTTAATTTTTCAGGAAAAAGTCTTAAACGAGAATTAAACAGTAATACTTTTTGTCCAGGCTCAAAAATTTTTCCTGAATTTTCTTATCATGCAACATCTTCATTTTCCCTTTATAAATTCTTGCGTTGTCACACGATTAGTTTCTAATTTCTTCCATCTCATTTAGTTACAATTATCAATTTTCTCCTACTTTATTCAAATTAAAATTAAACTTTTTTATCGCCCAATAAGCTTTATGTTCAAGTTCTACAAGTAAGTGACAATGTTTACCATAATTTAACCGGTAAGGTGACATTCCTATTGGTGTCTTATAAGCTGTTCTATAAGCCCACAATGTAGAATCAAGTCTATCAACCCAATCAGTTCTTTTAGGATTAATAGTCTTTTCTAAAATTCTTTTAATTTCTCTGTTTGATACTTCAGCTATTCCACTAGTTTGAGGGTGATAAGCTGTTGCAATTCTATGTTTGATTCCAAGTTTTTGTAGTAATGATTGAATTCTTATATTCCTGAAATGACTTCCACCATCAGTGATAATTATCTTAGGCATTCCAAATCTTGAAAATACTATTTTCTTTAAAAATTTTGAAACACTTTTGGAATCACAGTTTGGTAAAGCAATAGCTTTAATCCACTTTGAAACATAATTAACTACTAATAAAATATAAATTTTTCCAGATGATGGAACAAATTGTCCCATAAAGTCTAATCCCCATATATCAAAAATTTTGACTTCCAATATATATTTTAAAGGCATTTCATCTTTCCTAGATATATTTCCCATTCTTTGACATCGATCACATGTTTCAGATATTGTCTCACATCTTTAAATAAGATAGGCTAATAAAATCCAGAATTTAAAATTTTAAATGCAGTTTTATCTATGCCAAATTGTCCTCCAAAATCAGAATCATGAAATTTTTGAAAAATCATTTATATATCTTCTATAAAATCCAGCATGACCTAGAAAACTTCTCACATCAGTAACAGTAGTAGGTGGTTGCAATTCAGCAATAATTTTCACTTTTGCTTGATCAACTTCCATCTCTTTTCGTGATACTTTGTGTCTAAGTACAATGCCTTCTGTGACCATGAATTGACATTTTTCCCAGTTAAGAACTAAATTTGTTTCTTCGCATCTTTTCGAACTTTGGCTATGTTTTCCAAACAAGATTCAAAAGAAGTTCCAAAGATCGAAAAATTATCCATGAATATTTCAATTCCTTTGTCAATCAAATCACAAAATATTGACATCATACATCTTTGAAAAGTTGCAGGTGCATTACATAAACCAAAAGACATTCTGCTAAAAGCAAATGTTCCATAAGGACTTGTAAAAGTTGTCTTTTCTTGGTCCTCAGGAGCAATAAGTAATTGATGATATCCAGAATATCCATCTAGAAAACAGAAATATGAGTGTCCAGCTAATTTATAGAACATTTGATCCAAGAAAGGGAAAGGAAAATGATCCTTTCTAGTGGCTTTATTTAATTTCCTATAGTCAATACAAATTCGCCATCCAGTAACTTGTCTTGTAGGAATAAGTTCATTTTTATCATTAACAATGACAGTTACACCTCCTTTCTTCGGAACACAATGAATAGGACTTACCCATTGACTATCCGAAATAGGATTAATAATACCAGCATCTAACCATTTAATAATTTCTTTTTTAACAACCTCTTTCATGATAGGATTTAATCTTCTTTGCGATTCTATAGTACGTTTAAAATTTTCTTCCATTAAAATTCTATGCATGCAAATGGAAGGGCTTATTCCTCTTATATTAGCAATAGTGCAACCAAAAGCTTTCTTATAATTCTTTAATACACCTAGTAATTTTTCTTCTTGATCTTTACTCAGTTCCGAAGAAGTAATAACAGTTAAAGTTAACGAATTCCCAAGAAAAACATTTTTTAAATGTGAAGGTAACATTTTTAATTCCAGTTCAGGTGCTTTTTTAATTGAGGGTAAAAGTATATCATTTTGAGTTATGTCTAAAGTTTCCCAATTATCTTTAATAAAATGTGTCTCTTCTTCTTCTACTACTTCTTTTTCATCAGTTAAAAATTCAAATTTTTCTTCAGAAATAACTTTAAATTTTTCTTGATAATGTTTTTCAATTAAATAATCAATTATATCCATTCGATAACATTTCTCTTTATCAGGGTACTTCATTGATTTAAGAACATTGAATTTAATTTCTTGATCAATGACTCTCATGGTTAATTCTCCTTTTTGCACATCAATCATAGCTCGTCAGGTAGCTAGTAAAGGTCTTCCTCAAATAATAGGTATCTCTTTACCTTTTCCATGTCAAGTACTATGAAATCTACAGGGAAGATAAATTTATCCACTTTAACAAGGACATCTTCTATAACTCCTTTAGGATAAGTGATAGATCTATCAGCTAACTGAAGAGTTACAGTGGTGGGAGTAATATCTCCTAAATTCAATCTTCGAAATATAGAAAATGGCATGAGATTAATACTTGCTCCTAAATCACATAAAGCTTTTCCGCAAAATTTTTCTCCAATAGCACAGGGTATAGTGAAACTTCCAAGATCCTTAAGCTTTTCAGGTAATTTCTTTGAATTATTGCACTGCATTCTTCACTTAATGCAACAGTTTCAAAAGCTTCAAATTTTCATTTTTTGCTTAAAATATCTTTCATAAATTTTGCGTAAGTTGGCATTTGTTCCAAAGATTCAGCAAAAGGTATGTTAATAGTAAGTTTCTTAAAAATTTCAAAGAACTTAGAAAATTGATGATCAAGTTTCTGCTGTTTAAGTCTTTGAGGAAAAAGTGGTGGAGGATTTTCAACTTCCACATTAATAGGTATAACAGTCTGATCTTGACTAGGAGAGAGAGTTTCTTAAGGTTTTTCAATCTCTTCAACCTCAATCTCTTTTTTAATTTCATTCTGTAATTTTTATTTTAATTCCTTTCCACTTTTAGGTTGCACAACTTTAAATTGTTCATGTTCTTTTCCAGTTTCCTTTAGATTGATTTCATCATTACTAGGAAGTGTTTCTACATGTCTGTTATTAATTAAAGTAGCAATTTGCCCCATTTGATTTTCAATATTACGAATAGCAGTATTTTGATTTTGTAATTTATTATTCATTTGCATAATTAATTCTTCTATTGATAACTTTTTCTGTTGATTATTATATCCAGGTGGTTTATAATTTGAATTAACTCGATTATTCCAATTTCCAAGTGGGATGAGATTGATTATTACCCCATTATTGTTGTGAATTATTCCAGTTAAAATTAGGATGATTTTTCCACCCAGGATTATAATAATTTGAAAAAGGATTATTTTTACTTGCAATAGCTTGTAAAGTTTCAATAGTTTGAGAATCTTCAATAATAGCAGAGTTATTATGTGAAATATTAATTGCAAAATTATCTAATTTCTTAGACATTGCTGCAACTTATGAAGCTAAGATAGAAAAGGCTTCATTATCTTGAATACTGGCCATCTTTTTAGGGTTAATCCTTTCGAAAGGCCATTGAAAATTATTATTAGCCATTTCTTCAATTAAAGTGTAAGCTTCTTCAAATGATTTAGACATTAAAGAACCTCCAAGAAGCAAGCATCAATAATTGATTTTAAAAATCCAATTAATCCATTATAAAATGTTTGAATAATCAACCAATCAGGTAAAGCATGATGAGGACATTTTCTTAATAGTTCTTTAAATCTTTCCCAAGTTTCATATATTGTCTCTCCGTCAAATTGACTAAATGAAGTAATGTCATTTCTTAATTTAGCAGTTTTAGAAGGAGAAAAATATTTAGCAAGGAATTTTTCTGCCAATTCAGCCCATGTTTTAATAGAACCAGTCGCTAATGAGTTTAACCACATCTTTGCTTTATCTCTTAAAGAAAAAGGAAAGTGTCTAAGACTAATAGCATCATCAGAAACATTGTTATATTTAAAGGTAGCACAAAGTTCTAAAAAACTAACAAGATGTAAATTTGGATCCTCATTCGGTGATCCACCAAATTGATTGTTTTGCACCATTTAAATAATAGACGGTTTAAGTTCAAAAGAATTAACATCTACAGTGGGTATTTGAATACTACTATGAAGTTCATCAACTGTAGGGTTAGCATAATCCCTTAATGGTTTATAAACATTTTGATAATTAAGTTCTATTGGATTTTGTAAATTAGCCATTTCTTGAAATTTTTGAATTTGTTTTCCCTTTTTAATTTTTTTAATTATTCTTTCCAATTCAGAATCTAAAGGTATTAATCCTTCAGAACCAAATCTTCGCATAAAACAAGCAATAAATATAAAATTTAACTATTCTACTTCTTTCTTCCTTACTTCCTTTCGATCCCCTGCAACGACGCCAAAAACATGACCCGAGCCGCACTTAACGCAGTAATGTTTGCTTCCAAAAGATAGCCAAAAACTTTGACATAATTTATAAATAGCGGCTAGTTTATAAAATTAATATTATATAATTTAGTAAATATTTTTGCACACTAGGGGTACTACGCAAGTATACGTATTGTTTCAAGTAATATAAGGTTTTTAAACAAAGACACCAGTATCGATCCCACAGGGAAGATTTATAGAAATAAATTTTCTATGAAGTGAAAGCGAAATAAAATAGTAAAAATATTTTTATTTTATCTTTTAATTTGATTATAAATTACTATTAATTTACTAGATGCAAATAAAGAAAATAATAATAAGAAAATGATTTAATGAATTCTATATAAAATAAACAACTTTCTTTCCTTCAATTAATCTAAGATTTTTAAGATAATTTAATATTCGTTGGAGAATTTGATTTATGGTATTGTGTCAAATAGAAGCATTACTATTCTTTACCATTTGATCCAGGCACAAACAACATTGACTAATTTACAGAATAGGTCCGGATGTATTGTTAGTAGAATGGGTTAATCTAGGCTCACACTTCTAGATGTCCAAGGGTGGCTATGGTCGGCCCTACTAGTGACCCTTTCCTAGTCTATAAATCAAATTATAAGAATTTAGTCTGTCACTCTAAAAACTTATCAATTCTACGCCCTTTAAATATTATCTTCCTATTTATTTACACTTCACCATGAATAGCCCGCACATGACCTTTGACTACCCAAGGGTTCAAGTGACATTTACAAGTTAAGAGTTCTTCTCCTTCAAGGTCTCAAAACTCTTCAACATGTTTTAACAATTCAAACGGCCAATTTAAAAAGTAAAGTAAGATCAGGTATTAATGTCATCACAATATTTTGAAAATATTTTGAATTTTAATTCTCCATCGAATCTTTATATTATGTTATCTATCTCTTCATAACTGAAGTAAGAAAGTAACTAACTATTCAGAACACATTGAAAATAAATAATAAAACATGATAATTAAACTTTCAATAAAATATAAAAATATACTTATCTCAAATATTTCTTCAACAAATCTTCTGATTCCTACTGACTCCACAGTGTAATGAACTCCAGATGCAATAACTTGAAAATAAACTGACTAAACTAAACAAAAGTGGCACTAAATTTCCCTCTCTAATTCTCTCTCTAAGGATGAGAGATCCTAAAGTAGATAAGAGAAAGGGGTACAATGGGAGGGGTACGTTTTCTGAAGAAATGGACCTCTATTTATAGGCTTCAAGAGTTGCCTTGAGGCACCTCTTCAAAACATGTCCACATTCAATGAATCTTCTAAAAGGTCGGTCGGGAGCCTAGGCGCCGGAATCTCGCGCCTATGCGCCGGACACCGCGTCAAGTTCTTCGCACCTCTTCACTTTGGCTCGCACCTCTTCGCGATTAAAACCGTTTTGGAGCGTCCAAATGCAATGTATCATATATCCTATTATCAAGGAACAACTGCCAGCCTTCTAGAATGTCCAATAACCGCTCATTCCGTCAAAATAACTGATCAAACGTTGTAAAAAACTTGACAGTTTTCGTATTGAGTCTAGCGCTTAGCCGTTAGTATCTGGCGCTTAGCCTTCAGGCCATATTTTTTTATACTTTTGGTATTTTGCTCCATTTTTGCTCCTTTTTGCTCCTTTTTCTTTCTTAGACCTTTTTACATTACCTACATCCAAAAACATAAAAAAAATACCTTTCATTAAAGAATTATATCCTTAGAAATTAATAAGAATTAAGACATAAAGAAATAGGTATTTTTTCATAGATCACACACCCCCTAGCCTGCCCTGTTGGCCATCATGACCATGGTTATTTAAACACTACCCCTCACAGCCAAACCTAGAGATTATTCAATTCCTTGGGGAAACTCTACCAAAATCT